>ML682005.1:9461904-10049871 GCA_007922195.1 Podocnemis expansa
TTCTCACCCCCCCCCCCCATTTATTATTTCTTTAAACATCTCTCTATTTTTAAGTGAGTTTTAATGATATATTTAAGCCAGACTTATGACTATTTTTGATGTTTAGGGTAGCCAGTACTGAATGTGTCATGGTGATGTTTCATCAACCTCACACCCAAGTGGACAGGAGCATCTGGAGGTACTCTTCTTTGTGGTTCTGGTTTTCTGTTCAAGATGAGCACACAATTTTACAAGTTTAATAATTTCTTAGCTCAAGTTTTTGTTAAATTGAAAATTCAGAGGGAGAGAGAGATGCTATTTTTGGATGATATCAAGAAATAAATCCAGGTCCTCTCTCACCTTGAAGCCCTGGATTCCAGTTGTCTAATGTACGTTGTTTCCTTATTGCTGCCTGACTCTCTCCTTTTCCATCATATTTTAATATTTGTATTCATATATTCCTCATTGGTTTGAGGTGGTCTAAGTAATGAAACTCAGGTACTTTTTGAGGATGAGAGGAAGAAACAAGGGACCTTTGGCCTCCTCTCAGATACCCTGATGTAAAACAAATAAGGAGTCTTGTGGAACTTTTAAAGGCTAACAAATAAATAAATTTGTTAGTCTTTAAAAGTGCCACAGGATTCTTTGTTTGTTTCGCTAAACTAGACCCACATGGCCACAGTTGCTTTCTTCTTTGCCATGCTTTGGAACTGGTGGTCTGACTGCAGTCAGTGACAATACGGCATACTTACAGTGCAGAAGCAAGGACAAAAAACTTCTTTAATGTGTTGATTGATGGCCATTAACCCTAAAAACCCAGTATTTGCATATGAGCGCTAGCCTGGGGTCTTCTCTCTCAGGTATAATCATTATCTGCACAGAGAAGTTTGCTCAAAAAGACATCCCTGAAGACTGAAAAGTCTTGTTAAATGTAGAAGGAAAAAAGTTCTTTAATATCTCAAGTGCTTTCTAGAGATGCTGATGTACGTGCAAAGAGAAGGTCCTGTTTTGTAAAGATTGGGGACGTGACATTCTCCTGACTTTGTCCCCGTTTGCTTGACTGAGGCTGGCTCCATAAGTTTTATCTCAACACTTGCCATTTCTCTTCCCCTCAGGGAGCAGTTGTGGGAAGGTGGCCACTTAAGAGTTACGGTAAACAAATGCTGCCTGTCTGAATTCCCTTCCCTGACCAGCCGGAGCTGCTTCCTAGTCCCACAGCTTGAAGAAAGTCCCTGCTTCCTTACTCCAGCCAGCTGCGTGGGATCCCCCAAAAGCGCGAGGCCCCCCAAAGCGTGGGGCCTAGAGTGGTTGCCCCCCTGCCCCCCCTTAAGGACGGCCCAGCCTGCAGCTTAAGTCATGGAGGCAGAGTGCGCTTTTAATTCGTCTGCAGGCAGACGCTGGAGATTTGTGCACTTTGGAAAACCATTTTCAGCCTCCATGAATGAGATGGGGGGGTACCAAATCAAAATTTGGATTGGGGTACCACAACCCCTTGAGCTGGCCTTGCGTGCAAGGTGCAATGAGCTCTGCTTCCAGGAGTAGCTGCCCTGCTGCAAAGCCTGAGGGCTTGTCTGGAGGCAATGTGCCCCTCCAATTTGTAATAGGCTGTGTGCACCAAAATGTCTTTTGTGGACATTTTTGGAACCAGTGTCCAAATTTGTGTGCATGCCAATGAGTGCAGTCAAAAGTGTGAGCGCAGCAAAGCAAGTGCCTATGATGCATATAGCTAAATTTTATTTTGATATGGTGATGGAAATATTATAAATTATAAAACCTTATTTGAAACATGTTAGTTGAAACTGCTTTCTTAAAGTAGCATAAAAATATTAGCACTGTTTAATTTCTTTGTGCGCACTTTATTTTGTGGAGTGCCTGGGTTTCATGACCCTGTGTGCCCACGTACACGCACACTGCTTAGAGGGAACATAGGTCTGGACTGGGGTATTGTGTAGGGCTCCAGATACCAAAGCCTGGAAAGGAGGACAGGGAAGTAGGAAAAGGAGGCCATTGGAGGACACAGGGAGAACATGTATTAATGTCATAGTCTTCTGGTTTCAAGGGGCCCTGGAATGCTACACCCTAAAAATAGGATGTTCAGGGGCCTTCCAGAATACTTTAACCCCTATAAGTAAAAAGCCAGACAAAATCATGTATTTTAAAATGCCTGCCAGACGGAGGAGATGAAGGTGAAAAGGAGGCCATGTCCTCCTTTTGCCTGACATCTGGTAACCCTAGGCTGGGATATTGTTTAGGGTTACCAGAGACCAAAGCCTGGGAAAGAGGACAGGGAAGTAGGAAAAGGAGAACAGTGGAGGACGCATGGAGAAAATGTAGTATTAATGTAATATTGTTCTGTTTTTAGGGGGCCTTAGAACACTTCCCCCTAAAAATAAGGTGTTTTGTGGCCTGCCAGCATATTTTAACCTGTATAAGTAAAAAGCCAGACAAAATCATGTATTTTTAGATGCCAGCCAGATGGAGGACGTGAAGGTAAAAAGTGAGGACGTGTCTTTTTGCCTGACATCTGGTAACTCTAGTAATGTGTGAGTAGACTGGCTGCTTAGTAAAGGCAGAGCAGGGGCATTCTCCAAATATTTGCTCCAGAATGCAGATATTTACCCTCAACTAACACAAGGGAAAAACAAATAAGGAGTTCTGTGGCATTCTTAAAAACTAAGACATTTATTTCTTGAATAAGCTTTTCTAGGAGAAAAGCCCACTTTGTCAGGCTCTTTGAAGGTGGGGGAGCTTACAGAATGGGAGGAAGACAAATGCAGAGAGGTGTAAGTCATAGCATCAGGTGAGACTGTTACAGCAAATCAATGCAGTAGTTCAGATTCAAACAGTGGGGAACAGGCAGCATAGAGAGGAGGATGAGGTCAAATTAGTCGTGATGAGAAAAAAAAATCCATAGTCCTTATTTAGCCCTGAAACAACACATTCAAAATTCTTTATGAATTCCGTTTCTGTAGTTTCTCTTTGAACCTTTCATTTGTTGTTCATTTCTTTTGAGACAATGGTGTCTGTGGTGCTGGGCACAGAGGGCTTGTACCCTGAGTCCCAGCGCCAGGGCCCTGAGTGCCAGGGGTATGAGGCCAGGCTGCCCATGGTGGCAGCTGTCTGCCCTGGCCCTGGCCCTGGCTGGGGGTCCAGGGCTGGGCTCATGTTGGCAGGAGCCCAATCTGGGCCCTGCTAGGGGCCTGGATCAGACCTGGGCCCAAATTGGGACTGCAAGGGGCTGGGCCTGGGTCTTGTCCTGGGCCAGCGTTTCCCCTGGTTTGAGCACAGCTGTTAGCAAATCATCAATCGAGTAATCAGGAAGATTGAAGTGTTTGTCTACTGGTTTTTGAATGTTGTGATTCCTGATGTCAGATTTAGCAGAGACAAGCCCCTGAATTAGGACCTTCTGTGCTAGAAGAGCTTTGCACTGGGATGGCTCCATAGACAGTTGAAATTAAGTCTCACGTTTCGCATGAATGAGAATGCCATCGATGCTGAGAGCCCAGCTCTAGTCGGAGGGAACAGGCAGTGTTCCCTGTTTGTCAATAATACTATACCAGATGTTGCTGTGGCAGTTGTAGGAGTACTTAACAGGAATTACAGTTGCTGGCCTGTGTTGAGCAGATTCCTTAACAGGACTATGCGTATGACTGCAGGTTGGAAAATAACATTTTACAGGTTGTTGTCCAGTGTGGTTGGGAATAATATAAGAAGGGCTGTACTGGGTCAGATCAGTGGTCCATCTAACCCAGGATATTGTGTTTTGAGACTACGAAATGCAAGGGGGTTCAGAAAGAGGGGATCACCAAACGATCAGCTCCTAGCTTCTGTAAGAGGAGTCCATGGTGCCTTTTTTGCATTCCATCCATTATGCCTTACCCCCGTGCTTCCCAGTTAATATTTGCAGCAGTGGGGCAATTTGGCTAGTTGTCTTAGAACGCTTAGATCAGGGGTTGGCAACCCCCGGGCACGCAAGCCAAACTTGGCACGCAGGTTTGATCCTGAGTGGCACTCAGTGCTGCTCACGCTCCCCTGCCAGCTCCACCCTACAAGTGTGGTGTGAAGGTTGGAGCTGCAGCAACCATGTGCAGCAGCTCCAGGCTCCTGCAGGCTGCACTTTCCCACTCCCCCCTGTCCAGAGTGGAGGCTCCATTCCCAACTCCACTAGTGTAAGTGGTGTGGGGAGAGCCTTGGGTCAGGAGTTGGGCAGGGGTGGACTTGTCTCGCAGCGTGGCCTGACTCAGGGGCTCAGCAGCCAGCACAGCTCAGCAGCTGGGGCAGTGGACGGCTCAGGGGCCGACCGGCACGGCTCAGCTTGGCTGGGCTGCAGGCGTGGCACAGCGGGTGGCTCGGGTTGGCACAGCGCAGCGTGAATTGGGGAGCCAGGCTGGGGCTCAGCTGGCACAGCCGCCCGAGGTTCCAGCCGGTGCGGTGAGTGGTGTGGCCAAGTTTGGCTGGGCTGGGCTGAACCTTGGGCAGTGGCGCTGGTGGAGCACCAGACTGTCCCCAGTTCACGCTGTGCCACACCTGCAGCCCAGCTGAGCTGAGCCGTGCCAGCCCCTGAGCCACCCACAGCCCCAGCTGCTGAGCTGCGCTGGCTGCTGAGCACTGAGTCAGGCCATGCTGCAAGTCACATCCACCCCTGCCCAACTCCCGACGCAAGGCTCCCCCCAAACCACTTACATTTGTGGGGTTGGGACTGGAGCCTCCACTCTGAACGGGGGGGGAGCGCGACACTGCAGCCTGCAGGAGCCAGAGACCCTAGCTTCCCCTCTCCCAGCCTGGAGTACCTGGCTCCACCCCCATTTGGCCCCGCCCGTGGCACCTGCTGAGGGTGCGGTGGGCGGGGCTGGCACAGGGGCTGGCAAAGACCTGGGTCTAGATTGTGACAGTGCCTGGTGCCAGACGGATGGGTGAGGTGACAAGGCACTTTGTGCGTACTTGACTACAGCGTGCAGCTAGCAACACTGGGGAATAACTTGACAAGGGCCATGATTATATAGTGACTAGCAATTATGGGGTGTGGGTCTGTCTGTGTCATGCAGATATAAGCTGAAAGAGGCTAAGTCACATTTTCATTCAAAATGGCCCAATCTTTTTTTACTGTGAAGGGGGGGTGAAGCGAGGAAGATGGCTGCCATTTCCTTACATGCTGTTTTCATATGGAAGTGTGGCTGCCCTTACTAAAGTTGACTGCCAGCTCCTACTTTATTCATTTGAAGCCAGGCAAAATGGCTGCTACTGTGAGGTTCAGGATGAAGATAGGCATAGGAGCTGTGAGGAGCAGTAGTGTCATTGTGAAAGGTGAATGGGAAGAGTGAGACATTAGAAGGGAATGTGGGTGCAGGGGATAGTGATGGGGTGGAAAAAGAAGAGGTTTGATGGTAGCTATGATTCTGTCAGCATGGAGGAGGGAGTAGTCCCATCCAAGAAGCCAACGGGAGGCAGGGTTGTAGAGCTGCCAGTTCTCACAAACTGATTGTGAGTCATGGGATGCTGGTGCCTGTAGGAGTTGTCATAAGGATATAAGAAACTCCTGGGGACCTTTGATTTTCAGTGCTGGGTATATGGGCAGAGCCCTGTGCAAGAGCCTTTGGGACCTATCCTCCCTTCAGATAAGAGCCTAAATGAGAGAGAGGAGATGGGAGAGTGATGTTTCTGGGACCCTGATGGAGAAGAAGCTCCTGTGGGACGGAAGAAGTTTGAGAGCTGCTTCCCCTGGGTCACAGATAGAGGAGTCCTGGGACAGCAGGAGGCAGAGAAACATTGTTAGATCAAGACAATAATAGAAAACAGATGGCGGTTCCTTTATATTAGTGATGAGAAGGTAAGTGGAGCCTCTATCAGAATAGGTAGAAGGATGTGTGTTTTTTTTATGCATTAGGCTGATTTTTCTACCTGAAATAATCACATGCAGATTGGTAAACAAGCAGAGAGGCATTAAAGTCAAAACAACAGACTAAAAACATGATTTACTTTTTTTTTTTTTTTTTTTTTTTTTTTTTTTAAGGCTAACAACAATGTTGTGTTCCCCCCACTCCCAGGATTTTTTGGGCTAGTCTTATGATTTGGGGGAGGAAGCCCTGACTCATGATTTTTGATCTCTGAAGACTGATAATACTAGCATTCACAGCTTTTATTTTTTCCTTATCTTCAAAACATCTGACAAAGTGTGATTTTTCTCCCATGAGAGCTCATGCCATAAATAAATTTGTTAGTCTTTAAAAGCGTCACAGGACTCCTTGCTAGCATTCCCAGTGTGAGTCATGCTGATAAAGCTATAGTGGTATAAATATGTTTCTAAATTTCCCTGTGGACATATTAAACAGATCTTGTAGTGACCTACCCGACAGGGGTGGTCTTAGTGATTCTGGGGCCCTGGGCAAAAGTCAGGGATGGAGCTCCCTGGCCCCCCCCCCCCCCAAACCTTATCAGGGCCCCTGCTACCTCCCTCTAACCCTTGTCAGAGGTGTCTCTAGGTCTCCACTGCTGCCCCCCCTCCCCAGTCCTTAGCAGGACTCGCTACCACCTCACCAACCCATGGCCTTCCTTTGGCCTCCTGCATGTTTCACTGCCATACTGTGTCACTGGCCTCCCAAAGCACTAGACCTCCTTCCCCCATGCTGGCCTGTAGCTAGCTAGCCCTCCCAACTCACACCTAGGGTTACCAGATGTCAGGCAAAAGGAGGACATGTCCTCCTTTTTACCTTCATGTTCTCCATCCGGCAGGCATTTTAAAAATACATGATTTTGTCTGGCTTTTAACTTACAGGGGTTAAAATATTTTGGAATGCCCTGGAACCACCCTATTTTTAGGGGGAAAGTGTTCCAGGGTCCCCTAAAAACAGAAGAACATTACATTAATACATTTTCCCCATGTGTCCTCCAATGTCCTCCTTTTCATACTTCTCTGTCCTCCTTTCCGTGCTTTGGTATCTGGTAACCCTACTCACACCTGCACCTGGCCAGTCCAACCTGGGCAGAAATAAAGGAAACAATTCTTCCATTTCCAAAGAGGCACCTCAGAACCCTAGGGTAGGGCAACTTTAACCATTCCAGGGACTACTCAAGCACCTGAAACATCTAGGGCTTTTTTCCCCCCTCCATGTGTTAATTAGAAATTTAGCTGACATGAGTATTGTACCTAATTCCTATATAAAGAAAAAAAATAATCCTCCAATTAAGCCATATTTTAAGTTTGTGTAAATGTAGAAAAATGAGGAGATAATACAGCAAAAGATTCCCAATCTCAAATTTGACTAGCACATAATAATGATAGCACTGATTTAGGCCACTATAAATGGAAAAAAATTAAAAAGATTAATGCAGTGGGTAACTACTTAGGTATTTTACTGTTTGCATTTCTCTAAGTATAGATGATGAGGGAAAATCTACTTGTAATTCATTTCACTTTGTGTGCTAATAAGTGTTCCAGTGCTTGAGTTATAAACACTGTACAGGAATCCTAGTCTAAGTTTAAAACTTGAAATCTTTTTATTGGAGGCCATTCTAAGGAAAGGAAAAAAAAAAGGTGTGTGGGGGGGGAATAATGCCCTTGGCTTCCACACTGCCACCTCATTATTTCGAATTAACTTAAATATAATAATTTTATTTCAAATTAGCTTATTTCAAATTAACTTATTTTGAAATAAGCATCTATGTGTGGACATAGCCTTGGTTAATAACATAAAAAAAATCTTGACTGGTTAATAATTTAATTTACCCTGTGTTTTAATATCACATGCTGTCAATACTGCAGGAGATAAAGAACCACTTTCAGCTTGTGAACCTCAGTCTCAGAGTCACTGCTATCTCTATTCAGTCTATGATTTCTAGTGCCTGGAAGCATAATAAATGTAGGCTCCCTGGCTTGTCTTTTGAAAACGTTGTGCAGGTTTCCTTTGAGGATGAGAACTGGTAGGCCAGACATAGAATAATCGCTTTGTGAGAAGTGCTCATCCATGGGTGATGTGGTAATTTTGTCTTTTATCATTTCCTTATGTGAGTTCATTCAAGAGCATACTTATTGATTTCACTCACATACTTTTTACTGGGGCATTTAGTGCACTGGATGATGTATACTGCATATTGCATGAGCCTCAGTGGGACCCATGAGTCTTGAAAGGTGTGTTATGGGTGATGTTGATCATTGTAACAGTGAAGAAAGGTTTGCAGGTTTTGCAACTGCTGTTCTGGTATGATTGGTACAACTTTGAGTTGGGGTGACCTGGTTTGTGGGGAGCGTGCTTCTGATGATGAGCTTGGAGAGCCTGTGGGATTGTTTGAATCTCAGAAGTGAAGGTTCAGGAAAGATTTCTTTCAGGATGGGTCCCCACTGAGTATGTATTGGAGGGGTGCCACTGGTCTCAGAAAACTTTCAGGACTGGGAACTGGGCCCTGACCCCTGCAGCACCAGCCCTACCATTGCCCTGATCCGGCCCCTGGGTCCTAGCTGAACCTGGTTTCCTGGTCGGGGACTGAAGTTGGATCTGGCTCCTTCATGGCACCAGATCCAACAGCCCTGGATTCCCGGCCAAGGTCGGGGCCAGATCAGCGGCAGTCCAGCCCTGCATCCCTGGCCAGAGTCGGGGCTGGAGCTTGGGGCACTGATGGTGGGACTGGGGGCTTGTCCAGATGAAGTGGAGGTACCCAAAACTTGTAGGGGAGTATGTGTGAACCAGATTTTTATTGATAGAAAGCCTGTAACATTATCAGCTATCATGCACTATAATAATGCAACATGTCAGTGATAGCTGATAATTTTTTTTTTTTTTACAGCGCCTGGTCCTAGAGTCAAACAGATATAAAAAACCCCTGTTTTCATTTTTTTAAAGTAAGTTTCTAGCCCTTGTGGTTGCAAAAAAAGCTTGCAAATGTAATCTGAAGGATAAAGAAAAAGAAGGCAAATAAAAAGAATGAATTATTTTTAAGACAATCTCATGATATGGGAGTCTGACTCATGGCTTTTAAATATTTGGAATTGGTAATGGTTCTCTGCCATATATTTCTGGAAAATCTGTGCAGAAAGAGATGGGGGTGACTGTGTTGAGCATTTGCTGTGCATGTGTATGTGCCAGACAGACAGATAATTACCTTCTGAGTGGAGTCCAAATAGTTACTGTGTCAAGGCTCTGTAGTGCTAAGCACTAATGAAGACTTTTCTATAGTTGAAGGCAAAGAGGACCTGACTTTAGTCTCTGCTGCTCCCATGAACTGTGGATTGCATGAGGAAAACTGGGGGCTATCTTATTGCATGCATCTAAAGCACCTATGACAATGGGTCCTTCATCTCCAATTTGAGCCTTTACATGCTACCATAGTGAAAATATATATTGTCTGGATTCTGTGGTTAAATAATTGCTTTTTTCTTGGAGCTGTCATAATTTCTCTGTGTTTTTGTTCATGTCTGAATTGTCACTAGATTGTTATAGGAAAGCTGAATAGGGGTTTCAGAAACCAAATAAAGAGGGATTATCTACTCTGATTTTATGTATCCAGATAAGCAGCTCAAATTTATTGGCGGGCCCCCCCCCCCCCGCTTTGCACTGCAAACTCATGACTAAATGCTTGTCTACTTGCCCTCTGTCTCTCTCTCAACCTAAGGTTTCTTTCTATGCACTTTTCAGTCTTTTCCCCCAGATATAATATTTTATATTTGTCCAGTTTATATCTAATTCCGTGACATCTTGTCCACCTTTCTAAACTTTTTAATTACTTCTCTGTCATCACTGATATTTACAGTCCCTCCCAGTGTTGTCTCATCTGCAAATTTCATTAATATCCCATTTCCCTTTCCTTTCAGTTTGGTAATGAAGGTGTTAATGGGACTTTGCCATCTTCAGTTTCCCCCCAGTATTTAACTTTTGTAAAAACCAACCAACAAACAAACAAACCCTCAAACCCAACTTTTGTAAGATATTTGAAATGTTTCTAAATTTGAAAAAACAGATGAATTTTAAATCAATAAATATTCCTGCAAGGTTTGGAACCTAAATATTGTGAATAGAGAACCTGAAAGTGAAACTAAGACAAACAAATTGCAAAATGGAAGTAAAATGTATTTAAAAACTGATTTCACTTATAATATGATTTATTTATCATTAATAGGTGCTGCATTCAACGTAAATGAATATAATATGTTGCAAGTACGTATCTTTAAGTCAATACTGTTTCACAGAGTATGTTTAGTTTTTAGAAGGACCTTTCATTCCCTTTCTGTATGTGATGCATGGGATAGATAAAACACAGAACTAAAGTCAGGACCCCTGGATTCTATTTTCAGCTCTGCCTCTGGCTTCTTGTGTGGCCGTTGGTAAATACTTCTTAGTTTGCTCCTCTATAAAATAAGATTTATGATACACATCCATCTCTGGCGTAGATTGTGCTGCTTCATGAAACGATGTTTATAAAGATTGTTAAAAGTGTCATGCACTATAATAATACAACATGCCATGATCATCTATTTGAGGGTGCAGATGTTTAGAGTAAAATGACATTTTTCCAGTTTAGGATGGATGATCTTTTTATGTGTTCATGTTTCCCACCCAGGACTGAGAATAGAAACCAGGAGTCTTGATTTCTAATCTCTTGCTGTAATCACTAGACCACAAAAGTGTGTCCATGTGAGGTATTATTTTGAAACAGCAATAATGCTTTAAATTTGCCTCATTACAGAATAATTTCCCTTTGTGGACAAGACCCTCCCCACCCCCCCACTCCCAGAGTAAAGATTGTTCTTGTCTTCTGAGTTTGACTGTGCTTTGTGGTTTTCTTCTTCAAGTGCTTGTCATGTCGATTCTACTAGGTGTATGCGCACTGCATGCATGAGCTGCTGGAAAAGTTTTCCCCCAGCGTCCCCCAGGGTCGGCTGTGAGCCCCCTGGCATCGTGCCACTTCAGCATGCTGCATAATGAGCTCCGCCGACCCTGCCCAATCACTTCCTTCTCCCTGCCTGTGACGGCCGCTGGAACATCTCTTGCTGTTAACAAGCCCTTTTCCCCTGTCGTTTTTCTGCCTTAGGCAGTGTTAGTTAGTAGTTTAGATCGTTTGTAGTTTAATTAGAGTTAGGTGTTAGTTTTAGAGTTTGTGTTCCTTGTTCTTCAGGTAGTTTGCCCAGGGCCGGGGCACGTCAGGCTTCAAATCTTGCGAAGCCTGCAAGAAGCTGATGCCCCTGGATGACCCCCATTCATCGTGCTTAAAGTGTTGGGGGAGGCTCACCTGTGTGAGCATTGTAAAATTTGCAAGAGTTTTCGGCCAAGGACTCAGAAGGGAAGGAGTCAATGCCTAAAACTGTATAAGATGGAGGAAACTCTACATCCACTGGCACTGCGTCAGTGTGCAGCACTGTTAACAAGGAAAAGGTTTTGATTGAACTAATTTTGGGACCCTCTCCTCCAAACCGGAGGTCACTTTTCCCTCGGGCATCTATCAACCCGTTACCGTGTTGCTATCTGTGCGATGTTACAGGAGATCAGGTCAACTCGCGTAATTAACTTCAGTGATTTTGAGGAGACAGGGAAGAAAGGTAAGGGAGAAGGAAATAGACCAGACAACAATCAAATCTTAACTATAACATCTCTACAACTCTCTCTGGCGAGATACATCCCACCATGAGCATGAACTCTTCCCTCCCATCGCGGAAGCCCAAAGCTGAACCTCACAACTTTTCTTCGCCCAAACGGCAATGTACTCGAATTTCAGCTTGACACGGGTCCTCCGAACTCGATCCGTCTGCTTCAGGGCCTCTTCTGGCCAGTCCTGTATCGAATGTCCTTCGCCCTATTATCAAAGTCTCAACTCGGGCTAATGACTCAATCCTGCGCCCATGTCTTCAGGGACTTCCACGCCGTCACCATCCTCTTCGGCCTACCAGGAGTCCCTTAAAAGAGTCTCCAAGGCCTCATGCCCTCATACACACACACTCCCACTCTTCACACACTCCCTCAGCAGCCCCCCATCACTTGTCTTAGAAATCCTCTTAAATACCACAGGCTGTAGCCAATCAAGGCACTGTCTGTTTCGCACCAAAACACGACCCTTTTGGATATAATGATGAACCTTCTAGGCCTTTCCCACACGGCCCTTAACTATTTGCCCACGGCCCCTGCCTGTTTGCGCACCGCCTGCTAAGCTAAACATGGCTGCTCCCTGAGTCAGACAGTGTTGCTGGGCAGACTTTGCAGTCCTTGGCTGTCTGCCCACAGCAGTTGTCAATCACTGAGCCCAACTGATACAGAGTTCAGTTCTGGAGAGGAGCGTACTTAAACATCACCCGCGCTTTATAACATATTTGTAAACATTACAAGGAACACATCACAGATTGCAATTAAACAATTACAAACAATCATACTAATTGAAACTGAGTTTTCCCTCAACAGCACCCCTGCCTCATCACAGGCTTGCTCTAAGGAGCCTACCAAAGAGCGTTGGCACCGGCATTCCCCTGGCACTGATAGGTCGTCACCAGCCTCCCATCAGCAGCACCGCTCCTACTCACTGGTACCGCAGAAGAAGAAGAAGCCAGACAAGGTGCCAAAGGGAACGGAAGAATCTCGCTCAGTGGGACCCGCATCTGGTTGCCCGAGTCTGGAGATGGGGGACAGGACACTGGTCCCTTTGGTGCCGCCCTCACCGCACTGACCATCCCCTGCCCAGGAGATTCTGGAGGAGGTTATTCAACACCCCTCCACTCCTGAGACGTTCGAGGTGACGAGGGAGCTGATTGAAGAGACAGTCCCTCAAGGCCTCGAAAGCCAAGATTGAGCTTCGGCGGTGCCGTTGAAGCCCATGGCAGCGTCTAGAGGCAAACCGGGACACTCTAAGCCAAGGTTGCCACGGCACCGAAATGTGCCACCGGAGGAAGGCACGGAATACCAGCCGATGGAGCTCCACAAATCATGATCTCCCAGGCATCGTTCTCCAGCCCTGCCTGGCACCACGCTACCTTGGTCGCCGTGCAGCCCTTCCCGTTCCATTTCTTCGGGCTTGGACTCGGATTCACCAAGGCAGAGTAAACATCACTCTCACCCTAAATCACCAGCACCGAGACCAACCCCCTCCCCCCAGGCATCAGCAGTGGCAAGGCCCCCTTCAATGGCCCTTCTGGACCCCCTGGGCTTACCATCAGTCTCAGGGTATCCAATCTAACTGGTCCTTTTCTCAAGCTTCGGGCTCTAGGACTCGGCCATCGCATTTGGTCAGTGGCCCACAAGAAGTGTCCAATGTCTCCAATCTGGAATCAGCTGCAGAGGACATTCAAGATCTCAGCACTGTGGGAGATGCATTGGTGCCGCATGGCTCCGTCAGCATCGAGGGCCAAGATGTGTCCACCACTCTCTGGGTCTTGTCTTCTTCCTCTCCCAACGAGGCTGTAGCCGGGGCATTCCCTGTGGTAGTGCCGGATGACTCAAAAGCACATCAGGAACTACTGTGAAGGATGACCTGCAACATGGGCGTACAGGCTGAGGAGATAGTCCAGGACTTGGACCCTATGGTGAACATTTTGATACCGGAGGGTCCTTCAAGAGTAGCCCTTCCTCTCATCAAGACGATTAGTGACAATACCAAGGCCCTTTGGCAAACCCCCGCTTCAATTACTCCCATGGCGAAATGTTCTGAAAGAAAATACTTCCTCCCCTCAAAAGGGTTTGAACATGTTTACACTCACCCTGCCCCGAGCTCCTTAGTAGTTGATGAGGCTAACGAAAAGGAAAGACAAGGCCACCAGGGGCCCTTCTCCTAAGTCCAAGGACTTCAGGCAGCTGGACCTGTTCGGGAGAAAGGTCTATGCCACCAGAGGTCTTCAGCTCAAGATAGCAAATCAGCAGGCTATCTTGAGTAGATATATGTTCAACTCGTGGGCAGCTCTGGACAAATTCCAGGACAAGTTAGGCCAGGAATCCAGCTTGGAGCTGGTGGCCATGATTAAGGAGGGCAAAGTTGTATCCAGTGTGCTTCTGCAGTCTGCTCTGGATAGTGCCAATGCAGCCGCTCGTGTGATGTCCTCGGGCGTAGTCATGAGGCACTCCTCCTGGCCTCTAGCCTCTGGCCTTCCTTCAGAGGTGCAGACCAGTGTCCAGGACCTCCCGTTTGAGGGCGTGAAGCTTTTCTCCTTGCAAACGGACTCTAAGCTACAAAGCTTAAAGGACTCCCAGGCTATTCTGAAATCATTGGGCCTCCACACTCTGGCCTGTCAACATAAACACTTTAAGCCTCAGCCTTAGCCGAGGGTGTCCCACCATAGAGAAGATTTTGGGCGTAGAGGGGGCCACGGCGAATGAAGGAGTACCCATTCATCTCGCTAAAATCAAGATCGCTCCTGCCAGCAGTCTTCTCATAGGAAGTCCTTTTGAGGATGTGCCCGAGGATGACACACCAATCTCTTCCCTGGTTCTGTTCTGCCCATGCTTCTACAACTGGCTAGCACGTTTCTACCATTCCTGATCCCTCATCACGTCAGACCAGTGTGTGCTACGGACTGTAAGGCATGGCTACTCCCTCCAATTCTCTGCCAGCCCCCGACCAAGCCCACCCCTCCCATCCCTCTTCAGGGACCCTCTCGCAAACAACTCCTAGAACTGGAGGTCGCCTCCTTGCTGGAAGTAGGCACTGTAGAGGAGGTGCCGTACCGCTTGAGAGGGAAGGAGTTTTGTTCCTGATATTTTCTCATCACCAAAGCCAAGGGGGACTTTCATCCTATCCTGGATCTCTGCCAGTTGAACAAATTTCTGAAGAAACCGAAGTTCAGGATGGTCTCCCTATCATCCATCATCCCTTCTCTCGATCCAGGAGATTGGTTTGTTGGCCTTGACATGAAGGACGCTTATTTTCATATAGCTATCACTCCGTCTCACAGGAGATTCCTCAGGTTTACGGTGGACAATGACCATTTCCAATTTACGGTCCTCCCCTTTGGACGTTCGGTGGCCCTGAGGGTCTTTACCAAGTGCCTCGCAGTGGTGGCAGCTTTCTTAAGGTACAAGGGCATCCAGGTGTTCCCGTACTTGAATGACTGGCTTGTAAAAGCCAAAAACAGAAGGCAGGTGGAGGTGCACCTGAGTCTTGTCCAGTCTACATTCGACAACCTAGGCCGGGTAGTAAACTTTCAAAAATCCAGGTTGTTACCCATGCAGAGGATAGAGTTTATTGGAGCTTTCCTGGACTTGACCCCCAGGTCAGGGCATCCCTACCTCTAACCAGATTCGAGGTGATGAGGGACATGTTGACCTCTCTCTGAAGCCAGCCCATGTGCGCAGTTCACACTGTTCTATCCCTATTAGGTCACTTTGTGGCATGTACCAGTGTGATTCAACATGCAAGGCTGAGGATCTGCCCTCTTCAGCTGTGGCTATACTGTCCAGCCAGGGACAGTCTGAACAAAGTAGTTGTTGTTCCTCAAATGGTCTTAGAGTCTCTTCGGTGTTGATCCTACCAGAGGTGGGCTCTTGCGGGAGTTCCATTTTGGCCACCCCCACCCTCAGTCATTCTGATGACAAATGCCTCAGACCAAGGTTGGGGGGCTCACAAAGGGTCACACAAAACCCAAGGACTTTGGCCCCAAACAGACCGCTTGCTCCACATCAATGTGTGAGAGAGAGCTTTGGGCAGTTTGCCTAGCATACCAGGTCTTTTGCAATCACCTGTCAGGCAAGATGGTGTCAATCCGAGTAGACAGTGTGACAGCAATGTTCTATATAGGGTGGTGCTCGCTCCTCTCACCTGTGAAAGGAAGCCCTAGATCTCTGGCAGTTTTGTATCAACTACTCCATGCATCTGATCGCCTCTTATGTACCGGGCCTTCAGAACATCTTAGTGGACAAACTCAGCAGGGTTTTCTGTGCCCACAAGTGGTCGATCAAGGATAATGTCTTGCGCCCCATCTTCCACGAGTGGGGTTGTCTCTAGATGGTGGAAGGTTTAAACTTTTGAACTCCCTAACTTCCCTCTTTTGATCTCTCTCACTCTACCCTCACAGGTGGTTGATCAAAAGCTAGTTGAAACTAGGTAAAAGACCCAAGAAAGGATGAAATCACCCTTTTCGTGATTGGTAGGAGATGAAATCACACTTCTTGTGATTGGTTGAAGGGATGTGGGTAGGCGTTCAGAGTGGTATAAAGGAGCAGCAGTTCAGCAGAATTTAGGAGATCTCTCCCACTCGTAACGGGTTCTGATGGCCTCTGGCTATGTTTCTGTTGCATTCGGAGGCATATTCTCAGTCGCCCCCAGAGAGAGTGACAATGTCTCTGGTGGAGTACGAGGGCATCCTAGCATCAGACTTAATCTGGTGGCCTCGAGCAACCGCTCAAAGAGTGCTGGATGTAAAATAGTCTCCAGAGGGTACATTGAGTACCTGAGCAACGCAGTCAACACATCCTGGCGTCAGGCTCGACTGATGGCCTTAAAGTCCTGGATGTCCAGTCTTCCACTCCATTCCAGACTACGCAGCTAACTGAGTCCTACCTCTAATTCTAAGAGCACTGAGCACCTGTAGGGCACTGAGTTTGCAAAAGGGTTCAGACTGAGGCTCTAAAATCTTGCATGCACACTCCACGCCAGAGGGTACAACTGGGATACCTTCCCAATTGGGGAGACTTCATGTCTTACCGTCTCTGGTATAGGCTATGCAAAAGAGGCTGCACTACCCGGTCAGCTGAGTCCTGACTCAAGGTGCATGCTTTTGAGGAAGCCTGAGCAGTGGCATAAAGGTTCAGGAGTCCTGAACAAGTCCCATCTCAAAGTTCAGGGCTTTGAAGCTCAGATCAAAGTGATAACTGTGGCTGTGAGCTTTAGAGAAACTTTGTAGTCACCATCTCTTCAGCCACTGAGGAGAACTGCTGCCGAGTGGAAGTCCCGAGCAAACGACACAGGACAAGAGACTGCCATACAGGGTTTAAGACCAAACTCCACTGGACTGTGGTAAGAAAAGGATTCTAGGAAGGGTAGAGAGTTGCAGACTAAGGTTCTAGACTAAAAGTCACGGTTGGAAACTAATAAACTGCTTGCTCCGTAAACCAGGGGGAAAAGCTTAATTTAGGAAACCCTCATGCTGAGAAAGGAAGTAGATTTAAGACCTGAGATCTCCCGATTCCATAGGTGATTGGCCCTCACTTGTGGCATTTTATAGTTTAAGTGTTTAGGTATTAGTTTCTGATGTTTCAGTGTGTTTTGTTTTATTGTGAAGTCTGTAATTGTGTGTGTGTAACTTTAAGAAGTGTAACAGAGCAGTATTCCATTCTAAACTGTCACTCTGTAATGCTCGCTGTGGTATACAGGTATTAATTGGTATTTGTCAGCCTCTAAATCCCAATATGATTCTGTGAGATCCTTTAAATAAATTTTAGTACCTGTTTTTCAAAGAATTCCTGGTTCTGGATTTCTTCATTGTTCTGAATCTGTTCTTGATTGGTGGGCCGTAGCTGTATTTTTCACTAGGGGTTTTACCAGTTTAAGCAGCACTAATCCTTGACCCTCCATCTCAAAACTAGTCTGGTTTGGAGGCACAGAAATATTTGTTACTTTCAGGCGGCTTAAAACCCTCATTTGAGTTCTGAGGTAACAGTGATAGCCCCTGCCTGGCCCAGGCAGTACTGGTTTGTAACATTGCTGAACCTCTGCATACCAGACCCAGTTCCTCTCCTGTGTGTTAAGGACCTACTCACACAGTGCGAGGGTTCTCTGCACCATCCCAATCTAGAGATGCTGCATCTGACAGTGTGGAAGATCTGTGGCTGAATACCGAGGAACGTCAATGCTCACAGCAGGTTAGGCACATTTTATTTAGCAGCAGGAAGCCATCGATGAGACTCAAACTACCAAGCCAAGTGGTGCCACTTCTGCTGCTGGATGGTGAACAAACTCTTTCCACTGCAGGATGCCCCTATTCCCTTGGTTCTGGATTACCTGTTGGACCTTAAAGCACAGGGCCTAGGCATTTCTTCCATAAAAGTCCACTTGGTGGCTGTTTTGGCCTTCCATTCTGGGGAAGGCTTTGGTTCACTGTTCTCGTTGTCCATGGTTAAGAGGTTTATAAAGGGCTTAGATAGAGTGTTTCCGTCTTTCCATCCCCCTGTAGATCAATGGGACCTCAACCTAGTGCTGCGCAGACTCATGGGGCCACCTTTCGAACCCTTGGTCTCTTGCTCCCTCCTTTACTTATCTTGGAAGGTGGCATTTCTAGTAGCAATCATCTCAGCTAGGAGGGTCTCGGAGCTCTGGGCGCTCACGACAGACACCCCCCCCCCGGATACTGTATTCTTTAAGGACAGCGTCCAGTTGCAAACCCACCCCTTTCCTTCCGAAGGTGGTTTCAAGCTTTCACCTCAACCAAGACATTAATCTCCCAGGTTTTTTTCCCCAAAACCCCACACCTCAGATTGCCAGCAGAGACTGCATTCCCTGGATGTTCGTCGGGCTCTAGCCTTTTACATAGAAAGGACCAAGCCTTTCAAGAAGTCTCCTCAACTGTTCGTGGCAGTGGCTGACAGGCTGAAGGGTCTACTTGTGTCATTCTAGCACATTGCCTCCTGGATTAGGGACTGCATTAAGAAGTGTTACAAGCTGTTGGGGGTCCCAGCCCCAAGGATTACAGCTCACTTGACTAGGGCCCAGGCATCCTCTGCTGCATTCCTAGCTATAGTCCCCATTCTGGACATTTGTCAGGCAGCAACATGGTTGTCGATTCACACTTTTATTTAGGACTACGCCCTTATTAAAAATACAGAGCGGACGCTGCCTTCGGGAAAGCTGTACCTGACACGGCGTTTAAGTGGAGTCCGACCCCACCACCTTGATCGGGGCTATAGGATACACCTAGTGGAATAGACATGAGCAAGCACTTGAAGAAGAAACGGTTTCTTACCTGTAAGTGGTGTTCTTTAAGAGGTGTTGCTCATGTCCATTCTGCACCTGCCCTCTGTCCCTGCTGTCAGACCTATGGCAAGAACGAACTGAGAGGGCAGGGTTGGCGGAGCCTATTATATAGCGTGCTGCAGTGGCGCAACTCCAGGGGGCTTCACAGCCAACCCCAGGAGATACTGGGGGAAAACTTTCCCGGTGGCTTCTGCACGCAGCACACACACACTTAGCGGAATGGACATGAGCAACACCTCTCGAAACCATTTCTTCCCTACTGTTGCCTTTGTTCTGAACACCTGCTGTTCCACTGAAATGTAAAACTACCCAGAGACATCAGGGCCAAGAACTAGAACAAAGATGCTTCCTGAACGTCTCTGTCCAGCAAAAATTGGACTTGCAGTTGGTGCTTCTGAGAGCAGTTTAACTCCTTTGTGTGTCATATACTTCTGGTGTGGAACTGTGTGAGCCAAAGGGGATTCAGAGCAGGTTCCTAGTCAAACAGGTGTCTACATCATACACTGCAGATAGGCCTATATGTCATTGTGCCCCCCCCCCCCGGCCACCCTTATAAGGCTCAGTTGAGAAATTAAGGGCAGAAAGACCCAGAGAGGCTGAATTCCCCTCTTGTTCCTACAGGTTTCTCTTCAAACTGGTAGGATATGTTGGCCAGGAAGGAGTCCATGGGAAGGCTAACCTTACTGTTGTCCAGGCTGTGCGCACACTAGGGATACATGGGTTTAAATCTCCAAGGGCTGCTGCTTTCTGTTCTTAGCTGCTTCCCACATGTCCCAAAGCAGCTACCTCTAGGTTGTGTCCAGACATGAAGATGCTGACAGCAGGCAGCTCTGGGCAGCATCTGTCAGATAGGTTTCCACTGCAGTGTTATCTTGGGTGATTGCAAAACAAACAAAGAGCCTTGTGGCATTTTTTAAAGACTAATAAATGCATTTATTACATGAGGTGTTTTGGGAGAAATTCTGCTTCATTAGATGCTTAAAGATGAAGAACTTGCAGACTGGGAGGAGAAATAAATGGGTGACTGGTACCCTGTGCTGAGTGCCTGACTTATCCTCATCTGAGACTGAACAGTCAAGTTGCAAAGCGCTAATTGAGTTACTGTGTTCTTATTGGTGGCACACTCCCAGATGTCCTAGTACCCCATGTTCTTTATACTGCATTAAGACAAGCAGCAGTGTGTTACTGAATTCTGTGAATATTTGTCTGTCTTGGGCAGCTGGGGGAATGATGGGAAGGCAATGGAAAACTATCAGCACTCTGTTGTTTAACTTGTGTTGTCACTGCAAAATGGGACCGTGACCAGCCTGAGTGAAAGCCTTTATCGGGCTTTAGCCTATGGCCCCAGTTACACTAGCTAGCTTAGAATGAAAGCACCACCAGACTTGGGGCAGAGGTTTTTGTGTGTGGACAGAGGAGGATTATGAATAACAGCCCGTAAGAAGTTGGGCTAGCTCTGCAGAGAAGATACCCCTAGAGAAGACTTTTTCCTTGTCCCACTAACCACAAGGAATAACAAACTCTGGCCTTCCCATCTCTGAAGAGAAAAATTGTCCTTTTGGGGTGTTCCAGAAGAAAGTTCAGGAGAGATACCTAGGAAATAAGTGTCTCTAGGAAATAGTGCAAGTGACTCACTAAACAGAAGGTGCTCTCTTCTCTGAGTCAGCATGGTGTGAGGGCATTGCTCTTATCTGAGAGTAACTGAGGCCCTCATTTGTGCCACAGTACTTGAGAGATGATAACATCTTATCATTGATAACATGTTATAAATGTCACCAGATCCCATAGTGAATTGTTTCATTTTGCCTCCTTAATTCCCCCTTGCAGTGTTGATCAGACGTGTGATCCCCCTTCCCTTCCTGTACCTGATTTCTGTGAGGTGGTGCTGTGAATTGTTAAACACCTGCCATGACCCACATTTTAGTGCTCAGCATTCCTTGCATAAACAGCTATAAGTTCTTTGGGACAGTACAGAATTAAGGTAGCAGATATGGCCAATGAGTGGTAAGTAGGTAAATGGTTTCATTATACAGTTGATTTATTGGGCTATTTAATGTGCACCGTGGATTCTATTTAATCATATTTAGCTTCTTTTATTGCTCCCATCACTGTGGGAGCTCCTTTTAATTTCATCTCGAAGCTCCACTCTGGCCATCTAAGGGTCACATCCCTCTGGCGGTGGGGCCCTTCAGTAGGAGTGTTCTAATTGTTCAAGAGGGACAGGCAGGGAAGAAGAGAGGGAGGAGTAGCACTATATGTAAAAGAGCTCTATGACTGCTCAGAGCTCCATTATAGGAGTGGCAACAAGCCAATTGAAAGTCTGGGTTTTGTTTAGAGCGGAGGGCAACAAGGGGGATGTTGTGGTGGGTGTCTGCTGTAGACTGCCAGACCAGAAGGAGGAGGTGGATGAGGCACTCTACGGACAACTGGCAGAAGTTTCTGGATTACAGGCCCTGGTTCTCATGGGGGACTTCAATTACCCTGACATCTGCTGGGAGGACAATACAATACAGCAGTGCACAGGCAATCCAGAAAGTTTTTGGAGAGTGTTGAGGACAACTTCCTGGTACAAATGCTGGAGGAACCAAATAGGGGTCTTGCACCTCTCGACCTGCTGCTCACAAACAGAGGAGGATTGATTGGGAAAGAAGAAAATGGCAACCTGGGCAGCAGTGACCATGAAGTGGTACAGTTCAAGGTGCTGATTAATGGAAACAAGGAAAGAAGCAAAATGCAGGCCCTGGACTTCAGAAAAGCAGATTTTGGCTCCCTCAGGGAACTGATGGGCAGGATCTCTTGGGATGCTGATCTGAAGGGGAAAGACATCCAAGAGAGCTGGCTGTATTTAAAAAAAAAAAAAAAAAAACCCCGCTAAGGGCACAGGAAGATACCATTCTGATAACAGAAAGAACAGCAAATGTGGAAGGCGCCCCAGCGTGGCTTAAAGGAGAACTCTGCACTGAGCTAAGGAAGCTTGCAGGAAGTGGAAGCTTGGACAGATGACTAAAGAGGCATATAAAGATATTGCTCAGGACTGCAGGGATAAAATCAAAAAGGATAACAGGAAGAGGTTCTACAAGTATGTCAATAACAAGAAGAGGATCAAGGATGGTGTAGATCCCTTGTTGAATGGGGCAGGTATCCTCGTGATGGAGGATGAGGAAAAAGCTGAAGTGTTCAATGCTTTTTTTTACTTCAGTTTTCACAGGCAGAGCCAACTCCCAGGCCACTACACTGGGTATGGCAGATTGGAGAGAAGAAGAGAGGCCCTTGACGACAGAAGGTCAGGTTAGAGACTGCTTAAAGAAGCTGGATGTGCACAAGTGCATGGGGCCGGACAAACTGCATCCAAGGGCGCTGAGGGAGTTGGCTGATGAGATAGCAGTACCACTGGCCATTATCTTTGAAAACTTGTGGTGAATGGGGGAGGTGCCGGAGGACTGGAAAAAAAGGAAATATAGTCTCTATCTTCAAGAAAGGGAAAAAGGAGGATGTGGGGAATTGCAGACCTGTCAGCCTCACCTCAATCCCTGGAAAAATCATGGAGCAGGTTCTCAAAGAATCCATCCTAAAACACTTAGAGGAAAATAGAGTGATCAGGAGCAGTCAGCATGGATTCACCAAGGGTAAATCGTGCTTGACCAACCTCGTTGCCTTCTGTGGTGAGATGACTGGATTTGTGGATGCGGGAAGAGACATTGATGTGATGTACCTCGACTTTAGCAAGGTTATTGATACAGGTTCCCACAGCATTCTTGTCAGCAAGTTAAGGAAGTATGGGTTGGATGTGCAGGCTGTAAGGTAGATAGAGAACTGGCTAGATCAACGGTTTCAGCAAGTAGGAATCAATGGCTCATGTCTACTTGGCAAGTAATGAGTGGTGTGCCTCAGGGGTCGGTCCTGGGGGCAGTTCGGTTCAACATTTTCATTAATGATCTGGATGATGCCAGGGGCATTGCTGGCACCTGGCACACGGGGCCCGTACCTTGAATCCCGGTGCCAGTGCCCCTGGTTCTGGTGGGGCCCCTGCCTCTCCCAGTCTCTGGCCGAAGATCTGGGGCCTGGCTGCCTGCAGCGGCCACTTCCAGCCTCTTCCTAGGCTGGGTGGCCCTGCAGCTGCGGCTGCTGCTCTCTGCCCTGTCCCCAGTTGGGGGCGTGGCCTGCAGTGACGGGGCGGGGCCTGGGCTGGTGCCCGAGTCCTTCCCAGGGCAGCAGTGCTCCTGGATGATGGGATAGATTGCACACTCAGTAAGTTTGTGAATGACACCAAGCTAGGGGGAATGGTAGACACGCTGGAGGGCAGGGACAGGATTCTTGGAGACCTAGACAAATTGGAGCAGTGGGCCAATAGAAATCTCATGAGGTTCAACAAGAATGAGCGCAAAGTCCTGCACTTGGGATGGAAAAACCCCATGCACTGCTACAGGCTGGGGAGCAATCAGCTAAGTAGCAGCACAATAGAAAAGGACCTGGGAGTCATGGGGGATGGGAAGCTGGGCATGAGTCAACGGGGTGTGCTTTTGCTGCCAAAAAGGCCGATGGCATACTGGGCTGCATCAGAAGTGTTGCCAGCAGATTGAGGGATGTGATCGTTCCCCTCTGTTCAGCACTGGTGAGGCTGCATCTGGAATACTGTGTCCAGTTTTGGGATCCCCACTATAAAAAAGAAGTGGACAAATTAGAAAGGGTCCAGTGGAGGGCAACAAAAATGGTCAAGGGGCTGGAGCACAAGACCTATTAACAGAGACTGAAGGAACTAGGCTCATTTAACTTGCAGAAGAGAAGACTGAAGAGGGATTTGAGAGCAACCTTCAGCTACTTGAAGGGATGCTCTAAGAAGGACAGAGCTCGGCTGTTCTTAGTAGTAACAGAGGACAGAACAAGGAGCAGTGGTTTCAAGTTGCAGCTGAGAACGTCGAGGTTGGATATTAGGAACAAACTTCTTACTAGGCAAGTGCTGAAGCATTGGAATGGACTACCTAGGGAGGTGGTGGAATCTCTGTCTTTGAAGATGTTTAAGGCCCAGCTGGACAAAACCCTGGCTGGGATAATTTAGTGGGAGTGGTCCTCTTTTTTGACAGGGGATTGGACTAGATGATCTCTTGTGGTCCCTTCCAACCCTATAATTCTATGATTCTTCTCTTTAAGTGCCACAGGACTCCTTGCTTTTCATCCTGATGATAGATTCTTTTCCCATTACAAGTGATCTGACTTCACCTTTCTCTGTGTGCTGTTTCCCAGTGTTTGAATCTTAACAACTGCTTTGATTTGCTATTACTGGGTAGACCTGATCCTATGACTTACACTCCCTTGCATTTATTTTCCTCCCATTCTTTAAGTTCCCCCATTTTCAAAGCATCTGAAGTGTGATTTTCTGCCATGAAAGCTCATACAATAAATAAATTTGTTAGTCTTTTAAGTGCTAGAGGACTTCTTGCTTATCATGCTGTCAGCCTATCCTTAGTAACTAAAACTAAAGGGTTATTGTAAAAGAGAAGAAACAAGATGAGAGATGTTAAATGATCAAAGCAATCAGATACATGCAAACAATTTCAAAGTCCAAATATATCTGATGCTTAGTAGTATTATGGAGTTGGCTGACTGGTACAATTACTCTAGTACATCCAGTACCTCTGCGGGGTCAGTCAGTCCTTTCTTTAAAAAATTAAGTTGTTGAGATGTGATTGAGACGTGAAAAGCTTGAGTGAAGACAAAATGGAGGTGGTAAAGTTGCATTTTGTAGACTGGGGTCAGCACCCTAAAAGGTAAGTTTTTTTAAAAATTCCTTAAATAACCAAGTGTTCTGAGAGCCACAATAGGTTTAAACTCCAGGTGGGGGAAGCTAGGTCAGGGCTCGTGCCACAGGGTCTGGTGACAGGGGAGGGGGGAACCTGGAATGGGCCCCCTGCAAGGTGCTGTGGTGGTGATGGTGGGCAGGGAGACCATGGCGCAGGCTGCTCAGTGGGTCCCTTGATGGGAGGGGAGAGCCAGAAGCCTGGCACGGTTTGGGAAGAACTTCTAATTCTGCTAGAGAACAACCTGTCACAGATGCTGCCAAGAAAGTGTCTGAGTCTTCAGCTCTTGACCCTACATAATCACCTATCAGTCCTAACTGATCGAGGAGAAGAACACACTGCAGCCCCAGTCAAAGTTTGAAACAACGCATTTATTAACATATCCCAGGTAAGTATAACAGGTAATAACTCTTATTCCTCTTGAATGTGTCCCTCCCTCCACAGTTTCTTATATACAGTTTGTCTTCTTCCTCCAGGGATTTTCCCACCAATAGATCTAATGCTGCACATGACCTTACTCTCTGTACCCCACTAACTCCTTTGCGCATGTTCCTAGTCTCTGGGCATGTCTGCTTTTGGCAATGGGTTAGCCAGGGCATGCTGCCAAACACTCTGGGACTCTGCCAGTTCTATTAGTTGTTCATTTCTCTTCACATCTTCTGTGCTACCCAAACACAATCAATTTAACTTTTGAACATTAAAAATGCTTCCTAAGAGCACAGGCTGCCCACAGGATGCTCTGATAGGGGGTAAGGGGTGCTGAAGCCCAGAGCCTCAAGGGGGCAACCAAAGAGCTGCAGGTTGCAGACTCCTGTTTGATTCTGCCACATGGCTTGTGCCTCCTGTATTTCAAACACAAGCTCACAACGCATGGGCAGGAAAAAGCTCTTAAGAGTTTCTGTACACGGGCATGTCCTTACATGTGCTGATGATTTACAGGGATAGCCCCTGGCCTCTGTCCTGGGCTCATTATATGGATTTTGGCCCTTGATTGGCCCTCAGTCAGGCTGATTAGTGCTTAGGCTCATGTGTTGGAGTGTCACCAAGTAGCACAGTATAAGTTTCAAATACAAAAATATGTATACTTAGTGTACATTACAAAGATAATACTCATATATGAGCTTATATTCAGTAAATCATACCTTTCCCAGGTATAACTTACATGGCATATTTTGCAAAATTTGTTGCTATTTTGTAATATCTATAGCAATACTATAAACGGTCACTTGTGTTCCTGATAGCATCAGACATATGGCCAATGAATTTTTGAAAATACAGGCAAATTCAACTCTCAGATAAGTTACACTGTAACTATTAGTAGGTTACCAGAGATCAGGGATTGGCAGCCTTCGCTCACCTCCATGCCAGCTCAGCCCCCCCAACCCTCAGCAGGTAGTGGAGGCAGGGCTACCGGGTGCTGGGGATGGGGCCACAAGCTGCGGCATGCACATGGCTCTTGCAGCTTTAGGCCCCACTGGGGTTGGGACCAAGAGGAGTGAGCCTCTATGGCACTGTGGGGCCAGGAGCCCTGCATGCTGCTGTTAATACCTGTGTGCGCCAGCTTTGGTACACGTGCCAGGGGTTGCTACCCCCTGCCATAAATAAATTGCTGATGGCTTTGATTTTATTTTATTAATTTAAATCCTTTAGCAAAAGCTACTGTATGGTTTAGGATAGAACTAGAAATCCAATATTTGTTTGCCATTGCAACTCATTGCAAATAATCTAGATTTTAACCAAATCACAAATCAGGGTTTTAAGGTTTGGGTGAGCCATATAATGCATACGACTGGCCAACTGTTCACCAATGAAACTTTTCTAATGTATTAGAAATCAAAACTATCTTTAGCTCGTCTACTTTCCCATTGCACCAGATCTTCATGTCAGGCATTATGTTTTTCAACATTTAGAAGAGTTGGTTTATAGAGAAACTCTAGTGGAAGTGCTGGCTTCTGGTGGATTTGGGAAAAAATGAAACTAATTTATTTTCATCTTTGCAGACATGTCTACAAAGAAGTGTCTGTCTATGACATGGTGTGTAAAAAGATTTGGTTTGACAGTGTGCACAAGAAGAATGGACTTTGATGTGGAAAAGAGGAGCAATCTTAGTTTGTAGTATGATGAAAGAAAATGTCTTTAATTGTTTCAGTGGTACTTCACATGAGTCAGGTTAAAAACACAGAGGGACTGAATGTGAGAAATTGTGGTGAAAGAGATTGTTATGCATATATGGTAGACATGTCCAGTTAGAGAGTATTGGGTTGTGATTAGTAATCGAATATTTCAAATTATTGGATGATTATTACCAAATGATCCTTCACTAATCCTCGTGGTTTTCTTAGCAGAAGTGGTCAGACTCCGAGAAATGAAGTACTGGTAGCTGCTGGGCTGCTGATAGTTTCTCACTGGAAAAAGAAAAATAGCCTAAGGATCACTCCAAAAACTATAGGAGGTTATTATGGAAATGCATGTTGTGTATCGGTAAAATAGACCAGGACAAATAGCTATGTGTTTAATGTATAATCAATATTCTAACAAAGTACTGCAAAAAAACCCCAACATTCCTTTCAAGTGGTTTTGAGTGTTAATATTTGATAGACATGCCTGGTTTGATACATATAAGTAGTTCATGCTTTCACTCAGTTTAATAAAATCACCAGAAACAGGACTTGGGTGTAGTAAAGAGGTTCACTCTGTAATATGATAATACCCGCTAAATAGAGATTTTATTAGTATAATTGCTGCATATTTTTCCAGAAAAGGTTAAGTTCAGTATTGCAGTGATTCATATTTTATTTCTGATGTTTACATGGCAGTGATTTGACTCTGACTTCTGTTCTTTGCTTTAGTATTATCTCTTTGGATACACGCACACTGGGAAAATTAGAGCTTTTTTTTTTTTTTTCCTTCATTGGTGCCATTTCCCTGATGTTACTAGTGATGGAAGCTGCAGTGTAGATAGGACAGTTTTTCCAGACTTTTGGTTTCTATTGGAAAAGGATGAAACTTCAGAATTTTGTTCAGATCCAGCCCAGATTGAAAGTGGTCATGGCCTTGTGCTTAAAGCACATGACTGGGAGGTCAGGCAGATCTGTGGTATTCTAAGCTCTGCTGCAGTTTTCTTCTTTTACTTTAAGCAATTTTCCTCCCATTCTGTACGTGCTTCATCTTAAAGCATCTGACAAAGTGGGATTTTCTCCTGTGAAAGCTCATGCAATAAATACATTTCTTTGTCTTTTAAAGTGCCACAAAATTCCTTGTTTGTTTTAATTTTGCTTGTACCTCAGTTTTCTCATATGTAAATAGGGAATAATTTTTTACCTATTTTACAGGGATATCATGAAGCTAAATTAATTACTGTTGGTAAAAAGTGTTAGGTACTACAGAAGGAGCAAAATATTATTATTAAAAAAAAAAAGTACTGGTCCATTTGAACTTTACTTAGTAGACTGCCATAATTATTGATTGGCAGTTTCTGGAAAAGGAAAAAAAATTCAGCCGTTGATCTCAAAGTAGTAAACTATGGGGACATTTATGTGAAGGTATTCATGTTGTTGTTAATGTTATTGTAAATCTTGATCCTTTAATAAAGCTGTGACCTTGATGTTGACAAGTAGTATGCCACGCAGCAAAATATATCGTAGCACCAGCCTTATAAATCTCATGTCATTTTTGCCACTGACATAGAGAACATGTAAAAAGATCAGGCAGCAGAGGTTTATGAACATTTATTTGAAATGAAATCTTTTAAACCAGACTTCTTAGATTAGATTAGTGGCCCTGCCAACTTTTATTCCTCATGATAAAACATATTTGTGAAATGCAATCTCAGTATTGAAAATGTGTAGAATTACACATAGAAGTTCATAGTATAGTGTTTACTTCTCTGATGGAGATATGTTTTGAAACACTATAGGCCTATCCTGGTCCCTTCAGAGTGAAGAGCCTTCACTGAGAACAGTGCAGCTCTTTGTCAGTAGGTAAGTGAGAGACTAATAGGAATCTGGTAAAAGTAAGACAAAGTCCTCATAGGAAGGACCTAGAGAGAAGTTTAAGGAAAAGCATACCCTAAGTGAAGGGTTCTCAGAGTGAGAAGGGAAAGGTCCTCTTCTGCATTAAGCTCTGAGGCAGTAACACTTGTTACCTAAACAGGTGTGTCTGCAGTGGAGGCAATAAAACAGCAGATCTGTTCTTGGTTGGTAACAGAGCTCCTGGATCTGCATTTCCTGCCCCCAAAAGGAAGTTTGAATGTGCAAGGAAAATAGAATTAGATCCTTCGTTTATATCTGATCCCTTCGACTATTTTGATTTTTATGAAACTGAAGTTGAGAACTGTGAAGTGGTACAGCAAAAATTCCCACAATTTGTTACAACAGCACCATTCCTCTGATCCAGGATGAATGTGCATCTTTTCATTCAGATCCTTTCAATGATTCTTCTTAATTGAGGAGGGAGGGGTTCATTCTTGAGTCAGATGAGCCACTGCATTTCTCCCTTCAATTGAGTGACCACATTGCTTCTTAGAGATTCCTGGTTTCTTTCAGATTCCAAAGGGGTAGCTGTGTTATTCTAGTTTAGCAAATTCCAAAGGGGTAGCTGTGTTATTCTAGTTTAGCAAATTCCAAAGGGGTAGCTGTGTTATTTTAGTTTAGCAAAACAAAAGAGCTAAAACAATGAGACTGCTGTGGCACCTTAAAGACCAACACATTTCTTTTTGCATAAGCTTTCATGGGCTCCAACCCACTTCATCCGATACATGTGTGGAAGATGCATCTGATGAAGTGGGTTGGAGCCCATGAAAGCTTATGCCCGAAGAAATTTGTTAGTCTTTAGGTGCCACAGAATTCTTGTTTTTGCTGTACACAGACTAACACGGCTACCTCCCTGAAAACAAAAGTGGATTCTTGTGGCACTTTAAAGACTAACAAGCTTGATACCATCAACCTGAATCTCAATGAAAGTATGAACTGGTTGTCTTATTACAAACATCAGGGGCATCGCTGGTGCTGGGCACATGGGGCCCGTACCCTGAATCTCAGAGCCAGTGCCCCGGGTCCTGCGGTGCCCCCTGCCTCTCCTGGTCTCCGGCTGCATTGGGCTGGAGATACGGGACCCAGCCGTCCGCGGCAGTGGCGGCCGCTTCCCCAAGGCTGGGTGGCCCTGCGGCCACTCCCAGCCCTGTCCCTGCTTGGGGATCCTGGGCCCAGCTGCCTGTGGCAGCGGCAGCAGCTTCTGGCCCCTTCTGAGGCCAGGCGGCCCCACAGCCATGGCTGCTGCTCCCTGCCCTGTCTCCACTTGGGGGCATGGCCTGCGGCCAGGGGGTGGGGCCTGGGCCGGTGCCCCGGGTCCTTCCCTGGGGCAGCGACGCTCCTGACAAACATTAGACTTTAAATGGACAGCACAACTCCTCCTTTGTTTTTCATTACTAACAGTGATTCTCACCTCTCTCAGACTCACCACTTTGATATGTTGTGTTTGAATCTATATAATTTGTTTGAGTTGCTGAAGTAATCTGACCTGATACAGTGAAATGTAATTACAAGATTTATCTTTCACTCCCATAATACTGTAAGGTTTTTTGTATTTTTTTTTTCTTTTCAGTATATGTTTTCTCCACTCTGGCATCTGATGAAGTGGGACTTTGTGCATGAAAGATCATGCAAAAAATAAGTTTGACAGTCATCAAAGTGCCACAAGACTCCTCTTTTGTTTTCTTTCAGGGTTTGGGAAGCAGTGGCCAGGACTAGACTGTGGCAGTAATGAGCACTGCCACTAGCCCGGTCTTTACAAATAAACTATCTATATCTGAAATGCGTGAAAATATTTTCTATAAACTCTTTTAATCATTGCAAACATTTTTATGTACAAATATGCACTTTCAATTCTGACTATCAGCTAAAAGTAAATCCTGGGGGAAAAAAACTATTAAATAGTACTTATGTGCATTAAAAACTGAGGTATTACACGGTTTTGCTACAAAAAATTAAAGATACATTTTGTTACAGTACATGGTGAGAGAATACAGTCTAGGTAAGACACTGTTAACCTCTTTGCTAACAGATTTATTCTTTTTTGTTTATTATTCTGTTGAAATCTCTTCAAGATGGCTTTTAATTACTGATTAGCTAGGTAAGTACAAACAATAATTTTAAAGACATTGCCAGTGTAATACGTAATAATAATGGTCATCCTATTGAAGTCAGTGGGCCTTATTCCTCATGATAACTATCATGCCTGGTAGAATATTGACTATTACAGGTAAATAAGGTTTCTTTGCAGGTTCCAGACCTTTTGTTTTGTTATTTGTTCAGTTCTGTGGAATTCAGAAAAGACTGCTGCTTATTTGCTGTCTGTTCCAAGCATTGCAACATCATCAACAGTATCATGGAGACTCTGGCCCAGTCATAGAATTTGCTGTCATAAGCTGCAGCCAAGCTCCAATCACTATTTTCTCTTTGTATAAAGGTGTTAATAAGGAATAAGGTAGTGCAGGTAGGTAATGACTATTGTATTTTAGGTGTTAAAAACAGCAATATGGTAGCATGATCTTGTTTACATTTTGGAGGGGGTGATGGAATTGTCATTCAGTTTAAAAACAAAACTGTTTTTTAAGGCAACCTTTTTAGGCCAGAAATCTGAGTGTGTCCCTATAATTGTAAAAAGTAAATTTGAATGAACAGTGCAATCTTTTGAATATCTTTCCCATCCTTTTCAGTAGGATCATGTGTTGTTTGGATGATTTGCATGCACATATTCATATTCTAAAAATGACTGGTCTAGAACATTTTCAATAAGGGCTTCTTCTACTCTATTTATATCCTGAAATAAAAGAAGAAAAGGGTATTTAGGCACTCAGATACAAACAATTACTATTTTAACAAGCTACTTCTGTTCTTGCATGCTTGCTTAGACCATAACCCAGCAAAACATTGAGTATATGCATACTTAAAGTTAAGCATGTCTATAAGTACTTTGTAAAATTGGGAACTTATTTTATACTGCTCAGATTTAAGCATTGACAATTTATAGTGGGATAAATCTTCATTATGAAACAAATTTAATTATACGAGGCAGAATGCCAGAGGAGCCAGACAAGTACAATAGCATAATTATGCAAACTCCAGTAACTCCTGGGCTATTTACAGGCCAGAGACATAAAAATGCATATTATGTCATTGCATATATAAATAACAAAATGTTCCGCATCTCAGCACTGTAGTGCAACCAAGATATCAATGCTTGAGCAGCCATCAATGAAATACCACCCTACCGCAGTATATTTCTGTTATATGCATGCAGTATAGATTAGAATTTTACTGATGGCACATGTGATTCCCTCAAGTCTAGCACCACTTCCTTATGGGTTTGTCCTCACTTTAGAAAGTATTAGTTTAATCTGTTTCTTCAGGATGGTGTCTGTGTAGACGTCAGTTAGGGAGGTACAAGAAACCACTGAAACAAGTTTTTTGGAATTTTAAATAGTGTTTTAACACTTGTGATGTATACAGTCTAAATTTTATTGAGTTAGGAAAGTTTGAACATGTGTTTGATAGCTTAATCGATTGAAGCCAATGGCAGTCTAAAGTGCTCAGCATCTTGCAGAATCAAGTCCTAATTGAGCTTATAATGGTGGGAGATCTCTTCCAGCTTCACCATTTGTTCTCATAAAATTGAAATGGGCTGTTGAAGTGGCCCCTGTACATAGTACTATTCATTTATAATATAGCTCTTTTTACTGGAAGATCCTGAAGCACTTTACAAACATAGTAAGTAATATAATCCCCATTTAATATATGGAGAAAATTGAGGAACAGAAAGAGGTGGCAGAACTGGGAATAGACTCCATGTCTCCCAACTCCAAGCATTGTGTTCTTACCACTGGACTCTTGTGGCTGTTAATATCAGTTACATCTTCGGAACCTCCCAACATATCTCACAATACACCCAAAACATGACATTTTAGCAATCTAATGCATACCCTCACATGACATATTGATTGTTAGAAGAATGGAGGGAGATATATAAAGAAATCAAGACAGTATCTTATAAAAATGATCATATTGTTTACTCACTACGTAGTCTTCATAGTAGAATGTATGTTTGAGTTGAAGTTGCCTTAAAATTTCTGCTGAAATAGCTCACTTCTCCACCAGGTATTAAATTATAAATTAGACACTAGCGGGAAGAGGGAAGAACTATATATATTGAGTTTTTATTAAAAAGATGTTGCAGAAGGAAATATTATCTGTGTTAATGGGAGAGAAATGTGGATTATCTAGAACAGTTATAGAAAAATTGCATTCTCTGAGTGACATGAATACATTTACTGCTAGACACAATGCATCTACAGTCCAGCAATAGGTTAATCCTGTTGTGTGTTGTCTGTTTAGTAAATACCTTTGGGGATATCTGTCTGCCCTCATTGATTGCTTATCTCCTTCATTGCTACTGGCTGACGCAAGACAGTAAAGCTTAAATGTATTTGTTACACTCCCAACCTAGGTGCCACGTGATTTACTGTTTCAGTGAAAATAATGGGGCTCCTACTGACACATGTGATGGTTTACTGTGCTATTTAAAACAAAAGTGCCTTTATTGTTTTGGAAGGAGAGTTTAGTTCCTTCATAATGGTCGGTCCTCTACAATATAACTAACCACGGCAGTTGTTGCAATATTTACTTCAAACAATGTCATGAAAATATTGGTACATACTTAAACCAGCATTTTAATAACATGCTTATAATAGAGTGTAAAAGGCTAACTTATTGACGGATACTTTTAGAGATAATTCCCACTGTGCTATTCAGGTGTGAAAGAGAAGGTGGAAACAGCAGACTAGAACCTCTCCGTGGTCTGGTTTATATTGCAATGCTGGGTCGACAGGAAATACGCAATCTATGTATGGTAGAATGCATATCTCCTGTCAATGTACTTACCCTCCCTTACTGTGGCATCTTCGCTATGATAAGCAGATGGGAAACGTTCTCCATTCCACGTAAGGTTATTCTTTTCTGGAAGCAGAGTTACTGTGTTGAATGAAGAACACTTTTCCAAAAAGTAATAAGGATTTGAATTATTCTAAATGTTAAAAAAAAAAAATGCAGATTCTTAGCTTTATGGCATACTACAAATGGCTGAAATTTTAAAAAGAATGTTATAAAAATGATCTATTTTCAAAAATAAAAATGATCATGAATAAGCTGTTGACTTGAAATTTTAAAAAATTTTTGCAGTATCAAATTCTACATTTAAGATTTTATTGAAAACATTCTCAAAATCATTATTGCTTGGTTTCAGTATACAAAAAAATTGATAATCCTTGTGATAAAAAGTGACAAATTGAGACTGGTTTCATGTGAAACCCTTTGAAATGGCAATAACTTTCACATTTTGACTTTTTTAACTTGTTTAACCACCTGTTCTTTGACCCAAAACCAATACACTATAAACTCAACAGAACAGCTGTTAAATTATTATCATTGAAGTGTTCTGCCTTGTTACTGTCTCTCCAATTTCATTAAGAGGTATATATTTTTATATATATTGTTCACAAGTCTTTAAATGAACTCTCATTTCACTCAGACATACTTAGGCAATAAGAAGCCCATGATCCTTTAGTCCAACAGACGTGACATATACTTGATAGTGCTAAAATGATGAAAAGTGTACACCAAAACTGCAGAGTGTGAAACACAGGTTTGTAGCCCTAACATTCATTATTGATTCACTCTAAAGATTCATCCATGCACAAGAATTGATACAATTAAGGCCTCTTTCTAAGGCTATGATTACACTTAAGCTGCTACTGTGGTGCCCACCACTGCTGCCCCAATGTGATGTTTCAGTGTAGCCACACACTGCTTTTCCCAGCATTGTAGTCAGTCCTCCACCCCAAGAGGTGGTAGCTAGATCAAAGATGGAGTGCTTCCATTTACTAGCCTTGGCGACATTGAGGATAAGGTCACTAGAACTACATTGCTCAGGAGCGTGGATCTTTATATAAGCTAGCTCTAAAACAAACTCAGTCACATCAGCTGGATCTACTTATCCTAGGTCCAGATTTGCAAGGGTTGAGTCTGCAGTATCTTAGATCTTGACCTTGTCTAGAGACTAGGGAAAATACTTTTTTAAAGCGAGTTAGCTCAGTTGCAGGACACTAGGCTCCAACATCCTGCTAGAATCAAGCTGAAAGTGATAAATTGAATCTACATTAGTGTTACTGGTGTTTTCCATCAACATACGCTACCATGCTTGAATTTATTTGACTGAATAAAGAAACAGTTTTTTTTCTTAATCTAGACAAAGACGCTTGTGTTACCATTTACCTGTGTTCAAAGTGGTTGTAAAATGCTACCATTTTGTACATGTGTAAATCACTAAAATTGGAAAACATAGCAAATCAGCCCCATCATTTTCCAACTTTGTAGGGTGGAGTAAGAAATTGAATTAGTTCTGAATGGGAAAGAAAACTGATTGGTATTTAAACATTTAACCTTTAGTGGTTTTAGTAATGTGTGTGGATAGACAGGTGTTTGAGATGCAATGTCACACCTTCTCTGAACAATGTGAAATGGCTCTAGGCTTGAATCTACTCTTACATACACGCTAGTTTTACATTAGCATAATTACACAAATATCAATGGAGGCTGCTCTAATTTGACTCTGAGGACCAATGGCCAGAGGATTAAGCTGTGGGGCATGAAGTTGTTTCAAAACCACTTTCAAGCTGCCACCCTCTCTCACCTCCTAATTTCTGCTAATGCAGTAGCACTAGTCCTGAGGATCTAGACACAGGGCTCCAACTGTTGCGAACAGTGTTGGACCTCAGCTGGTATTACCAACCCTGAGAAATCTTTGGGAGCATCCAAAATATAGACACTCCCCACCAACAGTGAAACAGTTTTGTAACATAATGATTGTGATTGTGAATCTCCACTGTCTTGCTCCTTGTATTGTCATTTATATCTGTGAAAAATAGGTGTAACACTACCAAATCAGAATTCTCAGATGGGTGGCAGCATTTTGCACCCACTTTGCCCTCTGAGAACAATGACACAAAGGACAAGAGAGTGGCACATATGAGGCTTAACATGTTTTCTGTCTAAGAATATGCCATCTTGTTGTAACATGACCAAGCCCCAACCATGTTTCACAGTCAGGTTTTAATCTGGATTATTTTTAAATTTTGACAGGGTTTAAAAAGTGTTTCTGTTTCTCTAACAAACAATAGTTTTCTATAGACATCCCCTGATCGTGGTTCACACAGGATATCTGGGCATCCTCCCCTTTTAATGTCAGACAGTATAGGAGTAGATTGCCCTTTGTCTGCCTTACCTATCAAATTGCCATCAGGGAAAGCCATAACAGGACGGATGGGAAGGGGGAAAAAAATCATTTAGTATATTTAGCTTTGTTACTGGCCAGTGACTTCTTCCCTCTGACTGAAACAATTTGAATACATTTCAGGTTATAACATGAACTGCTCTACTCCTGCCATTAAAGACAGTCTGTCATTTAGCTTTATTTCCTCAATACAAATGTAAATACATAAACACCACAAAACAGCCAAGAGGGGTAAAAGAAATAAGTGCTGAGCTTCTCAAGATGTTGTTCTTCAGTCTTGTTGAGGGTCCCATTCCTCTGCCCTCCAATTTTTGATTGAAATTGTGTGCAAGAAGTCTTTAAGGGACATATGGAAAGGAATTTTAGGAAGGCATTGGGCCCACAATGTCATAAAATGAGCAGACTTAGTTTGTCTAGAATGGGTGTATTAGCAACTGCTGACTAGAGCTAACTTGAGTTTTAGCCTCTGTTGCCTGCCAGGACAGCCAGCTTGATTTAAAAGTAACACTAGGTTGAAATTTAGGTGGTTGTTTTTGTTGTTGTTGTTGTTGTGGCCAGGGCTTGATTTAGGGACAAGACTCGAGTCATAACTTGAGTGAACTTTGCAGTGAAGAGAGGCCCTAAAATATTCATCTGAAGTCTGAATATTTTGGGCCAAACTGATCTGTGGTGTAACTCCATTACTATTGTCCTTAATGCTTTCTCTCCACCTTTTGCAATACCAAATATATAGCTTTTTTATTTTTTTAAACAGTACTTCACCCTGTTCTATTTATTTTGAAGACTGGCTCCTTAACACTCCCATAATAATCTTGAAATACAATTTAAAAATGGCAACTGCAAATGTTATAGCAAATAGTAGTATGTTCTCTACAAATAGCAGACATAAAATAAGTAGTTAATTATACATACACAGATAAATGCACTATCTTAAAACAATGAGGGCGGAGGGAGTTACACAAAACCAAATTAAATGTACAAGTGGCCAATGCATAGGGCCATAAAAACCAGACTAGGCCCCATCTCTGAACTGCTTCCAATTATCTCTAACGGACTCAAAATAAGCATGCTGCCTATTTTAACAGACCATTTGCTTCAGAGAGACTATTCCACTTACTGCATTAGCATTTGCAGGATCAGGCAGACCCTGATATCTTACTTGAATTAGTGTATACCCAAGTTTGGTGTCCAAAATGTATGTTTTTTTTTTCTTCATCCAGTGTGAGAAAAATTTATTTTAGCTATTTTTTTAAATTTGAGTTAGAGATTGCACTGGGAATTTGGAAGCATTTGATCCTTTTCCAATTTGTCAGTGGTAAAACCCCATTTGAAAGACTCAGGATCTTAAATGCACAAAAGTTCAACATTCAGAAGCAAAGGGGCCAGATTCTGTGCCTAGTTATTTGTGTGCAACCCCATGAAGTTAATGAGATTCCATGAGTATAGCAATATTTCCACAGCTGTGTTAACTCAATCACTTTTCATATTCAGGTAGACATTTAGCAACAAGAAGAAATGTAAAATAGATCAGGATCAATGATGCACAGGGCCTCATTCTGTAATAGCTCAAGTCAGAGGCCATATTTCTGATCATTTCAGTGGAACCAGGTGCAGGATACTGACACTGCAAATCCTTACTCTTCTAATCCAGTCCTTCCTTATGAACTCACGTAATCCCATTGTCATCAGTGAAACTCTTTGTGTAAAACCTACTCAGAGGGTAAAGCTTTGCACATCAGCCCCCTAACGTTGTTTTGGAATCCATGAGTCACACAACTTTTCTTTAAATGGAAATTAACTCATAATGAGGTGCAGAGCAATCTCCCTAGATTTAAACTGGAGGATAATTACACAGGCTTTAATCAATAAGTTCTTCATATTTAAATGTTTGGGCAGAGCAGTAACACTCTGTTTCAGTGTCTGGGGCAGGTTCAGATCAGAATGCACCCCTTGCAATTAGCTGTGCTTGGGGCCGGCGCCACAAAAGACACCTTTTAATAGAGCAGTTCTGTTGAGCCACTCAGGTGTGCCTAGGGCAAAACCCCATTCGCCTCGCCCCAGTTACAGGTCTGTGTTCGAGTTTATACAGTGTTGCAGTTACAATTTTTGCATACAGGGTGTGAACATGAAGTACTGTTTCATACCTGAAATTCCCTCTGAAGTTGGGATTATGCTGCTAATGTAAATTTTCAACAGAGCATTGGTTTCCGCCCTTAACTATGTCTATCACCGGTGGGCCCCCTGCTCTCCCATGTAAAAGAGAGGACAGCTGATAGGTGATAAATACTTATGATGATTTATTGATAATAATCAGTTTGGTAGTTAATTAATAATATAAAGGCATAAAGCCCTGACCCCAAAATTAAACCCCAGGTGGGTGATGAACAATAAATCTTATCAACAGATTAGGCAAGTCACCATCTTCCATGAGATAAGGGATGACTGCCAGAACCACACAGGAGCACAATAAGGAGTGTGTAAGGAGAGATCACTGACACAGGCTGGCAGGAACAGTGAAGACACAGGGATGCGACTGGTAAGTCATCTCTCTTTTTCTCTAGCAAACACAGGAAAAGAAGAACAGAGCCAAGGCCAGAGTGCTGCCAGCTGGACCCTTAAATAACCTAGTTGTTGCTGGGCCCAACTGTCAGAGAACCTTTTTGGCCCTTAACTTTCCCACCTCTGCCAAAAAGGCACCAAAAAGCAGGGAAGAAAGGGAAACAATGGAGGGCAAACAACAGCAGATACAACAAGATGGCTAAAACCAAAATTTTATCCTTATAGATTTAGAAGGTACTGGTTCATTAACCCATGCCAGACCCTGCTCAGCTGGGGACTCTTCCTAACTGCTGGCAGGCAGGCTTCTTGTCAGCATCTCAGCCCTGAAGCAAAGGGAACCCACCTGGGGTGGGACAGAAAGGAGGTGGAGAAAAATCCAACAGCCAGGGGAGGGAAGGAGAGGAACAAGTGATGGGGGCCACAGCTTTGGAGGAAGGGGTGAAGAATGGGGCAGAGCCTGGGGGCTTAGGTGGAGCCAGGGTGGGGCCTTGGATGTAGGCGGTTGGGTAGGGAGCAAGGCAATTGGGCTCTGTTTGCCAGCAATTAAAACATGGCAACCTTACTGCAGGCAAGGCATGTAATTTGGCTATTAAAAAATCCTTCCCTACTCATCCTGCTATCTTGCAGATTATCCAGTCAATGAAAAGGGGCAAAACTTTTGCAATGTAAAATCCTACAGGCTAGACTCCAAAGCAGTGGTTCTCAACCTTTTATGGGTTGTGACATACTTGGCAGCATCGTGACACTTCAGGACACACCAGCCCACCCAGTCCCAGCCATATCCCTGGCTCTTCACAACACATTTACTGACTGCTGCCCTAAAGTACTAGTCTAAGATGTTGTGGTAGTGGTAGGAGCAGGGCTTTTTGCTTCTGAGCAATCACATGGTATAACCCATGCCAAGCTACTCTATTTGACTGATTTAACTTGCCTTCCAGGGAAGATCCTTAAAGTTGACCTGGGAAAGATTTTGGAAAATTGGGATTGTGCACTTTTTAATTGGCTTCTTTATTATACATAAAGGAAGCCTGTAAATTTGTGTTGTTTTTTTATTTAAGGAGGGAGGGATTTGTTTGCTTAACTTCAAACTCTTGAGTAAATTTACTTCCTTTTACCAGTTAATATTTTCCCTTAGTTGTACATGCTGCTAAAGAGTAAGGGGACAATGTGTATTCTCTGTTACAGGCCAAACTCTGATTTAATTTTACCTGTGTAAATGTGGAGCCATTCTGATTGAGTAATGAATCTGAATCTCATTCTGTATCAGCTCAAAGTCTGCATTACTAGTGTCCAGACATTAGTGAAGCAACATAATAAAATATCATTAGCCAATGCACAGTGTATAGCAATTCAGTTCTGTTTAACAACAAAGGGAAAAGCAATTAGTGACTAACAAACTATAGACTTTTTGGTAAATTAGACTCTGCTCTATGATTATCCACAGTGATCTAATTTTAGTATAAATAATGTATGAAATACACTATATCATGCAAAATGAAGTAATAAGTAATTAAGCATTTGTCTGTAATGTGTGGGAAGAAAAATTGCATATGATGGGGGATTTCAATTTTGGGGGAATGAAATGGCAGTCTCATGGAGTAAAACATAACTAGAATTTTTAAAAGTTATAAATGTCCTAATACGGTAGGTATTGTACTCAGCATGGAGGGGGGGATAATTTTAGACTTCATTATGATGGCTAAAAGATTAATCGATCACTGGATTTGAAGTTAGTGGTTGTCTAGGGACCCATGACTATGATTTGTTTATATTCATTATGGGCAAACTGGACACTTCCAAATAAAATATCTTATCTATATGTTTGGTGCTTCAGAAAGGTGGTTTCCCAAAAGTGAGGTAATTTCACAAAGATGAGGAAGATTATAAAGGATTGGAAAGAAATAAGTAGACGAAAAATGTAAATGCAAATTGGAGTTTATTTTAGAAGCGCTTACTAGAGTCTCAAAATATTGCAGTTCTACAAATATGAAAGAGGACAACTTTGGTTACAAGCTCATCCTGGTTAAGAGAAGCAATGAAATCCGTAATTACCTATGTAAGAAATGGAAAAGAGCAAATGAGTCTAAGTTAGAGATAATGACACTTGAAAAATGCTAATGACATCAGGAAAAAATCCATGGCTGGCACGGCTAGCAACAATAAGAAAGATTGGGGAAGAAGGGGTATAGTAGCAAAAAATAAATCCTGGCATTGGTATACAGGACTATAACTAGATGGAAATGGTAGAATTTTTATTCATGATGTGAAAAATGAAGAAGTATTTAATAAAATGTTTCTGTTTTGTATTTGGAAAAAAGCAGGATGATGTTTTTATATCACAGAAGGGTCATGACCTACTTTCCAGTCCATTTATAACAAAGGCCTGGTCTAAACTACAAAGTTAGATAAATGTAAGCTGCCTCTTGTATACCTAGTTGTGCATATATCTATACTTAAATTTTGTCTTCCACTAATGTAAGTGTGCTATTGTTCTGACATAGGCACACCATTTCCCCATGTGGCATTGAATCAAAGTCAATGTATAAAGATCAGTGCAGCATGGATGTAGACACTGCATTATGTAACACTTTTCCAGAAGCTGTCGCACAATACTTGACACCGAGCACTTTGGTCACAGTTGTGAATTTCACTAGCCAAGTGTCACAGAGACTTGAAAGCCCCTTCCTGCTTTCAAGCTGTGAGAATTTTTGAAGTGTTTTTTCCTGATTCTGCAGTTTGATGAGCACACCTAGCAGCTTTCTGTTGCTGGGTACAGCTGAGCATCCTGGCTACATGCTCCAAATATGCTCTGGTTTAGAGTAGACAGGATATATTGGATCTCCTGGGCCTGTGGGGAGAGGATGCTATGCAGCTGTAGAAATAGATATTTATGTGTGGATTGTATGAGAGATGCTGGAGAAGGAGTACAACAGGGATCAGCAGCAGTGCCATGTGAAAGTGAAGGAACTGTGGCAGGCATATCAGAAGGCCAGAGAGGCCAGATCTTCTTGATGCCAAGCTGCTATTACAAGAAGATGCATGCTGAAAAGCCCAAGTCACAGCTCATGGTATGAACAGTGAAGATGAGGAGGAGGTGGGAGAGAAAGAAGAGGATAGAGGATGTGCAATCAGGGACCAGTTGTGCTGTAAGCCCGGCCTTGTTTGAAACTGCACCGCAGTCCATTCAGTCCCAGTAGTCATGTAGGGACAAGACCAACACGGGAAGGAACCTTGGGTAAGAGTGTAAATTTATTTCCTATTATAATGATGGCTCCCCCAACTTAGCAGGACATAGTTGTTGACTTTTCATTAATTAATTTTCTCATACTAGAAGAGTAAGCGTACATCAAAAAAGAGGTGGCACTGTTATCTGCACTGCACTGGGATCAGGGAATTGTGGGAGTTCCCACAAGTCCCTTTTCTTCCATCCCATCATTTTTGTAACAGTGTTTAAAATTCCCACAGTTCATTCTGCTGCTTTTCAGTCTCTCAACCACTTTACCATTTGACAAGAGGATCCTGCACAGCTCAACAGAGTTCTCATTTCTGTTTGAGAAGTTCTTCTTTTTTCATGAAACTTCAATGGCATCCGTGGCCACAATGGCCAGTGATGATCCAATGAAGATGAGACAACTAAAAAGGGAGAACAGAAAATGCAACTGTGCATAAAAAATGTCAAGTGCTGCAGACATTTGTTGACCAGCTGCACATAGTGGAATGGTGCTTTTGGCCTCAGAAACAGGCACTGAGAAATGAGATTGTTTCAGATATGATACTATCAGCAGTGGCTGCACAACTTTTGGATGCAGAGGGCCATATTCTTGGTCCATGTGCTGAGCTCAGGGGTTAAAGTAGGCTGGAACACATCAGGGGCCCACTATTTTTAGGGGCTCAGCATTCTGGGGCTCCTAAAAATAGAATATAGAGCCAGAATGGTGCTTCCAGGGCCTACCATTTAAAAATAGCTGACCCCAGAATGCAGCATTCTGGCTCCATTCTCTATTTTTAGGGGGTCCTGAGGCTGAGCCTCTAAAAATAGCAGGCCCCAGAATGCTGATCCTGGGTGTTCCAGGAGGCAGGGAGCTGCCCCAGCCCAGGCTGAGGCTCTGGCCTGAGCCTGTTCTGCCTCTGAGCATGCTCAGTCCAGACTGGGACTGCTCCACAGTGCATGGTGGCCAGGTAAGGGGGCCCTGGGAGGGAGGCCAGGGCAGTATTCTTCCCAGGACTTGACACTGGGGGGAGGGTAAAGGGGGTTCTCACTAATATGATATAACACTGTTACTAGCTGACAATTGGGGGGGGTTAGGAAATTCAGGGCAGGTATGGGGGGGGAATTAGAGAAATTCCTGGTTTGGGGACACGTGAACTGGTGCAGTGGGGAAAGAGGATGGGGGAGGGGGTTGGCCCAGTACAGTGGGGGAAGATGGTGTGGCATGGTGGAGGGTTGTGGAAGGGTTGGGGGACCAACGATGAGACTGGGGCTGGGGGCAGTAGCTGGGGCGGGGGGTAGGCATGTGGGAGCAGGCATGTGGGGGCAGTAGCTGGGGTGGGGGTAGGTGTGTGGGGAGCAGTAGCTGGGGTGCATGAGGGGGGCCTGCACTGGCACGAGGGGAACTTGGACTGGTGTGAGGGGGCCTGGACCGGTGTGAGGGGGATCCGCCAATTTAGGAGGGTTCCGGGGCCTGCCAAATTATACTTTCACCCCTGGCAGAGCTCACTCCAAGCCCTTCAGTGCAGAGGCACCAGAATGAGACTTCCTTTGAGAGCGGAAAAGTGGGTGGTGATTGCAGACATCTGGGGTGCCATTAAAAATGTCCTGCTGTGCACAGGAAATCTGGGAAGACTTGTAGAGTGATAATGTTGCACCAATATTTAGAAAAAGCAAATGGGATGACACTGGTAATTTTATCTGAGCTAGCCTGACAAGTTTCAGGGAAAATAATGGAAAAGTCGATGGGGCATTTAGTTAATAAAAACTAAATGATATGAATATATCAATGCCAGTCAACATGTCTTTAAGGAAATTAAATCTTGTCAAACAAATGGATTTGTTCTTTGATGAGATTACTAGTTTATTGGATAAAGGTAGCCATGTAAACTTCTCTTTTTTTAAAAAAAGTCATTTGACTTAGTATCTCACAACATTCTGATTTAAAAAATTAGCACCATAAAAATTGTCATTTATTAAATTAATAACTAGTTAACTGGCAAATATCAACAATAATTGTTAATGGGGAATCATCATCAAATGAGGGTTTTCTAGTGTGATTATGCAGGGATTGGTTCTTGGCTTGATACTATTAAATATTTTGTTATCAATGATGTAGATATAAAGTCATTGCTTGTTACATTTGGGGATGACACAGATATTGGCACAATGACAAGGCCATCGTGCAGAGCAATCTGGATCGATTGGTAAAGTGGGCTTGTTCAAATAAAATGTTTTAATACAGGTAAATGCAATATTGTACTGTCACGAGATGCACAATGGGCTATAGTCTATAATTTTTCTGTTCACTTTTGCAATGTAGTTGTATAGTTTGATGCCAATTATGCCATCCCAGGTTCCCTTTTGAATGATCTACCATATTATTATGGTGTCACATGTACTGCAGCATCATGTATGTGTACAGATGTGAAGCATGTTACATAGCTCAGACCCTCAGGACTACATCTCTGAGGCAGGAGGATTACATGACAAAGGCAATGCAGATTGTCCTCCCTAGCTTAGGTAGAAGTAAGGAAATCACTGCAGCCAAGGGGGAAATGAAAAGGAATGCAGATGCTTTGAGTGAGGGAGAAGCTACTGGCTTTTGCCAGAGAACCACCATCTAGGAAGCAACTGAAAGATTCTGAGCCTATCCATGGCCAGGAGGGCCTCAGTTGTCTGAACATCACCAACAGCCAGCCTTGTAGGTAAGAATGAAGAGAATATACTAAAGCGTAACCTTGGAATAGTGTTAGTAGAAGAGCATGCATTTGTATCTTTTATTTATTTGTGGTAATTCCTAAATCCTTTATTAAATGATTGTGCATTGATTTGCTATATACTCACTTAAAATGATATTCTAATCAATTAACCAGTGTTTTACCTAAAACTTTAGAGGGTGTGAATCAGAGAGACTGGGCCAATCCCTTTCAATATCAAATGCATGGACAAGAGTCCATGAGTCTACCGTCACTGAGGGAAGGATCTCCCAGTCCCTGCAGAGCAAGTGTTCCCAGAGGGGTATCTGGGGATGCTCATGTGGAAACTGTCCCATAGGTGGCCAGACCATGGCCAGATTATCAAAGGGGCTTAAGCCCGGGACCCAGCCAAAAAGCCTGTGTGCCAGCCCCTAAAAGCCCTAAAATAATCCAGCACTCCCATGCCCCGCTTAGTGCTGGCAGGGTAGGAGTGCTCCTGCTGGCACTGGGGGGGGGGGGCCTTGGAGCCAGAAGCTGGGCTCTGAGCTCCCTACTTGCCCCTGGGCTGGCTGGTCCACCCCCAGGGGTGGGGCTGGCTGGCGGGGCCTCTGCTCCAGCTGAGAGTAGCTTTCCAGGGCCTGTGAGGCCCTGAGGACTATACATCATGGCTGCTGCACTGTATGCCAGCCTCCCATTCCCTCCGCCCCCTCCCCCCCCCGCAGATTGACTGGACTGAGGGCAGGATGGGAGTACCCTCTACTGCTAGGCCCCACCCCAGTGACAGGGGGCTGGGTCCCAGACCCTGCAGTGGGGTCCAAGGCATGGGGGCCCCCTGTGGTGAGGTGGCTGCCTGGGACCCCTTGGCCAGTTAATCTGGCCCTGGGCCAAAGGGCTCACATCCACTGCTTGGGACTGATTACATGCAGGAAACTATGGTGGGCTGATTCAGGAGTGAATAGTCATCTGGCAAAACGGGGTAAGTCTGGGATCATCAGCGGAGATCAAGGCTCACAGCAGTACATCGGACCAGATTCTGGGAGCGACTTGTCACACGTACATCTAGGAACAACAAATGCAGGTTGTACCAATGGAATGGTCCTGGAAATCAGTAGGGCTCAAAAAGATGTCAGGGTCAGAATGGGCAAAAAACTGACTCTGTGTTCTAAGTGCATTACTATGGCAGAAATTTCTGCTTTTCATTCCATTTCACAACATTTTTTTTTTTTTGGTGTTGAAATTTCCCACAGAATGGGCCTTCCAGTTGTCAGCCATATCCACTCAAGCTACCACACTCTCTAGAGCAGGGGTCTCAAACTGAAATCACCATGAGGGCCGCATGAGGACTAGTCCCAAGGGCAACACCCCTGGAATCTTTTTGTACAATGATATTGCAAATGTTAGTAACAATAGTACCGTTGCAGGCCACAGGAAATAGATTTAGGAGCCACAAGCAGCCCACGAGCCATGTGTTTGAGACCCCTGCTCTAGAGCCTGGATTGCCACTTCCTTTAGAAACAGCGTACTCTAGGAAAGGAAAACCTAGGATTGTTAAACTGGAGGTAGGGCACACTCTTTAAATACACAATGGTTCTGTCCCCAGAATTCTCAGATGCCTTGACACACATACAGATCTCAACAGGTCCTGAGAAGACCAAAGTGATCCACAAAGAGAACTAATGACGGTTCTGGGATCTCCTGACACCTACCTCTATCTAGTTTTCTCGTGGTGCACTTCCTGTGGAGCATGCAGCCAGGAATCCCCAGCTGGCAGCTGCTACAGTCCCCTATTTTCAAGGGAAAGTTCCCACTGTAAAGTATGCTGGGGAGGGGGCACAGAAAATATATTGGTGGCTCAGGCATGCATTCTGACACAAAAACAGAGGCAAAATTAATTAAATGAATCTGTTAAAAATGCTCAGCTCTACTTCAGATTGATCAGGGCAACCAGGGAATTAGCACAACACCAGATGTTTCTTGATGACAAAATAGTAAGTGAGGATGAACAGGAGTCTAAGCCAAGAAACATGGAATTACTGACTCAAGGAGAGGATGTGGATGGAATAATGTATGGAATTGAAACTGGAGCTACTGTAGAAAGAGTGGTGGCAAAGGAGCAAGAATTGGTATGGAGTTATAGATAGGCAGTCAGAGGAGAGGCTTATTGTTTCAGATTAAGTTAAGAACAAGTGGAATGAATGGCATATCTGGTTGAAGTGTGAGGTGAGAGAAGTAATTCAAATTGGAGTAGTAGCAGTTGAGGTAGTATTTCCAACTATACAGAGGATCAGAGATACAGTTTTATTTTAAAACTGGGCACCAATGAAAGCACAGAATGATGAAGTTTTTACTATTATTTATCTGCAAGTTAATTACATCCATGTATGTTGATAACCAGAAATACTAATATTCCAGCTGCTGCTTTTTTTTTTTTAACAGTTATTTTTTGTGAAACTGTCTCATGATAGAAAACAAAAACAAATTGTTGGTTATCCATAGCTTTCTAAATCAATAACACAAGATTTTGATTTTAAAGTGCTCTTGATATTCCTCATATAAAACAAATTTCTGTAGTCATGAGTTCTTTTAAAAGTATCACTTTATCTACTTTGTCCATTAAGCAGGTCCCCAAGGGTTTATATAATACATCTTATGTACTGCTTCTTTAATGAAAAAGCCACAAAAATTAAAGATTACACTGTTATTCCAGAAAATTTGTGGAAAATTGACTATGTGGCAGTGCATGTTTACCTACCCAAGATGACATTATCTAGTTATTTAATTGTATTAGTTAGTTGTAAATATTGCTTGGTATAATGAAGATTAAAGCTATTAATTAGACAGATGAGCTGAAGTAAAATGCTTGTTATAGTTATTTGACTTCCTTATACAGTAGCCTTTCTTACAGCGTTTCTTTCCTGTAATATATTCCACTAAACAAATCAGGTAAAACAGATGAACAGCCATCATACCAACTAGCTTCTTGAAGGCTGAATTCACATTTCAAGGAGAGAATCACATAATCTGAATTCTCTTCTGATGCCTATGCCAACACCTCATTGCGTCCTCCTTCTGGGAGTGGAGAATATTTGTGATTTTAGCTTATGTTAACTTCAGGAAAGTGATTTGTGGAAATCTCCCAATGTATTAGTGTATTTAACTGTGGTTATGCAGTTGGGAATAAGGAGAGGCAGCTCAGTGTTTCCATCATGACTGCCGTCAACTCAAGAGCAGTTACTTCCTTGTTCAGCATTGCTATACAGGCCACACGGAGTCTTACAAGAGAATATGAATAGAAATTCTGATTTGGATGTGAAGCAGATATAAAAATAGAGGTGTTTGTTTTCATCTGGGAGGGATAAAGTACTGTGATGTTTTGATTTCTTCGTGGCATTCTTATTGGGACAGAGATAAATTTGGGTATGTCTACACTGGAGCCCTACCTACAGACCTCTGCAACCACAGTGGGCTTTTATTAAGTCAACTTACTTAATAACACCACCTCTTAACATCAACTTAATGCTTAAGTTGACCTTATTAAGTCGACTTAAGCCAGTGTAGACTGGGAATAGCCCTTAAGTCAACTTAATTGGCCTCCAGTGTTACAGAAAAATTTGATTTGTTCCCTATCTAGGCATCTGCCAACCCCATATTCCTGTGAAATAGATGCGACCCAGGCTTCAATCAAGGTAAGTAACACATTTATTAAAACAACCAAGACCAAAAAACACATATACCTTAAGGAGAATGGAGTAAGGAGCTACTACATACTATATGAAAAGTTAAACATAAGAAACCAAACTATGAGACGCACACCCTCCCTCCAGAATTCCCAAGTAAGTATGCACAGTTGCCTTTGCCCAAAAGGGTATTGGCCTCCAATCCTGGTGAGGGTCCTGACCACCTCTTCAGGGTCCAGGTCCTGTTGTCCTCCAGACTCACTACGTCTGCTTCTGGGCCACTGGTGGCCAGGTCCTGTGGCAAGAGTCCAGTATCCCCAAGGCAGAGTCCCACAAAAGAGCCCTCCTAAGATCTGAGCTGGCTCTGACCGAAGTTTCACAAGAGAGCATACCACAAGGCTCCTCTCTTGTTGTACTCCCTTAGCCACTGCAGACACGATCCAGGTCCGACGACAACCCGTAGACGCACCTCCAGACATGCACCCCCGTTCCCAGTGGGGCTTCCCTTAAAAGCAACTCAGATGCCCAATCAGCAGGCCAGATTCTCCCGCCACAGAAGAGCAATCTGGAAACTGTCCGTCAAAGCCCATTAGAGTGTATGCAGCAGTTTCTAGAATGTGCGCACGGCCCTCTGCACTGCTCTACAGTCTCTAGGCAGACTCTAGTGCTGGGCAGTCTGCCAGCAGTCCAATGTCAATCATCAACTGTTATGCAATACCCTCATGTTACATAACAACATGCGCTCCCAGTTCTAGAGAGGAGAAATCGTAAGTATCAACATACTCTCATAACAATTTCCATTAACAATAAAAAAAAGAATTCCTCTACACCAGCCCCCCCTCCCCCCGGGTTCCTGGCCACTCAGAAGGGTTGACCTAGCGCACCTGCCAGTGTAGACGCAGGCAGTCAACAGGAGTTTTCATTGTGGATGCCCTAAATTGACTCAACAAGGTTGATTTAAGTCAACCTTCTTGACTTAACAGAGCCACCAGTGTAGACATAATCTTTGTGAGGTTGTCTTCTGAGGCATGCCACTTTAATTCTGCATTTTCCTGTTTTCAAACACTTCCTTTTTGCTTTTCATAGTAATTTTACCTTTTTAAAAGTTGGAGTTGGAACTGGTGCTACTGAAGAAAGGATGGTGGCAAAGGAACAAGAATTAGACTGGAGTTATAGATTGGCAGTACCTTTTTAAAAGGTATCTTTTGGATGTTGCTGCTTAATTTTCAGTTTACGAGCACTTGAGTTTGGTCAAGAATTCAAAAAGAATCCCTCCCAAAATTCAAAGGGGTTCCACTTCAAAATTCTAGTTTTGACCCACCTCTAATTTTTATCATAGTATGTATTATAAAAATAGATAGAAGTAGACATATACTTGTATTTTGCCGAAAAGTGTTACTTTAGTTCTGATGTATACATTTGGATTACTTATAATTTAGATTTTAAGGCCAGCAGGTACCATGAGATGATCAAGTCTAACCTATAACACAGCTGTAGAATTTCATACAATAACCAATAATTTGTGTTTGACTAAATTATTTCTTTCACAAAGGCATCCAGTCTTCATTTGAAGATTTAAAGCAATGGAGACTCCACCACTTATCTTGGTACATAAGAATGGCCACACTGGGTCAGACCAATGATCCGTCTAGCCCAGTATCCTGTCTTTCAATAATGCTTTGGAGGGAATGAACAGAACACATAACATCAAGCGACTCCTTGCTGTTTGCCCATTTCCAGTTTCTGGCAAACAGAGGCTAGGTAGTTCGTGCTAGTTGCTAATCACACTTATTGTTAAAAATCAGTACCTTTTTTGTAATTTATTATTTGTCAGATTTTAACTTGCAACCACTTAAACCTGTACATCTCTCTGATAGATTAAAAAGCCCTTTGTAGCCTGAATTTCCTTCCCATGAAAGTATTTATACATGATAATCAACTCAGCTCTTGATTTTCTTTTTGATAAAGGGATTAAGTGCTTTAAGTCACTCACTATAAAGCATTTTTTCCACTCCTTGAAAAATTTTTGTGGCTCTTCTCTGCAATCATTCTAGTTTTCAACATCCTTTCACAAACGTTGACACGTGAACTAGATGCTATATTCCAGTACCAATCTTATCAGTGCCCTATATTAAAGTAAAATCACCGCCCATGTACACACTACTCCGATTTCTATATCCAAGGAACACATTTGTCTCTTTTGTCTTTTTTGCAGAAATTTCAAAACTTCCCACAAAACAAAAGGTTCAGGAAAGAGGTTTGTTTGGTTTTTTTTTTAAATAAAAGTGTTTTGTTTCAATGTTGACTTATTTTTATTTGTTGTTTTACTTGTAATGTACATTTTTATTTCATATTATAATTTAGTGTATTACAAAATAAATTTTAAAACTAAAAAGTTATTCCAAAGCAAAAAATCAAAATGTCCCATTCAAGAAAAGGTTTGTTTCAATTATTTTTAACTAAATTTGGTGAAAATTGACATATTTCTGCAGAGTATTTTGATTTTGACTGATCAACATTTTCTGATAGAAAAATGTTCTGCTGGAAATTTTTTGACCTTTGAGGTAGGTGCATGCTTAATTAAAAAAAGAAATACTGGAGAAGTATTTGCGACATTGGCCTTGATAGGTTTGGCTGCATTGCAGCTGGCTCGTGACATAAGGAGTAAGGGAAGAAGTTACTTATATGTGGTGGTTAAAGTATAATTTGATGGGCCCCAGAACCCTCCTAATCCCCAGGCCCCCTTCATGCATGTGTGGGCCCCACCCAAGGTAGGCATTTTTAAGCCCCACTAGCTCTTTCCTCACAAATGAAGCACAACCTCAAATCCACAACATCATCCCAACCTTGTCCACCCATGCCCACATCAGACACCTCTTTCCCCATGTCCTCCTCAGCTCCCCCCTCATTTCTTAAGTTCCCTGCCCCCAAGTCCCCACTCCAGCCCTCCTAACCTCCCACTCCCCCAGCTCCCCCATCTTCACTCCACTGCCTTCAGCCACCATCCGCCTCACCCCTCCCCAGCCCCCTTCAGTCCCCTTGTCTCACTTGCTCCGCTCCATCCCCCTCTGTCCCTAGCCCCCACTCCAGCCCTTCATAGTCCCCTTCCCAGTCTCTCCAGGGAAGCGAAACACTGGAACGAAACACTAGGGTGGAATAGCCGGCCCAGGGAAGGGGTGGGAGAATGCGCTTGGTCTCTGGGCTGGCCCACTCCACTCCTGGGCCGGCTGTTCCCTGTCCTGAGTGTGGGGCAAACCAACCAAAAGTGCCAAAGGCAGGGCAGGGTGGGAGTGAGGGCTGCAAATATGGCTGGGAGGGGGCAGTGCGTTTCCCAGGGAACTTAAGGGCCAGGGGTGATCACCCTTTTCACAGCCTCCCCTACGCCCAGGTGCAACACGGCATTCCTGCCAGGCAGAGGGATAGAGCCGCTGGCCTGCACCAGGGCATCCTGGTGGGCAGCAGATGGAGGGCGGTGCAGTCGTGCGAGCACTAGAGCTGGCTGAGGCCTGGTGGCAGCTGCTGGAAATGGAGGCATGGTAGCAGCTGGTGGGGGAGCTGGAGAGCCGGGTGCAGCAGCTGCACTGTGTCTTCATGCAGGCTGAGCTGCACATGGCCAGCCAGGCCAAGAGCCTGGCCCATCTGAGTGGCAGTGCGGCCCAGGCCCAGATCTGTGTGGCCGCCCACGAGCAGTGCCTCAAGAAGAACCTGCAGCACGTCTGCAAAGCATGCCTGCATGCCCTGCTGGTCTCAGTGCTGAGGCTGGGCAGCTGTGTGCCCTCGGTGGCTGGTAGGCTGCAATGTGGGTGCAGGGGGACCGCCATAGACCCACTGGAGATGGGGGAAGTGTCTGTGCAGGGGCTAGGGGGGAATGCACTGGCAGGGCTGTAACTACGGTGGGGCAAGTGGGGATTTGCCCTGGGCACACTGGCTGGCGCCATTGAGCTGCTCTATTAAAGGGTGCATTCCTCACCACTTGCTTCAGGCACTGTCCATTGTAAGGGGTGCACTGCAATTGGAACATGCCCTGGGCACTGAATTCTTTAGTTATGGCTCTGCACTCTGGAATGCTGCTTTCCACCCCATAATGCTATTTTTAGGTGCCCTGGAACACTGGTCCCTAAAAATAGTGGGTCCTGGAGCAGCGTTCCAGAGCATTCCCCCTTATTTTAACTGCTGCTTATATGCCATATTTGTACTTCTTGGATCTGGGAAAGAGAACTCTCTGAGACTGATTTGGTCCCTGCAGCACAAGACAGGAATATTTGGGCTTCTCTAATATCTGCTAGAGGTAATCCCCCCCAGGCATTTAGGCTAGCTTGAAGGGCCTGGAGGCTGGAATGCCCTGGCCAGGCTCTTCCTCTTTCACTCCCCTCTCCCAGTCAGGAACAGTATCCATGTAGATTTACTAGTAGCAAGTATTGGGGAATGGTGTATTAAGATTATTTACTTCTGATTCAGCTAGGATCAGAAAGCCCTATAATCTTAACAAAACATGAAAGTCAGGAAGGAAATATATTGCAGAATTAAAACTTTCGTGTGCAGAAAAAAGACTTGGGAAAACATAGAGTAAGCAAAGTATAATAGGTCTTATTAAATGAAGTTGTAACCTGTTTTATAGTGTCTAACCAGCAATCTTTTGGGTCATCTGGGAGGTGACATCCTGTGGCTATCTACAGATTAATTTTTGGAAACTCCAAAGCTACCTTACTTTTTTTCTTTCAGGAAATATTAGGGGTGAAAGGAGTATTAATTCTCCAACCTTTTAAAAGGCTGCTTGGACTGTTCAAGCTTTCCCAAAATACTCCTGCCAAAAGTCAGAGATTCCTGATCCCTTTCTCCTGGATCCCTTCCAATTTCAGTGTCCAATCTTAGATGGATTCTGGAGTCAGTTCCCAATAAAAAGATGCACAGAATGTGTGTCTCTTGTATTGAAAATGTCTTTACACCATTTTACATGTTCCACAGCAACCAGCTGACACTCTACTTGATCATCACAGATTTAAAGTGTGTTTTTTATAGTTCTATAGGAGCGTGCATATACAGGCACAGATGGTATTTCAAGGGCTAGTAATTCAATTATGCTTCAGAAATATTTGTATATTGACAAAGTTAATTGGTTTCCTCTTTGGCAACAATTTTAAGATTCTTGCTCAGTATTACTGATTGTTGTGAATATTTTTTTAAAGGAATGCTGCACATGACATTAGTAAGAAAAATCATCTCTTGAATACTTTTTTTGTTGTTGTTGCTGGAATGGGCATATTTATGGTACTTTGGGGAGTTGAAATGCGTACTTTTCCAGGAGCACTGCAATTTTTCATCATTAAAATTTGAGTGGCAAAAATGTTAAGTTGATATTGTGGCTTGTCACATCTGTTAGAATGCAATCTAAATAGGTTTCTGAGTTTATATCTTGTTTCTTTGTGCTTCTTAATTTGTTGATGGCATGTAGTACAATAAGTTACTGTCTATTACAGTATTGCTGCTATTATGCCATATTAAAGGTTAATATGGCATTTCCATTGCCTTTTTTCAGTCACTTATAATGTCCGAAAATACCATTTGCAATGAAATTTCTCACTTTTAAGCCAAGGATTGAATTCCTTAAAATGTTTAGTAAAATCAGTTTGGTCTTTTTTAATTGTTTGAACGTGGTTAAATGTTAAAGCTTGAGATTTTAATCATTCAAAATCAGGAAATACCAGATTAACTTTACTGTCTTGAGTAATACCTGGGAGAAGTTAAGAATTCCAATCCCTTCCTTTCAAGACATTTTTAATATCAATAAACATGAAAAACAACTATTGTAATATTTTTGCACCATGTTTTGGTTGTATGGATATAACCAAAGATAATAATTCTTAGTGAGAGAGGGAGAGCTAGGTAGAATAGACTCTGCTTTTATGTAGGGTCTAACAAAGCTTTTGGAGGCTTGGGACAAAATCTGAAACTGAGATCCTTCACCATTAGGAAAAAAAAAAGTGAGCGAGAGAGAGAACCACAAGGGTGCAAAATCACTAAAGTGAAGAACCAAGGGGGGTGAGGCCCGGAGAACAAGCCCACTCCAAAGTCCTCTGTCCAGTTTAGGTGTTGGACCTGTGTACAGGTTCACAGCACCACATCTGTGTTGTGCTGTAATCCTATGTGTTAGTTCGCAGTGCCACTTAAATTTGGCCCAGCTGTCTATCCATCATGATAGTGAGGGAGCAGGGTCAAGCAAGAGTAGTCCTGCACCCAGCTCCATTTGCTTTGGTTGACTTCTCAAATGGGGCATGGGGGGAGGCTGGGGCAAACTGCCCCTTCTGCCCCCACCTCTAAGTAGCCCTGTTATAATCAGTTCCTAAAAAGAACTGCATGTGCTGTTTATTTATCCAAAAGTAAATTGCTTATACATTCTGATAAGAAGAACTAGCAATACTACCTGGAGAATCCAAGAATGTTAACCCTCTTTTTATCTAAGAAAAGTATTTCATCAAATTTTCTATTAAAATATATTTTAAAGTTGCTGCAATCAAGTATTGCAGCACAAGGCCATTTATCTTCAAGCAATAGCGAATATTTATAAATTTTTAGTTTCTCCATTGACTCGGGGGAGACCAGAGATGTAATCTGGTTTGAAATCATGATCTGAACCAACTGAATTGAATTAATGTCTTACAACTTGAGCAAATGATTACTTCTAAATTCTCCTTCATTGTCTATCTTTATCAAACAATCTTACACAGTGCATAATTCTGTTTTAAGCATGCAAGGCTGGAATACATCATCAGAATTTTTCATGTCCACACCCTCTCCTTCCTAGATATTAGAATGCCTACTGCAATGCTGTTCTTCAACCCTGCCATAATGTATAAAGGAAACTGACACTTGATAACAGTTGTGATTGCAAGTTGTGATTACTATTCTTTGTTGGCTGAGATTTGTGTACATACCTACTCTGCTAAAAATCCTTTTTTTAAAAAATTCTGACTACTCCCCCACCTATTTGTTTGTGCCATCCAAATCTCTTTGGTTTGAAGATTGTCATTTAATATTTTAAACAATTATCTGCACACTATTTTAAGTTCGGGAATAAGAATTGTCTGCAATTCTGATGCCAATAGCCAATAGCACCATCTACTGTAGAAATAGTAACTGGAACTCAAGAGCGTCAGGGATAAAATCAATGGGAATTTGGCCACTGACTTCAGTGGACCCAGGTTATCTCCCCAGGTGTTTAAAACAACAGACAGCTGTGTGATCTCATGAATTCCCTAGTTTATGACTTCCATTCCATGAAAGTGATGTAATTTGTTTGCAAAATGTTCTTGTACTACTACCTAGAATTTGTTTGTGTGTGACACTTTTCCTAGTCAAGAAAACCCCTCTTTAATTATGCATTTCCAAGAACTTTAACTGCACCAAAGCTCAACTTTGCCTTTCAGGTTCCCAGGCAATAGGGAGACTAAGGTGTAAATTTCCAAGCATATAGTGTATCCACTAACGTGTATGCATTAACAGGCTGCTGCTGAAATATGAATAATTTTAAAAGAACAAATTGAGGTTATTTGCAGATCTTTGGATAAGTTTATTTTTAATTTTTCTCTGCAATCAATATATGCAACAGTAAGTGAATGGAACATTCTGGAGCTGTGGAAAAACCTTTTCAAGAGCACCAGGCTCCAGTATACTCCCCATTGTCTGGCTGGCTGGGCCAGGAAAAAGAATTGCAGCACTCCTATGGTTAGTCAGTGTTAGGAGCAACAGAGCCTGCTGGGCAAATGCTGGGAGCAGAGGTGGGGTAGAGAGTGACGTGCCTTCAGACACCACAATGTCAGCATCCTGCTTTTTACGGTTTGAACTCTTGCACATTATTTAGTCTACTATTTGGTTGTTTGTACTGACCTCCCACAAAACTTTTTCTTGGTCTGTGGGCTACCAGCCTCACTCTCTCTCTTTCTTCTACTTCTTTCCACCTATCCTTTAACTTTTATTTACGCTTTCAAGCTTCCTCCCTCTATGTCCCACATTCCCTTTCCTTTTTTTCCCTCCCTATAGTGCCATTTCTCTCACCTAATCTCTTCCTCAATTATTATAATAAATAAATAAATAAATGCAATTTAATTAAATGATCCAGAGCTGTTAGGTTTTTTATATCTAGGCTGTGGAACTGCATTTCTTTATTACTGTTATCCTTGTCCTATGTTTTTAGCCTTTCCTCTTACTATTTATCACACCCACTTGTAAACTGGAAGCTCTCCAAAGCAGAGACTTTCTTTGTACAGCATCTTGTACAATGGAGCCCCAGTCCTGACTGAAGCTTTTTGTTGCTACCCTAATACAAATAATTAATAATAATAATAATAATAATAATAGTATGTGTCCTCTCCAGTGCCTCCTCTGCCTTGTAAATAAAAGTGGTTTTATCTTAATACTCTTTGACTGTACCATTTTAGGGGTATATCTGGGGCCCCTGAAGCAAATCTGTGCATTGAAAGTGGGGCCATCTGACCTCCATTAGAAATGAAGACAACTGGATGCTTGAAACGCAAACTCCAGAGCATAATAAAGCGCTTGTTTCATTCCAAGACAGGTCAGGAGACCACGCTCCAGGGATGAAAGTTTGAAAGTCTGGGATTAGATCAGGGTTTATATTGAAATAAGTATTCTAGCAAAATTATTTCAGAACAGCTATTTCAGTGCATTTCCAAGCTCTAAATCTAAAACAAACCACACCTCTCACCAACATTGTTATGCTGACAAAAACCTTAGTGGAGATACAGCTGTGCCAACAGAGGAGTGTTTCTGTTGACAGGGCTAACATTGTCCAGGAAAGTTGTTTTTCTGCACTATCAGAAAAATTTCTATCACTGTTTTTAGCTGTGTTTATGGTAGATGCTCAGGGCCCCAAATTAAGCAAAGTATTCAAGCATGTGCTTATGTCTGTTTGTGTTCAGCAAAGTATTTAAGTACTTAAACCCCCCTGAAGTCCATGGATTTAAAAATGGATGTGTCTGAAGTTAAATATAATACTTTGAAGACTTGGAGTGCTAGCATTGACAAGTGAAGGTGACTGTAATACAATCCCATTCTCCAACCCCAAGCCATTAAGAGAAGGAGAAAGGGAAGGCTCACGTGATCAAATGGAAGAAGCCAACAATACCTTCCCAATTCCCAATCTCTTTGTAAGACATGTGAGTCTTATATCTAGCTGCTAAAAAATTGTGAACCAGACCAAAAAATTCATGATACAGATGTAAAAATCATGGGATTTAAAAAAAAAACAAACACACAGACCCCAATTCTGGACATTCCCTTTATATTTCTTCTGGCTTTTGAGCCTTAGGATACACTCCAGTCATGTTTTTATGCTTTTCTAAGCAACAAGAAGTGGAAACTTCATGGTCTGTTAAGCTAAACAGGAACAAAGCACTTATTCCAAAATCAGTACCCATACATGGTCATTCAAGAACAGCTGTTCCCAAATAATTCCACATAATTCAACAAGCTCTTTTTTTTTTTAATTAATTGGGAGTCTCATCTAATATGACTCCAGTAGCTGGAGCTTTATGAAAAACTAATTACGTTCCACAGCAGTTGCCATGTTAGTCTAGTTCAGCAAAACAAACACGAAAGAGGTCCTGTGGCACTTTTAAAGACTAACAAAATTTATTTATTGCATAAGCTTCTGTGGGAGAAGTACCACTTTGTCAGATGCTTGAAATGGAAAACTTACAGAGTGGAAGGGGAAAATAAATCCAGTGAACTGTAAGTGACACGATCAGGACAGACTATTTCAGCATAACTAATTATCATGTGCTGTGCAATAAAATAAGAACTGGCAAGGGGGGTAGCCCCCTCCACTTAGCAAGTCTCTCCCCACAAAACCACCTTCCTCTGTGAGTCTTTGTTGCTGAGGCCATTAATAAGGCTAAGTGAATAACAGAAGCGCCAGCTCTCTAGCAATCTAGATCAAACAGACAACAATTTATTTGCAAATTGAAAAGTTAAAAACAATTTCAGGTTGACAGGAAATTTTATTTAGACCAAATTGAAATGTTTTCCTTAGATTTTAACAATTTAAAAACATTCATATTTAGAAAACATAAAAGAAATTGTGATTCAAAAATTCAGTTTTCTAAACTGACACAAATTTGCAGAATGTTTCAATCAGAGGCAGCCATAGGCAATTGGGGGCCCTAGGCAAAGGCCCATTGTGGGACCCCCTAAAGGGCCCACTATTGTTCCCCACTGCTACCTTCCCTATGGCCCTGGTCTCCCCTGCACCCTTAAGTGCCCCATATCACCCCCCAGGACTCCTTGTTTGTTTTGCTGAACCAAACTAACGTGATTATCCCTCTGGAACTCGTAAATTATTCTTGGGTATGGTATTTTGAAAGGTCTTCCCACCATGAAGCTTGTAAGTTGATCATCTTTCACTTAACATAAATCAGCTAATGCTGAACTACTAAGTTAAAGTGAACATTTTAATTTTTTTAAAAAAGTATGAGCATGCATTAATAAATAAGAAGTGGTAACATTAATGATGGCTCAAAAATAACTAAAACACCACATTTAAAATTTTGGCAGTCAAATCTTACAAATTTTTCATATAGGCTTTGGGTTTATGTGCACTAGAGACATTTAATACAAATAATTATAATAAATAAAAATAAGTGAAAAGGAGGTTTCTAGTGTGTAGTTATAAATGAAAAACACCAAATTTCAATGAAATTCTCTCAAGTACTCAAGTTTATAAGACTCTGGCCCCCCTCAAAAATATTAAATAGTAAGTACAAAAGAAGCTAAAAAATTGCTTATCAAAAGAAAGGCATACAGCACAGACATCACATCCAGGTGTAATGATTGCATAAGGGAAGCACTGTATTTAGACATAGCAGCCTATATGGACCTACCTGGTAACCTGAGCTTAAAAAAAAGTCAAAGTAAAAGTTGTCACAAAGTCAAAGGAAAAGGTAAAAGAACAGGTAAAAAAGAAAAGACAAAGGCAGTATTTCACAAAATTTAAAAATGGCAAAATAAATGGCCATACTGAGGAATTAAAAGCTGAGACCAGTGGAAAAGTTCCTGCTGTTGTGCTGTCTATTGCTTGCTCCTGCTTTTTTAGCATGGCAGTGTGAAGGTGATGGGCAGAGAATGGCAAAATCTGCATTTCAGATGAAGCACAGATCCTAACGGTGGGTTACTCACCAGTAATCGGCCTTCTTCGAGATGGGCTGCTCGGATCCATTCAGTAAAAGGTGTCTCCATGCTGGAGCACCGGATTGGTCGGAAAAACTTGTCCTAGCCTGTCAGAAGAGGGGAGGCGGCTACCATCCCTCGCGCCACCTGTGGCTATATATATGGCTGCTTCCCTGCCCCCTCCCAGTTCCTTAGAGTCACCAACTCTAGAAGCGGGGACGGAGGGGAGGGACCTGAATGGATCCGAGCAGCCTATCTCAAAGAAGGACGGTTACTGGTGAGTAACCCACTGTTCTTCTTCGAGCACTGCTTGGATGCATTCAGTAATAGGTGACTACTAGCCATGCTGATGGATGGCGGGTCGAGTTGGTACTTCCGCCTTCAGCACAGCAACAAGCCCTGTAAGATAGAGGCCCCACAGCAAGACGCTCACCGGAGTAAAGAGGCGAGTGGGTCTTGACGGCCCAGAGGAGACAAGAGCTGAGGGTCAACCCAGAACCGGGCAAGACCGAACCCACCCAGGCAGAACATATAAACAGGTCAGACAAGGTCACCTGAGCTGGAGAAAAAGGGATGCAACCTAACAATATGGGTTGCATGGGTGCCCTGCATAGGAGGGAAACGTGGAAAGTAACCAGCCGACTATAATGTCTGGGCATAGGCCATGTCACGTAGGCTCGAAGGAGAACACTAAAAGCCAGCAAAAGAGACTAGCCATATGGGCGTGTCCTGCACGAGACCAAAGAAAGGGGAGGCATAGAGCACCAGAAGGCTTTGCAGGAGCCACGTACTCATGGACTGATCTGGTGACTACTGAGTATACAGGAAGAAGTAAGGGAATGACAATGCCACTTATCTAGGAAGCGGCCAAGCAGGCTGTCTGGTTGAAAGAGAGCATGAGGATGCAAGGCCATAAGATGGGCTCAAGGGTGACTGAGAAGACCACGAGACACTAAGCTGCAGCATACAGAGTTGAGTCAAGCAGGACGGGGGCCTATGGCATGCTAATTAACGATCTAGTACTGCGGAAGTGCATGTTTTCAGCCGAGCAGGCACCATGACCGAGTTCCTGCAAGGGAGAGGTTCCGGGAAAGGTCACTAACAGCAAGGTGGCCTGAGGCAGTGCTGACAAGATGGTTCTACTAGGGCCTGCAGGACGCTAGAATGTAGAGAAGGGCCCTGCTGGTCTAAGCTTGCAGGGTGTGCATCATGAAGCTCTCTCTAAGGCGTGAGGGGGAAGAAGAGGGACGGGAGAGAACTCTTACTACCGTCTAGTCAGCCCCTCGGTGACTGAAAGAATTGAAGGAGAGCCGTGAAGGGCCGCAGACTCAGTACCTCTAGTGCTTGCTGGAGGGATAATGTTACCACTTTGCCATGCCAGGGTGCCAAGGAGAAACTCTTCAATACATGGACATTGAAGAACTCCACTGCTAAGGAAGGTTCCTTCCTAAGCCAGAGAATGGGACCGTAACAGGGTGGCAGCTGCCACATCTGAAGGACACCCCGGGATCAGAGAACCCAATGAAGGTTTCTCCCCGGAGGGAGCCAGAGGGTGAATAAAAGGGCACAACCCCAAACTGTTATATGTCGTATAGAAATGGTTCTCTGTGTATCACACCATCGGATGACAGTGGGTGTCAATGGGACCTTGGAAATGGAAAAGGGGGGGGTGCAGAACTGCCAGGCACCACGAACGCGCATGGGGAGAACTGTGGTTGCACTAAGGGACTACGCGTGGTGTAGTGAGATGGTCCCGTGGTTGGCAGGGCGGAAGGGGGGGAGGGGTGAACGTGTCCTGCTAGGTAATAAGACCGTAGAACAAGAAGATTATTCCTGTGCCCTGGAAGTAAGGAACCTTCTGTCTGACATAGACAGCAGTCCAGAAGGCAATGACAACTGAGGCGGGAAATATAGGTGGGAGGGCACTCGAGGGATAGACCCTTTGCAGTTTCCCAACGTATGGTCCTAACAAGGTGTTCCCCCTCAGGGTTTAAAGGGGTGCCCCTGGCCGTACTTTGGTGAGGTCAGGGGGAAGTGGGCTACCTCGAATAGGGTAGACAAGGTGAGGGTTCCTGAAGTGGGTCCCTGGTTCCTACTAGATCACCAGAAGGTAGAGACGTGGAACTGTGCGAGGGTGGGAAAAGAGGAGGGGTGGGCCATGCCTGAGGCCCGTGCAGGGGTAAGACCCGCTCTAAGATACCTTCCCGATGAAAATGGCTATCCAGGTAGCTGTATTGCTACACAGGTGTGTCCCCCTCAGTGCACAGGAGAGATTCCTGTCGAATGGGGGTTGCAGTTGCAGCGCAGAAAACGGTGGTGCGACCAGGGTGTCCCCTCCCTTTCCCCTGACCCGGATACGAGGGGGCCTACTTGGGACACGTCATGGCCACAGGCACAGTCCTGTTGCAAGTAGGCTTTGGATGTGCGCGTCTTGGAGCCCCGCAGCAGCTGGGGCTACAATGAGACGCGCCTCCATCCCTTGTTGAGGAGTTAGGGTAGGGAACGCATTGAGGAATATTCGGGAAGGAAGGCTGCTAGGAGTAGAAGAGGGGCAGTTTCCGTCCTCAGGGAAGTTGCTGCTTAAGGGGTGAGGGGATGGGGGGTAGCTACAGTATTGGGTTACTGACACTGTGGGCGGGCGTCAATGTATTTTCAGCCCCTGGCATTCCGATCTAAGTCTTGCTCCCACAGTGGGGAAGGGGAAGAAAGAGGAAAGTTCCCACTGGACCTGCCCTTCCTAAGGAAAAAAAGTGGGGGGTTGGTCGTCTGCGACGGTGATGCCCTAGGGCCCCTGCACCCTACGGGTAAAGAGGGTGGCAGTGATCAGAGGGGCCCCTCCTTGTGGGAAGGGGAGGCAAAGGCTCAGTTCCTGCCATGAGTAAAGTGGGAAGGAAAAAGGGACTGTCCTGCCCAGGGAAGTGGGGGGCTGAGTCGGGGGGCCGGGGCTGGGAGGGAGAAGGCCAAAATATTTGGCCTCTCCTCAAGGGTCCCAGGCTGTGCCCACCACAGAGAGGGTTTCAGGGGGAAACAGGACATCCCCCTCAAAGGGCAGGTCAAGAACTGCCTGCTGTGCATTAGGGGGCGCTCTAGCCTCCCTAAGCCATGCTACCCTGCAGAGGGTAACCACCGAGGCCATGGGGCGGGCAGTGGTATCCACCACATCGCGAGCTGAAAGAAGGAGGTCTTGCAAGATTATGTTGCCTTCCTCTAGGAACGCATCATACTCGTCCCTGGCCTCAGGTGGAAGCATATTTCTAAATTTCCTGAGTGACTCCCAGACATCTAGCAAGTATCTGCTGGTTATAGCCTGATTGTTTGCCGCTTGTAATTGGAAGGCCGATGAAGAATACACCTTATGGCCTAACAGATCCAGCTCCCTAGTTTCCCTGGGGGGGAGGGGGTTCCTGGGGGGTTCTCTGGCCCCCATTGCCATCTGGACCATGTCCCTTGGGGGAATTGGGTGGCCAGCAAGCGAGGGGTAGTCTGACTCGGATATACGATACTTCATGCTCGCCATATCCGAAACCGGGGGAACGGACCTTGGGCTCTGCCACCGGGAGCGTGCGAGGTCCCATACGCTCAGGTGGGGAGGGACTGCTAAGGGCGCTGTGGAGGTGAATGTTGGTCCGAACAGGGTATTGGGGGGAAGACTCAAGGGCTTCACCTACATACCTTAACGGGCTGTGGCCCGGCACAGCAGATCAAAGTGCGCCAAGAGGTTGCCCATAAAGGACTCCAGTGCCGGGGACAGCATGGCACCAAGGGCCCGCCATGGAGGGGAGGGAGTTCCCTCAGGGGACCATTCTTGCAGCCGAAACTGGAAGGGCGATGGTGCCGATGTGCAGTGCCGGTGCCGTTTGGAGCCCCTAGAAGGTCCCTCTTCCAGGCTGGAGGCGGGGGAAGGGAATCGGGATTCCCGGCCCGGTGCCATCAGTGGAGTGGTGTCAGCCCCCCCTGGGGTAGAAAATGGGGGGCTGGATGGCGAGGGTGAGTGTCCCAGATGAACCCAGGCCTTTGAAATGAAGGCCGGTTTGCCTCTTCTGATTGGAGGTGGGAGAGGGGGAGTCAGGAGGAGCAGCAGGGCTTGTGCTACCTCCACCGCTTCCGGGGTGGATGGGACGAGAAGTGACTCCGTGTGAATTGTGGGCAAGTCCTTGCTAGGGAAGGGAGGACTGCTTGGGCAGGAAGATTCCTGTTCTTTTGGTACCAGGCTCTGCGGTGCCGAGGGTGGAGTCAGCCAGTGCCAGGGTGAGTTCAGCACCGGCGAGGCAGGGCTGTATCGTGTTGTGAGCACCGGAGACGATATGTTGCGGTGCCAAGGCGAGCCCGGTGCCGACGGTGCTGGGCTGACTGAGGGCGACCTCGAATGGTGCCGAGGTGCTGAGGCACTGGGTAGGCGCTGCGGTGCCAGAGTCGGCACCAAGGTGGCGCAGCGGCAGCAGCCACCGGTGGCATGGTGCCACGTAGGCTCCGGCACCGAGCTGGGTCTTGGTGCTAGGCTTGAACCTGAAGCCTCAGGTGAAGGGTGCCAAGCTTCCTCCAAGGCTAGGGCGTGGCATTGCTGTTCCCTCTCCTTAATCATTCAAGGTTTAAAGGAGGGACAGATGGAACACGCCGAGACCATGTGGTCTTTGCCCAGGCACCTGAGGCACTTCCCGTGGGGGTTGTCCCGGGGGAAGGCCTTGCCACACTCGGCGCAGGGTTTAAACCCCAGCATCGTCAATGCGATGTTCCGGTCTGGTGTTGGGGACTCTAGCTGCGGAGTTATCCAGAAACAGATGTGTCCCTCTGGACAGTGAATCGAAGGCGAAGAGACAAGCTGCTTGCGATTTGCAAGGAGTGGGCGTTCCAGATCCAACACGCAAGGCGGAAGAAATGAAACTGAGGAGGGGGTGGGGAGGCGGCCATATATATAGCCATGGGTGATGCAAAGGGCAGTGGCTGCCTCCCCTCTTCTGACAGGCTAGGACAAGTTTTTCCAACCAATCCGGCATTCTGGCACGGAGATACGTATTACTGAATGCATCCGAGCAGCGTTCAAAGAAGAACGATAGCTTGCCTTGATGAGCCAAGAGTGAAAAGTGCTTAGGCTTCCAGACCTACTAGATGGGAACAATTTCTATATTTTTCTGTTTTCATTTCTGTCTAGGAAATTGAAGACGAGGCCCCTTGTTGCTTGGGGCCCTAGGCGGCTGCCTGCTTCACCTACCCCAAAAGCCGCCACTGGTTTCAATGTCACCACATGTACATTATGGGCCTAGGAAGCATTGGCTGAAAAATCACTAGGTTTAGGTGTCAGCTGTCTGGGTCAGTGTTTAGTTTTGCACTGTATGCTCTCGAGACAATCACCTCTTTGATGCTCCATGTTCTGTTCAGTTGGGTGGCCCCTTAAAGAGACATACTCTGAGACCTCCTGCTTTGGTAGGTGTGCTGCCCGCATGGTGCCATGCAATGCTTGGCTCGGCATGAGTCACGCTGGAGTTTTATGCTTCTAAGGCAGGGGCCCCCAGAGGACTTAGGGGGCCTGGGGCAGATTTGATGTGCAGAGCCCCTCTCACTGTTCCATACATACAACTCATACCACTTCTGCCTAGCCCCAGGTCTCCTCCTATCCTGGCTCACTCTGGCTACCCTCCCAATTACCAAGCCCCTCTTGGTTACTCAACCCCACTGTTCCCTGGAATGTATGGAGTCAAAAGCTGAGGCAAGGGCCAGGGCAGGCAGCCCAGGACAAATTTCCCGTGTGCCCCCCCCCCCCCCCCCCCGTTCTAAGGCATTATGTTCTTTGGTACAGGGCCTATACACAACTAGTTGTCTGGCTGAATTCAGGGAGCCAGGGTTGGTGAATCTGGCTGAGCACAGCACCTCCCACATGGTTGTGATTGCTCTGCCTTTGGCTGAATGTGGTGGGCTGCAGCAGGTTGTGTGGGGTCTGTGCGTTTGGCTGGATGTGGTGCGCCCTGGCAAGTTCAGGGCAGCTACTTCGGGGGCTGTGAGGGGTGCCATTCAGGTAGGCACAGTGCCCCCTGTGGGTTGGGCTTAATCCTCTCTGTCAGGCTGGAAGCAGGAAACTTTGCTGGGCATGAAGCTCCTAGCGGTTGTACACTTGGCTGCGCCCAGTGGGAGCGGAGGTTACGGCTGGGCATGGTGCATTCAGGGGTGGCAGCCAGGCGCCGGGAAAGAAGCTCTCGCTCTTTGCTGGGGAGAGGGTCAGAGGAGCCAGCGGGCGCCATGCACCCCCCCCCAGCACTCAGCTCCACCCCTTCTATGGAAGCTCTTGTGCCTGCCACACCCAGCTGGGTGCCAGCCCCAGAACCAGGTGTGGCCAAACTGCAGCTCATGTGCCACGTGTGGCTCTTGAAAGAAAGTTTGGCTCGCAGCAGAGCACAGCAGAAAGAAGCAGGGCATGTTGGGGATGGTGGGGAAGCAGCAGCATTTTTACTGTAGGCCTAGTTTTCATGGTAACCTTAAATAATTATTAGAATCTGACATCAGTAAGATCAGCAGTTGCCCTCTTTATAGAATAAACTTAAAGTGTGCAATGAATTTGAAACTTAGTAATTTTGGAGTAGGTAAAACTATACAGCTGCAAGCCTCAGTGCAGCTCTCCAAGGCTTCAGAATCAACTTGAGTTCTAAATTTGACCACCCCAGCCCAGAAGGAACGAGCGCGCAGGCGCGCCGGCGTTCGATTATGACGCACGGCCCTACCACGGAAAGAACGCGCTCCGCGGTTTCGTCATCTTCCCACTTCCGGCCGCTGAGCCGACGGCCCCGCCCCTTTCCTTTCCCCCAATCCTCACGGGAGCGGCTGCGGAGGCTGCCGGGATCGGGGCGGTCGGGCAGTAGCCTGGGTCCGGGCTCAATATGGCGGCGGCGGGCGGGCGCTGAGGGGCGGCGGAGCGGAGCTGGTGGGGCTTGGGCTGCCAGGGGCCTGTCCCAGCCGGAGCGCGGGCCGCCGGCTCGGGGCTGAGGGAGGCGGCGAGGGCCGGGCGAGAGGGCGGCGGCGGCGGCGGAGCGGCGCGGCGCGGGGCCTGCGGCGGGGCGATGGCCCAGTGCGTGCAGTCGGTGCAGGAGTTCATCCAGGACTCGTTCGTGCCCTTGGTGGCCGCGCTGTGCAGCGAGGAGGCGGAGCGAGTCACCCGCAAGAACAACCTGGGCTTCTGCGAGCTGGTGAAGCCCTTTTGCCGCCTCACCTCGGAAGGTCCGTGCCGGCGCGCGGACGGGGCTTGTTTACATGGCGGGGCGGGGGAGCTGTCACTTGGGCTCGCTTGTCCCGCGGCCGCCGGGAGTCCCCGAGGCGGGGCTGGGGGAAGGGGAGGAGATGCGGGTCGGGGGGAGCCTCACCCACACCCGCCGCGGCGTTAGGCCAGGAGCCGGGGAGACGTTTGCCCCTCGCTGTTTTGTTTGGCCCGCCCAGGGGCCAGTGGTGTGGGGGCAGGAGGTACAGGCGGCTTAGAAGTGGCTCTTCCCTGAGGAGAAGGAACTATTCCTCTTTAGTTTTGGTTTTTTAAATGCAGTTGTAGTGAACTCTAGTTGGGTCAGTTTTGTCCCCAAAACTGACTTTTTTTTAATTATTGCGATACATGTGTGCAAGTCTCTGGCGAGAGCCCTTATAAAGGCATGCTGGCAAAGGGGACCACACACCAAAAGAGTTAAAAGTGTCTCATGCTTCACCTGTTTCTGAGTCCTCATGGTGCTTTACCTGTGTTCTGTTAAAAGTGCTTGGTTTTTGGTTGCTGGCAGATAAGACCACACAGGTCAGATTGGGCAGTGTGTTGGCCCTGTGGTGAAACTAACTTGGCCACAGATATTGTCAAATATGTAAATTGACCCTGCAAGAAAAAAACAGCATTTTTTTCTTTTGTTAAAATAATTTAAAATGTGGTAGCACCAGCAAGCTAAATTCACATAGTGATTTTTAAATTGCATGTCTTTTTAAGTTCAGCTGATGAGGAAAATTATAGGCAGCCCTGTGGCATTTAATATTACCCCCCCCCCCCAACCAAAGCAGCATCAACTAAACTGTTTCCTATCATTTTCTTTAAGGGTGGGAAAAAATTACAGAAGTTCAAGTAAGTCAAGTTCCTCAAACTACTCCTGGAATTGCATCTAAGTTACTTTGCACAGATTGTCAGTGGATAATAGCAACTTGAGATCTAATCAATTTAAAATGTTAAATGTAGTTCCCTATGCTACACCTGTCCTAAATTCACTTGCCAAGCTTTGTTTTGGAAACCATGTTATTCAGCTTTCAGAAGCATTTTCAGCTCTTTTTGTTGCAGTATAGAAAAACTCTCCAACTACAGAGGAATTTAGTTGATGATGTAAAAGTAAGAAATAAAATTGCATAGTAAATATGATGTACAAAATATTTTTTCTTCTATCGTCTTTAAGTTGGTTTATCTTAGGTAGTATAACAGTAATAAGTTCAAAAGTGAACTCTTCTTAAAAAAAAAAAATGAATTGCCTCAAACATTGGCTCCCTCTAGCCCATTGCTATCCTTTGAATTTCTTATGACTGCTAATAGGCAGAATTTAAAATCAAACTCATACGAGGTAAACTTGAGTTTAATCGTCCTAGACAAAATGATTTCACAAGACTTTATTTGCTCTTAGGTTTGAGACATCCCCATCTGTTGTTCCACATATTAGTGGACATAATTTTATTAGGTTCTTTTTTAAAAAGAGTATTATTATGTGAGACAAAACTGTCTGATACATATCACATAATTTGCTAATAGTTCCTGGCCTATACTTGGAGAGCGAACTGTATACCCAGATGTATTACAATTTTTATTATAGATACAGTTCTTGCCAACTTTTCATTACAGAAAAAATCCTATGTACTTTCCAGGTTTAAATGAATACTCAGATTGTTACTTAAGAAAGCCAGAAGAAGTATGTGCTGTTAAAGGCCAACCTTTATTCCTGTATAAGGAACCTGTGGCTAGCATGTGACCCATAGAAATACAGGACTGGAAGGGACCCCAAGAGGTCATCTAGTCCGGCTCGCCCATCTTGAGGCAAACCCAAGTAAATCTAGACCATGTGTGGCAGGTGTTTGTTTAACCTGTTTTTAAAAACTCTAAGATGGGGATTCTACAGCCTCCCTGGAAATCCTATTCTAGTACTTAGCTGTTCTTGTGATTAGGTTAGATAGAGGGGAGAAACTTCCTAAACATGTCTTGCTGTAGATTATCCTGATGATTCTTGTCTTAACTTCAGTGGATATGGAGAATGGTTGACTGCTGTCATCTTCATAACAGCCCTGAACACAGGTTGCATCTCCTTGAAGCTGGGAATGTAATTTGTGGCACACATGGATTCCAAAGCTTGTGCTAGGTCTCATTGAGCTATCATGCTAAAAATAGTAGTGTAGCTGAAATAACATGAGGAATGGTGAACAGTAGGAAGAGCTAGCTGCCCCGCAAGTTTATACCCACAGATACGGGTAGATTTGTACTCAGGGCAGCTAGCTTGTGCTGCTGCTCACTGCTGCCTGTACTGCATTGGCTACATTTGAGTTCTTTGTGCACTAGGGTGATCAGAGTTAGTATAGCTAGTCAAGTTGGAAATTACATTTCCAGCTCTGAGTGTAGTCTAAGCCATTGTTGAACTCTGTTATCAGGTTTCCCTAAGATGTCTTTTTCTCAAGACTTAACAGTCTTAGTTTCTTAACCTTTCCTCATAAGGCTGGTTTTCTAAACATTTATCAATTTTGTTGCTGTCATTTGAACTGTGTGCGGCTTGCCTACATCTTTCTTAAGGCTTAGTGCATAAAATTGGACATCTGAGGCGTCATTTGTGCTGAGGGGGTCAATTACCTCTTGTCTTGTACATATGACAATCCTCCTAATATACCTCAGAGTATTAGCCTTTTTGACAAGTTATCATGTTGTGGCTTGTAATCAGTTTGTAACCCACCATAGCCCCCGATCTCTTCCTGCTGTACTTTTTGGCCAGCCGGCTACTCCCTTATATTGTACCTATGGATTTGATGCTCCTTTGTAAATGGAGTACTTGTCTTTATTGAATTTGATCATCTTGATTTCAGACCAGTTCTCCAATTTATCAGTCATTTTGAATCTTAATCTTTTCCTCCTCAAGTGCTTGTAACGCCTTCCTGCTTGGTGTCATCTGCAAATTTTATAAGCATATTCACCACTATTAAAGTCATTGATAAAATTGTTTACCCAGGACAGACCTCTGTAAGACCCTGCTAGTAACATCCTCCCAGTCTGATAGCGAACCACTGATAGCTACTCTTTGAGTACAGACTTTCAGCCAGTTATGCATACACCTTATTCTAGATCACATTTCCCTAGTTTGATTATGAGACTATCGTATAGGCTTGTGTCAAAAGCCTTACTAAAATAAAGATATATCACATCTATTTCTTTCCTTCATCCAGTAGGCTAGTCAAAGAAGGAAACTGTCCTGGTTTGACACAACTTGTTCTCCTCATGTACCTAAATAGTGGATATTAAAGACCCGGTTGTAAGTTTTTCTGCATGGCAGCTATTAATGTATTCTGGAGTCAGAGATGTAAAGATGCTGTGTTTGTGACTGCAGGCACTCCTACTACGTTTTTTCAGTGTCTCTTTAAACAGACTTGTTTACTGCATGACACCATGAGAATGAATTCTAAAGTAATGTTATTACTTTATCCATGGGAAATCCATTCATTCCTCTGTCCAGACGCATGCAGTTGATGCCTTTTGAGGATGGTTTTTTTCACTATTTTTTCCCCAGCACTTTAGCTCCATTGTCTAGGCTGCCTGGTTCAAAACGTCCTATGTGTGTCATGGAAATGAGGAGCTTTTAGCTCTTTTTGGTGGCATGGTTCTCTGGGCTTTGGCCTCTGTATCATTTTCTAGATATCCCTGTTCAGCAGACAGCACGCTCTAGCTGCAAATTTGACTTTTGTCTCATTACGTGCAAAACTTAGGGACTACGCACTGTAGTTACTTTCCTCTAGCTGGAAAAGGTGAAGAACAAGAGGTAGCTGCAGCAGAAGTCACTGCAAAGCGGGAAACAGAAAATGTGATATCGGGTAGTTAGCTGTGGCCAAATGGTGACTTTTGTGACAAAAGAACTGAATTCTGTAGTGTCTTAGCCTTGACCTACAATGAAAAGTTTCATTGGTGTAGCCATGAGGAGCAGGGATGTGAAAAAGCCACACCCTTGATGAGGTTTTGTCAGCATAGCTATGTTCAAGGTAGATGCACCTATGTCAGTAGAAGAGGGCTTCTGTCAGTATACCTACCTTCATTCAGAGGGATGACATTTCTGCCAATGGAGGGGAAAACTCCCGTTGATGTAGACTGCATTTATGCTATGGCATTACTGTCAGCCCATATGTGCTATCGTCTAGCAATGTCACGCCCTCAACCATAGCTCAGGTAGCTATCCCGAGCCATTGTGTTAGTGTCCATATGGCTAGTTTTAGCTGCTCTGCATGAGCCTGTCTGCTAATGCTGGGAGGCTTGTTCCCAGCTGCAATGTAGCTGCATCCTCACTGGCGGTTAAATTGATGCTGCCAGTTTGGAGCTTGATTCATTTCAAGATTAATTTATTTGCTAGAAAAGTATGTTCCTCCTTACAGTGACATTTTTGCAAGAAGAAATAGCCTACAGCAGGTATTCCTCAGTAGCTACTTGTGTGGATATTCTTCTTCTGAACTAAGGTTGTCTTTGTGTCGTTGAGTTAAAAACCACACAAAAGTACTCTTAGTATAGAGTAGGCATGGAAAGTTGCAGAACTAATGTGGATGGGTGGTTGTGCCTTGGATTCACACTATAGCCCAGTGGTTCCCGCCCAGTGTGCTGGGGCACACAGGTGTGCTGCGGGAACACCCAAAGTGCGCCATGAGCATGCTGAGAGCTGGAGTTAAAGTTCCCTCCCTGCTCAGCCCACCTGGGCTGTTTAGAGCTGAGAAATGGCAGGGGTTAAAGTCAGGGAGCAGTCGCTGGAACACAGTGCTGGGGCCCCCTGTTTTTAGGCAGGCACTAGAATGGGAAGATCCAGGGCTCCCCCTAAAAATACCAGGAGCAGCCCAAATGCACCGTTCAGGTAGCTCCACCTTAAACCTGGCTCCAACTTAAGCCCAGCCAGCAGAGAGCTGGCGGAGGCTGGGAGTGTGTGAATCTCCCCCCTGCAGGGTGGAGCAGCTGGTGTCAGGCAGCCTGCAAACAGCCCAGGTAAGGGCTTTTGGGGGATGGGGCACTGCTGGGGGTTGTGTGGGGCAGGTGTGCGTGTGTAGCAGAGGTGGGTGGGAGTGTCTGTGTAGCAGAGGATGTGTAGCTGGGGTTGTGGGGTGGCTGGTTGATTGGGGATGTGTGTAGCTGGGGAAGTGGGGTGGCTGTGGGGGGTGTGTGGCTGAGGGCTGGAGGGTCCTTCACAGGCAAAAGGGGGTTGGGGGAGGGGAGGATGGGCCTGAGCAGGGTGGGAGGGAGCAGCAGTGGGGTGAGGATTTGCCCTGGGTGGCAGGGAGCCACTGTGGAAAAGGGGGAGGTGGGTGCTGTGCCATGCTCCCCATGCCCTACCTTCCCACTCCCCAGGTTCCTCACTGCCCCCCCGCAAAGCCACTCTTGTTCTCCCTTTCCCTCTCCTCTCTTGCCACCTTTGTGCTGTTCCCCACATGGCTGCCTTTCTCTTTTGCCCTCCCCCTGCCCTGCTCTGCTCTCTAGACTCACTCCTGCCACTGCACATGACTCCTGACCTCCCCTGTTTTGCCACCCCTGCTGTGCTACATTTACTACCGCACATAGCAGCATTTCAGAAACACTGTGCCATGATTCATAAATATTCATAAGTAATTTAAGTTAGTTTGAATATTAATGAGTTTTTTAATGGTGATGTGCCTTGAAAAATTTGAAGGTCTCATGGCAGAGAAAAGGTTGGGAACCACTGCTATAGACTATACTTCAGTAGCTTTCTTCTAGGGACAATTCTTTATATAATAGGAAGATATGAATTGCCATACTGCAGCAGGTCAGTAGTTCCTCTAATGCCATATTCTCTTTCTAACATCTGCCAATACTAGGTGCTTAAGAGAAAGGCGCAGGAAAACTTGTAGTGAACAAGAAGGGAATAGTCTTACTGTGGGGGAAGTTTCTTCCCAGTGTTCATCAGGTTAGGACTTGTCAGAGAAAGGGAGATTGAATTTCTTAACTTTTTTTGGCATCCTATGTTACTTAAACTCTTGTTTATATAAAACTACTCTTACTCTTTTTTGAATTTTGGAAAATTTTGGTTTTAGTGATACTTTTTGAAACTCATGAACAAAGGTTAGTTAATTATTGTCTTAAAAATGTGTCCTTTAATCAGATTTGAATTTGTCAGCTTTTGAATTTAATCAAATATCCCATTTTTCTCATGGAAAAAGGAAATAACTGAAGTTCTCAAATTATTTTCAGCATCCCTTTCAGTATTTTACAGGTAGTCCTCACTTAGTGACCGGGTTCCGTTCCTGAAACCCGGTTGATAAACGAATTGGTCACTAAACGAGGAGCAGCCCTTACCGGTATTTCAGGCATAATGTACTTTACTGGTAGTGGGTTTTTTAACTATCCGTAGATAGTTTTAATGTCACCTTTGCATCATTTATAACATTTTTAATATATATTTTAAATGTTTTAAGCTCTAATGTACTGAATTTAGTTTGCATAGTGTACTGTAAATATAGGTAATCTGAGAGAGTTGATGCGAGTTCTCATACATCGCCATAATACCAACTCATCAGAGAGCCGGTCATAACTCTGAGGGGTCACTAAACGAGTAGGTCACTAAGTGAGGACTAGCTGTATACATCTATCATGTCCCCTCATAACTGTTTCCTAACTGAACAGCTGTATTTTCTTCATTTGGAGTCTTTTTCATGGCTCTGATTGATGTTGGTGCTTGTCTTTGAACCAGTGATTTCTGCTGTAATTTTTTTTTTGAGCAAGAGTAATCAGAAACGAATATAGCATTTCAGGAATTACACAGTGCTTAAGTTAGTCATTAAGTATTTTATGCCAGGTGTATCCCAATTTGTGGATTTTGACCACTGCTATATACTGAGCAGAAGTTTTAATTGATCTTTTGTTTTTCTCTTACTGCCCAATAATCAGAAAGTCACATAGAATAGCAACATCACAGGCTGCAAGCTCTTTGGAGCCATACAGGTATCCCCATGTTATCTGTTTGTACTGTGCCAAGCACAGTGGGACCCTGATCTGTGGCTGGGGCCTCTAAGTGCTACCATACATACTACAAATAATTTCTTTTGGAGAAGTACAGCTTCATGTATACAGTAAGATGAAAAATATGCAGAGTAAGTCATGTGTTTAGTTCTAGACTGCCATTTTGATGGGGAAGTCTTAAGTAGCTCATTTCCATTATTTTGAGTTCTTGTATTTCAGCACTAGGGCTGCATTCTTTGTATGTGTATAAAGTTCTTACATGTGACAGCTAATCATTGATAGAGGTTCTTGGTTGTTGAAGTGCTACCACAATACAAATAACTCTTAATGAAGAAATGACATTGTTCACTTATTTTTACTTTTTCTTGTACTGTACTTATTCTGAACTTTTGTAGCCCAGTTTGCCAGCCAACAAAGATTATAGGGAAAAAAATCAGTTTTTCATGTAGGGTAAACTCATAGTATAAAGTTTTGTCTATAATTAGCAAGGCCTGTTATCGGTTTTGTAAAGAAAGCCCTTAGAAGTAGAAAACTTTCTTAAAAATCCTAATCTAGAGTTTGACCCATTTGACATTACAAGCATGGAAATCCTTTGAAACAAGTAAGTTTTACATGAAGGAATGTCATAATTGCAGCAACACCATTAATCTTCCCTTTAAATATGACTCATTAAATCTACTAGTAGTTAAAAAAAATTGTGCTTTTGATTTTTTTAGTTTCTCATCTCTGAGAGACTAGAAAACATGGCACAGCTTTTATGTTTGCTTTCAGGCTTATGTTCAAGAATCCTTTTTTTTTAATGTAGATAACATTCAAAATGTTGTTTGGTAATGTTTCTGTATGTGTTGGTAATGATCAGCATTGACTTGCTTTCTAAGCAAATGCAAGTGTGCTGTTTAGATAAACGGCACAGTTGGTTCTAAGACCAGCTGAAAGATGATGTTTTTTTCCATTTTGAAAGATTCTGTTTCTTTGCTTCCATTGACACTACCTTTGTATTTAAAGGAGACACAAGTTGTAGGAGGTAATATATTTTCTTCAACCAGTTTCAGCTCATGAGAGAGAGGCTTTTCTTCAAATCTGGGAAAGGTACTTCCAGAGTCACAGTATCATGGATGTGGATAAGAGTACTGTGGATTTCAAAAGCTTGTCTTTCTCACCAACAGTAGTTGTGCAAGAGACATATCTCACCCACCTTGTGTGTCTGATATCCTGGGACTGACAGCTACAACTACTTTTAAAAACAATGGCAGCCATTGTATATATTCTACAGCTACTGGGAATTTTGCCTACTACTTAAAGAAGGAGGCAGACTTGTTCACTGCATAACCAAAGTGAATTAACTAAAAGAACAAGACTCCCCTGATAACCATATAACTATTTTTCCCCCGGGTGTATTCCCTTCCCCCAGATGAACTGCACTAATTGTGGAAAATATAATGGATTATTTGCATTTCTAAAGCACTTGTGTTGCATAATCTTGCTGTTCTCTAAACATAAGATTTTCTTGTCCAGGGAGTGCCCACAAAGAAAGAATAGCTGTCTTCTGTTGTCACCATTAACCTGTAGACAGTTTGGAATGAATATAAAACCTGATGCTTCAGGATTTAAACAATCTTTAATGATTACTGGAATTAGGGCAAGACCTTCATGAAAGCACATTATTCCAAGTCTGCATGCTGATTTTTCTTGCACTGTCTTCTAAAGCATTTGGGTCTGGTCACTGTTGTATACAGGATGCCAGGCTAAATGGACCACAGATCTTATCTGACATGGCAGTTCCTATATTCCTAAACAATGTGTCCTTAAGATGCCAGAATTTGTCTTTAGAGAGCAAGTTCCCTAGTGATGCCACTGATAAAGCTTTGCCCTTGGGTCCTATGAAGTGTACCTGAGGTCAGTCAATCCATACCTGTTGACTGCATCTCCACAAGGGTTCAGAGAGAGCTGGTCTGTCAGATTACAAGGCCAGGGTTTAATGGAATGGACTGAGGAACCAAACTTTAAATTGGCTGCCAAGCTAGTGCTGGGTCCAGTGTAAAGTACAGCGCATTGGTGGAAGTGTCCTTGTCTTTGTTCTACTGGAGAACTGAAGATGATTGTGTGAGGCATTCTGAAAAATTATGAAAGAGTTGCTTCTAAAAATCACAAGTTGCACCATATTTTTGTTACAGCAACATTTTTATTTTTATTTTTTTAAAGGCCTGCATATAGTAGTGCCTTTGAGGGGAGGGAGGGAACTGTAACAGTTATATTCTAGCTCATGTTAGAGGTGGCCTTTGGCTTTTGGGGGCTGTAGGCAAAGATCCATTTCAAGCCCCCCTGTAGGCTCTTTGGTGTCCATGCCTCACTCTGTCAGGGGCTCCAGCTCTCTGTGGCCACTCCCACCTGCCACCACAAGCCATTCCCACCACCACCACCAGAAGCCCTGGCTCCCCCTAGGACTTACCTTTCTGAAGCAGACGAGGCTTTTGGGGTAGGTTGGTACCCCTTAGAGCTCAGAGCCCTAGGCAGGCACCTGCTTCCCCTATCCCAAAAGTCGCCTCAAGTTCTTTCAGCTGGAACTGGTAAATTTAGGATTGCTCGGAGTTACTTTTGCTCTAGTTCACTTTCTTGAGATGGTCCCCTTAGTAACTGCACAATGTAGTTCCTCTACCTTCCACTCTGGAATCTTAAGAAGATGTGAGTGTTGCTAATGGTGTCACACAAGCTTGGTTCTTGAATTCCTGTCTATTCTTCCTGGTCATGAAATCTTTAGTCTATCTACTGGTCGTAATTTTTCTGACTGTTCTAAAGTGAGGGGAACTTTCTGGCTATTCTAAAGTGAGCTGTCCTAGAAATAGACTCTTTACTCTCATACTTGGCAAAGACAGCATGGAGAGCTCTACTGGTAGTTTGAACTTCTGCTTTCAGAGACTTCATAGATTAAAATGTAGTTTCTCTAAGTGGACATCTAAAACTTAAAACGTGCATTTGTTCTACCCATTTTTCTTTAAATAATGGATTTGTTACTCTGTGATAGCAGTCTAGTGAACATATCTTTAGTGATTAGTAATATTTTTGACAGACTTTGTCCTTTTAGTATTTTAGATGGACAGTTTAGTGGAACTTCTTAAGAATTTGCTATGCTTGTCTCTCTTTAAATCTAGCTAATGTAGCCAAGCTTCTGGGCTTTGGGTAAATGACATCTAGTTAATTCATAAAGATATTCAAAATTAAGATCATCATTATTGTAGTCTATCTTCTCATGAAGGTAGCTAATTGTTTAGTTTTACAGCATGCACGATACGTAACAGAGCTTCCACTAAAATAATTCTAAGAGACCCATAACAAGTCTCTGGGAGCCTTTTTGGGTGAGTTTTATATTGAGGATTCTTTTTAAGTTTCAGTTATTGACTGTTGGCTTTTTTCCTCCTATTCTGAAGTTCTCCATCTTCAAAGCATCTGACGAAGTGGGCTTTTCTCTCACAAAAGTTCATGTGATGAATAAATGTGTTAGTCTTTTAAAAGTGCCACAGGACTTCTTGTTTGTTTTGCTGAACTAGACTAAGTAGCTGGATCTAGGTCCTTAAATGTATTTGGTGGTTGCTTTGCTCACCATTAGAACAGCTAACCCATAGATGGCCTGCTGCACAGTGGAACTTTAACCACAAGCCAGGTGCTTTGCTTTTCCGTATAAGGCCTACAGAGAGCTCAGTGCCCAGTTTAAGGGATTTTTCAGAAGTCTGACAGTTGAATAGGGAGCTTCCTGAGCTAGCCAGGAATAATGTCTAGGTGTAGTTGACTTGGTGCACTTGGCTGGTGCGCCTGAGAGAGTTGATTCCTTTCACTTGAGATCTTCAGCCATGAACCCTCTCCTAGATTTAATGACCAAACCTAGGTAGCCTGATTTTGTAGACTGTGCCCTCATAGCTGAAACCCTGCATCTTTTTCCTGCACATGCGTGTTTCCATTCTTGTGTTCATCCTAGATTTTTGCGCCTCCCCGTGTCTTTGTGGGTGCTATGCTGCTCTTCCCTTTGGATCTGGCCTTCCTGATTGGGGGCTGGCAAGCAACAGAGTTAAGCATGTTTAGAGTGCATCTTAGATATTGGTTTCCACAGAGAGAGGTTGTTCCTCTGTTTTAGTTTGAGAATCCCATTTTGGGGCCACCACAGCTTTGGCTTATGCTCAGGCTCCAGGTAGCTTGTTAGCTGTGGGATGGTATCAACTTGTTGGTGATTTTTGCATATACCCAGTGCTGGGGGCTTAAGCACCAGTGGGTTAGGTATTATCTGAAATAATAGCTGTCAAAATGTAAGTGGTGCCTAAATGGTGTGTCTTGGCAACTAAAGAATCAGATAACTAGGTCCCTTTAAAGGATTGGGGGGGGTCTCATGTTTTTACTTAATTCTTTGGTATTAAAGGCTATGATATTGCAGCATGAGACTAGGTTGGCGTGGCGAAAATATAATTTTAGTTCTTTAAATTCTCAGACATTAAGTATATCTTTTGTCAAAGAAACGTTGTTACATCAGGAGCTAAAATGCAGTTACTATAATAAAATATTTAGCCTAACAAAATCATTTTCTTTCTCTTTAGTTCATATGAGAGATCCTAATAACCAGCTTCATGTAATTAAAAACTTGAAAATTGCTGTCAACAATATTGTTACCCGCCCACCTCAGCCAGGAGCCATTCGGAAGCTTCTCAATGATGTTGTATCAGTCAGTCAACCTGCGGAAGGATTAACAGCTAATGTGATTACTGCAGGAGATTATGATCTCAACATTAGTGGTAGGTGGTAACATTTATTCTGTATGTTTTCTTTATATTTTTTCACTGTAGTCTTAAATTGGTGTGTTTTGCGTTTCCAAATTTTCATTTGGAGGTGCTTGGTCTATTTAGTTAATGAAGTTTACTTGAAAATAAAGTACTACAGCTAAATTACTAATAGTAATGCGTTTATTTAAAATACTTACTGGAATTTGTACTCAATTTGTTTCATATGTAGTTTGATCTCAAATGCTAATAGGTTGTTAATTGATGTTGTGACAGGGAAGAGATTTCTTTATATTAAAAAAAAATCTTCCAATTATTTTGTACATATACTCTTCTAACAGAGTTTGGTGCCACCTTTCAAGTTTATATAGCTGCCAACTTCAATCTTAAACCAAATTTTTAAAGCATTATACATTGTTCCTGTAGAGAAAATATAGTTGCATTACATTAAATGTTGGCATTCATAAAGTCCTCAGTTAGAAATTTTTAACATAATGTAAATATAAGCATAGAGTGCTCTTGATCTGGGAGAACAAGTACTGCACTGCCACCACATTACTATCATATATTGAAGCTGAATCTAACTTTTCCCCTGGACCTTTAATACTATCATTAGCAACTTCCAATGCTGCCAACCCTAAGCTCTTAAAAATAATGATTTTAAAAGTAAACTTGCAGGAATGGGGGGAAGGTTTGCTTGCTTGCTTGTTTCTGAGCCTCTAAGGTTGATATTTGTAGACTCTCCTTTGCAGCTTTGGTTAGAAACACTTTCATATGAAAGTTACACTTTTCATGTCATTGCAAAATTTCAGAAGCTGAAATCATTAAGAAAAATATCAAATATCATAAGATGTGATTGACAGTACTGAACACCTCTAGTTAAGGTTCTAATCCAGGAAATCACTTGCTTAACTGCAAGCATGTTAATATGTCCTGTTGAATTCAGTGGAACTAGTTGTGTGCTTAAAGTTCAGCATGCACGGAAGTATTTTGCTGGATTAGGACCTTGTGAGCTATTAAAAGTTTCTGATGCGTGCTTGTTAATCTATGAGGAATAGTAGCTGTTGTTAATGTAGTGTGTTTCTTCATCATACAAAATCAGCATTAATATTGTAAGGCATCTTTCAGTTTCAAAGACCTAAACCCAGTAACCTAATACAAAACATAGTTGGTGATTAATTTATTATATTTTGGTGTTGAGAGTATGATATCTTGGAGAGACAATTTGTTTGTAGAGTCACTTTCACAGCTTCCATCTGTTTCTCTGCCTGTGTTGCTTAAGTCTTCTTCAGCTAGTGAAGATTTTCAGACATACAGCATGCCCACTTAAATGCATATGGAATTTCCGCCTTCCAAGGACCAGAGTACTTTATACATGAGGAAGTCTCCCGTAATATTCTTTCAAGCATTATGTATTTCAGATTGAGTATATCTGAATGCAACCTTGAAATACTTATTTTTCCCGTTATTGCTGTACATAGTGGCATAGGTCCAGTTATCTTTTATTTTGAATACCTGTTTCATAACTAAGGAAAATGTATATTTATACAGAGATTGTTTCTGCTTCTATTCTTTAGTTTTTTGCTTCCATTCATTGTCATGGGTCTTCCTGACAATATATGGGGAAAGCTCTACTGTGTCTAAACTGAATTTTTAGCTTTCTGTGCTTTTCTTTTAACTCTTCTGTTTCAGGGCACTTTGGGAACTAGCTGTATACTGCCAGGATCTACTCTTGTTGGCCAGCTTAAATCTATTGCATTATGTTAGATCATGGCAGACTCTCTGGTGTCTGTGCTGTTTGCAGTTTAGAAAGTATTCAAAGTTGTGTTTCATAGCATTCTACTTCAAAGATGTGATATAAATGGGCTTTTTAAAAATATATATTGCTGGGACTTCAATTGCAAACTTGTGGGAGCATGTGAAACTGCTTCTCATTACAATATCACCTATTTTTGGTGTGATAACTGTGAACTAGCTTCTTTTCTTAATTATGTCACTGTTCTTATTGCTAGTAGATGAAACTGCTATCAAAAATTATCAGTATTAAATTTTATGTATGCAGTGTTTTTAAAATCTTTCTATTAAGAGGAGGGACCAAGGAAATGCCCATCAGCTGTGGTACAGCTTAAAAATAAAGAATTCTGATGCATTATACAATTTAGATAATTTCTAAGAAGCCATAAATAGATCTGTTCATTTTTAATAGTTGCTGTCTTCATAATCTTCTGAAATTTGAAAAAAGATTAGCTGGTTAAGGGTGTAGTCTCCTCTCACTGGAAAACCTGTGACAAATAGAAATCTTTTATCCTTTTTTTAAAGTTTCGTTCAGATACTTCATTTGCAAACCAGTGTCCATTGAAATCGATGGGAGTTCTGGGTGCATGCAAAATGAAGGGAGAACTCTATGATATGGTGTGGTGAAATTTCTGATTTGTAGCATGAAATACTTAGTTCTCAGGAGACAAATTGTTTTAGTACCTCAAGGTGGATATGGTACAGTACTCTACTCTTTCACATTAGCAGAACCTAAGGCAGATAGTATATATTGCACCTGACACTACTTAGCTTAATAATACCATGTTTTCTCTATCAGATCGCTCAGTTAAAGCTAGTGTTCCTTGGTACAATAATTGGAAAGACACACTGATGGAACTGAACACATCCACGTTCTATTCAGGTATTTTTTTTGTGATTGGTGCGGGTTTGCCAAATTGCCCTTTTTCTATTCCTTTTTCATGTGCCTTGTCCACCTTTCCTTACCATGCTGCTGTAATTGTTCAGCACTTTCCTTGGCATAAATGTGTGTATTGCTCATTTTTTTCGAGAAATAAAAATTGTTGGTGATGGTTGTATGATTCTTTTCTTTAGTTATTCATATTCTCTTGCTACTAATTAACAAATTATTTGTATTCATTCCATAGGGTCAAAGTACAACATGAACAGAGTGAGTTCTTACACTACAGAAAGAAAAGAAAAAATTTTTCCCCCTTGTTTGGTCACATTATATATTAAATTATATACAGTCTGACTTTCAGCATTTCAAATGAAAATACCTTTGGCTTTTATCTCTTCTCAGTTATTTTATATGAACAGTAGTGTTACTTATTCTAAAACCTTATTACTAATAGTGATGCACAGTAAAAGGTTGTTTTTTTTTAAATCATACTGGAGTTTTCTGTGTGGACTTCACTAATTCTCTAGAGTACAAAACTTTATAGGACCCCTTCTGTCTTCAGTAATTGCCGTAGCAAAGAAATAAGGCGGCTCTTAGTCTTAGTTTGATAATTTATAACATAATTAAGCATATTATAGCCTATTAAAGTCTAATTTTGTGATCTTGACTATTTAAAGATTGTACACGAGTTTATACCTGTAAGTAAAAAACAAAAACAAATTTGCTATTGAAGTTTCCATTATAGAACGTGCCAAATGCCTTCTGAACGTGCCAGAATATCAGGTGTACATACTTTTTGGTACATACCCAAAGAGCAAAATGTAGGCAAGACTTGGATGAAATAGAACTCTCATTTCTTTGACGACTTGTAGAAAGTAAATTACTTATTTTTGTAAGGAAAATGTTTGATGTTGAGCACTATTTACTAGTTCAGCTACATTTTCAGATGTGCTTGTTACTGGTGCCAGAAGCCTCATGCACTGCAGTGAGTATTGGACAGGGATGGCACTACATTTTAAATAAAGAATGGGGAAGTACAGCATACATACAGACAAATGCAATGTCCACTTTTTTCTAAAGCCATGGCTAGATCTACATAAAATCTGTTTTAAAACTTTAGTAACTTGAAGTATTTTGTTTTAGAGAAAGATTTATAGTATTTATTGCTCCAGTTACCATGTCTTTTTAAATGCTTGTCCAAGCTGAGTAGCACTCTGTGTGTTACTGAATTCATATTGCGATAAATAGCTCAAATCCCCTAGCTTTCTCACCTGCTTCCTGGCTCTTCGTACCCAAGAATGGGACATTACAAGGTATCTTCCTCTTCCATTATGCTTGTGAAACCAGTAGCTGCTACTCTTTTTGGAGTGAAATATGATACCCAGACACATGTCCTTTGTCTTTTTACATTTGAATTGGCTTGTACATTACAAAATTATATTAAAGTTGTGGAATATATGTCTCTGCAAGATGTATGTATGAGGTATGGAAGGGAAATGACTCATGCAAGAGTCAGCAGTCCCTCATCCTTTCTTTTAATAATTAGCTATGTTTGACCTGAAGTAAAGATCTAAAATGTACCACATGGTATGTTGAACTACATGTGCCTTTTTTCTCCTTGCATCATAAACTGTGTGCAAAAGGTAAAGATCTTAATCAGAAGTCTGTGTATTGCAATTAAAACTTATTTCCTCCATCAGTAAGGTTGCTTGGCTACTTAAATTATATGTTCATATTTTTCTACATTGTTGTGCAATATGAAGGTTCCTTACTTAAACGTGTAGAACACACAGGTGTAAGGTGTTTTGTTAAACTTCAAGCTAAATATAATAGCTTGAAATTAGTATGTTAAGAATATTTTTTGTAATTAAATATCAAGCTACTTTAATTGGTTGAAATGGCAGATGTACATGAATATAATGTTCATTTGAAAGGTTGCTAAAATGCTTTCCATAATTTTCTTTCCCTGTCCCAAGGAGGCAGATGGAAGAAAGGAGGAAGTAGAATATAGCATGTTGTTACTAATACATAGGTTAGTTTTGGGGAACTGGAGAATTTTGAAAGCACTGTTCTTCATTGCACTGCTGTTTTAAATTATAGGAAGAATTCTAGGTAGGCAGAACATATTGTACTTGGATATAGCTCAAGTTACTGGAGAAATGTGTATTGTCTTTGAGTCCAGTGACGAAAAATCCCTATAGCTCAGCTGTTTTTATGTACCCCTAATCATTTTTGTTGCTTTTCTCTGTATCTTTTCCAGTTATATCATCACTGAGAATGGGCAAGTTGTATAACAGCATGCAGTATTCAAGGTGTGGGCATACTGTCGATTTGTGTAGTTAGATTATAAGATTTTCTGTCATCTTGATCAATTTCCTAATGGCTTCTGATTTTGTTAGCTCTTTTGACTGCTGCTGAAGATCAAGTGGATTTTTTTTTTTTTTAAAAGAACTATCCCTGATGATTCCAAAATCTTTCTTGGGTGGTAACAGCTAATTTGGACCCCATCATTTTGTGTGGATAGTCACAATTACTTCTTCCAGTATTAAATTTTGCCTGTCATCTTGTCTGGGCACCCAGTGTAGTGTAATTCTTCCGTAAATCTTTGCAGTCTGCTTTGGAGATAACTATCTCAAGTAATTTTTTTTATTGTATGCATATTTTGTCACTTTGCTGTTTGCATCTTTTTCCAGATCATTTATGAGTATGTTGAACACTACAGGTTCTAGTACAGATTTAATAGATTCCATTACTTGTCTTTCTCCACTGTGCAAAATGACTGTTTGTTCCTACTACCTTTAACCAGCAGTTGATCCATGACAGGACATTCCCTCTTGTCCTATGCCATCTTAATTTGTTAGGATCCTTTGGTAAGAAACCTTGTTAAATAAAGACTTTCTGAAAGTCCAAATACATTATATCCACTGAATCACCCTTGCTTGTGCATTTGTTGACACCATTAAAAAAAATAGATTGAAACATGACTTCTCTTTACAAAAAATTTTGTTCCCCAGTATATCATATTTATATATGTCTGTTAGTTTTCTTTTCTGGAATTGCCAGGATTGTGTCTGGAGCCTTTTTAGAAAAAGATTAGATTACATTAGTTGACCTCCAGACAACTGATACAGAGGCTGATTTAAGTGATTGGTTACATAATACAGTTAGTTCTGCACTTTCATATCAGAGTTCCTTCAGCACTGTTAGGTAGATACCATCATGTTCTGGTGTCTTGGTACTGTTTAATTTATTAATTTGTTCCATGACCACCTCTATTGACATCTCAGTCTCGGACAGTTCTTTAGTCACCTAAAAATAATGGCATGGGTGTGGTAATCCCGCCAATATCCTCTACAGTAGCAGTTCCCAAATATGTTCCCTGCAAGCCCCCATTTTTCAGATGTGTGGTTCCCACTTCCCCGTACATCATGGAAGTTAGCGTTTTAAAAATGGTGTCCTTCATGCAGTGTGATCTCACATACAGTGTACTTACAAGGTCCTGCTGCAAGAGGCTGCCACTTTTCTTAACAAAATGACATCCTCTTGACTGCTTAATTGCACACACATACAGTGCAGGTGAGGTCATGCTGAATGTAGGATGCCATTTTCTTAAGCAAAATAGTATCCACCACGTCATGTGATATAATGCCTGTGAGATCACACTGTGCAGAGGAGGCCGTTTTGTAAAATGGTTTCCTCTGCATGCTCAGTGTTGCCATGACCCCATTTGCTGGTGAAGTGACCACACTTGGGGTCACGATCCACGGTTTGGGAACTGCTGTTCTGTGTTGAAGACTGAAGCTAAATAAATTCTTTGCATTGCTGCAAGGGTCTTGTCTTTCTTGAGAGTTCTTTTAGCACCTAGAATTTTCCAGTGGGCCTCTGTTCTTTGGCAGCTTCTAATGTATTTAAAAAAAAAAAAAAAATTGTCTTTAGCTAGTTGCTCTTCAAGTTCTTTTGTGCCCTGCTTAATTATAGCTTTACTAACGTAACCCATCAGAGATGGGGGGGGGATCAAAAATGAATTTATGAAATGCTTATTTATTTTAATCAATTAATAGCTCTTTAATTACAACATTTTTTGCAAAAGTTCTATGGTCAGCTAAAACTTTTCCTTGGTAGTTTGTATTCTTCATGTAAACTTTCAGATTTTCATCATTCCTTCCCTGAGTGAGCGCCATACAATTGTCAGAAGAGTCAGCATGAAATATTGGAAACAGCTGAAAGCATAGCTGAGAGCTTCATAATTTTAACAAGTTCCAAAGGGGCAGCCGTGTCACCAGAGTGAATCATCTGTGGGTTTCACTGGCTGTTACTGTCTGATTTTTAAATCCTCAGCCGTTTCGCCTTTATGAATTACAATCAGGTATGCAGCTACAATAAGATATGTCCGTGCCATGCCAAGACTCCTGGTCCATTGTGATGTCAGAGGTGACTCACCCACTTCTGACATCACAACAGCCTGTCACATGGTACATTTCACATCATCCAAGCACATAGCAAATTAGGAGAGTTGGTGCTTGTCTCAACATATTTAATGCATATTTCTATTTTGCTCACTATTTCTTACAATGTGTACGTCTATTTTCCTTACTTTCTTCACTATTTTCCTTCTAATTTGTAAAGCAGGCCTCTAGCCTTTTTAAATCTACTGTTCAGCCACAGTGGCATTTTTTTAGTTTTTACTATTTATTTGGGGTATATGTTTTGAAGTTTAAGCCTTCATTGTGATTTCAGATAGTCTCCATGCAATTTGCAGGGATTTTATCCTTGTGACTGTTCCTTTTAATTTCCGCGTAACTGGTGTCCTCATTTTTGTGCGTCTCTTTTGAAGGTGAATGCTACTGTGGTGAATTTTTTTGGTATTCATCTTCCCAAAAAGAAAAGTTAAATTGTATCCTATCATGGTGGCTACTGCTGAGTTGTTCAGCTGTACTCACTTCTTGAGTCAGATCCTTGTGCCCCATCTAGAATTAAACAGAGAATTGCCTCTTCCATTATGGATTTCAGGCCTAGTTGCTCCAAGAAGCAGTCCCTAATGGTTTCTTATCTCTGCATCACTTCCAGAGGGGGGAGAGACATTGCTGATATGATAGTTGAAATCCCCCATTATAATTGCTTTCTCTGCTTTTGTAGTTTTTGTAAACTTCCTAAGTTATTCACATTCATTTTCACCACTGGTGAGGAGGTTGGCAGTATATTCCTACCGTTCTACTTCTGATGTTTAGGTATGGAATTTCTATGGCACATTTGATTCTCAAAATTGTTGCTTTACTTATTTTATTTTTTTCACATTGTACTATTCCCCAACAGGTGTGGGAGATTGGAACTCTCCTGTCATTCCTCTATGGCAGTGGTTCTCAACCTTTTGTGGGTTTTGACACACTTGGCAGCATATCATGACCCTGCAGGACATACGAGCCCACACCCTGGCCAAATCCAGCCATTTTGCTGGCTCTTCGTGACACACTTACTGAAGTGTGGCGACACAGTAATGTGTCCCGATGCAGTGGTTGAGAACCACTGCTCAAGTATGTACCCTGATATTACCGCACCCTGTTGATTCCCCCCCTCCCCCCCCATTCCACCAAGGGTCCACAATGTTGCTTATTATCAACATGTCATTTAATGGGAAGTACTCATTCATTCATATTAGTATTTAGACTTCTGGGATTAGTATATAAACCACATGTACTTTTTTCAACATTATCTTCATGCATTGTATTTAAATGAAATTTGTAACACGTCACTGTTCCTCACTAGCTCCTACCTGTATGCTAACAGCTTCTTTCCTGCCATATTTCCTAAAACATAACGTGGTAGAAGGAACTTTGGCTATAGTGGTATTGCTGGAAAAGCAGTGGTTTCAGTACCTTACTTTGTTTTTGTTGCAATAAAGCAAATGCGTCAGCTTGTGCATATTAGAAGGGGGGGGGGGTGAAAAGCTGGCAGATTCTTATTTCCTCACAGTGACGAAGTTACTCTAAATATGCCTGTGGCAAAATATCAGTTACCAGCATCTGTAAAATACTAGTAATAGTTACAAAAAGAAATAAAAAATAAGAGATGGCATACTGAGTTAGACAAATAGTCCATGTAGCCTAGTATCCTGTCTCCTGACAGTGTCCAGTGCCAGACTTTGAAGGGGAGTATTCAGAACAGGTCAGACTAATGATCCACCCCTTCTGACTTCAGGTGGTCAAAGGTTTAGGGTTACCCCATGCATGGGGTTGCATCTCAGACTATCCTGTCTAACAGCCATTGATGGACCTATCCTATATGAACTTATATACAGCTAGTCCTCACTTAGTGACCTACTCGTTTAGTGACCGCTCAGAGTTATGACCGGCTCTCTGATGAGTTGGTATTATGGCAATGTACGAGAACTCGCATCAACTCTCTCAGATTACCTATATTTACAGTACACTATGCAAACTAAGTTCAGTACATTAGAGCTTAAAACATTTAAAATATATATTAAAAATGTTATAAATGATGCAAAGGTGACATTAAAACTATCTACGGATGGTTGAAAAACCCACTACCAGTAAAGTACATTATGCCTGAAATACCGGTAAGGGCTGCTCCTCGTTTAGTGACCAATTCGTTTATCAACCAGGTTTCAGGAACGGAACCCGGTCACTAAGTGAGGACTACCTGTAGTCTTTTTTGACCCAGTTCTGTTTAGGCCATCAAACATCCAGTGACAAAGAAAAAGAAATATTTATCCTGTTTTGAATCATTGTGCACTGAAAGAGTTAAGTATGATTTGTTTTGTAAGGGTTTTTTATATTTGACTTGAAATCATTTTGGAGAAAGCATTCTCAGTAAAAATAATCTCTTTGAGTTTTAATAACTTCTGAAAAATTGCTATGGTACTCTGACATCATCTGAATTAATACCACTCTTTAGTTCCTTTTAACTCTTCATTTGTGGAATTTAGGAAATTCTTTGTAGGATAGAAATAAATGTGGTTATTCTTCCTGTACAGGTAAAGTATGAGTTCTTAAACTGGGGTGTATGAACAATTCCAGGGAAGTGGCAGCCATCCTTTCCTCTATGCCTTGATACGAGTGGGGAAAATCCCTATGTTTTTGTGTTTATAATATGAGATTATGGGGGTGGAAGAGTTTTAGAGACAGAGACAATTCACTTCGTATATGATTCTACCTAATGTGTGAAATTAGGAGTGTTCCAAAACTTCATAAATTACTAGAACTATACATTTGAAGCTGCAGCTGGAAATGAAATCTTTCTCCATACTAGCCAGCTTAATTGAAATGGAAGAATTTTCCTATTTTCATGATTTTTCACTGAGTGTATTTTTACTCCTAGGTCAGTTTTGTTTCTTTCTAATATATAAATGGTTATTTTTATTTTTACTTTGACCTCTATTTTAGATCTCATTGTTCTGCACAATAATATCAGGAACAGATTTCTGTTATAATTCTTCACACCTCACTGCTGTAGAAATATTTTCTCCCCATTCAAGTATTATTCTTGTGGTAAAATGGGGAAATTGAGCTATCAGAGTTAATTGACATATTCAATACCTTACAGAAAATCAGTGTTAGATACAAGTTGAGAATTTAAGAATTTTTGGTTTCCAGCTCTGTGAATTAGGCTGTCTTTTTACAGATGTTCTGAGGGATACCCAAATTGCAGCCTCAAAAATTGGAAGACTTTAGGCAAGGATTCAGTAATCCTAATTCTCTCTGTGTAGTCCAAAATCAGATTGGATATTTAGTCTAATTTAGGGACATCTCAGCCACTTGTGCTAAGGGAATCCGTCTGAATCTTGACTAAGGTCAGCAAGGAGTTTAGTCACACTTTTAAAGACTAACAGTTTATTGAATGTGCTTTTGTGGGAAGTTGGAGAAATACTGATGAATGGGAGGAAACTAAATGCATGGAAGTGTAAGTCATAGGATCAGGTCAGATTTATGGCAAATCAGTGCAGTTGTTTAAATTCGTACGCTGGACAACAGTATGTAGAATGAAGGTGGGGGGGGAGAAGGTGAAATTCTGTTGTAATGGAGGGGAAAAAAATGTAGTCTCTGTTTAACTCTAAGTTCAACATAAGTGATGCTGAAAAGAACCTTGGTGATCTTGGCTGAGTCCACATGGCCCAAAAATATGGAAGATGTTAATATTTAAAAATACTTTTAAAAAGTGGTGAGGACTGAATGGTATTCAGATTAAATGCACCTTTTCTCAACGTCTGCGACCTGAGATTGATAAACTAAGGGGGGAAGGTCTCTATAATCTTAATGTTTCCTCTTTTAATGCATTAAACAAACTGTAGAAGTAAATATGGTTTAAAAACAAATCAGAAGAGGACTGTTGCATAGTCAAATCTAGTCCTCTGTTTGGTAAATTCTCTCTTCCTATATGTTATCCAGTTTTATTAAGACTTTTATAATCTTTCTTTGTATTTTTCAGCTACTACTCCATGGTTTGAATCTTACAGAGAGAGCTTTCTTCAGTCTATGCCTGCATCAGACCATGAATTCTTAAACCACTATGTAGCATGTATCCTTTGAGTCTTCACTATGGGCTATGGTTCTCAAAAATTAAATGAGGGTAGAATGTTACAGCTCATGGTTTGTTGCAGAAACTTTGTACAAGGGATTTTGGGGGTTTTGAGTGTAACTTTAAATCTATTGGTGTTGCCACTGTATTTCTACTTTTGTCTGATTCTTCTTTCCCAATCCTTCTACACATACTACAAGAAGAAACTACCTGCTTTATGTAGGAGAGTTGTAAATTATACCTGTAAATAAATGTGGTTGACCTATGTAACCATGCAATTAAATCTCTTAGTAACAGTGCAAAAGATGGGAAGGTCCTGTCCTACTTTCTAGTGACTATGGCTAGGTGAGATGTGCTCTGTTCTCAGCCCCCCCTGCCCTCCACTCCTCCAACTGGGGAAGGCAAAGATTCTGGGATCTCTATTGGAGAGTCTTGTTTGCCAGTTCTGTTGTCATATATAACTCTGGTGGTAGGTGTCACATCATATTTCCTCCTCAAAAGTACTTCATTCTGCTAAGGGGAAGGATTGGTTTCTGTGTAGTTTAGTGATTTTTGTTTTCTTTTTGTCCCATTCTCCCTTCTTCCAGAGTGCCTTTACTGCTACAGCAGCAAGTTTTGATTTTGTTGTTCTGCTCTGAGCCTGGTTTTGAGTCTGTCCTCCAGTGAAAACTAGTACATTGTGTTTTGTAAAAAGCAGCAGATATTGACCTAATTGGGTCTATATTACTGTTGCTAATGGGTAAGCAGCAGTAAAAACTAGCAATATTGGCTGCTTTTATTTTTCAGCTGGAATATAGGGTTGCGAAAGGTAGCTGTCCACATCTGGAAGTTGACCTAGACTACAGTAACTAACAACTTCTTGGTTAGATAATTGTGAATTTGATGACTTTTTCCTAGGTATTGCACTTTTAATGATCATATTTTTTTTCTTGTCCTCCAAATACTGATAAGCAAGAGTTTTTAATACTGGATTAATGTTATTAGAAATAGAAGCAAATAATTTCAAAATTAGTAGTTGAAAGTCAAGGTTCTTTAAAAAAATAAATAAATAAATAAATAAAAAATAAAAGGCATTTTTGAAAATCAAACACTGTGTTTAGGCACTTAACATTTGGGCCATTTTTAAAACAAAACAGTTGAGGAATTCTTGGCATGTTTAAGACTAGCATTAAGACACTGAAGGGCATTTTTTTTTTTTGAGTAACCAAGCTTGTCTCTTTCTCTTTCATTCTTACCTCCATAAAATATGTGGTTTAGCAGCCTTCTTTTAAGGTATAAATATGCACTTGTTGAAATTGCCTGAAAAAATTCTGCTGCAAGTATAATTTCATGGAAGTGAAAAATAGACAATTATATAGCCATTTATGTAGATATAGACTTAAACATAGTGAAGCAAGCAGGCTATCATACCATGAAATGATTGCTCCTGGCATTTGTTACAAGGTGATATCCTTAATATGAATTCAGGTATGCTTGTAGTTTCTTCTAGTGAACCTGAACCTGTGGAGCAATTTCTTAAACTGTCACAAGAGCAACATCGAATTCAGCACAGCAGTGAATATGCATATCCAAAATGGTTTATACCAAACACGCTCAAATATTATGTGTTACTGCATGATGTAAGTGCAGGAGAAGAACAAAGGTGGGTTTTTGTTTTACCATATAATTTTACTGAACATGCAGAAAAGCTTGTTTTGCTCAAATGATGACTTCAGTGTATGTATGGAGAAAATTTAATTATTTTAATATAATTAACCAGTATGGAGGCTGATGTTCAGGCAGATTTACTTAGTTGATATCTTCTTTCAAACTTAATTTTGTATGCTGTGAAATACAAAAAACTAATTCCAGTTTTATGAATAGTCATTATTAGTGTCTTGTCTTTAATTTCTTAAGTACATTACCTTAAAAATCATCTGCATCATGTATTGCAGGTTTGTTTTGTTTGTTTTTAAACAAAAAAAAGTCACCAAAAATATATATTCTTAACATTCAAGTTTGAGATGATCTTCGGCAAAAGTTGATCTAAACAATAAAAGCTTTATAGATTGCAAGATTGTCAATAGCTTGTTAGTGTACATGTGAAGCATCACAGACTTGAATACCACTTACTCTGTTATATATTAATTGTAGCATGTTTAAGAAAAAAGGAGGTCTGATTGTGTTTCATATTGAGTGATTAAACGTGTTGGTTACGATGGTGCTAGGAAGTAAGGAGTAGTTATCATTGGTAAGGTCAGGGGTGACCAAACTTAATGGAACTCAAGAGCCCCACAAGTTGATTATTAAACCTTCAAGAGCCACACTGAGGCCTATAGCCATATACTTTTACTTACTCCAAAATTCATTGCACACTTTAATTTTATCATAAAAAGAGGACAAATGTCAACCTTACTAATGTCAAATTTTAATAATTACTTAAGGTTGCCATGAAAATTAGGCCTATACAGTAAACACTTAGCTGCTGCTCGATGTAGAAGACTGCAGGCTAGTGGCGAGTTTTTAAAATATGACCATGTCACACTTCTCCCCACCTTCCTGAACTCCTCTTTGAACTCCTAGGCTGGGGCTGCTTTCCTAAATTGATTTGCTGATGTTCTTCTGGTAGCCACAGTTCTTCATTCAAGAGCCACATGTGGCTCCCGAGCTGCAGTTTGGCCACACCTGGTTAGGCTGATACGAGCCCAGCCTTTGTCTTGTCTTGTGGCTATGCATCCCTAAAGGCTTTAACATGAACAGATAGTTTCATGTGCTAATCTAATGAGTTACGTTTGGTAGTTCGTACCTAAATTTTTCCAAACATCACTAGAAATGCCAGTATTACGACTGTTGTTACCTTAGCCCTCTAGGTTTCTCTTGTTTCTTTTTCTGTTACTGTCATGTCTTTTCTATTTAATCTGTTCTCAAGCTCTAGCTTCTAACTTATTTTGTCTCCCTCCATTTTCCATCCCTATCTTAGTACAGAATAAGGAGCTACTGCCAAATAGTAGCAGTTGCGTATAGTCAGTTTCCTTCTGCATACCTTCCAGGGTAGAGTTTCTGCCCTGAAGTTCTGCTTGGTTGGCTGCCGCTCTGTCACTGCTGTGAACTGCTATATAAACTAGTATACCTTGGAAAGGATCAGACAAAACTGATGAAGTGTTTTGTAGATGCTGATGTACAATTTGCAAGCAATTGCTATGTCAGAAATACTGTACAAAACTTGTTATCAGACTCCCATTCTATGGCTTTTGTCTGACAGAAAAACTCTTGTTTAGGAAAGTGCTGCAAAAGAGCTACTTGCAGTTTGAGACAAACGGATTATAGTTGACATGTTTCATTTCAGAGCTGACTCAGTATATGAAGAAATGAAGCAGAGATATGGAACTCAGGGTTGCTATTTACTTAAAATAAATTCTCGGGAATCTAACCGGGGAGCAGATGAACAGATACCAGATCCTTGGAGTCAGTACCTCCAGAAAAACAGTCTCCAAAACCAGGTATGTTTTCTAAAATGTTTGAAACCTATATTGTATTCATCATTGTAATCACACTGGCTAACTTTGTTTCTGCAGTCGAGTTATGAGACTCTGTATCAGCAGTGCTATTCCTGTGTAATTGTGCCATAACTAATTGGTCACGGGGTTATTTCCAAACACAGTAGCATAAGATTGATTTTATTTAAACAGTTTTTGTTTCTGAGGCCATTTGTTCAATCTTCATTTAGAGGATTTTTGCTTATGTACCACTTAAACATTTGAAATCAGCCACTGGAATAGTAGAATCCTTGAGCACCAGGAGAAGTAATTTTTAGGATCCTGTGAATTTTTTTTGCCCTCTGTGTGGTTAACTGTGTGCGTGCTTTGTTTTATGGGGCCCCCCCCCCCCCCCCCGGAAGTTCCCTGGGGCTAGCTTGCTTCCCCTCAGTTGAAGATTTTAAACGTGTAGGAAATGAGTGGACAAAGGAAGCTAAGAAGAGACAAACCAATGCTTCTTCAGTAGTGAGGTCTTGCAACAGGTCTGACAGTGTCCATCTGCCTTTGATGTCAGGCCTTTTAATAGTACTTATCCTTTTCTTTACACATGTGGCTACAGAGATCTGCTTCTCAACAACAACAACAAAAAAAATTCTGATACTGAAGGATCACTGTACTGAAAGTGGCTCCTCTTTGGGAGTGTGATTTTTCTCTTCTCTTGCTCCATCTTCATAGATAGAAGGTCTTTGATTAAATGTGTTTGGGGGCGTCCCTTCTTCATTGCTGCTGAATATAATGCTCCTGAGATTTTAACAGAATAATTGTTAAAGCTATTCTGGTTCTGCCACAGAACTGAAATTGCTCCTATTCTCTCTACTGTATTTGATAAATAATTCTCTAAAATATCTCATGATTTTCCAAAAACTAACTTGAAGTGGTTCACCTGTCATGGCCATAGGCCATTTCTGAACCCCTCATCTGCCCCTGATTCCTTTCTGGAATGACATAACTGATCTTGACTTCTCTACGAACTACATCCAGGAGGCGATTTCTGACTATTGTACATGTTTTGCCAACTAAGAACGTAATGTAACTACAGAAAATAATTCTTTGCCTTCCTCAGAGAAATCAAGTTGGAGGAAATTTGTGGGAAACAAACCATGTATTGTGTTTCCAGTACACATCTGTACGTTAACTTTTTTTTAAAAAAACAAAATGAAACGAAAGAAACACCTACAACTTTGGTGTCTGATTGTTTTTTCACACTTCGAGGCAGTTTCTCCAAGCTTTAGGAGTTTACTATTGAGAAACTAACTTGTAAGAACATCTTCCATTTGAAATATGGTTTGACACTACTTCCTGAAATGTAGTATATAAATAATCAAATATCCGTGGGAAGAATTGACAATTACTGAAGATTTGAAAACTTTTTAAAAAAAAAATTGGCTGTGCTAATGCTCTGTTTCTGCTGATAGGAATCTTGTGAAGATGGTCCGTATACTGTAATTTCAAATAAGAATGCTGACCACTTAATATCAGATGGCTTAGATAATGACATCAAAGGTATTTCTGTAACTTTAATTTTTATCAAAATATTAATGTAGGCATGTAAATATAGAAGAAAATATGTGTTATATATCTTGTCTTAGTGTAATATCTTTATCACAGGGACCATCTCTTAGTGTGTGTTGTACTGTGCATAGCACAATGGGCCTTGATCCTGATGAAGTGTCTGGGTACCTACTTTTTTATAAACATTAAAGAATGTTTGCTGAATTTAATATTTTCTGTACAATTGTAGTTGATACAACTAAATATAAGAGTTTATTTGGTTTCTTAAGAGTGTATTCTAGGCATTTAACAAACTTTAAGCAACCACAAATTGAAACTGTAAGTTTGGAAGTCTTTTTTTTTTTTTGAAGGTTTATTTGTTGTAATGAGGTTTAAATACAGAGAAACGCATGGAAAATCATATAATAAGGGTTGACAGCATGGAGTCTACAAATGTAAATGGTTTCATTAATCTCTTAGGCTTGTGTCAACAGATTAGACTTCCATAAGGTTTTCCTCATGGCTTTGCAAAATAGATTGCTGAACAAGTGTATTAGTCTTGATGTGAGAGGCAAACTATTGGTGTGGGTCAAAAACAGCCTGAGAGATGGAAAGCAAATAGTATGATTGGCAAGTTTTTGGTCATGGCAAGAAGTTAACACTAAGTGCCTTAAGTTCTGTACTAAGTTCTTGTTTAATACATTTATGGTCTGGAAAGGGTTGTGAGTTGTGATGTAGCAAAATGTGCTCATTATAGACTTAGGTTGGCAAGGACTGGATGGGACTCTGAGGGCTTGTCTGCACTGGGGGTGTATTGTAATTCAATTTTAGGCTGTTGAATTACAGAGGATGAGTGATCATAACACATTGCTTGCTTGGGGTCTTGTGTCCCCACTGCTCATGTTACTTCCTGAAATGCAGTGTACTGTGGGTAATAGGCACAGGGGCTTGTGAGGTGGCAATCGTCCTCTGCTCCTTCCACCTGCCATCTTCTTTAAAGAACAAAGAAAGCTTTTCCTGCCTTTTTTTTGGTTTGTTTCTGTGCCACAGGCACAGTGCTGCATGCAGAGAGAGAGATTATTTGACAACTTTTTGAGGGTTGCAGGTAGGGGAGGACCTGTGTTGCTGTGGCATAGCAGATCAGAAAAGCTGCTATCTGGCTACATGGACCTATACTTGAATTGTAGATTTCAGCCTCAGTGCTTATACCATTTGCAGGGGTAGTGTTAGCAGTCAAATTACAGCTCCATTTTTTTTTCTTCTGTGTAAGTGGAGACACAGGCCACAGAAGGCTGAGGGAAGCAGCATTATGTCAAAATTCAATGTCAGCAGAGACCAGGGCTAAGGAACTTCAGAGAGGCCTGAGCAAGTTAGGGGAATGGGCAACATGAGGGCAAGTGAAACTCAGTGTCAATAATGTACACTAATGTACACCCACATGGCCTTAAATTTAACTGTCAGCTCAAGAAAGGGACCTGGGTTTCACTACAGACCTTGGCTTTGTGTGCAGTTGTGATCAGGTAAAACAAACAAAACATTGTTGCATAAGGAATGGGGTGGTAAAGAGTATATAAGGTGCTATACCTTCTTATAAATCTGTGGTGTAAGCCTCATCTGCACTGCTGTGTGCCTTTTCATACCATCTCAAAATGGATGCTGCAGATCTAGAGAGATGTCAGAAGTGTGATGAATGATAAAGAACTTAGAAAAAGCTTCCATCTGAAGGGTGAAAAGTTTGGGATTGTTTGCTGTAGAAAGGAGACATAAGAGGGAACATGATAAATATGACACCACGTATTCAAAAAACTAGATTGAAAGAGACTAGTTTATGTGCCACAGGCAGAGAGTGAGAAGAAGCAGTGTGTATCAATAGTCAAAGTCCCCTCAGTTGCAGGAAAATGATTAAATGAGGTATAGCCAGATAATTCTGGGAAGTGACCAGTGTTCCCTCTAAGCTGATGATTCAGTTGAGCAAGTTGCATGCCAGTTCCCTGACCCCCACTGGGCCCTTTTCCCGCTGCCCACCAGCTCCCTGAGTGCATCCATAAAGTGCTCAGTTGCATCATCAGCCACCTCCTATATAAGGGAACATAGTTAGGGTGAAACAGTGTCAGTAGACATTATTACTGACAAAAGCACTATGCCTCTTGGCAAGCTGATTTTATTTTGCTGAAAAACATTTTGTTGGCTGGGAGGATTACAATGTGTACAGCAGTGCTGTTTGAGTGACAAAAGCTGACCTGCTGACAGATGCTCTAGTAACTGTAGACCAGGTCTAGACAGCTAGTGTACTGCACTCCAGAGGCAGTTGAATTTCAGTGAAGGCTGAAGTGATTGATCAATATAGCTGGTGTATTCATTTGCACCGATCTTTTGCTGTAATGCTTTAGAATGGAAGGAGCTATAAAATGTAAGATTTCAGTAAGCTTAAATTCTAAAATTAACAAGATCCAACACATACTTTCTGAAAGGGAAAAAGCTGGTCATTTGGGTCAGAGGGTTAGAGAATAAGTTTACTTAAAAATGGCGATCGGTACAAATGATTAACAAGACAAATTCACTTTAAATCAAGTTTCAAGTATACCAGTAAAATTACTTTTTCCTTTTTCTAAAAAAGTATACATATGCATTACAATGAAAGTATCAGCAGCTACTTTACACAGACATACAAGTGTAACCCACATTTCTTCCTGCCTGTGGGCAGTCTTACATGTTATTGTCCCGTATGTTGATTATTTTCAGTATTGTGGACTCACTTATTTCAATAGAAAAATGTATTCTTGTCAATGAACATGCCCAGTTACTTAAATTGTACTATAAAGAATAAGGTGCTAGTCAGCAAGTAATTAAAGGGGAGACTTTTTTTTCCCTTAGATGCTTAGAGTGATTTATTTCAAACAAGACAATACAGTGACGTTAAAAGTAGCTAGGTCATTTCGCAGTTATTCTTTAACACAATTTTAATGTAACCATAGATAGATATGCCATAAAACAATGCAAAATGAGTTGCAGGAAAAATAATTCTCATCTCTGATCCCTGTAATAAGTCTGGGAAGAAGACTTTTAAAGTCAACGAAGTGAACCGTCTGTCAGTTATTTACTCATCCAAATCTCCTACCTCCTGTAGCCCTCACCTAGAATGTTTAATCAACTTTATAAAATTCATAGCAACAACTAGGACTGGTCAGGTAAACATGTACAAATGCTAAAAACAAAAACTCTAAATGAGCTCTGTTCACCGATGACTATTAAAGTGCCATTCCCCTTTCTAACAGGAGGACTTAGACCCCTGCCACCTTTCCCTACGTGCATATAAAAACCATTCTTTGCTAAGGTATCTTGGGTTTATCAGGTACCTTACCACCTCTCAAGAGGAGACTTTAAATTTAGCTGTTTAAGCCAGAAATCCTAAACAGCATTTTTAGGGTTGTGTTTTTAACTAAACTTCCATGATTTGCAAAATCAGCTTGAAATCCATTTGAACTGAAAATGTATTTCTCCATCAGATTAATCTTATTCATAACTGGCAAGAAATACAAAGCTATAACATTAAAAAAATTTAATTTGATTTTTAACATAGCACACCAACAATTATTGTGATAGGTGGTCAGGATGGAAACAGCAGAAATAGTCTTTGAGCTTGAAATGAACTGTAGACTTTACCATCTCCTTGCCTCATGTTCTTAAAGCCACATTACTTGGGTCCCAGCAAACTATAAGACTAAGAAAATAATCTGAATTCAGATCTCCACCCAGGTGTTAAGGCAGGAGTGGAGCTTCCAATGGAAATCTTTTGACTGCCCAGGTACCTTCCCTGACTTGTCTGCCCACCTGCTAGCTCCCTGATCCCCCAAGCTTTTCCCACTCGTTCCCTGCCCTCCAGCTCCCCGACCCTCTTCCTTGACGGCTGACTAGCTCCAGTGGCCCCCAGGTCTTTGACCCTCCTAGGCCCGTTTGCCGCTGTCTCCCTGACCCCCTTCCCTGATCCAGCCCCCCCCCCCATCCCTTTCCTGCTGCCTGCTGGCTCCCCGAGTCCCCGATCCCTGGATGCCCTTCCTTGCCTGCCTGCCAGCTCCCCAACCCCTGCCCTGACCTGTTGACTCCTTGACCCCGACCCACTCCTCCCACTGTTTACCTGCAGGCTCCCTATCCCTGACCCCTAGGGCCCATTCCCCCTTCCCTGGCCAGAGCTATTCCCTGACCACGCTGCTCCTGCCCAGAGCACACATCTGAGCATGCTCAGAGTGGAAGATTTGAAAACTCCCCCAGCCTGGCCACAGCTTCCTGGCCGTGCATGGGCGTCTCTGATGCCTTTGCGAGTGTACAACTACACAGCTTAAAGGGAGCATAGGAAGTGACCCACACCCAAGCTGCAGAGGAAGGCAAAACCCCTCACAGTTGCTAACAATCTGAACTGGGGTAAAATTCCTACTAGACCCCACACACATCAGTCAGTTAAACTGTGAGGATGTGAACAAGAACCTGAGAGGAGAAAATGCTCAATGCCACCTCTAGAGCCTTGGCATTGTTCCTGTCCAGTGCCACATCTCCATTTGTGGCCATCCATGATGCTTCAGAGGAAGGAGACCATGCAGAAAACTTGGTGGTGGAGATGAGGAGATACTTTTATGACTGTGCAGGTGACTGGCTGACACACACAAGCATGAGGTGTGGTGTGTAAAACCTAAACTCAAAGCAAGCCCCCCCGCCCCGGGCTGCTGAGCCATGTTTACTGTTATTCCAAAGCCATCCAGTCATACAATCACATTCATAATTACACATCTGCTTATTGTGGGGTTCTTGCATCTTTTGAAGCATCTGATGTGGTTCATTGTTGAAGACAGGATGTTGAAGTAGATAAACCTTCATGTTTGATACAGTATAGCAGTTCCTGTCTCAGCTTCTAAATGCTGTGTTAATTTTTTCTAGTCATGAATTTTTTCTGGTTTTGAGATATGCCTTGTGCTATGGTCTGGCACATTGTGGCAAGCACTAGTCATTGTCTCTCTAGACTTCTGCAAGTCATGGAGTATTACTCCTGGGTTTATATAAGGAGGCATGACCTTCTTTCTTCCAGTAACTGTGTAGCCCATAGGAATTCCATTTGTCCTTCACCTTGTTGACAGTACCCCCCCCTTTTTTTTCCAGAGCAGGCTTCTTGTAAATAGCTGGATTAGAATAGGAGTCAGAAACAAAACAAGAACCTTTGTCCCAATGGAAGAGGATGGAGGGGGAAACTTTTGAGTAACTTTGGCCAGTAAACTAATTTCTGTTCCAGGCAAATTGGGTTGAAAGTATAGTAAAGAACAGGTGAAAATGGTAAGTTGGGAAAGAGTCAATATGGCATTTACAACAGGAAATCATGCCTTATAAATCTATTAGAATTCTTAGTAGGGGTCAAAATGCACATGGACAACAATGATCTGGCCAATATAGTGTATCTGAACTTTCAGAAAGCCTTTAACAAGGTCCCTCAGCAAAGACACTTAAGTAAGCAGTTAAGGAGTGAAGGGGATGATTAGAGAGAAGAATCAGTAACTGATTTAAAAGGTGGAAAACAAAGGAATAAATGGTCTCTTTTTTTTCCACAATGGAGGATGTAAATTGTAGTCTCCCGAGGATCTGTATTGAGAGCCTTTCAGTTCGGCTTATTCATAGCGATCTGGGGAAAAGGATAAACAGTGAGGTGGCTAAATTTGCAGATAAAAAACTAAACAAGATGGTTAATTCTGAAGCTGACAGGGGAGGCTTACAAAGGTATCTTGCAAAACTGGACAAAAAAGGGCAGATGAAATTCAGTGTTGATAAATGCAAATCAATGCAGATGGAAGAAATGATCCCAAGTATCCCTGCAAAATGAAGGGGTCTAAATTAAGCTTTTAGGACTCATAAGAGATTTGGGAGTCATTGGCACTAGTTCTCTGAAAATATCTGCTAACTGTGCAACAGCGTCAAAACGGTTACCAATGTTAGGTACCATTATGAAGGGAATAGAGAAGAAGACGGAAAATGTCAAATTCTCTGTATAAATCCATGACTTGACTGCATCTTGAATACTGGGGCATACTAAACTGCAAACATGTCAGAAAAGACATTAGAATGTCTGGGAAAAGTTGCAAAGAAAGGCAAAAAAATGATTGAGTATAGAATGGCTTCCATTTTAAGAGAGATTAACAATAGACTGTTCAGCAAAGAAGAAAGATGATTGAAAGGCCATATGATAGATAAAACTAACGGCATATAAAAGGTGTATAGAATCATGAATGGTATGGAAAAAGTAATAATGAAGTTTTGTACCCCCTTCACATTACACAAGAACTAGGGATCTTTCAGTGAAGTTAATAGGCATCAGGCTGAAAACAAACATAAGGAAGTACAGTACTTCATATAATGCATAGTTATCCTGATGAGCTCGTTGCCAGGGGATGTTGTGAACGCCAAAAGTATAAATGAATTTAAAAAAAAAATTGGATAAATCCAAGGAGGTTTTGTCCATCTTTGGCCATTGGCCAAGAAGCTCAGTCATACAATCCAAAGCTCCTAATGTCTTTAAACCTCTGACTGCCAGAAGCTGGGCCTGGAAAATTTGGGATGGATCACTCAATATTTAACTTTTGTTCATTCTGCCTGAAGCATCTGATGCTTGCCACTGTCAGAAGACAGGTTATTGGTTTGATAAAGTGACTCAACATGTCCGTTTTTACATTCTTAAATCATTGTGCTCCTCCCTTTGCTCCTCTCCCATCATGGCCAGAGTTTAAGAGAGTTCTGGGTCTTTGTGCAATGTGCTCTATGACAACTTGATAAATCCAAAATTGCAGGAGAGCAGCTTTTATTTACAAATTGGCACAGCTGATTTCTGGAATAACTACACATGTATTTAACAAAGCTTTGGCTAAGAGAAGTTAGATAAGCATACTTATAACAGGCCATAATGTGAACTTGTAAAGATTACTTTAGAAAGAAATAAAGTTTCAGTTTTCAGGAAATAACTGAATGTACAACTGGTGAAGTGGTACCTTTTATTTTTCAGTGGATGGTTTATCAAATAACTTTAAAGCTCACCCCCTTCAACTGGATCATCTCAGTGACACTAGTAGCAGTTTTGATGGCACTGATTATGTGAAGACTACTGCATCACAGCATGAATCAAAGAAGACAAGTTCTGGGACACCTCATGGTGCTTGTTTAACACTCACAGATCATGATCGAATTAGGCAATTCATACAGGAGTTCACGTTTAGGGGGCTTTTGCCACACATAGAGAAAACAATTCGACAGCTCAATGATCAGGTAAGTTTCTCAGTACAGTGATTTTTGTTGATTTCATAAATGGGGGGAGCTATATCTGGTAGCATGGACCTGATAATCCAAATGCCTTTTTATCAAAAGTAGGGTTACATCCCTTCATGTCCATTTAATTATTTTTAAAATTGTTTGATTGTATTCAATCTTGTGTCTTCATCAAATTGGATGTATCGGGTTGGCATGTATAATGCAATCGTGAGTACAAAATATGTTGCTTTTTGTAGCAATGTCAGTGCTTGGTACCTCCTTGTTTGAAAAAAATAATAGAAGGTTTTAATTTTATAACCTGTAACTGTCAATGTTCTGTTTAACTCTTTGAGTTAAAACACTTGATGTGATTTTTGGACTACAATGTATCAGAGGTGCTATTTCCCATAATCCAAGTAAATCTAAAACTAAGCTCTAAATTTTAACAGCAAAAACGATGAGTCCTGTGGCACCTTTAAAAGACTAAAAAACATGAGAATCCTATGGTATCTTACAGAGCAAGAGATTTCTTTGGGCATAAGCTTTTGTGGGCTCCAACACACTTCATCAGATGTAGCTGACAAAGTGGGTTAGGGCCCAAGAAAGCTTACGCCTGAAAAAATTTGTTAGCCTGTAAGGTGCCACAGGACTTGCATGGTTTTTACTGTACACAGACTAACATGGCTACCCCTCTGGAAATTTCTACCATTTAAAGACTAACAAACTTGTAAATCTTTAAGGTGCCACAGAGTACCAGTTGTTTTTGCTGTATACAGCCTAACACGACTACCTCTCCTACATTTTGACAGTGCCCTAACTTGTGGCATGATGTAAAATCATGCCAAAACATCTATTAGCGTACCAGCAATTGTAGTGACAGCATAGCTTTAATACAACTTAGTTGCTTTAGCAAACCCAGTAACTTCTTCAATATCAAGGGTATATATCTGAACCGTGAGCCAGGCTGGTTTAAGAAATGCTGAGACCCTCAACTGTGTCAAGAATGAGAGGCTCCATTCATGGGTGGCCAAACTTATGGAACTTAAGAGCTGCACAAGTTGATTATTAAACCTTCGAGAGCCACACTGAGGCATATAACATATGCTTTTACCTACTCCAAAATTACTTAGTTTAAAATTCATTGCACACTAATTTTATTGTAAAAAGGGGGCAAATATTGATCCTACTGATGTCAGAGTCTAATAATTACTTAAGATTACCATGAAAACTAGTCCTATGTAGTAAAAAACTTAGCTGTCACTCAGTGTAGAAGAATGCAAGCTAGTGGCGAGTTTTTTAGAATCTCAACCATGACGCATTTTTCCCCGCTGTCTGTGACCATGCCACCGCTTTTCCCCACTGTCCCTGACCCCCTTCTGAACCCTCAGGCCCTGATGCTGGCTCCCCCAGGCTGACTCTGCCCTGCCCAGGGTTCCCTTACCTGGCTGCTGGGCACAGGCTGCCCGCGAGCATGCTCAGGGCAGGAGATTTAAAACTCCTGGGCTGGAGCCGCTTTCCTAAATTGATTTGCTGATGCTCTTACATGAGCCACACTTTTTCATTCAAGAGCCACATGCAGCTCCTGAGCTGCATTTTGGCCACGCCTGCCCCATACCATAAACAATAAGGAGAAAAAATGTATTACATAATGACAGAGGGTAACGAAAAAATAAATGATAAACCATTATATTTGCATATATACATAGGCAAAGATGCAACAAAAACAGCCAAATGAAACATACATCTTGCAGTGTGAGGCCCTAAACCAGGGCTTACTTGGCTTGTGCCTAAATCTGGCACTGACCATGAGGTACTTGAAGGCATAGGTCAGGGGACCCCTGGCAAACGCAGGTCTATGCACAGCAGCATGCATGACTCCTGCCCCTGTGGTGACATGACTGTTCCCTACTGGCCCCATTGTGGGGCTCTTGTCCCCTGTTGGCCCCACCCTCGGCACCTGTCTGCCCCCCCCCCCCCCCAGCACCTGCTGGGGGTTTGGGGAATGGGGCTGGCACGGGAGCCGGCAAACATTGCAGACAGCTGACATAAGTACTTTGTCCTCAGTCTTGAGATACTGTGATTTCTCAATGGTAACCAATGCTCAGTAGTGATGGTGACCAAAAATATCTATGTTGCTTTGTGACTGAACACAATCTTGTGCTCCTTCCTGTTTCATTTGATCTGGTCAAAGGTTTCCAAGTTTCTTTTCAACTCGTATGTAATAGTAAATCCACCTATCTCAGGATGGAAGGACATGTATTGCTGACAAAGTGCAGCAGTCGCCTTGTCTATTGAGACAAACTACAGTAGCCATGTTTTTTCCAGTGCTTGTTCTCATCTCCAGATATTCAAATATCTCCATGGGATGATCTATCTACTTGAGAAGGTTCTTCTCCCTGAGCATCCATTATTTCCCATGTTAGTGCACTCCATTGGAACTGGTGAACACCAGGAGGCCGTTCAGATGCAGGAGGCAGAACTTCTGCAGTAGCTGGACCTAGAAAATGGAAGTTACTCTTAGAAATCAGAGCCCACACCTCACTAGCTTGAAAGCCAAATACACACCTACTCATTAATGTTCTTTCCATCAAAGAAATGCAGATATTACGGTGATGAGGGCCATATGAATACAAAATAGACTTAAGGTCTGTACACACAGTAATAAAGCTACTTTTATTTTTTTAAAACTTGGGTTGCCTTTACATCGGATGGTTAAGACCACAGATGCTTTAACAGTCTTCCCACACAACCTGCAATACTGTTATATGAGCACAGACTATTTCACATATAACTAAAAGCATCTGTGCCATCTTCACAAGAGATTGGACATGCAAACTTGGCTTTGTATATGTACCTGACTTCTTAGTACTAAATCATGTCTCATGTTGTTCAAGTTTCTTTAGACATATTGCCAATCTCCAGACTGTTCTTTTGCACTCCATAATTCTTTACACACTATGATTAAGGTCAAGTATCAGTACATGATGCACAGTGTCGTCACTGCACATTAAATGATGTGGACCTTCATCAGGCTTAGCAAAGAAGGTGGTGTGTTACTCTCGTTAAAGGTGACTAGAGAGCCAGTGTGTTACCTGCAATGTGGAGGCAGTCCTGTTCCAGATCAGCATTGAGAGGCTTAATCATACCCCTTCCAGATGACTGGAAAAGCGGGGATTATTTGTGCTTGTCTGGGCAGTGAAAACACTCTTTTTCATCTGGGGAGGCTTAGCAGCAACCCCATTCCCATCCATGGAAATACTAGGTTTTGTCATGCTCTTCAGTGGGCATTATGGTAATCTCTCCCTTCTTGGTGGTGGGTGGGGAGGATGGGCGCAGGTGCAGGGGATGAATTACCCCACCCCCTTAGCAAGATTGACTATGGTAAAATGGGGTTTCTTCTACCTTCCACACAGCAGGTTAAGACTTGAGGGGGAAAGAGGAGCAAAGAACAAAAGTGGGGTAGGTTGTGGTGTCAGAACTCGTTATATAAGCATGGGTAGGTATCCAGTGTGCATATTCCACAGCAAATGGATACAGTGATCCGATAAAATTGGAAAGGGATTTAAAGGAGATACTCTTCAAAGGTGCAGAAGTGGTGGTGATGGAGTTAGAGGTTCATATGACTGGGTATCAACCACTCCTTAATAGTGCCGCACTTCCCCCATTCAAGGGATCAGTTTGCTGTGCACCAGGATGTATGAGGAGGAAAGTTGGTGGCTCTGCATGTATGTTTAAATGACTGGAATTACTTACACTGTATAATTTTATCTTCTGGGTACTCCCAGATGTTTAGGAATAAACCTTAAAATAAGCTCTTCACTTCAAATAAGAAAACAAACTAAACTTTCCCCTCAAATTTAGAAAAAGTCTAAACTTTTCTTGAGAAAAATTTCACTCTGGTGCAGATCCACAGATTGGAGTGCTAGTTTGGAAAAGGCAGCTGCAACCACCAGCATATAACCTTGTGCAAAACAGGGCTGACCAATAAACATATAGAATCAATGATTGCTACGTAAAAGAGCCTTTTACTCTATACAGCACTAGGAAAATTTTCCCTGGGACACTAGGGTAGTCAACCCTAAATCTAGCGTAACTCGGATATGAAAAAGCTCTCTCAGTTTACATTTGGGACTGAACACAATGATAAAAGAACAATATATTCTAATCAAGAATAGATAAGTAGCTGAGCTGGTACAGTTCTCTGAAGATTTTTAAAAATGAATAAACTTGTGAAATAAACTACATTTCTGTAAACATGTTTACACTGGTGTAACTGCATCCAGGCAGTAGGATTGTACTGCTTTAACTATATCTGTTTTTAAGCCACTATAGTGGTACGAATGCTGTGTACACAAACCTTGACAGAGCTTCACAATTTTTGGTGTGTCTGGCTGATTGACAGTTTTTATTGTTTCTGTTCAAAAAGAATCCATGCTTTGTGCAGTTAATTCAGTTACATCCTTTTGTTGTAATTTTCTCTTCTAGTTAATATCCAGGAAAGGTTTAAGTCGATCACTATTTTCTGCAACAAAAAAATGGTTCAGTGGCAGTAAAGTTCCAGAGAAAAGTATAAATGAGCTGAAAAATACATCTGGCTTGTTGTAAGTAAAAATGCTCATCTTCCATTTTTAAGGTTCAGAGACAATACTAAACATTTTGGTTTGGAGAAGCCCTCCATTTGTAAGTTCTCTTCAGAATGGTGTTAATTTGAAATTGACTCAAAATATTGGTAACGTGAGTGCGCTGAAGATGACTTTCATCTGTAAAACTCAGCAAAATTGCTGATGTATTTACTAAAAATGTATGAACTTGGGCAAAATAGAGCATAGCAGAATTTTATTTGGTAGTAAACTTTTTCCTAACCTGAATCTCATTTTGTTGTTGAATAACTTGGATTTCCTAACGCAACACTTTCCTTATTTCAACCATTGCAAAAAAAAAAAGGGGGGGGGGGGTGGCGGCTAGACAGGAGGAACTTACTTTAAGAGAAATTAGATTAACTATGGCCTGAACAGCAAGTTGCAATGGCTTAGCTTAAATCAGTTTTTTAAATGTTTTAGGTAAGATGGTGCAAATTCATTGTGACATAATTATTTCAATGCCAGTGCCTGATTCCATTTTTCTTAAATCTGTCTCTAATAAGCATGGAATCCAAACCAAAATGACCCTGGCTTGGTCTGAAATTCATGTTTCCACAGCCCTTTGAATCTGTTTTTGAACTTAAAATAGATAAGGTAAATCAGAGCAACTTTCTTGAACAATATAACACGAAACTTGCTCACTAAATCACGAGGATGGGTAATTGTCACAAGTGGAAATTTAGGGACAAGCATTGCCCTGTAATCCCATCCATAGCCACAGAGCTTGAAGTTATGAGACACCAATGAGCCAAAGCATAAAAAAAGGCAAGCTGGATCCTGGTTGGGCTCTGCTTTCTCCCAGATGTTCTCTTCTTAATTCTCCCTCTCCAAAATACATTGGAACTAGTGTGTGGCGGTTTAACCAGAGAGCCAAACATATTAGCCACAGATGATTAGCAGTGTAAAACGTAGCTGTCTAATAATGTTTGTGACCTGAAGCTGGGAAAAGAGTGCTAAGTATAATGCAATTTTTACCTGGATGTTGTTCTGAAGTGCTTTCATATCCCTTTGTCCTTTGTAGAATTTGCACTGGTTTAAAAATTGGCATGGTCACGTTCATTTTGTTCAAACTGGCTGTTGGTTTAACTTGGGTCTGTAAACTTACTGTTGTAAGTTAAACTGATATAAGCCAGGATTTAAGCCTAGAGGACTGTGAATCATATTAGGCACAGAGCAGAAAAGAAACTGAACTCCTTGATAGTGTCCCTTCTTTGAGCTTTGGCCAACCGCTGGAGAAGTAGACTTGCTTTGTTTTCATGGCATCCCCTTGGTTAGAAGTGTAGGGAGGAAAGGTGATGGCATTACTGATGTTCAGCCTTACTGCTTTAGCTGGACAGTGAGGAACTGAAGGGAGCTTTGTTGCCTGTGTTAATTAACCATAATAAAGCTTGTAATGCCCATCTTTGTGATTAATTGCAGTCATAGTTACTTACCATTTGGGTCGTTTAGGCCACGGGTCTCAAACCCAAATCACATGAGGGCCACATGTGGACTAGGATGTTGGCCGAAAGACTGCACCACTGAAACCTTTTCATACAATGATATTGCAAATATTGATATAAATAATGGCATTGCAGGCCGCAGGAAATAACTTCAGGGGCTGCCTGTGGGCAGCGAATTTGAGACCCCTGGGTTAGGCCAACTGCATTGTGTAAAAAGAAACTTCATTGGGTTGGTTGATGCTTTAAGCTGTGTTTGCTCTACAAGTGTTACCGCAGTAGTTCACAGCATAGACGCTTGCTACAGTAAACGAAGGAAATTTTCCATCGTTGTGGGGAAAATCCCCTTGAGAGGGATGAGGAGTCAGGCTGATAGAAGAATACCTAGCTGCACCTGCAAGTGGGTGGTAGGTCGACCTCGCTATTGAACAGGGTGTAACAATTTTTACCACCCCCAGTGGTATAGCTAAGTTGTCCTAAGTTTTAGGTAAAGACCAGACCAAGGGTTGGCAACCCAAAAGAGAAGATGAGCCATTTTTTGAAAATCCTTCAATAATCAAGTGTTTTGAGTACCCCAATGGATATAGCCTCCTGGTGGGGGGTGGAGGGAGATGAGCCAGGGTGCCTGCTACAGGGTCCATGGTTGGGGGTGGAGGTGAGCCGGGAACGGGGAGCAGGCCTTAAGAAGGGTCTCCTGGTGGTGGTGGGGAGCCTGGTGCGGGCTGCCCGCAGGCCAGGGTCCCCTGCTGGCTAGGGGGGCCTGGAGCTAGGAGTGGGCCACCTGCAGGGTCCCCCAGGGGTGAGAGGGGCAGAGCCTGGAGCCACGAAGGGACAGCTAAAGAGCTGCATGTGGCTCTGAAGCTGCAGGTTGCAGACCACTGGACCAGACCCTTGTGTATCCTTTTAGCTGGCAAAGGAATAGTTTGAAGGAAGTCTCATGCAGTCCACAGCCAGAAGGATGGTGGCTTCACTGTGTTTGAGTAGGTGTACTAAAACCAGCAAACAAAAACAATGTAAACATCTAGGTAACTCAGCCTTCATTCTGGGCTGCGGATGGAGAGAGAAGAGTGGTGAGTGGGAGAAAATGCCTTTTTCCTTGTTCAGGCTGGCACCCATGTCTTGTCTGTCTTGAAAATTGCTGCTTAAAATCTAAATGGCATTTTTGTTAAGAATTGTTCTTGTTTATAGGTATCCCCCAGAAGCACCAGAGCTTCAAATCAGGAAAATGGCTGACTTGTGTTTCTTGGTCCAACACTATGAACTAGCATATAGCTGCTATCATACGGCAAAGAAGGACTTTTTAAACGATCAGGCAATGCTTTATGCAGCTGGAGCACTGGTTGGTAGATTATAGTTATGTAGCCATTATGTATGTTGCTTATAAGAAGCTAGAAATGCTGATGAGTAGAGAGCCTCCCATATTTTGCTATTGGCTAAATTAAAATAGTTCTCTGATGTTAATTTGCAAAGTAGTTTTTTCAGATATTTCAAAATGAATAAAAAGTTGAATGCTCTACTATTTTTACTGTGAAGATTTCAAATTGATAAAATACTTAGTAATCTGGAGCTGTTAGTAAATCTGTTCTTACTATCAATAATATAACAAGTATACTGGCATTTCCTGTAAACGCTTGAGGGCTTTTACTGTGTTATTGCCTACATAAATCCCTTATGCAATTTCTGTTATTGCTTGTCAGTGTCACGTGTAAATTTATTCTCTTACAATATGAGAATGCAGACCCAAATACCTAGTGGCTAGTGGTATTACTATAAAAACATCATTTCATTTTTATTTTTGTTCATATTTGCTTTTCTTTGAAAGCTGTTGCTTAATTTAAGTCACTAATTTCCTTTGAGCAAAAGTCTTTTTTAATGGGTTTACTTGAAATATTCTTATTCAGAGTGTTACTTTATTATTTAAATAAATTTAATTGTAGTGGTTATATATGTATATAAGTTGTACTTTCAAAGGTCATGTAAATGACAGATACTTCAGTTTGAGAAAGTAGCTTAACTGTACATGGCACCCTTCATTTGCAAGGGTTCTGAACTTTTAAAAGTAAGTGCGTGCATATACACACACACCCCGTATATACTCAGGTGTAAGCTGATCTGGGCATAAACCAATCCCCCCCGATTTTGAGCCCAAAAAGGAGCAGAAAAAATATATATGGGTGTCTCGTGTATAAGATGAGACCCCCCCACTTTGGCCTTGGCCCCTAACCCTCCCACCCAGTGCTGCTGCTGGCTTCCCCTGCGGTTCCTAACACCCTCCCTCACCCCCAAATCTTTCGGCTGTTTTTCCCCCCCCCCCCCCCCCCCCCGTCCATTCCTGACTGCTGGCCCCCTGCTCCATCCCTTCCTCACTGTGGCCCCCTCCTCCTCCTGCCCCTCTGCTCTGCCCTTTCCTCACTGCTGCCCCTCTGCTCTGACCTTCCCTGACCAATGCCCCCTGCTCTGCTTCTTTCTCACTGCTGCTCTCTGCTCCTCCTACTGCCCCCTCCTCACTGCCACCCCCACTTTGCCCTTCCCTCACTGCTGCCCCCCCCCGCTCCAGTGTTCCCTTTAAGGTGATGATGCAGCTGAGCAAGTTATGGATATGCTTGGGGGCGGCAGGGGGCAGCGGCCAGTGGGGAAGGGACCCAATATAGGTTGAGGAACTTGCTCAGCTACATCCGTAACTTGTTCATCTGTATCCATATCTTGTTCAGCTGCATCATCACCCTTAGAGGGAACATTGCCCCGCTCTGCCTCTTCCCTCACTGCTGCCCCGCTGGCTCATCACTGCCACCCCCTGCTCCCTTCTCAGTTCCCTGCTGTTGCACCCCTGTTCCCCAACACCCTTTCTACCCCTTTCCCCATCACCCCCCAACTCCTGCTGCTGCTCTTCCCAGCCTGTGAGGCCACCCGCCAAATCTCTGGCCCCTGTCACTGCTTCCTTGGGCTCCCCAAAAACCCTGGGACCTCCTGCTGCTTTCCCCAGACTCCCCGAGCCCTGATGCCCCTTCCCTGGCCTTCCTGAACCCCCCCCCCCCAACCCCTCCTGGTCTTCCCATCACTTTCCCCAACTCCCCAACCCCCTCCCCTCTGGTCCCTGACTCCGCTTCCCTGGGCTCCCTGAATCGCCCCCCCTCAAAGTCCAGGCTGACTCCTTCCCCCCAGGACCCCCTTACTTGGCTGCTCCAGATGCCAGGCTCCCTTCCTTCCTCCTGTTCCAGCCCTGGCTGACTGCCCAAGATGGCTGCCCTGCAACACTGGGTCCCTGGCTTGCTGCATGGTTGGGGAAGGGGTTGGCTGGGGCTGTCTACCGTATTCTCCCGAGTATAAGCTTAGTACCTGTTTTGAAGCCAATTTTTAGGCACAAAATTCTCGGCTTATAGACGGTGATAAACGGTATATATAAATGATACATAGGCGTCTGCTCAGCTGCTGTGGAAATGCACATATTTTGCCGGGACTGCAAAGTGAGAGTTGAAGCACAACTGGAATGTCAGAGGAGATGATTGTATAGGAAGAATATAACTAGAATTTCCCCAAGATGCTGACATTGGCCTCTAGTTCTTCACATAGGGGAAAAAAATACCAAGTACCTCAAATGGAGAGATCCACTGTCTTGTTGAAAAGACTGCATCTCCAGTGACACTTGCACCTACGCTAATGCTTTGACTGAGTGATGACTTGAGCGAAGTATATTGCCTGCTAAATCGTCAGCCCCATTTCCTACAGCATCTAAATCTTCCTTGGAGATATCTCAGGGTTATAAGAAGGATGGGGACTGTTCAATTTATAACTCCTTTAAAGATCACAATCCTAAGTAGAAGGGTGAGTCACAAATAAACCAGTAATTGAAGCTCACGTAATTGTAAATTCGGGCGTTAAAGTTTAAATCGCCAGTCTTTCTCAACCTGTGCATCAGTCAGTTAAAAAAAAAGACGCATTAGAGCTGATGTGAGAAAATATTATTTTGGCAACATTAAATTACATTATTTTATTTTATTTTGCAGGAAATGGCAGCAGTGTCAGCTTTTCTTCAGCCTGGGGCACCTAGACCGTATCCTGCTCATTATATGGATACAGCAATTCAAACATATAGGGAAATCTGCAAGTACGTGATAGCTTACCTTCCATTCCATCCAGTGACTAATACTCAGTATTGTGGCCTAAGTTTGCTTTCACTACCCAGTTGTGCAAGTTTAACGTCTCTTGCCTGACCTTTGATCTAGTCAGTTTTTAACAGGTGCATAAAAAGTAAAAACAAGATAAGAAGGCATTCAGAATTTTAACCTGTTTAACAGAATGATGGTGGGTTTGAGGAGCAGTTTGTTTTTGACAGAGTGCAAGTTATTGACAGACCCTTAATTACAATTTGGGTCTCTGGTTCTCAGGTTTGCATTCAGATCATTAAGCTACTTTGTTGCTTTGCAAAAATTTAAGAACATTTGTTGTTTTTTTTTTCTGAAGAAAAAAGTATTACAACAGCTTTGATTTAAAAGCATATGAATTTCTCATTCTGGAATGTACGTTTTAACCAGTATCTAGTGAAAAAATTGTTTTGTGAAGGGAATTATTTTTTGTAATAAAATGGAATAAGTAATAGAGAAATGTATGCATTCATACATGGAACCAAATAATGTATAATTACTCAAGTATTGTATAGCTAGCATTTGCCACCTGTTGTCAGATTTAAATGTTTTCTACAGTTTATTCTATGAATTTTGTTTTAATGCACATACTTAATTTCTTGTCCTCTTAGGAATATGGTGCTGGCTGAGAGATGTGTGCTGCTTAGTGCTGAAATTTTGAAAAGCCAAAGCAAATACTCAGATGCTGCTGCTCTTCTGATACGTTTAACCAGTGAGGTAGAAAAAACTTAATCTCTGTTTTCCCTGTAATAAGCGACTTTAAATAGAGATAAATTTTTGAACTAAATAGACTTCTAGTTTGTATGTGGATTCCTTGAAAGGATGGAGATATCTAGGGGCAGAAGCTAGCTGGAATGAAGTTTGATTGTTGGAGTAATAGCTCAACTTGCTGCCGAAACCAGGTCATTTTAACATGGGTTTTGTGCAACTTATTATATTAATGTACCTGTTTTATCCTATCTTCAGTCTTCCTTTTCCCCTAGAAGGGATGTATGTTGTTGTTGTTGTTTTTTTTTAATTAAAAAGCCTTCCTGAATTGTACATTGGTTAGTCATTTCTTCATGATCTGTATTTATGCATGACCTGTCAGTTAGCTAGTACTTGAGAGGAATTGGACTTTAAAATGTTTAAATAGCACTACTTTAAAAAGTTAGCATGTTATTCTCAAGCCTTTCACTTTCATATCAGAGGTTGATGAGATGTTGCAAGTAAAGTTTGTCAAACTAAAGAGATAAAGTTCTGTTTTAGTTTGAGAATCATCAGTAATTGGCAGTATGGGTCACCATAGCTAAGTATTCAGTGTTGCTCTCCATTCTGATAAGTCTCTTAGATGTAGCAACTTGATAAACTGTAAGCTGGGTACTAGTCTACTTTACTTGGTGCACATGGCACAGCTCAAGATGTAATACAAAGGTCGTGTACAGTTTTCTTTTGTGCTAGCCTGCTTTCCTGCTCTGATTCTCTGTCATTTGTTAGAGCAGTTTCTTGGCTGACAGCAGCCCCAAAAGCGCTGCAGGGCTTCTATTGCATACTCATTAACCTAGCTTTGACAGCAGAATGGGAATTTGGCAGTCATTGTGTTTTATGCTGCTGGAGAATATTCTCTCTCCCCCACTCCCAAGCTAGGGTAACCAAAAGTCCTAGTATTATTGGGACCATCCTGATATTAGGAGCTTTGTCATATATAGTCAACTATACCCTCCCCCAAAAAAGTGTGCCTATTTTTCACTCTAGCTTTCTGGTCACCTCTCTCTATATACTGGGTTCATTTATGTGTTCATTTACCCTATACCGTCTCCATGGCACAATTGCACTGGCAGTGTGGCATGAAATGGCCACACTGCAGACTAGCAGTTTGATGATACTTGTTTTTCTCTACAAACTCTGGTCAAGTTTCTCTAAATTTGTCTTCAGGGCTTGTTTAACAATAAATTTGTGCTGGTGGTTGAATATTTCCTTAATAGCTAAGAGAAAATCATACCTTTTGATTTTAACTGCCCTGACTTAAATGACAGGGAAGAAGTAATAACAAGTAAATATTAATATTTTCATAAGGAAATTGAGTGCTGCTGACTGTTTCTTTCATAGCTATTCCTTGAATTCGTGAATGATAGTCTTGGATGTTTTTAGTCATAAAAAGTCTCTGCAATGTATATATTCTAGTTATGACAAACCTAGTTGTATCCCAGAATTTCTTTTAAAAAGGAGGAAAAGCAAAGTGCCTTTTAAATCTGATAAGGGAAAATGTTCATGGGTATTTTACAGTCATAAAGTAGCTAATTCTGCCATATAGTAACAACCTCATTTGTTTTAATATATCTTGTGGTCGAAACCATTCTTCTTTGAGTGTTCACTCATGTTGATTCCGAGTAGGTGTGCGTCCGCCACATGCACAGTTGCTGGAAGATTTTTCCCCTGGTGATATCTGTTGGGTCAGCTCCGGTGTCCCCCTGTAGTCGCACCCTTCTTGCACTGTACATAGGGCCTTCCCAGTCCTCTGTCTCTTCTGTTCCTTCACTTGTGATGGTCACTGGAACACTGGTTCTCTCTTGCTCTAGCAAGTGCTTCTCCAGTGTATTTTTTTCTGTTCTACCTGTAAATAATAAGCATTAATGTAAAAGTAAGTTAGCGCATAGAGTAGTAATTAAGATAGTTAGAAACCAAATGATCAGGTTCACCTTCCCACCCTGGGAGCAGGGAATGCCTCGGCTCTCCAAGTTCAAACAATATGGACATTGCAAGAAGCCTGTGTCCAGGTATGATCCTCACATGACTCGTTTGAAGTGTCTGGGAGAATCCCATCAGAGGGACTACTGCAAAATGTAGGGAAGATTCCCCCCTAAGAATGAAGGAGAGAGGCCAAAGACTAATGTTGCTGCTGATGGAGGCAGCCTTCTGCCTGCACTCTGAGCTGAGCCTGACCAAACCAGCGTCCAGCATTTTGGCTTCTGTGTGGTGCATGCTGGTGACAACAAGTGTGTCTATGGCCCAGAGAAAGAACTTTGTGGGGAAAGATGCTCAGCACCAGCAGTGCTGCCCGCAAAGAGAATCCCAGTTTCAATCCTTGATGCAGTGAGGAAAATATAACAGACAAGGGGTGCTTGCTTACACCAAAACAGTCAGCGTGTTAAGGCTTCATTAGTGTGTGACTTGTATCGAGCCACTCAAACATTGCACTGTCGTCTGTAGCACCATTGACTCTTGCCCCAGGGAGTGGGCATCGCACCCCAGGTCAATGGCACAAAGATTGGTGCTGTCCATGTGCAATCTGGCAGTGATGCTGCATCAGTCATATTCTCCATGGCACCATTCAGCATCACACCGCACTACCCTGCCAAACTTTCCAACCCGATCTGGAACACAAATGTATATCAGTCATGACTCACAATACAACAGTAATGTACTACGTCAGGGGTCGGCAACCGCCAGGGCCAAGCTTCCCTGCTGGCCCCACTCCCCTATAGCTGAGCAGCTGGACAGAATAAGCTGTGTGCCATGGCTGCAGGCTAGCAGAAGCCGTGGCGCATGGCTCCCAGCCCCGTGCTGGCCCTACCCCCTGGTGGGCAGGGCTGGGAGGGGAGTGGAGCGGAGCGGGTTGGCCTCCCAGTCAGAGCCAGAAGCCGTCCACTGGTAGGGGTGAGAGGCTCCTCCAGCTTGACCTGGAGGCTGCCTGCTGGCAGGGCAGAAAAGCACCTCTGGCTGTATCCGGAGGCCGTGAGGAGAGAGGCAGCCCCAGCTGGGGCCCAGAGGCCACGCGCCAGCAAGGGCGGAAGTCAGCCCCTGCCCCAAACCAGAGGCCTGGACCCATCCTTTTTTGGCCCTGCCTCTGGCACCCACTGAGGGTGCAGTGGGCAGGGCTGGCACAGGGCTGGCAAAGGTTGCTGACCCCTGTACTATGTGTACAGATGGGGTGCAGCGTGTTCCTCTTCTCTGTGCCAAGAAGCCCTTAGAACGTGAGACTTTTTGAATATCCCGCTTGATGTACCTTGAAGCATCTTACCATCCAGGGAATCAGGATGAGTTTGGACTGCTTCAGCAGTTCTTTTTCCACCCATGAGTAGCCTTGTTGCCTGGACGTGGTGAACAGCTTTGGGAAGTTCTTCATGTAATCTTGTTTGACAAAACGCAATGAGAAATGCTTGCAGTTCTCCTCCTCCTTAAATCATAGCCCACATTTAACTGTGGACACATTCCTCATCCCATTTATGGGTCATCTGTTTTTATACATTCCTACCTAACCCGCTCATCCACAGGATACTGCTTAAGATTAGGAGGGAAGGATCCTTATTTATTCTGGTAGCCCTTGGCTTACTGCATCAGGATGGGTACACCATGGTACTCATTTTGTCAGCTCATAGTTTGATCAGTGTGCCTCTGTTTCCAGATCTGATCACCCAGAACCACAGCCACCCCTGACATCCCAATCTCAAATCCCTCCACTTTACAGTGTTGAAGCTACATGGTTGAAACCCTGGAGCTTGGCATGCCCAGTGCCAGTTAGAGAGGTCTCCCTTAGCAGCTGAAAATCTTCTGCCAGGTTCACTTGGCTAAGTGGAAGAGATTTTCAGTCTGGTCAGTGCAGAAGGGCACTTCACCTACACCTAGGCAATAATTGATGCTTTTCATCTTGGACCAGAGGTGTCAAACTAATTCAATGTGAGGGGCCACACTGAAAGGAAGGATCCAAAGGGGCAGCCATCTTAGTCTAGTTCAGTAAAACAGACAAACAGGGAGTCCTGCTGCACTTGAGCACTAACATTTATTTATTGCATGAGCTTTCATGGAAGAAAATCCCAAATCATCAGATGCTTTGAAGATCATCAAAGCATCTGGTGAATTGGGATATTCTCCCACGAGAGCTCATGCAATAAATATATGTTTTAGTCTTTAAGTGCTACAAGACTCTGTTTTTGTTTTATTGGAAGGCAGGATACCTGTTGTGGGCCATGTGTCTGCACGGGCTCCCCTTTCCCCTCCCCAACCCCTCAGGCTTTCTGACACCTTTCCCCTGCATTGTGGGCCACCCGCTTTCCCATGCTGGCTCCAAGACCCCCCCCCTTCCCTTTCCACTTCCCCCACCTCCTGGTGGCAGGCAAAAAATCAGTCTCAGTCACAGGCAACCTCCCCCCATCCCTGGCCCACTCACTGTCAGTTGTTCAGAATCGTGGCCCTTGATTGGCTGGTTCCCATATGGGCGCTAGCTACTCTTTCCTTTTTTATTTGTGATTCATGCAATATGCTATTAATCAAATTAGCATCCTGACTGACGGTGAACAGTTCGGGCAGGGGGTGGTGTGGTGGCTTTCGGGAGGAGGCCTAGCCTGCTGTGACCGAGATGCTGGTTGGTTGGCAGACCACAGTAGAGCTGAGCTGGGGTTGGGTGGAGTGCTTCCTTTGTTCCCCTGTGCTATGTGACTCGGGTCACATGAGTGAGTCTGAACCACGTCTGGCCCTGCTATGGTGGGAGCTCGCTGTTGCAGACAGCTTTTAGGCCAGGGGTTGGCAACCCAAAAGATAAGAGCAATTTTAAAAAATTCTTTCACTAATCATTTGTTTGTGAGAGCTGCAATGAGAGTAGCCTTGTAGAAGATGAGGGGAACTGGGCCAAGGCGTCTGCCACAGCGTTCTCTGGCTGGGGGGAGGGGAGACCCCAGAACCAGGAGAGGGCTCCCTGTAGTATCTCCCAGTGGTGGGGGGAGCTTGGAGCCTGGCATGGATCACCTGTAGGGTTCCCCAGTGGAGGCTGGAGGAAGTCTGGAGCCAAGAGCTCAGAGCCTCAGGGAGAAAAACCAGGAGCTGCAGGTTGCAGATCCCTTTTCTAGGCACAGTGCGAGCAGGAGCTCCACAGCCCAAATAGGTGCCCTTGGTGGGCTGGATCTGGCCCACAGGCCATAAGTTTGACACCCCTGTCTTGGAGTATCTGTTGCATTCCAAGCAGCAAAGGACTGTCTGTGTTATAAATCAAGGTCCAACGGGCTGCACTCTCAGTATTTCATTCCTGAGTTGTGGACTTATTGGTCTTTGCTAACCTTGTGGTCTTCAAAGGGTGAACAGATTATATCCTCAGATGTGGCGGCTGGTTCCCTAGTGGGGCCTCGGCCTAGTACTGTCCAGACACATGGAGCTTCCATTTGAACCACCAGTATGCTTGCCTGCCTGTCTGGAATGTAATCTTTTTGGTGGCTGTTACATTGGTCATGAGGGTTTCTGAACTCGGAGCCCCCACATCTGAGCATCCGCACATGATTTTTTGTAAGAACCAGTTTCTGCTGTTCACTCACCCAGTCTTCCTTGTAAAGGTGCTCTTCCAGTGCCACTTAAACCAGGATCTATTTCACCTGTGTGGGGTTGGGTTTTTTGTTGGTTAGTTGTGGTGTGTGTGTTTGGTTTTTTCTTTTTTTTTAAACCCAAAGCTATGTGCCAGGAGAAGAGGCTCTGTCTTCTGGACGTTAGGCATATTTTGGATTTTTATATAGAAAGGATGAAGCCATTTAGGAAAACAGTTGAGCAGTTCATAGTAATAGCAGATGTGGATATTTGTAGAATGTCTTTCATCCTAAGAATCTCATCATGGATCGCATCCTGTATCAGAAGTTTTTATAACTTGGCAAAGGTACCTGCCGCAGTGCTGACAGCTCACCTCCCAAAAGCTCATATGTCCTCAGTGGGATTCCTGGCTCCTGTCCCCGTTCAGGACGTTTGTAGAGCCACAACATGATTATCTAGTCACACCTTTGCTGCACACCGTGCTGTTACACAGCAGACCAGAGATGATGCTGCATTTGGCAGCCTGGTGCTTGAATCCACAGGCCACTGAACTCCAGCTCTTCCTGTGGATCTGCTTGGGAGTCACTTACTTGGAATCAGCATGAGAAAGCATTTGAAGAAAAAAGGTTACTAACCTACCATAACAGTTGTTCTTCAAAATACATTGATTAAGTCCATTTCAAAGCCATCTTGCCTGTCTCTCTGTTGGAGTCAGCTGACAAGAAGGAAGTGGGGAGGTGGAGGCTTGCAGGGCCCTGTGTGTGGCACCATGAGAGCACAGCTCCAGGGAGCATGAGAGCCAACCCAACAGATACCATTAGGGGAAGACGTTTCTGTAACAGTGCATGTGGCGTACACACACCTATTTGTCATATACATGACCAACATGTCTTGAAGAAGAACAGTTAACAGAAAGGATAATAACTGTTTTGTTCTGTGTGGTTGAGGGGGAAAAAAAAGAAAAGTTTCACTCCATTTCAGGTATCCAGTTAGATGAAATGAAGTTGTGTATTCTTAGGTATGTGACTGTTAGTGACAGTACCCCCAATATGCAGCAGGTGCTGTTTTTCAGATACCTGTTTTTAATGCTAGTGGGAAAATAATGACGACTCAAGTGTAAAAATGAGGTGAGGCTAATGACCTGAACAAATGGGTTGGGCAACTTCTGCCAACTTTTTTGGATATAATCAGTGCCACTATTGCATCCTCTTATTATACTTATTCTGATGTCCAAAATAAAATGTATTAAAGCTGATGTTCTTGTTTTTAATTTTTCTGGGGGAAAAAATGGCAGCAGCTCACTTGGATGGGAATGGTAAGTGTTAGAAATTTCTGCCTGAGTAGCTGAAGGCATAGGAAGTGTTGAAATAAATGTGTTCAGTCAAGCCTTTTAATATCAATCTGTTTCAGTATTTTCCAGGTCACTGATAAAGTAACAGGTTCTATAAGGTGGAATTTATCCATGGCAGTGGATTTGTGTAGTTTAAAGGGGAACTCTAAAGAATAGCTGTACTCACACTGAAATAACTTCATAAATATGAGACTCAATTGTAGTGTTCCTTAATAAAATATTTTTTAATTTGTATAATTTATAGTATGTAACAAATATAATGATAGAATTAACAGTTATATCTGGAAAATATCCTGTTATATCTGGAAGGCTTCTCAGTTTCCTTATTATGGGCAATATGCTTTGGCTGTTCATCCAGGTCTATTTTGATTCTTTCTATAGGCATTTGTTATGGGCCCAGGTCCCCTGTTACTCTTTGGTTCTGGTAGTAAGGACAGTATTAAAAAAAGAAGCGTACTTTTGTGTTACAGTAATTTTTTTAAATTTTAGTTCCAGTCTGGGATTCAGGAATTGGGTCTGCTAGTGGTTCTCTTCAAGAATATTTGATTACATCTGAAGATTTAGAAAACCAATAGGTTAAAGTATTCATAGCCCTCTCTTGCACACTACCATTCTGCATGTAAAATACAGAAAACAATGATCAGGTATGCCAATTTTATAATCGCTTGTCTTCTAGAGTGAGAGTGAGGTAAACTGATCACATCATAAATGCTTGCTATAGGGATCAAAGTGCAAGTGGATTAACTTGCCAAAACATATTGCCTATGATAAGTCTTCCACAGAGCATCATTGTGATGTTTTATTTATTTGTTACTGTTTAAAAGTCATCTTCAGCTGAGCCTTACCTCTTGAGACTTCATATTAGTGAGTATAGCTACACTTTGATACCAATGAAGTTTGATTTGTATAATTCAGAATAGAGAATAATTTTTTTTCTCTCCCATAAATAGGATTCTGACCTTCGCAGTGCACTTCTGTTGGAGCAGGCTGCACATTGTTTTATAAACATGAAAAGTCCTATGGTTAGAAAGTTTGCTTTTCATATGATACTGGCGGGCCATAGGTTTAGTAAAGCAGGACAGGTGAGTGTATTTCATTTTTCTGGGGGGAAAATAATTGAGCAAGTTGTATATAATGTATACAGTCTTGAAAATGCTGAGGTCCATGTCCTGTTTTTGGGTAAAAATAACATGAATGTGTCATTGTGAATATCATTCTGTATCAGAAAAGTCTCAATAGTAGTCTCATTGCTCTTCTTAAATGCTAAGTTAACTTTGTCCTGCCTTGAGCAGGATGATCTCTTACATCCATATCTGAAGTAATACTGATCATTACCTTCAATGAAATTTAAATAGTTATTTTCATTTGTGTAGCACCTTCTATCTGATCTTAAAAGCTTCTTAAATAATGAAAGCTTGTTCCTGTTTCACAGATGGAAAAATGAATCTCAAAGGTTAATGACTTACTATACTGCAGCAGTTTGTAAAAAAGTGAGGATTAAAAGGTAGTTATGCTGACTCTGCCCTGTGTTTTAATCACTAGACAATACTTCCTCTTTTCAGTCTAGTGAACTAATTGGCAATTAGTAAAATTCACAGGTGCAGTTTTATACCATTTGCACTTTAGCATTCGGTTTATTTCAATTCCACCTTGTGTTAATTCATATTGGGACTGTATTTACCTCAATCATAGATGAATGTAATAAATCTGACATTATCTTCCAGAAATAGAAAAATTATTGCAGAGGTATCAGTCCTGCAATTGGCCCTATGCAGGAGGACACGTGAAGTTTCATTGAAATCAGTGTGACTTCATGCCAGCTCCAGATAAATTGTAATTGTTTGAAACAAAATTATGATTACAGGTGACCAAAGTTAAAAGACTAATTCTTCATTTTATATCATCTACCAACACTAGAATTTGGGGTCCTGCTTCTCCATGCAATAGCTGATTGTGGAACCCTTAAGATCTGCAATGTTTGTGTCTTGGTTTTTGTTATTGTAGTAAATTTATTGAATGGAAAATGGAGTCCCAAACTCAGCACTCACTAGAATATTTTTATAAAGCTGCTTAGTTCTGTTTGTTTAGAAAAAAAATGAATTTGGAAAGGGAAGACTAAAAACCTTTAAAATACCTGATTGTGGTAGGAAATTGTGGTCAACTTAAAGTAAGCGACAGTCTTAATACGATATTAAGAAGAGCAGCAGCTGGTTTTGCACTTGGTGTGTATATATGTATACAAAATGAAAGTTTCCCCTCTTCTCTGGCGTATTTTTAACTTGATTTTGGTCTTTCTTCAACTAACAATGTGAAGGAAAGCAGTCTTGACTAATTTTCTCTGTAACTAAATTATGGGTTTGAAATATCTTTTGATGTGACTTTGAGCATCTCTGAGAATCTTTGTCACAGCCAGGTTCTCATTCTATTGAAGGTTTTCCCTTCTGTGGTGATCAGAGATAGGACCAGATCTGTTGTTCACCATAGTGGTGTTTTTTTGTAACCTCTGTGGTTTTGCTTCCTGATGGGCTCCAGCCTCCAGAATGCCTCTGATTTTTTTTGCTGAGCTTAATGAAACCCACAACATCTTGTTTCTCTGATCAGTGTGACTCCAGCTTGCATGGGCTTTACATTTTGTAGGCTCTGTTTCCCCAGTTAGAGTTCTCTGCTCCCCACCTATTGGTAATATTTTGCTAATAGTTGTATCAAATAGGTGCATAAGCATCTGAAGACATGACAGATAGGTGCTCCAGCTTCACAGTATAGCAACTACTATAGCAGTAACCACACTGTTGTCTGTTTTTGTTACGATTCTACCACACACAATACAATTTCCGTTGACTAAAGAAATTAATCATTCTGATTTCAATTCAAGCTATCATATTTAAAATGTCAACTTCTCACTTTTGTCTGACTTCATGAAATCATGCTTTATGTGTAGTATTGTCTGTAGGTCTTAGTTCACCAGTGCTGTGTTAACTTTAATCATTTTAAAGATGTCAACTTGAAAAATCATGTTTGTCTTAGTATAGCCAAAACTGAAAGATAATGGAAAAAAATGTTTGCACTTTGAGCATTTTATGCTCTTAGCACTGTGTGTGATCAGTTCAGCATTATGGTGGTTATTCAGTTGGTTTTTATGTCATGTATTAGAAGTGTGGGTAGGAGTGTATTGTAGTCCCCCTTGTACTTTCACTTTGACTGGGGGAAAGCCTTATAAATTTCAACAGAGGAATAGTCAAAACCCCTATTTGGAAAGTAATTAAATGCAGTGTAAACTCTTCAAAGGATATGTTATCAACATTTATTTTAAACTTGTTAGTATTACAAAATTAAGTTGCCCTTTTCCCGTGAACAAATGGCTTGAATAAGCTTAAAATACTGGATGATATTGTCACCCCCCTTTTTTGGACGTTCTGTTGTGGAGAGAGAAAAATAAGTTTCTTCTGAAGAGGAGCCCCCCTCTAGTCCAGGTGGTTGTCTGAGCTGGCAGTTCTCTAAATTGGTGGAAGTGCTGGCAGGCTACTGATCCTATTGCAGTGGGACTTGTCTTCACCTTTTTACTGCTAGTCACCAATTTCCACAGTTCCACTGGAAGAATGTGGTAGAATTTGGTAATAAATCTAGCTCTGCTCATAAAGTTTAACTTTTTCACAGGATATCTTGTGGCTGTTAAGTTTCTGTGGGCCTGTAGATGGAGCTGCAGGTCTAAATTTGTGTTTGCACATGGTATTTCAAGAAATTCAGGTTTTTAAAAAAATTATGGAAGTATGTATGCATAACATAAATTAACTTGCAATGTAAGAAAAAGCAGCCAAACCTGAAATACTTATTTTTGGCTGATTGCTGTGTGCATTGTCAGAGCTAATGAAACTGCATCATTTTGACTTCCATTTCATTCACAGTAGAAATGTACGTATTGTAATCAGTGTCACAGGAAGTTGTTTCAGATAAATGCACAAATTAATCAGAACTCTCCATATCTGTGTAGTAAATTAAATAGAACAGTCGTTTCTCAAAGTGCAAAATTTGGGGAAAATGGTCAAGGGCATCCAAACCAATGAAATTTGGAGTGACCATTCATTATTGGTGGTGTGGCTGCAGTGATCACACTGAATTTTGTAGTAGCCTTACTTTCGGTTTCACTCATACAAGTCTGGAATCATTTCTCTGAACTCAAGGTCCATGTGGAACAAGAGTCAGGCTTCTAGCCTTGATGGTAGTGTCATGCTTTATAGTGGCCTCCAGAGGGACTCATTATCCAATGGCAGTATTATATTACTGCTTTTGTGTCTAAAAGTAAAGCATAAAAATGTTTTTAATTTTTAAATCCCATTTATGGTACTGGCCTATTATGTGTTTCAGCTGTGGTTAGCAGAATGTAGATGCGGTCAGGAAGTGGCCACAAACTGATAATCACTACTTCCTGGACCGCTGGAGACAATTTAATGGCCACCTGGCTTCACTAGAAAGTCATATTACTAGTATAGCCATGCTTGTTATTTAAGTGTATAAAATTACACAGCTGACTAAAGCTGTAGCATAGATGCAGTTATACCAGCAAAAATCTTTTGGTCATTTTTGGCTTATTTGGTTTGGTATATAAACTCTCCCCCTATTAGGAAGGTTGCCAGCATGGCTATACCACATGTATATCTATACTTGGCAATGCCTTCTGAATTGTAGACAAGTCCTTAGTCCTTTTTTTCACCGTATGTAAAGTGGAGATAAGTCATCACAGGTCTACTGTGAATATAAATGTTAGATTGTGAGGAGTCTAGAGAGGTGAGACAGAGGAGAGAAGTTTACTTCATCTGTAGGATATGTATAGCTCCTGTAGTGTGTTTCAGTGTTGATTGCATATATGCTTCAAGACAGTAGCCATTACTGAATATTTCACAAGTTACTGCAGTAGAATTTAGACTCATTAGTGAGTACTGTTGCACTAATTTAGATGGAAAAGGACAAAGGCATTACAATAAACCAGTTATTGTGCAGTTAAACACTGTTAAACAAGTTCCATGATTTGATATACAGAGATCTCAATGGCCTTAGTATCATGGCATCATTAAAAATCTTTAAACATTTTATTGAAGGTATAATAAAGAAGGAAAATCAGCTAAAGCATTTTAAATATGAAGTATTAAATACAAATTCATTTTACCAACATCCCTTGTTTGTTTGTTTCTTGCTGGACAAGGATGTTCAAGGGACATCCTCCTCCTCCCCGTTTGTCAGTCTCTTAAATGGCACTAAAGGTGGCAGTAACTGTCCTTTTAGGGAAGAGGAAAGAAGTTCGTTAGCTGCTGTTTGCTGCCGCTGCCGTTCAAGTCCTTTCATCCCAGGAGGTATTGGGGATTCAGATGTGGCTGGTAGAGCTGGTGATGTCAACTAGCTCCTTCCCTTTGACCTGACCTAGTCAGGATACTTCTTGGGCTCAGGATGATGATCTGGGATCCCAGGAATGGAAGCTGTCATGACGACATTTTCTTCAGTAGCCTCCTTCCGTTCTTCTCTCCTGGTCTTTTTGTTCTTTTAGGAGTTCTTCTCCCTCACCCCAATTTTTTTACAAGATTCACAGAGTGATGAATGAAACAGCCCATCCCATTGCTGTTTTTTCCTTCAGTAAAGCCTTATGTTCAACCCCAGTTTTAATGCATTAACTTCTAGCTCTACATCTGTTTTTAACAAACATAATTTCTGTAGTCCTTAGATTATACCAATATGGTGTTTTTGGTTTATGCTAATCCAGTTTTTCTCTGGTTTTCTTTCACCTGTTCTCACCCATAACTTTTGTTAACTATTACAGTGACATTTTATGAATTTACATTCATTTTTATAGTTACACTCACAGTTTAGGTAACATTTGTAGGCCTGGTTGTGTCATCAGTACTGTGCTATAGCAACAACCTTTGCACTCACTTTTGGGTTAATACTGACTACACGTTGTTTTATATCTCCTTGCTTGTGTTGCGCTGCCAACTTCAGTAGCAATTTTAAAAACATTGTTGAATTGATGTAAATAATTTTATTCCAGTTCTGCTAATGGTAAAATGGAATTGGGTAAATCACAGTGTAATGATATTTGAGGGACAGTTTCAATTTCATTTTCTTGCAGAAGAAACATGCCTTGCGCTGTTATTGTCAAGCCATGCAAGTTTACAAAGGGAAAGGCTGGTCTCTTGCAGAAGATCATATTAACTTCACCATTGGTCGCCAGTCGTTTACGCTTCGTCATCTTGATAATGCTGTGTCTGCCTTCAGGCATATTTTGATCAATGACAGCAAACAATCTGCTTCTCAACAAGCAGCTTTCCTCAGAGAATACCTTTATGTTTACAAGGCAAGATGAGTAGTTTTTATTCTTAACGATTAGCTTAAAAATTAAGAAGAATAACCTTATGTAAAAACTGAATTCAGTGACTTTCACTGACAGTACTACTTTGTTGATAATAGGATTCTTTTGGTTTTCAAGCTGAATTTTACTTATGTAAAAAATTAAAATAGTACATTTACTTTCACAGCACAAATCTTCAATTATATAAACAGTTTTATCTGAGCTATCCAGATGTGAAGGCCATATAAACATGAACTATTGTATTAGTGCACACAGTTATAAAATCTTATTGTGCAATTTCTACTCCTCCCTCCCCTGCAAGGCCTTTCCCCTTTTTGTGTCTGAAGTTCTTTACACTCCCAGTTTAGTTTAGTTGTTCATCTTGTAGCACACATCCACATGACAAATTATTTCTTTTACCTGTAGATCCAGATTGTAATCTGGGCCAGGTCAGAATTTAGACATGGGAGGGGAGAGGGGGGGAGAGAGAGTATAAATATATATATATATAATATATAAATAAAATAAAATTATGGATTTTGAGGTTTTTAAACTATTTTGGCAGTTGAAAATTTTTGTACAGAGAAATGGATGAAGTGTGGCATAGATGGAGTAGCATTAACATTTTTGCTTTTTAACAATGCCACATAACCTCTTCAGTTTCTCATCTTTTCAGTTTTTGAATATTGATTGTGAAAAAGCATATTTACATAGGAACAATGCAAGAAATTTCCACTCTTCTCATTACAGAATGTAACTCAGCTGTCGCCTGATGGCCCTTTGCCACAACTTCCTTTACCATATATTCACTGTTCTGAGACACGCGTGTTCTTTGGACATGACCGACGACCAGCAGAAGGTTAGTAGCTATTCAGTGTTTGTCTAATATATGTGTTTCATGATGAACCAAAATAGGTGCATGAATAAGACAACCTACTAGCAATTTCAATATTTCCTCAGCTGAGTGAGTCTTTTTTTTTTTCCATTCTTTATCATCTCAGGTTTACATGTCTCGTAAAATAGTTTAGTAGGTCAAACTTATCTCACTTGTTACTGATTAGTAAATTTTACTAAATTTACCTCTAAATCAGAAGAGTTTGGGTTTGAAAGACTTGAACATCTTAGTTAGGACCTTATCCCGGAAATACAATCAGTACCCATTACACTCTGGTGGGTTTTAGTAGCTTGAGAATAAAGTTGTCTCAGTGCTCCAATGAGAGTCCATATAAACATTGTGAAATGGTTCTTTAAACAATTGTACCCTATGGAAACTTGGAAAAGAACAGTTTAAAAATTATTCTGTTAGATATGTTTTTTTAAAGAACATTTACATATAAAATGAAAAGTTTTGTTGCTGATACTTACTAATCTGCGGTTTATTTTCCAGTATGCCACAACTATTTCCAAGCCAAATATTTATTTCAGGAGGAAAAGGTATTAATGCTGTCAGAAGCAGAATTTGCTGAAGCCAGAGATCTGTAGTTGTTTGAGGGCTTTGGTGCATTCTGACTTCTGTCTTCAGCTGTGTGGTATTATGCATTCCTAACAGAATAGGAGAGTAACTAGAGTTGTTTCTAAAATATATCAAGGAATTCATAAGGGTAGGAGCATGATTTTAATGGGATGTAGCTAAATAAAACTAGTTGGATGCCTGAAACATATGTCTCCTGTTCTATATCTATAATCCTCAGGATACTAGCCCTTTAGCTCTGTTTACTTAGTCTGCGGGTTCCTTCCTGGGACCATTAAGTTCTTCCTTGAGATATTCCCCCCTTATATTCCCTTAGTCGTCTTGGTTAGAGTGGGCACAGAAGATAATTAGAGGTGACTGTAAGAAATTCCAGAATTAGGCTGCTAAATTAGTTTCTTGATGTACTCCTGATCTTTCTGGCTGACTTCAGGCTGCTTATTGACTGTAGCATTGGACCTACAGCTGGAGGGGATTGAATAATCCCACTGTTAAGACATCCAGTCAAAACAAGCCAGTGATGTGGCTCTTTTCAGTGACGACAACAAATGAGTGTTCTGGCTGACCCTATAGTGTCCTTTCTTAAATTTTGATATGGTGCTAAGCTATGTTGTGGTCTGTCAATCAAATGCTGATTCCCCATGATGTGTGATCTTCTAGAACTACAGAGTGCATTGAAAGTATAGAATTGTTGACCAATATATGTGGAGACTCTTAGGTATGAAACAGAACTTTCAGAGGAGTTGAACTTGAACTGTATGAGGCAGTCATTGCTGGGCAAGAACAGCTATGGATCTAGTTATTTCAGAAATAATTACTGACTTTGCTTTTCTTCAATAAGTTCTGCATAAGCAAACATAAATACAAAAAGTTCTGGGCTGGATTGTTGTACAGGTGTTGAGTACTTACAATTCCAGGTGATGTAGGCACTATGATTGCTCAGAACCTCCAAATATCAGGTCACCTGCAAACTGATCACCTGTTTCTCCTACAAGAAAGCAAGGGAGATTGTTTTTGTTTTGAATACTTGTTGGGTATTTGGATATTGGTCAACAGGTCACATAATTTACCTAGATAATATATTGCGGCATTTAAAGCAAATCTTGGAAATTAGATTTCCTAGAAGACATTTAAAGAGAAGTAGCAATCTAGAAATATAAGTAAAAAGTACACATTTCTGAGAATCAAGTCCTGTACATGGTTTTATAATGAAATAATTACTTGTGTGGGAGTCTAGTTTTTCTTATAGTTCTGTTCAAATTAAGCTAATGAAGCCAATGTGAATACTGTAGATACAGATTGAATGCATAGACTTCTTAATCAGTAATCAAAAAGCAGGCTTTACCCAGGATACTTGAGAAACATTGTAAACTATTGTGAATTCCAGAAAATAGCCAGGGATTCAGGAGGTAATTCTGTCTACCTGAAAAGTTAACTGCTCAAACTAATGAGGTTTAAAGTTGATTATGACCAAAACATTTTAAAAGGAGGCTCAAGTTAGGCTCCAACATCCGTGTTTCAGCACTTACAGATAGGCTGTCCAAAAACATCTGAATGACAGCATAAGTCCCACTGAAATACTAGGTTTTAACTTTACTAGTTTAGCACGTATCTACATCCCTCATCTCCACTAGGCTTCTAAAACACATTAGGATGTGTTAACAAACAATTCTAGTATCACACTTTAAATCATAATTTGGAACATACATGGAGGAAGAAAATATTTCCTATCACTTGAGGGATAATTGTTAGGAAATGTCCATTTAACCACTTCTGGAAGAAAAATCCCCTATAACTAACTCGCTGGCATAAAATTTGCACAAACCAAAAAGAGATTCGCCTGGTTGTCTTCACAGTGATATAAATTATTTTACTTGATTCCTTCATATAAATAGTTGAAATATATTTGAATGTGTCCAAACAAAATGTGATGTATTCATAGGAAAATATTAAATACAAAATGTTACTGTGTATTTATGATCCTTGGAGAAAGTATAGTAATTAGGCTAAGAAAAAAGCACATAAAGACACAATGAAAATGATGAGCATAATTGTTAGTTCCTTAATTCATATAAAAATCTTAATGGAAAACAACTTTAAGTGTAGAAATGTGGTTAAAAAACAAAACAAACAAAAACTGTCCTTGTATTTTAATGTATGCTCTATGGTAGTGTTCCTTGAAACAATAATGTCAAAGAATAAATGAACATGAAAAATAAGACTATAAAAAGATCCATATTTCACAGTAATTTGGAGAGTGCTTACTTGAGCATGATTTTTTTTTGAATAATTGATTTATATTAAGTTACTGAATAGAGATAGGAAGGTCATCTATATTTGACAATAGTAATGATAAAATTATATTAGTTAACCAATAATCATGCACTAGATTTACGTTGTGTAGCGTTCTGAACTTTTAAAAATATTAAAATGTTCAGTTACACAAAATTTTATAATCAGTATCTTTTTTTTTTGTAACAGTTCTGTTACAAGTTCATTTTTAGGTATGTATAATGGGTAATAGTATATACTGGTCTTCACTAGTATCAGATGTTTTATTTAGGGTGATTAACCACTGGAATATGTTGCCTAGCTAGGCTGTGGAATCTCTATCATAGGAAATTAAGAGCAGGCTAGACAAACACTTGTCAGGGATAGTTTAGATCAATGGTTTTCAAACCACTGGTTGGGACCTACTACTACGTCATGACACCCCGTGCTGCTGAAAGACTGGAATGCATTGCTGAAAGATGTAATTGTTGGGTTGTGGGCATAAATGATTTTTTTCCACTGGGTCCCAGGGAAAAAAGTTTTGCAGAACAGGGCAACAAGGATGAGTCATGGAATGGAAAAATCTGCCTTATGAGAGGCGACTTAAAGAAGTTGGCATGTTTAGCTTAATCGAAAGAAGGTTGAGGGGAGATATGATTGCTCTCTATAAATATGCCAGAGGGATAAATACCAGGGAGGGAGAGGAACTATTTTAATACAGCACCAGTGTGGACACAAGAACAAAATGTACACAAACTGTCCATCAGGAAATTCAGGCTTGAAATTAGATGGTTTCTAACCATCAGAGGAGAAAAGTTCTGAAATAGCCTTCTAAGGAAAGCTGTCGGGGCAAAAAACCTAGCTGGCTTCAAAACTGAGCTTGACATGTTTATGGAGGGGATGTATGATGGGATGGTCTAGTGCAGTGGTTCCTAACATTTTCTCTGCTGTGGCACACTTTGCTACTTTTAATTAATTTGAGGCACATTGCCATATAGTTTCCAAATGAATCCATGAATATTCATGAGCCAGTGAGCCAGTCCAGAGCTCTTTGAGTAGTTTTTCAAAAAAAATTTGTGGCACACTTGTGCAGACCTGACGGCACACCGGTTGGGAAGCACTGGTCTAGTGTGGCAGTTGACCGTGTTTTGACTACTGATGGTGGATACGCCAGTGACCTGAGAAGAGATATTAGATGGGTTATTACAGAGAATTTTTTCTTGGGTGTCTGCCTATTGAGATTTGCCCACATGGTTAGGGTTTTAACTGAGTGCTTTATTTGGTGTCAGGAAGGAATTTTCCCCCAGAACAGATTGGCAAGGGCTCTGGGGTTCTCATCGTCCTCTACAGTGTAGGGCACAGCTCACTTGCTAGTGAATTGTCTGAACTTTAAAGTCTTTTAAATCATGATTGGAGCACTTTAATAACTTATAGGCTAGAGCAGGGGTAGCCAAACTTAAGGAACTCAAGAGCCACGTAAGTTGATTATTAAACCTTCAGGAGCTGTACTGAGGCATATAGCCATATACTTTTACCTACTAAATTGATTTTCTGACGTTCCATGAGCCTCACTATTTCATTCAAGAGTCACATGCGGCTCCCGAGCTGCAGTTTGGCCATGCCTGGGTTAGCGGCTTATTGTAAGAGTGGGTGAGTGAGGTTTTGTGGCCAGCACTGTGCAGGAGGTCAGACTAGATCGGGGTCTCAAACACATGGCCCGTAAAGCTATTTCCTGTGGTCTGCAATAACAGCATCGTTACCAATATTTGAAATATTGTATGGAAAGGTTTCAGTGGTACAGCCCTCAGGCTACCATACTAACCCTCATGAGGCCCTCATGATGATTTGAGTTTGAAACCCCCGGACTAGATGATCGTATTGGTCCCTTGTGACTTTAGAGTCTAAGTGAGTGAAAACTGCTTGGTTAATGTTGTTTGGTCCTGCCATAAATGCAGGGGACTGGACTTGAAGGGGCTGGGAAATGTCATCCAGTTCTATGATTCTGAGAGCCAGTTAGCTTCAGTAAATTTCTAAGTGGTGTGGGTTAGAAGGTAAAACAGTTCCCAAGAATGATCCCCAGATCTGCTACAGTAGATCCTTCTAAATATTCTCAGTGTTTTTCTCTACTCTCCATGGTTTGTGATTAAAGGCCTGCACATACAGTTTGAGGAAAATAGAGTGATCAGGAACAGTCAGCATGGATTCATCAAAGGCAAAGTGTGCCTGACCAATGTGAATGCCTTCTGTGATGAGGTGACTGGATTTGTGGATGCAGGAATAGCTGTTGACGTGATATACCTTGACTTCAGCAAGGCTTTTGATAAGGTTTCCCACAGCATTCTTGTCAGCAAGTTAGAGATATGGGTTGGATGCATGGACCATAAGGTGGATAGAAAACTGGCAAGATCAACAGGCTCAAAGGGCAGGAATCAGTGTCTAGTTGGCAACCAGTAATGAGTGCAGTGCCCCAGGGGTTGGTCCTGGGGCCCATTCTGTTCAACATCTTCATTAACAATCTTGATGATGGGATAGATTGCATGCTCAGTAAGTTTGTGGATGACAGCAAGCTGGCGGGAATGGTAGGTACACTGGAGGTCAGGGACAGGATTCAAGGAGACTTAAACAAATTGAAGCTGTCGGCCGATAGAAATCTCATGAGGTTCAACAAGGACAAGTGCAAAGTCCTGCATTTGGGATGGAAAAACCCCATGCATTGCTGGGGAGTGATCAGCTCAGCAGCAGTACTGTAGAAAAGGTCGATGGGAGGCTGGATATGAGTCTACAGTGTGCTCTTGCTGCCAAAAAAAAGCTAATGGCATATTGGGCTGTATCAGTAGGAGCACTACCAGCAGATCAAGGGATGTGACTATTCCCCTCTATTTGGCACTGGTGAGGCTGCATCTGGAATACTGTGTCCAGTTTTGGTCTCCCCCCTACAAAAAGGATATGGACAAATTAGTAAGAGTCCAGTGGAGGGCAATGAAAATGATTAGGGGGTTGGAGCACATGACTTAGGAGGAGAGACTGAAGGAACTAAGCTTATTTAGTCTGCAGAAGAGAAGACTGAGGGGAGATTTGATAGCAGCCTTCAACTACTTGAAAGGGTGCTCCAGAGAGGAGGGAGCTAGTCTGTTTTCAATGGTAACAGAGGACAGAACAAGGAGCAATGGTTTCAAGTTGCAGTTGGGGAGATTGAGGCTGGATATTAGGGAAAACTTTCTCACTGGGAGAATGATGAAGCATTGGAATGGGTTGCCTAGGGAGGTGGTGGAATCTCCGTTTTTGGAGATATTTAAGCACTGGTTAGACATACCCTGGCTGGGATGATTTAGTGGGAGTGGTCCTGCTTTTAGCAGGGGGTTGGACTAGATGACCTCATGAGGTCCCTTCCAGCCCTATGAGTAAAAACGTTCCATGTCTTCCTGCTCCTATTAGGTCCTCTCTAAGCCGGCTTTGGGAAACATTAGTGTAAGAAAGAAGGGGAACTACTATGTTATGAAGATCTCCATTTGTTGAGCAGTGGTATTCTTTAAAATATTAGCATTGACTGTCTTTTGGCATTTGGGTTAGCTCCTATTAAACTAGTAGTTAGTCAGAGCTATTGATTCAGGGCCAAGCAGCCACGCTGCATGTTTTTGTTTGGTGAAGATTTTCTTCACAACCATCACAAATTTCACTTTTTAATATAAAAAAAGCTAAGACTCTGAAAAGTTGACAGGTTCACTTGCAATTATCTTGAGATGGTTTTGCTTATCTGTATGTGAAATAGGCATTATACTTACCAGACTGCTCAGCTAAAATATCTGAAGTGTTTTGAGATCCTCAGATAAAATGCTGCATGTGAATACTGCATCTTTTCTATATTTTAGTATAAAGCTACACTTTTAGTCTCTAAACTGAACCTTTACTGACTTAATTACAGTTACTCTCTTCAGTGTGTTCTTTTTAAAAAAGATTGTGAAACTCTTGAAAATTATCTGCACCTACCTTTTAAAATCAAATGACTTGGGAAAATGTGTTGAATATATTTTGTGACTATTGTCCTTCAGAGATGCACATGGATAAATCATCTAATGACCTGACTGGAAAGTGTTTTTCAAATGAACCAATATTTTTTTAAACAATGACTATGAACCTTGGGTTCCTGGAGAGCTGCCAGGACAGCCCTTTTATTTTATAACTGCTGTGCCACCACTGTCTTGTGCCACTTAATTTTAATTTATTCCCTATTAGGTGAAAAGCAGGCAGCCACACATGTAAGCCTTGATCAGGAGTATGATTGTGAATCTTCACAACAATGGAAGGAGCTTGAAGAGCAGGTTGTGGCCGTGGTTAACAAAGGAATAATACCAGCCAACTTTCAGCCGACGCAGTATTGTTTGAACCGCTATTCAGATAACTCCAAGTTTCCGCTTGCTGTAGTAGAAGGTAAACTTATAGCTTGTATATCCTTTAAAAATCAAGTCTTTTAAACCTAATCTGCACAAAATTTTCCTTTTGCTACTGTGGAACTAGCCAAACTGGTTTTGTGATGTGGCTTATGATAGGTAAATATCAAATTTCAAACCATATTATGGATATATAGCTTGTAATCATTTGCTGAAATACATATATCTATGTAAAGTACTTAACCTTTTTTAATAGAACCTGTGACAGTGGAAGTGGCATTTAGAAACCCATTGAAGGTTCCCCTTTTGTTGACTGACTTATCATTGCTTTGGAAATTTCAACCTAAAGATTTCAGTGGGAAGTATAATGGAAAAACAAAAGAGTTGGTAAGTAGTTAAGAATATAACACTGTTGCCAAGTTGTTCTACATTTTAACTACCTTATTATTAACCATACTCTTCTGTGACATAATATTGGGATGTGGCTTTTACTAATAAGTCAACACTTTCTACAACTATTGTTTTTGTTGATTGTTATTTTCTGCTGTAATTTTTGGGGTCAGACAATGAAAAGCTGGCAGATGCGAGCTTTTTTTAAAAAATGGTAACTAGTGTAAGAGTTTAAAGTATAGACAAGTACAATTTTTCTAAGCTCTGATTTTAATAAGTTTGCTTAAATTATATACCTTGTAAAGTCTTTTGAGTCATCAGTTCACAGACTATTGAAGGCTGGTATACCAGCAGCAGGATAAACTCTGCATTTTTAATCTTTGCATCAGTACCTATATTTTCTTATTTATTAGGTAAAATCACTTAATTTGCATGTCGTAATCAAAAAACTGCAAAGTTTATAATTAGGTAAAATTGTTTTGTGGCCAGTTGATCTGCTTTGATTTTCAGTTCTCTTTTGCCTTTTTTACCCTAAATTGTTTCACATAGTCTTTTATGTAAAACAGATAATTTTTTAATATTTTTATTTTGACAGTTTTGCAATCAATTCCTTGTTACTTAGAACAGCCTATACTTAGCACTTTGGGTAGTGTCCGTTGGTGGCAAAATTTTCTCATAAAATGACCCTTGTTCAAAAAGTTATGTTATAAAGTTTTAGTTATTCTGAAAATTTTAGTGTATTTATCAGATCGATTTCCTGTGAAAATATGTTTAGGCCAGCTTCGTAATCTAGCGATTTACTGCTGTATTTTACATAATACAGCAATCCCTCAGTGTTCATGATTGATTTATTTCCAGACAGTCACAGAAAGAGAGACTTCATGCTTGTGATTTGGCTAACTTTCTTCTTTTGAAGGCTCCCCTTTATTTGGTGTCTACGGTTGGCTTCAGGTCTATATAATAACCCTCTGTAACTGTAAGTGAAACCCATAACTCAGAGGTGATCATCTCAAACATATGACAGATCTCTAGCCACATGTACACTCCATAAAACTGTCGACATATGTCAACTTCCAGCCTCTGACAGCTGATTTCCACACTACTATACTTCCAGCCTCTGGTAGCTGATTTCCACACTGCTATCCTTGGATCAGTGAAGTGCATCTTCAGCAGGACAACTTTCATTAATCTAAGAGTAGGGTGAGAGGAGCTGAGAGAATCAATAGGCTCCTTATGGGCTGCCCCCCTTACTTACCAGTTGTTCCGTGGGGACAGGCCCTGCTCCTAGGCCTGAAAGGTGGCTGGCAGCCATCATCATCCTGCCTAGTCTGGGCTCTGACCCAGAGCAGGCTGCAGCAGCCCACTTCCAGGTTAGCATCTGGGAGGCAGCTGCCAATGACTTGCCAGTATCTGGGGCTCACAGCGGGACTGCAGCCATCCATGCCCGGGCTTGCAGCGGGGTATAAGCTTCCTGGACCTTGCCAGTGTCTGGGGCTTAAAGGTGCCCCACCTCCATGCCCCTGGTCACTTTCTCTGCACAGTAGTGTGACAGCCCCTCCACTTCTCTAAGGGGGTCACAGTGTCTACGCTGTCACTTTGTCACCCTCGTTCTGCCAACAGAAGCTCTATACCTCTCAGAGAGGTGATTTTATTTTGTTAGTGGGGAAGTAATTGTGTATACCAGGGTTGTTTTGTTTACATAAGATTACTTTTGTCAACAAAAGTTCCTAGTATAGACAAGGGCTCAGGTGCACTGAACAGCAGAAGTGGGTTTTGGATCTCTGTTCACTGATGAAGTGGTTTGCTAGGTCTGGAAGGTTAAACAGTACTTAAAAACTATGTACGTACCTTAAAGTTGGCAATAAAAAGAGTCTTCTGGGACTGGTCACATTTCTACGGGTCCCTGTCTATCGTTTCAAATTCTATATGCTTTTGTTTAAAGTACGTTAAAACTGACACTGTTGTAAGAAGTAATATTTGTAGCAATTTACTTGAGTAACATGAATAGAAACAGCTCTTTACCAAATCGGCTTTTTCTCCCCCTTTCACAGGGAACATGTGGAAACGATGTGATAGGAGCTGAAGTAATATCTGAGTTCTTAATTAATTGTGAAGAAGCAAAAACGGTAAGTAGGTAAATGTTTGTTTATTCTTTGCATGCATTATCCAATATTGCATATTTAAGTACTATTTTTTCCTTAATTTCTGAAAGTCTCTTTCATGTCTATCAGATAGTTAGTTTCATTTGGAATTATTTCTTTTTACTGCAGTACTGATGCCTCAGTAATAGGCTCTGTTTGTTTTTAAGCTTGATTACAGGCTAATTTGAGATTAAAAGAAAAATTTCTGGAGCTTCTCTCCAACATCCCTACGTAATTTCTTCAAATGAACTGTTCTGGAAAAATGAAAAACAAAAAACTTGTAGATATTGTTAGCTACAATTAATAGTTTCCGATTCAATTTTAGTATAGAGTTGCAACTGAAATCTGATTGTATAATGTGTCTATGACTTTTTGTAAAAATGAGACATTAAATGTAAAAATAAGTGCTTTTTTTTCTTAGTAGCAACAACAACAAAATTTAACATATCTCCACAGGCAAGACTAAAGCTCTTTCCCCATCAAACAGGGGAGCTACATATTCTGGGAGTCGTTTACAATCTTGGCACTCTTCAGGGTACTATGATGTTAGATGGCATTGATCCTTCTGTTGGCTTGCAAGCAGGTAAGGATGTAGCATTTTCCTAAGAAACTGCAGAGAAGCTTAGATTGTACCAGAGAGTAGAACAAATTCTGCCAGATAATAGCAGCTGGAGGTGGTATCGTGGGACATGCCCAAAGAAAGAGGGAAAGACTGGTGAAATATGTGAACAAAGCAGTATCTACAAAAAGGATATGGGGAAGTAGGCATTCACTATTGCCTGAGGCATTTTCCTTTCAGTGTTTGTAGCCTCATTTTAAAGAAAAAGCAGCAGGATAATAAGTCAAATCTAAATGAAAACAAACTTACACCTACTATATTTTCTTTCCTTTTTCCTTGGCAATTTTCTTTTCTCTAGAGTCCCTCTCCATTTGCTTCTCTTCTAGCTGTGTTATCCTGTTTCAGTGCCACTTGGGCTTTCTTCTTTTTAGCTCCTGTTTTATAATAGTCAGCCATTTTTACCAGTATTGCTCTGAAAATGTGAAGTTCTCAGGCAGTTTGTCATCAAGTTGCAGTTTAGTCAGTCTTGATATGACATTAAATTACTTCAACCAAGGATTTCTTAAATGTTTCAGTTGTTGTACCTCTTTTCCTTTTCAAGAACTTAATATTTAAATCTCACAACAAAGATCAAGTGACTTGCTAAATGACTAGTATGTGGAACACACTGTAGTGTATGTGTGTTTTATACGACTTATAAATGACAGATTGTAGCTTAAACTAACCTTATGAAGACAAGAAGTGAATTGCTAGAACTTAACTATGTACTGGGGGGAGAGGGGAGCATACCAGAGCCAAAATTTGATATTGTTACATGTCACTTCTTCCAATCCTGCAGAGGAAAAGCCAGCTGTCTTAGATTTTCTTGGCCTCATCTGCCAAGAAACAGACACGGAGAATCTTCCGTGGTAGACAATAAGTAAGGCAGAAGAACATCTCTATCCACTTGGTCATCTTTATTACCTCTTGTTGGAGGCCGGGAATTCATACCTGAAACTCTGAAGTTATTTCTAGCTTTTCCCTGAAGATGGGACGAGATAAGATGGAATAGAGAGAGAGACTTCTAGAGATCAGAACTGTAGGTTCCTGGTCCCTAAGGGAATGAGGTCTTCCGAAGAGTGCAGCATGTTCCCACTACCCTCAAATGTGCTGCTTTCATAGGTTTTGATTCACAGTGCCTTGAGTCAGCTGCTCCTGGAGTTAGGAACTTTTGTTGTCACACTCTCTCTTAACTTCTGCTGCTCCATCATTGAGCATGGTTGGGATCATAGATCTCTCTTCAGTTGTTGCCCTCTCTTCCAGCGAGCTAACATGGAAGGTACTACCTCCTCAGGCTTCTTGTATGGCTCAGCTGATATGCCAGATTGGAGGCATGTTTCTGTAGATGGTTCTCCTTCTCACTGCTTCTCTTAACCAATATTTATTTTCCTGCTAATGGAACTTGGCTCTATTCCCAGCTAGTCACTTGGTAGGAAGAAAACTTGTATTAGTCATCTGTTGTGGTCAACCTGCAATTTGTTCAATTCTCCAAAGCATTGAAACCAGTCCCAGGCTTCATCTATGCTAGAGTTGTATCAGCTAATGCCAATGTGGTGATTGAGGAATTTATACAGTGTATAAATTCTGATTGATGTTATGAAAAGCATTGTATTAGGAAATGCCCTTGTAGCCAAACAGCTGATTGTTTTTTGACGCAAGCTATAGCACCATCTCTCCCAGACTGGATATAATGGGCAGTTATTAACATTACAGACTGTTCTTGACCAGACAGTTTTATATGCTGATGTGTTTAGCTGGATCTGGAAGAAGCTACTTCCTCTAGCTTGTCTGCAGGGTGCCTGGTGGAGTTTGGAAAAATACTAGCCGCACATCAACAAACCAGGTGTTAGTCGGGAGAAACATAAACTTGAGAGTCAGATGGGAACAGAAAACTCTGGGCAGGAGAGAAGACTTTTACGATTTCCTAATATAGGAGTAGCATTTAATTGTAACCATCCAAAGTCATGAAACCTAGTTAGAAAACTCTTACGTCAGAAAAGTCATGAACTGCAAGGGAAGGATTCTGGGTACCCAGAAGCCTTTGCTCAATCTCCGAGAAACTTATAGTGTGAGGTAGCAAATAAATATCCATAGCTTTGTGTATGTCTTTTGCTGTTAAGTAAAAAGTAATAGTGTCTTTGCAAAACTGCTATATTCAGATGACAAATTCATAACCAGTCAAGTGCATCTAATTGCATCCCCAGCCTGCCTTTAATTGTGGAAGCCTTCAAGCTATGTTGTGTCTCAAATGTGAAGACAAACTTTAATTTTCAGATGAGAGGAGGAGCTGCGATTTAGTAAAAGAAATACATATCACTTGATTACGGTAGCTTACCTCTTACCCTATCATGCTTATCTTCTTCCTCCCCTCATGAGCATGAAGGCTCTTGGAAAAATCAAATCAGAGATTACCTTCTTCCTTTGATTTGCTTGCAATGTAAATGTATAAAGTTTCTAACCATAAGAGTGATCTTATGACTTGAGTACCCTATCATACAATTCCTTACAGCTTAGTAGGTAAATTATTGCATGTGAAGGGCTCATCTTTCACATGTTGGATGTTGTAGACAAAGTTAACCAATTTATGCCTACTTTTTCTATTCATTAGTTTCTTCTTGTATCGTGTCGAATGTTGACCATTTGAATGCTTATGTAAAAGAAAAATCTAGTGATAATTGATCACTTTTAAAATGAGAGTATTCATATTGTAATATGAATCTCTCTTCGTTTTGGCACCGACATTTGTTGCTTTCAGGCAACATGTGAGGCAACTATTGGATTATAAAATCCTTGCTTCAGTTGATCTCATTGTACAATGAAAGTGTTTTCTGAAAATTCCAAAGTTTAAATTTCTATACAACTAAAACTGTAAGAGTAGCCTTCAGACATTTTGTAGAAGTAACATCTTTCATTTTTCATTAAGTGAATAAGAATGATAAGGTTCTTGGTAGCAACATCCATGTTCATATATGACAAAGTCCTGCTAAGCTGTGACTTTGTTTGACCTAGCATAAGATAAAGAATCTGCTGTGCCTTCAAAATTTAAATTTCTATCCATTTAAAAAAAATTGTTCACATGAGTCATTCGACCAACTGCTTAACAATTGTATTTATTGTTGCAGTTAGGAAACTTTCTAATAGCCAGTGCTTTTATAAAGGGAATGCAGGATCTTTCAGTCATATGGTACTCTGCATTATAAGTTGATTAGAGGGCAGTGTCTTAATTCTTGTTTAAAACTTGCCTTTGCACTTTTTTCAGTATTAGGCAAGTTTATCTAGCTCATAGTTTAGCACTTTTTAATGTAAAAAGTGGTCCTTCCAAAAAGTTGAGGCATGGATTATATGCAGGTGCAGACTGCCCTGCCATTGCCAATAAAGTTCCTGTTTTATGAATACTAGTCTCTAGTGGTGCCATTCAGTTTGCAGTAAGCATTATGTTCACATTTAAAATGAAAAATAATAAATTGTTTAAATATATCTGGTTTGGAGAAAGCCATGAGACTCAGGGGATTTGAGGTTGCCAGGTAACTTCATGGTTTCAAACCGCTGATTGTTATTTCAGGAAAATTTCTCTATAATGGGATGTCTGTACGGGGACGACAGGACTTGGAAATCCAGGGCCCTCGACTTAATAATACAAAAGAAGAAAAAACATCCATTAAATATGGACCCGATCGACGTTTGGATCCTATTATAACTGAGGAAATGCCCTTATTGGAGGTATCTTATGATGTGTCTCCTCGCAATTTGAGCATGTAGTCAAACGTTGAACTAACCTTTATAAAATAGTAATATTCTTTACTTTTGACTTGAGCTTATTTAGAGCATTGTGGTCTTTTGACGTGGCATCCAAAATGGCAATTTCATGAAGAGGCAGAATGTTATGAATTATGCAAATCATCTTTTACAGCAAGACCAGGTTTTCAGTGTATCAAATGTGTATCTAAATTATGTGAAATTTGAGAGCATTGCATATATCTTCATAAATTGTACCTCCATTTGAATGTATACACTTCCTTCATGATTTGAGTTAAATATATGAGTAAAAGCTACAAGAAAAACACAGCTGACAAATTAGCATTTTGGTTTTTCAGTCTCTGATTGCAAAACCTAATTTCCCAGAACAGGGCCTTACTTCTTAAGTAGTGACCTTAAAGGAGGTTAGTGAAAGGAAAAACTAAACAGTAAAATTCCTTTGTTTACCAGGATTCATTAAGATTTCCTTAAATTTAACATTGACAAATTAGAATTTGTGTATAAATACAGTGGTGGGTTCTTCAGGTTACTTTCACAAATATATTTCTGTTAAATTGTCAACCTTATACATTTTTTTCTCCCAAATGCAGGTATTCTTTATAAATTTTCCTACAGGGCTGCTCTGTGGAGAAATCAGAAAAGCATATGTAGAATTTGTGAATGTGAGCAAATGTCCTCTTACTGCACTGAAGGTCGTATCTAAACATCCAGAGTTTTTCACTTTTGGTGGAAATACTGCTGTTCTGACTCCACTAAGTCCCTCAGCTTCTGAAAACTGTAGTGCTTACAAGACTGTTGTGACAGACTCTACCTCTGTATGTACAGCACTGATGTCATCAGCTTCTTCTGTAGACTTCGGAGTTGGCATAGGAAGTCATCCAGAAGTAATACATGTCCCACTCCCAGACTCTGTCCTCCTCCCTGGGGCTTCAGTCCAGCTGCCAATGTGGTTACATGGACCAGATGAAGAAGGTGTTCATGAAATAAACTTTTTATTTTACTATGAAAGTATTAAAAAACACTCAAAAATGTGGTAAGTTTAACTAACTTTTAAAAACTAAATTAGATCTCACTAAATTACTCATTGGAAGTTTTTAAGAGCAGATAAGACAAACACCCGTCAGGAGTGGCTTAGGAGGGTAATTGGTCCCTGCCATGAGTGTAGAGGACTGAACTCGACCTCTCATGGTCCCTTCCAGTTTCTATGATTACAGAGATATAATCCACAAAAGCACATACTTACAGTTAAGTTTATCTGCCAAATCTAGCAGAAAAGCTCTGTGGAGCTTGAAAGCTTCTCTCTCTCTTTCTCACCAACAGACATTGGCCTAATAAAAGATATTACTTTACCCGCCTCATCTCTCTGAAATCTGAGAGATGAATTCTGTAAACTGTGGACTAAAGAATTCTTCATAGTTAGCACTCCATAAATACCCGTCATACAGGCTTACATAGGCGGGTTGAATCCTCCAAGAATAGAACGTTAATGGTGATATAGCATCAAATATTGATTGGCTTTGCTATGAGTGTATTACACTTGTGCTCTGTGAATTTCACAGGCCTCCCATCTTCATTCAAGTACAAAGTCTAGTAAAAGGTTTGCAGATTTCAGGTGGACCTCCTGACTATCAGAAGATGGTGCAATTTCAATATGCATCTTTTGTCAAGCACTTGCTAGCTGGAAAAATATCAAGCTATAAATAGTTGACTTGCTATTGCACTACTAACTGGATTAGGAGTAAGCCTTTTTTGCTAGAGTATGTAGTGATCAATAGTACATGTTTTCAAACACCCACAAACACTGGTTATCAACTTGCTATTCCTTGGAGTGAGGTGTTGGGTAGCAAAGGCTGTCATATCAGGAGGAAAAAATGAATGGCCCGATTATATCTGTCTTTAAATGTAAAAGCACAATTGCTAATGAGACTTTCTCTGCTAAACCAGTATTACAGTTTAGAACCTGATATTTTCTTTCTAGTCACAGAGTATTAAGACACACTGCAGTTATTTGTACGAGTCGATCTTTGAATGTTCGTGCTACTGTGTGCAGAAGTAATGCCCTTGAGGATGAAGGAAAAGGAGACAATATGCTGGTGTTTGTGGATGTAGAAAATATAAATACTGTAAGTTCATTTGGAAAAAGGGGTTATTATTTTGTCTTTTACCAAGGCCTACTCTGGTGTATGCATGTCTGGATATGTTTCTGTAAGGATATGCTACAGTCTGCTGATAGACAAGTTTTACTTTAACTTGCTAGTGAAGTCAATTTTTTTTCCAAGACAGCTTTTTTATAAACAAAGTTTTAAGTGAAACTTATTCAGTAAAATGCATTAAAATAGTTAGACTCTTCAGCTGTTTCCTGCCACTGTCAAAATATGTTCTAGGAACTGTGATAGTGACAATTTTTATTTGATTTGAAAGAGTACTATAATAAGATACTTTTCATGCATTCTTGATGCCAGTCGGTTCCAAAGCATGCATAACTAGCTCCGAATGGAATATCTAAGGCTTTCATTTTGTCACACAAGTTTTGTTGCTAGCTGTGAATGAAAGAATGAGTCAGTTCAATATTATGGCCTTGGAATCCGACTCTTTGATGTTTGCTTAAACCTACTAGCCAAACTCTCAAACTGCTGGGTCCCACTCACTGAAGTTATGGCAGCTGCTGGCCCAATATCTTGTCTAGTTGTAGCTTTCCACGCTATACACAAAACTCCTGAAATGTACTTTGTTACAAACCAAAGTTTAATGTTGGTTCATGGTAAGGAACAGCAGGTGAGGTTTTTGTGTGAGGCTCTGTGGCTGCAAGCGTGGTTATATAGGGGCACATGTTAACATGCTTCTTACTGACCCCAGAGCGTTTAACTCTTGTTCATCTCAAAACTGCTTCTGGTACTGTCCTGGCGTTAGCAATAAAGTGGAAGGGAGAAGGGCAGTAGCATGGGATAGCTGCTCCTTTGTTCCGTTGCCTTATTGAGTCACTGTGCTTGCAGTATTTTGCAGCTTTATTCTCCCTTAACCAGCTGAGTGCAACCCAGGATATTAACAGCTGTGGGATGCATGCTGCTGACTTCAAAATCCTGAAGGGATAGGAGTCGATGCCTTTCTTTCTTTTTCATAAAGATGTTCTACATCAAGACATAAAGTATTTTAAACTAAAAAGAGACAGTACAGTGTTTAAATTATAAGAATGGGGGTAGATGTCCTTATTATCTTGAGGTCAGCTGTTTAATCTTGCAGAGTTCTTTTGGTAATGTGGTATTCCCAGTGTAACATATGATTGGGTGTCATGACGGAGCTGATTGGATGATGGGATAGCATTATACATATTTAGGAGTTTCCATGTTTTAGCATAATGAAGCTACCATCTCTTCACTAAACAGCAGAATAAAATAACTGAATCTTTACCAATGAATTTTTAAACAGTTGGATAACAGTAGCACTGAACTCAGTCAGTATTTCGTATTCATAGACTCAGTGCTGTTCTTTTGGCTGCCTTCTACAGTTAATATTGATTGAGCAGTTATCAGCAAGAAGATGCGTGAAGCAGGAGTTCAGACTAGAATAGCTTTCCACAACCTCAAATAAAACTTTTTTAATTAGTAAAACAAACAAGGAGTCCTGTGGCACTTTCAAAGACTAACAGATATTTAACTCATAATCTTTCATGGCCATAATCCCACTTCATCAGATGCATGAAATGGAAACTGCAGTGTGTGCGTGCGTGCATGCACGCACGCAGAGAAGGGTGAAGCATAAGGATGGTTCACAGTTCCAGAGGTGTAGCCTGTTTAAGTCTACTTCAGCAAAACAAGCAAGATGTTTTAATTCTAACAGGGCAGATGTCAGCTGTTAACAGCAATTGAAAAGAAAGTGAGGGAAAAGAGAAGAAATTACTTTGTAGTGAATTAGCCATTCTAGGTCCCTATTCAGAGCCAGTGTCATGGTGGCAAGTTTGAGTATGTTTGGGTCTCAATAGGAACTAAGGGTATGTCTTCATTGATGGCAGCAAAATCGCCACTGTCAGCCTGATGTTCCGGGCACAATTAGTAGCAAGTAGGTACTCACTGCTGTCCTCCAGAAAGTTGGCGCCAGAGGTCCTACCCCCTAGGAGATGCCAAAAACCAACCACAAGCCAGTAGTGTGTCACACGGAGCAGGGAAGTGTGTGAGTTGGAGCCACCTGTAGCTAGAGTGCAACTGCAGCTTCTGGACAGCAGCAGTTTACCATGGCAGGATTTTGTTTCTGCAGAGGGGTTTCTTCACCAGTGGAGATTCTGTCTCATGCGCTGTTGTGCACGCCACCAACCATGTCGTGACAAAGAGCTTGAGAACCCATGGTCTAGTGCAGTGGGTTTTCAAACCTTCTAATTTAAGACCCGGTTGATAAACATTTAAATAAAAATTATCCACAACCCAACAATTACACTGGAACAGGTTGGTGAAAGATATATCAGCAGCCGGGGGGGGCGGGGGGTGGCACTGCAATTCAATATTGGAAGGTCTGTGACCCAGTAACTGGATCCTGACCTGTAGTTTGAAAGTCACTAGTTGAGTGGATAGTAAACTGGACTGAGAGTAGGGAGGCGCAGTTTCTGTTACAAACTCTGTTGCTGTCCTGCTGTGTGACCTTGGACAACTCACTTCACTGCTTTGTGCCTGCTGTGTGTTTCTCTTCCATCCTTTCTCTTGGCTGATCATTTGATTTGAAGGATCTTCATGGCAGGGACTTTCTTGCCTTTGTACAATGCCTAGCATGATGGGACTATAATATTTTGTGGTCTCTATGTATGCCTGTAATACAGAAAATATGGATTAAGGCCTTCCCAAGATGCCAAAGCTGACAAACGACACAGATTTTTTGAGAAAGGGTTCTTCATTTCTAGATTGAAAATCTGCTTTTGGCAGTTGGTTTAGATTGGCATAAATAACTTTCTTGTTCTTATTTAGAGTGAAGCTGGTGTTAAAGAATTTCATATAGTACAAGTATCGAGTAGCAGCAAGCACTGGAAGTTGCAGAAAGCTGTAAATCTCTCTGAAGACAAAGGTTTGTGTGTTTTTATCAGGTGTAAGTTAATCATGGTTATGTTGATCAAAGAACAGTTAAAATCTTCTGAGAGAAAAGATCAAATACTCTTTAAATCTACCTATGTTTTGTCATCTTAAAAAAACCTTGTCATTCTGTTTTTTGCCATTTCAGAAACTATATTTTGTAATTGTCATTAAAAGACATTACTGCTCTACCAATATACTGTACTAAAAATCCATTTGTTTACTAGGAGTTCAGTCTGTTTGGACTGGTTAGCTAGTGGAGTTTTTTTCCTCAGATTTCTGACTGTCTCTTCATCTACCTTGTTTACTCTCTAATTACATCTATTTATCATTACTCTATTTATTTTTATAGAAAAAGAATGGCAAATAATTTGTTCAGTTATCTATTCTCGCTGTATTTTTAGTTTTAATCTAATTCAGTTTATAGAAGGGTACTTTACTGATACCTCTAAATTGGCTTGCTGCTTATTTCAACATGGAGCCAGCTACCTCGGCTTCTTGTTGCACTAGGATTGATGGCTAGACCAGTCAGACACTTCATATTTTGGTTGCCAGTTCTCCTGTGTTGTAGTTGTGTTCATTCCCATAACTGCTTTTCCTTCCTGTACTCCAACATTTCCTACTCCAAGGTAGAAATAAATTGGAGATGATCTGCCAGAGGAAGCCTTTCATTCAGACTATTATAAGTATGCCAGATAAATGTAGACAGATGGTTTTGCTGCACCTTCAGAAAATAATAAATAGAATCCAAGTTAAGTAAATTCTATTATCAGTTTTTGAGACAAGTGACTTGTTCAATATTGGCTCAGTGAACAATTTCTATATACTCAGTCTCCTTTGTGTATCAGCTTATAGATTCCAAAGTCTGTAAATTACGGAGATGCTCAAATACTGTGGTAGAGAGGACTGTATAGCATCTAGGTCAGTTGGAAATAGATTTTTGTAACATCTTTCTTTCAGATTCTAAACTTGCCAGTGGGGAGAGAGGAAAGCTATGCTTTAAAGCAGTAAGATGCAAAAGCTCTGGAGGTAGGTTCGCTTAACTTTATTGGGCACTGCTTTTGCATGGGATTTTAAAAAGAGCATGACTTGAGTGCTCAAGTTGCTACTTCTCATGCAGATGAAGTGACGCTTTCTCTTTTTCTGTCCTTAGAAAATTACACATTTGCAGATATTGTCTTCGGAAATGAGCAGGTATGCATATTGGTACAACTTCAGGCACTTAACTGGTCAGTATTATTTCAGTGTGAAATACCTGTCTTGGGCATATGACCCAGTCAAAGCCTTCAATGTCCCAAAAGTATTTCCACGTGACATACAATTATCTTTGCATTTGTTTGAGTATTTTAAAAGCATAAATCTTTCTGCACTCAAGTCTTACTCCTTGCTTCCTCAGTCTACGCTACATAGTCATAATAAACAATGTGGACACAGGCAGGGCTGTCCTTGGGGGGGGGGGCAGGAGGGGCAACCACTCTAGGCCCCGTGCTTTGGGGGGCCTCACCCTTTTGGGGGATCCCATGAAGCTGGCTGGAGTAAGGAAGCAGGGAGCTTTTTTCAAGTTGTGGGACTAGGGAGCAGCTCTGGCTGGTCAGGGAAGGGGGAAGGGAATTCAGACAGGCAGCGTTTGGTTACAGGAACTCTTAACTAGCCACCTTCCCACTACTGCTCCCTGAGGGGAAGAGAAAGGGCAAGTGCTGAGATAAAACTTATGGAGCCAGCCTCAGTCAAGCAAACGGGGACAAAGTCAGGAGAATGTCATATCCCCAACCTTTACAAAACAGGAACTTCTCTTTGAATTTACATCAGCATCTCCAGAAAGTGTTCGAGATATTAAAGAACTTTTTTCCTTCTACATTTAACAAGACTTTTCAGTCTTCAGGGATGTCTTGTGCAGATAATGATCTATTATACCTGAGAGAGAAGACCCCAGGTCTAGCACTCATGTGGAAATACTGGGTTTTTAGGGTTAATGGCCATCAATCAACATATTAAGGAAGTTTTTTGTCCTTCCTTCTGCACTGTAAATAAGCCCCATTGTCATTGATTGCAGTCAGACCACCAGTCCCAAAGCATGGCAAAGAGGAAAGCAACTGCGGCCATGTGGGTCTAGTTTAGCAAAACAAACAAGGAATCCTGTGGCACTTTTAAAGACTAACAAATTTATTTATTTGTTAGCTTTTAAAAGTGCCACAAGACTCCTTTGACTCAGGATGCAAATGGAGAAGTAGCCATGTTGAGCTAAGGCTGCTAGTTTTAAGTATTTACATTATAGTAGTGCCTGGATGCCCTGACCATGATTGGGGCTTGCAGTGTTAGATGTAGTATAGAAAAGATTGTTGTCTGCAAGATCACTTTCAGCATAGCCATACTATTCAAATATGATTACTGTGTCCACATTTTTAAATAGTTGTGCCTTCTTATGTTTTATTTATGTAACTAACTTGTATGCCTGATGCTTGACCAAACTGAGGTATCACTAATATTGCTTGTAGATGCAAAAACTGTGGTTCAGTGTATATAACATTGATTTAGTTGTGGTTTAAATGCACAGAATGTTACCTGTTCTGTGTCTGAATGCATTAAAGTAAAAGTATATTTGATGACTTCAGTCAAATAAACCACAGATGAGCTCAGTTTGTTCCCATTGAAGATGATGGAAGTCTTGATAATGACTTCAATAAAAATAAAATTAGAGACTGATACTCTTAAGTTTTATATCTTTTTGTCAAAGCCAATAACTGTTCATGTTGAACAAAGTGAAAGGTTCATATTGAGACTTCATGGAACAGTTAATATTTGCATGAGTACATAAAGAATTGTTTGAATTTGTATCTACATCATCTGCTTGAAAGGCAGCATGTCTACAGAAGGAACTCAAGGGAGTAGTCTAGCACTTTTTTTGGTCTTTAAATGTCCTGCAAGACTCCTTGTTTTGCTGAACTAGACTGACATGACTACCCCTTTGGAACTTGTCAACATACAGAAGGGTCTGTAAATGTGACTTTTAAGCTTGAACATGAGAGCACTTGTAGACATAAAGTTATTCTTTTGTAGTTTCATATGGTCACCAGTGTGAAATGCATAAAGCTCCTTTGCTTCTTTCTTACATATTTTAATACCATAGGAACATTCTCTGTCCCCCAGATAACAACCAGTTTACTCTGTCACCTGATCCTGAAATAGAAGTTTCTCTTGGTGTCTGCTTACTTAGTAGATAATCTTTGATTGCATCTGAACGCAGACAAAACAAGATACTGATTCTTATTTGAAGTAAGCATTAGTTAGTTTCTCTGCATTTTTAGTGTTTTCAATTTAATTTTTACATGGAAACTTGAGAATTATTTTTGAAAACATGCTGGCGTATTTGAAAGGTTTTATTTTAATTCTCTGAAGAACATGGGCAAGCTTGGCTTTCATTTATAATACTGTTACAGTTCCATGGCATGTTTTTATAGTATTCAAATTCTTGGTCATAAGACTTTTTGACTTAAGATTCTCAGTCTTTCACAATCAAGTGTATAGGGCTTGCAGTGAGTATGTACTGGAACAGAATTTGGTTATTGTACCATTGACTTTTATTTTACCTGTTCTGAATGACAAGCATCTAATTGTATTTACAGTCCAATATCAGTTACTCAGTTCTTCAGCCTGTAATAAGTAAAATTATGTTAACATTTACTAAGTGTTCAAAATGTAGATGAGCATTAATGGAAGACTAGCACATGCACTTCAATTTTTTTTTTTCAGAAATTTGTTAAATAATGTTACCATCCCATTTATACCAGTAAGGAACATGAGTGCACAACTGCACAAGATACAGACTTTTATATTGCCACCAAATTTTGTGAAGTTCCACATGACGTAGTGAGAACTAACTTACATATTTATCATAGGATCATAAATGTCATCTATGAGGATGAGGGCTGAAAAGCTGTAGGTGTGTCCTGGATTGGAGCTGTCAGAGCAAGGTCTTATGTATATTACCTAGGAACTCTAGTCATGGACCAGGACCCCATTGTGCTAGGCAGTACACAGACTGTCCCGCCCCTTGAAAATTTATAGACCAAGTTTATGACGACACAACAATGTCTATAGACAAATAGAGTACAAGGCAACAGTGAGACAGTATCATCAATGATAGCAGTGTGCATACACCAGCAATTTCACCACTATCAAAGTTTTCTTGCTAGGTGTCATGGCAAAGGGGAGGTTTTTGAAAGAGGTCAGTGAGGGAGCTTTGTACGTGTTTATGGGAAATGCTGTGGAAGCATGAGAAGTGTGTGGGAGTAAGGTATGAGAAGCAAATATGGGAGAAAGCCTAAAGTGCTTATTAAAAAAACGTAGCAGATGGGTGATGGAGGTTGTCATCATGGGTCTACTGAAGGTGGAATTGACCTTGATAGTGAAGGAGAGATATGTCAGGTATCGATGGGTTGTGTAAGGCTTTAGAAGTGGAAACAAGCATCTATCTGATGCAACAGAAAATCTGTACTCTTTCTGTTGGCTCTCCTGGGACTCACTGTCCATCATGTTACTGTCCATCATGTTAACTCCTTCCTCCCCAAAGTTTACTACAGTCCCGTAAACCATTACTCCCCTAAGCTGATCATTCCTTACCCATGGTATGAGGAATCTGGCAATACACAGAACAGCTAACAGCTTTGCGCAAGACCAGGGGTCTCAAACATGCGGCCCATGGGCCAAATGAGGCCCCTAAATGTATTTCCTGTGGCCCACAATGACACTATTATTACTAATATTTGCAGTATCATTGTATGAAAAGATTTCAGTGGTGCGGCTGTCGGTCTAACACTAGTCCTCATGCGGCCCTCCTGGTGATCTGAGTTTGAGACCCCTGCACAAGACAGTATAGTTTTTGACATTTCAACAGACTTCTGAGGGATGAGGATGATGAAGATGATGTACCAAATATCCCCATCACCACATTTTTCAGTCTTCTCCCAGGGACAGACTCTTTAATTTCTCCTTCATTGTGTGAGATTTGGCTGATATAGTTCTGGAGCAACTGATAGATCCTAGCTGATATCTTTCAAACCCCGCCCCCCCGCCTCGCCCAATCCAACAATGCAGATTTCCCTCATAATGACTTAGACAAGGGTTCCGTCAAAGTTCAAGCATCAGTTTGAAATTAAAAGTGGATTTATTGCAAGAATGGAACTGGAAGTGGTCTTAACTTGTATATGGATTTTGCAGCCTTAATATTTTAATTGCTTTTTTTAAAATAGTTTGCTAATTTAAACACCATTTCAGCCATTTCTGCCCCCAACCATGAGGCCTAATTTTTTTTTAAAAAATGAAGTTTAGATTTTTCTATAATTAGTGGACTTCAGGAGTGGGAAACTGTAAGGAAGATCCCAAGTGCAACACTGGAACCAAATTAATGTCCTCAAGCATTAATATTGATGCCTGCTATCAGCAGGACTGGAACCTTTAGTACTGCAGCACAGATCTGTCTCTCTCAAGTCATGGAGTAACAAATAACAGTAGTAGGTTGTCTTCCTCTGTGTGGGCTGACCACTAGATCGCGATGAGACACAAATTTATCAGCAGGTTTCAATGTGATTTGCAGATACCAGAGTAATGCTGGGACTCCAGAATCCTGCATTCAATTTCAGGTTTGGGAGGGGAGTGTTCTCCAATGACTCCAAACCCTTCCACTCTGTCTCCTTTCCCTGTCTTTCTCCTCACTTCTCTGAATGCCATCAGGATACCTTTCTTCTCTGGGTTTTTTAAGTACTGTTATTGGTGGCACTGAGAATACAGAAGGGCATGTCTGGGGTCTCATTCCTGATGTCTGGCACCACAGTGGCCCCAGCAACCAAGGATCAATGACAGAGTCTTGCCCAGCTCCTGCAGCCTAGTGATTGATTATTCTTATTTGCTCTGTGAGGATGATGTGTGCAGTCTAGTTACTACACAGAAGCTCTTTGTGGAGGGAGCATGTTCATTGCTGATTCCACCTTTGGAGAAATTAGTTGTGAAACTCTAACAGACCTCTACTAAGTGTGTGTGAACTATGATATTCAGGGTTATAAGTTGGCCAGATTTGGCCATATTTCCATGGGGAGATGAAACAGGATGTTCCCATCAAAAGTCAGGTTTTGTTCTGAATCATAGAAGTGCTAGAGCTTCCCAGAAAAAAATGGCTGAAATAACTTAATAAGGATAAGAGTAATGAGGGTTCTCTACAACAAAAGAAGTGTTCTTGATTCTGCTTAGCTAACTAGGCTGAGTTGCCTTGAGAGAAAACCCTAGTGAAGAGAAGGCACTTGTAATGTTTACATGAGGCAGCAGGTAGTGAAAAGCTGTTGGGGGTTTCCCAAACAGTAGGGAGTACAACAGAGCAGGTTATCAACTAGAATAATGGCCACAGCCCCTCAGTTCCCCCTTGTGGCATTGCTGGTCATGGGATAGAATTGGCCCATCTTGTTCCTTTCTTTGACACTGGCTTATTTGGAGCTGGTATGGGGTTAACTTAGTGTGAAAGCCTACATGTATGATTATTCTGTCTGCAGCCCTGTGAAGGTTTAGCAGGTAGCTAGTACTGAGAAGCTCCACAAGGGAGGAAATTCTGCCTTCATAGAATATACTTCAATCAGTTTTATTACATGCTCTGAAAGCAAAATGTGTTTTCTTACAGATAATCAGTTCAGCTAGTCCATGTGCAGACTTCTTTTTCCGAAGTTTATCCTCTGAATTAAAAAGAACACAAGAACAATCTAATGCATCTCAAGGAGCTGCAAAACAGTCGTTTGATGAGGCTGTCCGATTGATACAAAAATGTAGTGAGGTGGATTTGAGTATTGTTGTTCTCTGGAAGGTAGGTATGGTCTGTTCTCAGTTACCCCTATAATAGCTTGCTTTTGAAACAGATCAGTAGAAAAGAAGAGCAAAAGAGATTGTATATATCTAATGTAACATTGTTGAGGGGTAGAGACTTAGTTTTCCAGAAGGTGCAGTTAGATGTTAGGTTTTGTGTTCGGTAAACTTTAAAATGAAAGTTTGTTGGAAACCAGAAATTAACTTAATTTCAGCCATACATTGGGACAGTACTGAAAGTTTTTACTGTAACAATAAGTAATCAGGAGCCATTTTTATTATTTTATGATTTAATGTGATTGACTTAGAGGTGCTGTCCTGTCCACATTGAAAGGACTGGATCTCTCATGTTTTCTTACAAAGAATGAGGCTTGCTTTTTGTAAATAAAGTTCTGGTATCTTTGAACTTTACACAGCCAGAGACTTTCACTCTGTGGACACACAGGTGTAATCTCTCACACTTTGCTCATATTTTTAGAGGGTTTATTTAAAGAAACATCCTACCTTTTCCATAAAGGGTAGTTCGAATTACAAATACAAACACTAAAACATATATATATAACACTGTATACTGTGTTGGGCAATATAAAATTCTAACACTTACTCAGGGTCAGACTTTTATGCACCACACAAAGGACTAGATCTTTTTCACTTTGTTTATGGGAGAAACTGTTGAATATAAAGGACTGCTGTTTTCCTTAGTGGACTAGCCCATACATGGGAGATGTGTTAGACAGTAGTAGAGAACTTCTGGGTTCCTGCTTTAGGGTTTTGGCTTTTTCTGTTAGGCCATGGGGGCCGACAGTAGTTACAAACAGTACAGCTAAATTTAACAATGACTCCATTTGGGACTGTCAGCAGAGACTGAACTGGATGCTTCAGGATATTTAAAACAGCGACCTCTACCATTTGAGCTACAGAAATGTGGCCTGTTTGGGAAAAACAGTAGCAGATCCATAAAACCCTTGATATGGTCTAGCCCAGAGGTACTCAAACGGCGGCCCGCGGTCCACAATCTGGACCGCAAAGACATTTCTGGTGGACCGCGGCAATGTTCCCTCTAAGGGGAGAGGGCAGCTGAGCAACTCCAGTTGCTCGCTGTGCCCCCCCCCCCCCCCCCCGCTCCCAGCAGTAGGCCTACCCTAGTTGCTTGTGGACCCCGATGAATGGTGGAAGGCTGAATGTGGACCGACTTGCAAAAAGTTTGAGTACCCCTGGTCTAGCCCTTAGCAGCTGATACAGAGCCCACAAGTTAGTAGCACAGCACCTTTTCTTGAAGTTTTGTTTTTTAAAGGCAAAGTAGATGGGAGCTGGTTTCATTCTATTTAGGGACCTGAGATCTATTCCCAGCTCTGAGTGAGCTTCTCTCCATGTACAGCGAGTTAATGATTGTTCCTCACAAGATAGTACTAAGCAACTTTGATCTATAGTTAGAGTTGAGAAGAGGTCATATGGGGGAGTAGGCAACACTACCATTTTCAAAGTGTTGACTCTTGTAATTGCTGATATGCAACTGTGGTGATCCACATTAAAGTAACTTTAGATTTCCTGAAAACAATAGGATTCAAAATATCCTTTGTTTGAAATTAAATTAATTTTTTTCAGTGTATTCACTTCTGGTTGGACTTCAGTGAGAAGCTTGCCTTTGTAAGGTTTTGCAGGGTGTAACCAAGGCATCATGTGTTAGACAGCTCTGTGAACCTAAACTATGCTGAACAGGATGGTGATTTGTGCAATTAATTCCCTAGCTAAACCAGAAGTTCATGCTGCAGCATTAACTAAGCACTAACTCACTTGGTAATCTTTAGTAATCCTGAAATAAGTGTGAAAATATACCCCAGTGTCAGAATAGAGTTAGTGCTATTGTCTGTTTGCATTTTAGCAGAGAATTGCCACCTGGTATGTGGAGCAAAACTGATTTTAAATAAGTGTATCAAAATGAATATTGAGGTTTTTAAATAGTACTCATGAGATTTTATTAAAGTGAACATTAATTATTTTTGTGAAATTCACTGCATATCCATATCTTCAGTTTCTTGAATTAGAAACAGTAAGCAACCGAGAGGACCCATTCTACATGAAGATTTATTAATTAGTTCCTTAGCTTTATACTGCAAGGTAGTTGCACTTTATTGGAAGGTGAAGTGATTCATTTATTCATAATTTTGTAAATCTTTTGATAAAGATTACTGTGTACAGTGGAATATTTCTAGGTAAAAGGTTCTATAAAGGCAACATCTTTATCACTTCTGAAGTTTGCATTATAAGAGAAGTGTTATTTGAATCTTTCGCGTTTCACAGCAAATTAAGAAATATTAAATGTCTATTCACTTTTTGTTTAGGCATATGTTGTGGAAGACAACAAGCAGTTTATTTTAGAAGGCCAGCACCATGTTCTCCTTCACACAGTAGGGAAGGAGGCTTTTTCCTTTCCTCAGAAGCAGGTATTTTAAAGTTGCTTTTTTTACATTCAAAACTTCTTGCTTTGCAAAAGGCTTCCCAATGTTTTTGATATGTTTTAAACTGTGTGTATCTGAGTAAATTAGTTGGTAGTACTTGCTAAAGGCTTTTCTAGTATTTATTTTGTATGGCTCTTGTAAGTATACATCTTGTGAGTTAAAAGGAGTCTGCTAATTTTAGACCAATTTCAGCAACATACTTTCAAGTCTGTTGAAGTTTACTCAGCATTTTAAGAGAAGAAAAAATTAAATGGAAGAGTTAAAAATACGTCAGAGGTCTTAAAGGTTTGCTGTTGCTGCCCTGTAACCTAACTAATGTTGAAGGGAGTCAATCTGTAATATTGGCTAAGTGTTTTAGCATATAAAAGTAAGCAGTAGAAGTAATTGTTTGAAAAATACCTGAATAAAATTTTAATTTTAGGTACTTCCATATGCATATTTGCTGACTATATTTTGGTATGGGCATTAAGTCTCTAAATACATGTTCACCTGTTAGATCTGAATAATGTTGTGGAAGTTGTTTCTGTATTTCAGTAATGTGCTGATAATGGAGAATATTAAGTTCTTGGAAAAGTGTTGCTGAATGAACCTGCATTTTAATATATAGAAGCTTAATTAAGCATAGTATAGTACAGGCCTTGAGAAATGTGCCACACTCCTAGGGACCAGCTCAAAAACTGAAGAACCTAGGTGTGCATCACTTTAGAATACCCCTTTCCCAAGCTGCTGAAAACTACCAATGACACTTTTGTTGGTAGTGTGGTGCACAAAAGACTACTGCTTCTGAAAAAAGTTGCTGCCCAAGGTGCTTGTGGTGGTGGTGTGGGGAAGGAAGGGAATCAGCCTTGCTTGACAGTATTTGGCTTTCTTTATAGCAGGTATTCAATGCCCTGAGTCCTACGGTGCAGTTAAGCACCACAGTCAAATTACTGGGCACTGTGGTGAGCTGGTGCCTGGGATTTGTCAAGACCATATGCAGGTTATTCAGACAAATCCATAAACATCTAAAGTTCAGTGTAAACCAGCTTCTTTGTTTAACACTTGTTGACTTAACATTTGGTAGTTTTAATTACTGGGCCTCAAAATGTGTAATAAGTTACGTTAAAAGAAATGAGACAATTAAGTCCATGAGCCATCGAGATGAAATTGTAGCTGCATAATGATATCAGCTAACTATTTCCTTGAATTTTGCTACAGGATTAAAATCATAATGAATGCAAAACAGTTCAGAGCTCTTAATACAATAATATGTTGTTGTAAGAGGCCATTGAGAAGTCAAAATACTGGTGTAAGATAGCTACGTGGTAATGTAGCAGTAGTGAAACGTGAGTGAGGTCTCTCCTGAGCACAAAAAACCCAAAATCAACTTGGTATAAAGTAAAATGTTGATTCTTTAAAAAGGCTCTTGAGGTTTGTTGCAATAAGAAGTTAAGTAAAAATGCTTGAATCTTTTGTCTTCTGACGTATTGTACACAGTAACTTAGCTTTCCCTGTAACGTTTATCAGAGTTATAAGAATTAATAGAACTAATTTGGGGAAATAAAGTAAATAACTTGAGAAACTGACAAACTTAATTGGGAGAGAGCAATCAGTAAAATCTTCCTACAGTTGTAATTACGTTTAGGTTGTCTGTTCTCACTAGTATTAAAAAAATTGCTATAGAAGTAGATGATTATTTAGGGTCTGCAACAAACCAGTAAATATCTGAGCGTGAGTATGTACAGCATTGGCAATCGTAAAAAAATAGTGTACAAAACTATATTAATTCAAAATTGGATGGGTTCAAGAGTTAACTTGTGTAATACTGGATGCAAGAATACTCTAATGCATATGTGGATGTGAAGAATTTAGAGCAAGTAAGCAGGTAACAAGTGAATCTCAGTAACTAAAAGTTTAGTGGTACTATCCTGCCCCTTTTTTCATGTTCGATACCTTCTGTTTTCCCTTAAGTGTGTACTGTATGTAGTTCCTGTGAACCCTTATGCAAAAAATTTTAGCACCTTTGACTCTATTTATGTTGTTGGCCAGTGATGGTTGACTGGAATACATGGTCTCTTGCTTCACAAGGGCCTTTCCTACAGTTTCCTTCACTCTGTTCCTGTAAGTACTTAGAATAAGTGTTAATTAGTAGGTGTTAAGTGTTCAGAATTTAGAACCCTTTGGAGCCTTCACCAGGACTGAGGCATGCGTGCATATATGTGAGAGAGATGGACCAGCATTTGGACAGTGCAGGAGTTCCACTCTAAGGCCCATCTCCCACTCTAACACTGATGCTTCAGACACAGCCTGGGGAACTCATCTAGGTTACCTCAGGGGTCAAGGTCTGTCTGGTCAAAAGAAGATCTGGCCACCCACATCAGCGTAAATGGAACACAGAGGATGCATATGGTCTGCCAAGTGTTTAGGGCCCAGCTGAAAGCCAAATGTGTTGCAGTAAGAACAAACTGCACAGCAGCGATATTCTATAAATAGTCAGGGGTGGTGCACATTCCTCTCTCCTTGTCAGGAAGCACTCTATCTCTGGCACTTTTGTATAGGTCATGAAATTCACATAGTAGCTTCACACAGGGATCTCAGAATGTTCCAGCAGACCACCTCAGCAGATCAGTAGCCACGCACAAGTGGTTTCTCTGTCCAGATGTGGCAAGCAGCATCTTCCGAAGGTGAGACATTCCCTAAATAGGCTTATTCATGATGGAATCCAACAGGAAGTGCAAGGAGTTATCTTTCCAGAATCTCAGCCTGGCCTCAATGCTGGACACATTCCTCATCCTGTGCATGTGAAATCTGATCTGCACATTACCTCTAATGCCATTAGTCCCCAAAGTCTTTCTGAAGGTCAGTAGGGACGAATCTTAAAATGACTCTGGTAACCCCAGCTTGGCCAGACCACACTGGTATGCCATACTTCTTGAAAGCTCAGTGTAGACCCCGCCCCCACCCATCAGCCTTCCACTAGTGCCAGACCTGATCACTCAGAACCAGAGATGCCTCCATCATTCAGATTTACGCTCTGTATACCTTACAGCGTGGAAGTTCTCTGTCTGAATCTGCCAGAGCTGGAACATTCAGAACAGGTCAAAGACTTCCTCCTGGGAGATAGAAAATCCTCTTCAAAGGCTACATGTTTAGCGAAATGGAAAAGTTCTCTGTCTGGTCTATGCAGAAGGGCACCTTTCTGGAGGGGCATCTGCCTTTTATCTTGAACTACTTGCTACACCTTAAGCATCAAGATTTTCAGTATCTTCAATCTAGGTGCACTGGGCTGTGATTTCTGCTTCTCATCCACTAGGTGACTGGTTGCTCAGTCATGAGGAACCACATAGTAGGTTACTTCTTTAAGGGCCTTGACAAGCTGTTCTCTCAAACACACCAGCCAATTCATCAGTGGGATCTTAAATTGGCTTTTTCAGCACTGATGAGACCATTGTGCAAGCCATTAACCATATGCTCCCTCCTATATCTCTCTTGAAAGGTAGTCTTACTAGCAGCCATCTTGTCAGCCAGAAGTCTCAACTCAAGACTTAACTTCAGAGCCTCCATATATGGCCCCTTTTTTTTCCCCCCAAACAAAAGGTTCAACTGCTGCCATGCTCAGCCTTCCTTCTGAAGGTTGTATAACAATTCAACTCAAATCCAAGGCATTTTTCATATGCTTTGTATCCCAAACCCCATACCAGTAGCTGGGAACAGAGGCTTCCCTCCCTGGGTGTCCAGAGGGCTTTAGCATTCTATGCTGAGAGGATGAAACCACCTGATCTCTCTCTTAAGGCTCTCATCCTGGATCATATTGTATATCAAGGTCTGTTATAACCTGATGAAGGTAGTAGCACCAGTGCCCAAATGCATTCCATAAGAGTTCAACTGACCTCAACAGCTTTCCTAGCACAAGTCCCTACTCAGGACATCTGTAGGGCAGCAACATTATCATCTACCCACACCTTTGCAGCACACTGTGCTATTTCTTACCAGCCCAGAGATGACTTAGCAGTTGACAAAGCCATACTACAATCAGTTGCCTGTTGAAATTCAACCCCACCTCCTAAAAATCTGCTTGGCACTCATCTAATTGAAATAAACATGAGCAATCACTTGAAGAAGAAAAGATGGCTACTGATCTTTGTAACCGATCCTTCAAGATGTTGCTCAGGTTCATTCCAAGGCCCACCTTCCTGTCCTTCCTTTGGAGTCTGCTGGCAAAGATCTATATAGGGTGCTGTGAAGGCATGACTCCAGTGGTCTTCACAGTTGACCCTACATATCACTGGGGGTGGGGGGAAGCCTTCTGGCAACTGTACACGAGACGTCCACACATCTAATTGTAACAGACATAAACAACGCATCTCAAACAGTTACAAAGGTCAGTAACTGCCTTTTTTTCCTAATTGTATCTAAGATGAGTTACAATTATCTATCTAAATGCTTGGATAGCCCTTCTCAGTGTAGCATCTGAAGATGGCTTTTGTGAACTAAACTGTCCTTTGTCCATCATAAATGAAAATGTTCTGGACACATCTTTGAACCAACAGGTTTTTCCTTACCCTTACATTGAAATTTCTTCTTCGTTTGTCAAAAGCTTTATGACAAAGTACTTATAAACAATTGTTAAAGCATCAAACATTGCATTCAGTGACAAGAAAATTAGTTTGTACAATTCAACTTTTCATAGTATATCTTTTGAGCAGGGATTTCCCTAACACCGCCTAAACCCCCCTGCATTTCCCAACACCCCCCAGTTGTCAGATAGTAACAGTGTTATACCAATTTAGTGAGAACCCCCAACACCCCCATCTCCCCTTTCACCCCCCCCAATCACAAGTGCTGGGGAAGCTGCTGCTTATGAGGAATCAACAGAACTAATATCAACAGTGAATGTAATCATACCATAGGTATAATTTTTGCTCTTCACTGATATGAAACATCACAAAGCATAGGCTATTTCTGTTTCTAATGAGTACCTTTCAACAGACAATCTACTAAAGTACTAGAATAGACCTGTTGCTGCTTCAGTGTGCAGTAGGGATATCCTGGTGTTTGCTTCTGTGGAAAGGAGATATGTAAAATCAAATACATCTAGGAACCAAAAAAATTTGTCATGATAATGCCACAGGTGCAGAGCTTTTATTTGGGGACTACATGAAAAACCAGTTCAGACTAACTTCAGTTTGATTTTTGGTACAAGTAGTTTTAGCAATATTTATTTTGTATCAATTTTTAATGATTAATTTTCCTAAGCTTTGTAAACAGTCATCCATGCTGTACTTGACAATTTCTGCATGTCCACTTTCCCAGTCAAAGGTGTAGACACAAACTTTTTTATTTCAAGGTGAAAAAAGCATCTAGTTTTGGTCTTAAGAGTAGATATAAAGGACTGAGAGTCTTAGCATAAGTGTTTTTATGTCAATTTGAATACAATCTTTAAAGGCCAGCAGAAAGTTAAAAGGAGTGGGGAAAATCACAAATATGAAAATGTGGGATACGTGAAATAGCAGATAACATGTATAAATTATCTGACGTAGGTTGTGTAACAAAAACAGAAGTCAGCATATGAGCCAGACAATGACCAGGTGTGTAGAAAGCGGTAGGTACAGGAGTGAGTGTGGGCTTTGAGTCCACAATTGCAGAATTGATTGCATATTCTACTTCCTATGTAATTATGCTGCAGAATCTACATTTAAGTTCCTAGATATCGTGGTTGTAAAATACCTTTAAAATTTTAAAGGAAATGTAATCTCATGCAGTCCCATCTTCCTAAATCTTCAGCTAGTCTGAAATAAGAGCTCTAAGGTGTAGAATATCTCATCTCAAAATAAAACTGAAACCTTGATTGAGCTTCGCAAATCTCAACAATTATCTCACTGCAACAGAAAATATTACTGGCTAATATGCTTATCCCACAATTCAGAATAATCCCACCTACTTTCTTTTGTGATAAAAACTTTAGCTGCCACAATCTTTAACTTCTTCCTTGACTCCTTATACAATGGATTTTGTGAATGCTAAAATAAACCCTCACATGCTGAAAAGGAACTTTGTTTTGATAAATGGCTGAATAATTTTAATTGATATTTACTCCTTGCCCCTCTCTCAAAATTCATCTTTGGACAACCATATCAAATTAAGTTGTTTGGACTTGTTACTTCCTGAAATTAGTGGTTTATAAACATTGGACACTGTTAACTATAGGCCTCAATATCTGCACTACCTATAACTGAGTAGATGAGATTACGAGGTGGAATCTGTGCTGCTCAGGAAGAAATTATTTAGCCATACTTCTAGAGCCTCTGAGCAATGAAGAAACAGTAAAACACGCAGGTGCAGTTTTATTGATGATTTTATTTTTATTTGGTTTTTTATTACCAAATAGTGCTAAACCAGGAGCAGTTGGCAGCAGAAGATTATCATCCACAACAGATCGAACCATAACAACTTTTAAGGAGCCAATAAAACCATGATGCTGACAATAGGGGGTCCATTAAAATTCCAGCAGAACTCTTCATTTTTAAATAAACCTACGTTATTCTGGACTGATCAAATTGCACTGTGAATAATTACGTGTAAATTTGAGTGACCAAATTGTACTTGCAACCTCAGATGGACACATTTCCTGTCCTAAATGGTCATAAAATTAGAAGTTCTAAATCACTTTATCCTAGGTAGGATATGATTAATAAAATAATATTCTTCAGGGAATACCTTGTTCCCTGTAGGAATTAATTTTTCCTCTTCTATGTACAGTATTTACACTGCTTACTTTTATGTGCATTACTAGGAGGAAGAGCGTTTAATTTTCATAGTATGCATTAGGTTTTAGTTACTGTTGGATGCAGAATTTTGTACTAGATGGATCAGCTATCTGCTTTCGCGCATCTTAGCCTTAGTATTTTGTTCTAAGTTATAAATAGAAATTATAACTGAAAGGGTTGCTGACAGTGCTCCAAGTGTTACATACCGACGCATCTAGTGTTGCTAAGCAACATTGCTTTTTTAAAACTTGATTCACATGCGGTAGTGTAGGAGTCTCTCTAGTGAAAGGATAGTTTTGAATCTGTTTATCCCCTTGTCTTCCTGCTTCCTCTAAGTCTACACGTGAGACGCTACTCTTGAGATAAAATTAGAATCAAAAAATGCCAAATGTGGTTTGTTTCCTTTGAGCAGCCGAAAAATAAAATAAAAAGGAAGCTAGGACATATGTGACTGGTTTCTTAAATAAGTGAGTTGTACAGTACAATCTCTACCAATAATATGAAATAAAAATTAGAAATCAAAAGTTCTGAATATATGCGGAGGATTGGATTTTTAAAATGGAATCAGTTCAAACATGTGAATAGGAATCGTTATGGTAAAAGCTGTCTGGCCTACAAAAGTACAAGCTTTGACAGTAAACTTAGCATTTGTGCACATTTTATATTTTAAAAAATTGTTCATACTTTACTGTTGATTAGACAGCCTGATACTGAATCAGCTATGCCCATTAGTAGGTAAAAAGTTTGGACAAAGGACCATCTTTCAAGATAATTATTATAGGATAGAATTTGAGGCAATTAGTGAAAATTAGCTAAGTATTTGTAGGAACCTTTCTTGCCATTGCTTTTAACCCTCTATAGTGGAACACTGCAAATCTTAGCTGTCTTCTCCTTAGTCTCTAGTGGCCAATTGGCTTTAGCTAGTCAAAGCTCAAAATATGACTACTACTACTACTTAATTGTTAGGGCTTTCAATGCTCAACAGTCTCATTCTCTTCCCCATTTGTTTCCCAACCTACAGTTGCATGAAATCCTTTACTTTTTAATGTTCCATGTTTAATTTCACGCTTCCTATTACAATATTCCTTCCTGTTTGTCTAAGTATTTTTCTGCTGATCACATGAGTCAAAATTCAAGTTAGGGCGTCTTAAGGGAGGAAAATAGTAGATTAGAAGGGGATTGGGCTGGATAATTTTTCAACTTTAATTTAAAAAAAGAATATGTGGTTGGATGTTTTGGGTCGCTGCCATACTCAAGATTACAGCAAAAGAAGCAAGGAGTTCTATGGCACTAAAAGTCTAACAAATTTGTTTATTGCATGAGCTTTTGTGGGACAAAATCCCACTTTGTCAGATGCTTTGAATGTCTCAGATTGTGGCTTTACCTCATCTAGGATTTAAAGATATGATTTTTAGCTCTCCGCTGGCTTTAATTCTGCCAATTTAGCACAAGTTAAATATAATGTGCCTTATTTATAATAGATTCTTAAAATGTGTTGGCACATGTTAGCTAACACATCCTACTGTCACACCTTCTGTTTTGGTTGCCTGGCTCATCAGTCTCACCTACATGAGCAGAGTTTAGTTGATTGCCATATTTGCAATTGGGAAGGAGTTACTCCCAGAGCAGACTGACAGAGGCTCTGGGAGGGTTTTGCCTTCCTGCAGTGTGGGGTATGGGTCACTTGCTGGTGGATTCTGTGTACCTTGAAGTCTTTAATCCATGATTTCAGGACTTCAGTAACTCAGCCATAGGTTAGAGGTTTTTTTATTCCAAGAGTGGATGGCTGAGATTTCTTGGCCTGCATTTTGCAGGAGGTCAGACTAGATGACTTATTAATCCTTTCTGACCATAAAGTCTAACTCTTTAAATCCATGTCTAGACAAGATAAAAGACTGGGTTGGAGCTGTTTGATTAGAGAAAGAAACCTTGGGGTAAAAAAATGGTAGCTATTGAAATGGCTATTTGTAGTTATCAGAGGGAAGAAGTTGTTGTTTGTGCCAGTGATGTTTCATATATTGGATAGGAAATTTGAGGATAAAACTAGGTATCAGTGATGCATGAGCAGGCTAAATATAATTTATAAAAAAGAGGATATTACGAATAAATCAACACTTCTGGTCTACAACATGTGCTGCTATAGAAAGAATGCAGAAGATCTCCTCAAGTACATATTTCAAGATGCGTACTATGAGGTTGCCATTTTTACACTGTGTGTATTAGTATACTACTATGCCAGTGTTTTATTAGCAAATTGTTTTATAACATGTTTACAGCAGTAAAATGGGTTCATTTGAATGTAATTTTAATACTTGAAACAAAAATACACTTTTCAGAGTCCCTTCATTCTCCTAATCTTGCACTGAAGCCGTGAACTGAGATAGACATGTCATTCCTCTCTGTGGTGTTTACTTTTCCAGATAATGTTAAGTTTTAATTTTAAATTGAGTGATTGAAGTAAACAGAACAATGTTGCGTAACACCATTCACTCAGCCTTCATTTCAAAATGAATAGGAGTTGGTGTGAACGGTACTTAAACTTAACACATGAGCAAAAAAGTAGGCAAAATAGGTAACGGGCTTAATCTGAAGTTGAAATGAGAGCTCATTGATTATAATTAGTTTCTCCCTATATTTTCAGTTTGCACTAACTCATTCATTCACTCACACTTTTTGTTCTCACTGGCACTTTCTACCACTTCCAGTCTGAGTTTTTTTTCATCTCCTCTCTAGCTCTTTTCTCCTCTCCCTCCATACAGCCTTATTCAGATGGTTCAAGATCTCTTCGCAGCCTTCCTGTTTATCTCACTCTTGCAATCTCTGCTCAGAGCATATATTTTCTTGGGTGGCAGAGGAGTTGTGTGAAATTGTTTTTAGCATTTTTTTGCTAAATAAATAAGTTAAAGTTTAAAAAAGTATTGTTTATTTGGACAAGGAGTAAGCAGCACATTGGCCTTGCCAAGTAACTGGGAGAAGTTGCCTTTGACATCAGTATAGTTGAAATTGCCCATCACTGTTTGAGATCATATTCATTGACCAGTAACTTTAGTCAGATTTAAAAATATCAAGTGTGGGGGGTTTTTCTTTTTAAGGCTCTACCTCCTTTTTGGCACCCATCTCATTTGGAAAATGGCACCTTTTCACATTTGCAGATGGGTAGGTTACCAGATGTCAGGCAGAAGGAGGACATGTCCTCCTTTTTACCTTCCTGTCTTCCATCCAGCAGGCATTTTAAAAATACATGATTTTGTCTGGCTTTTTACTTACAGGGCTTAAAGGATGCTGGAACACCCCGGAACATCCTGTTATTAGGGGGAGGTGTACCAAGGCCCCATATAAACAGAAGAATATTACATTAATACTACATTTTCTCCCTGTCTCCTCCAATCTCCTCCTTTTCATACTTCCCTGTCCTCCTTTGCATGCTTTGGTATCTGGTAGCCCCATGTATGGGAAACTTTTACAGGTGTACCAGTCTGCTGTGATATTGGGTTAATCATTTAAAGTGAGTTTGAACACACCAGTTCTTAAACTTTAACTAAACCACCTGTAATGCAAGATGGAGATTTAAGTGTGATTTGCAAAAACCATTCTAAAATCATGCTGAAGAACCTAACAGACTGTATGTGATCTTTTGTAGTACAGATGAGAACAAATTCATTTGAAATACAAGCAGCAGAGATCAGATATAATGTGAAGATCTTTGCGTTTTTTGTCAGTAAAGGAAGGTGTGTGTTTAACTCATTTAGTTAATCTGAAGTTGAATGATAACAATGGCTGCCATTCATTTGTGATTTCCCAATTTTTGTGATTCATTTTTCTAATAGAGTCAATGCAGGAGTTATTCTCACAGCTGAAATGAAGAATCAAAAGAAATATATCGGTTAATTTCTGTTATTTAGTTCCTATTCCCAACAGCTCTTGGGAAATTATGGGAGATGATATAATTGGTTACTTCAGTGTTGTCTTGTAATACTGAGCAACTCATATTTAAAAACCTGTAATTTAGAACAAACCAAATGACTTAATTGTCCACATCTTTTTTGACTTTTCACTTTTATGGTAAAAACCCATTTTGCCTGTCTCTTTAGAATATGTCCATGCACTAGTACTGGCATGGACAGTTATGGTTTATATGGATCAAAATATTGGTGGGATTTTTTAGCTCAGTAGCCAGAATTAGCTTAATCTGGGTATGAATTGATTTTTATCAAATATACATGGAAGAGGTTACATGAGAAAGTTAGTGCAACTAGTACTAGAACATTTATTTTAGTCATAATGTTTGTTTTGAAGAATGTTTTTGAGTTTATACGTGTTTTTCATTGTTTTACAAGAATTACTAGTATTTGTATTAGCTGAATTCTCTAAATTTGAGATCAGAAATCCCTGTTTTACAAGTTGACAATTATATGGTTTGTAAATACAGTGGTGTAGCTTTGTTTGTCCCAGGATATTGGAGAGAGAAGATGGGTGAGATAATATTCCAAGTGATGCCTTTGTTAGAGACCAAAAGACTAAACTTAAATCTGGGGTGTGCAGTTGTCCAAATTCAGTCTTTGTCAATCTTGCAATACTAAGGTAACAGTGCTTTGAGCAATGGGTTTCAAACACGTCAAATTAATCAAATGACGAAAATTCAGTGATGCAGCTTGCTTTGTCTACCTGTTTTTTATGTATTTTTTCCTATGATTTTTTTTTTTTTGTAGGGTTTTAAGAAAATACTCGGGAATTCTGATTGGGAGGACTTGGAACAGGTAACTGATGTTAGGGGGAAGAGCAATATCTAAGGTATTGATATATGCTGTCTAAGATGATGCTGAATATTCTACATATCTTCTAACTTCCCCCAGTCAAGTCACATAAAATTAAGGTGAAGACTCTTATGGTCTCTGAATACAACCAGTGCCAACACATCATGTCACCCTTCAGCAAAGTGGATGCTATTTACAGCAAGACCAGAAATGCCATCTGAATTAAAGAGTTTCCAACTATATTCCATTGTTGATCAAAATATTCTGCTGTTTCTTGAACATTTAGGATTGCTGTTCTGTGCACAGCAACTTAGTTGCATTCTAAAGAGCATCATCTTAAATTCTTGGAAGTAGATGCTGTCTTCCTATGGCCTACAGCCAGACCTGGGATGCTACTATAATGCAAATAATTATTTAAATTTCAACTGTGAAATTGGAACACCATTAAAATGCTCATTGACTTCAGTTAAGATCAGGATTTTCCCCACTATCTTTTATTAACTTCATTACAGTCTCAGTATGTTTCTATTCTGTCATAACCCCTCTTCTGTGGAGGCTGAAGGATGCCAGTATAAGTTTTCAAAACAAGCATAACAATAAGCTAAGAATGCTGTGGACTATTTAGTGTAGCACAGAATTTGGATTCATTAGTCAGGTCCTAGTACTTAGCAATTGCTGACATATTCATTATTCTTAGTGCATTTTATGTGACTAACTAATAATTGCATCAGCAGTTTATAAGTGAAGAAGAAAGCTAACTCATCCGCAAATTTGATTGGAGTAGATACCCAACTAGATGGTGTCAGACAAGTACCATAAGGTCTAGATTCTGGACCAGATGCAGCCAGGGTGATGCACTGAAGTTACACCTTTCTACCTCATCTAATCCTCTCTGTCTTGGAGGTTAATTTCCCCAATGGGGAAGATGTTCTGCCACCTGTCTTCCCTTGGGCTTTCCATTGTGTGGGGAGGAAAGATAGCTTTCTCAAAGAACTTCCTAGGTTTCAGATTTAGAAGTGTACTGTATTAGTGCACATTTCAGACACGTTCTCTTCCCAACCAATGCCACCACTGTGGGGGCTTTCCTAGCTATCTGTGATTCCAGTGGCAACCTCCCCATAATAGATTTTTTTTCACTGTAGTGTTTGGATTTTTGTAAAAATGCAGAACAAACTTTGGTGCACTGTCAAAACATTGTTCTGTTTTTGTCTTACCAATAATACATATCTGCAGATCTCTTAATATTCATTTGTTTTAAAGAAGCAGTTTTGGGGGAAGGAAATGTAATAGTCTGTCTGTGATATAGTTCCCCCATCATAAGAGTTGCTATTCTTCCTTATCTGAAACAGTAAGATACAGTAATTTCCATAATTTGCTCCTGTAAGCATTATGACACAAAGGTGTAATTGCTTGAGAGCTACAGTTCTTAGGAGAAAATAGTAACTTCACATTTTAATCTGTCTGATTAATCCATTGTTGTATAGTGTATCTTATGAGAGTATTGTAAATGCAGTTGTCTGAATTTTTGTGTTCCAGGAATCACCAGAAATGGTTCTCTTAAAGTTTTTTCGACCAGAAAACACTCCTGTACCCACAAGACCAACACCAGAACAACTTTCTAACCTTATCAAGACTAGTCTTCATTATCCAGAGTCCTTTAATCACTCATTTCATCAAAAAAGGTTTGATTGTTAGCTTTTAACATTTCAAGAGACCTTTAGGAAACATTGTTTTAGTTTCTTAAGTAAAATTTCCTTTAGATTGTAGTCTTTGAAAGGATGAAATAAAATTACCATGAATGAGAGAGAATTCTAAAACAAAAATCATTTTTTGTAAATATATTAGTAAAATTACACAATTGCATTTTCTAACAGTTGAAAATAAGACAGTGTGAATATGAAGTACTGTAGATTGTTTAGCTTTAAAAGTTAATAGGAGTGTTAAGTTAGGTGACTCATTAAATAGATAATAAACATAACAGTGAAGAAATCCTCTTCCCTCTGCCCTGCCTACTGGTTGTGTCCTCTATTTGTGAGCTGGAGAAGCAGGTTCTGCTGGGTCCAGCAGCCTCATGCAGCAGGTAGCAGCTCTGCAGCACCAGTTCTGTGGGGGGAAAAAGAAAATTCTGCGCGGAACACTAATTCTGTGTGAATTCTGCATTACGTAGTGGTGCAGAATTCCCCCAAGAGTAAAAACTACAATATTTGAATAAACAGATAAAAGAATATTTTAATATGGATAAAAGAACCCTTGCTCTAGTTAATTTTTATAGGGGTAGCCATGTTAGTCTGTTTATAGAAAAAAAAATTCTGTGGCACCTTAAAAACTGATGCATCTGATGCAGTGAGTTGCACTCCTCAAAAGCTTACGTCCAGAGAAATTTTTAACCTTTAAGGTGCCACAGGACTTCAGTTGTTTCTAATAATTCTTATTACTGTCCAGCTTTTCTGAATGTTAACAAAGTTTTGGGTATAAAGTATTATAGGAAGAGGTATGTTGAGCTGTTTAACATAGCTAAAGGGGAAGGCTTAGAGCAGTACCTATGAGCTAAAGCACTTATAAAATTTTTTTTATTTGATAATTGTATTCCTCTAACTTCTACTTTGTGGTTATATACTTCTTTCTGAATTGGTAGTACTGTCCATTTTTTGTATAAGCATTATACCACAAAAATAAGGGGAACTAATCTAGCTTTCCAATTTGCTTTGAAATTCCATATGAAACTTGATATGTATTTTTTTTAGAATTTATTCATTTTCTTGTAACATTTTGGCAACATAATTATTACTTCATTATACTAGTATAATAGAAATTGAAACTAGCATAAATAAAATATGTAAAAAGTGATTGCTTTAATGACAAGAGCCTGCACTCATTCAAATAGGGATCAGTTCTCATCATACTCTAATTTGGATTATGTGCTTTCTACCTAAATTCCCTCTGTAGGGTTTAGGTCTTCAAGGCATTCGTTACTACCTTCCTTAGCGTTTACTGCTAAGCAATCCAAGTGATGCATCTCAGTAGTGAAGTGATACGTTTACTTCATACACCTGGGTAAATAGGTGCTAGGTGATCCTTCTGGAAGCACTGTTGTGCCAAGCATTAGGGTGCACTAATCAAGTGCATTGAGGTAGAATTCTTCAAGATACGAAGCAATGCCTAAATTTAAAAAAAAAAGTCTTAAATGTTCACATGGTGCCAGTGTTAGTTGAGAATTGTGCATGAGCATTGGCTAAAATATATTTCTTCAGGTTGGTGAAACAAATATTTATATACTCCTATTAGTCAACAGTATGCAGCAAGGAATAGAAGCCTATGGAGAGAAACTGTAAAGATAGTATTGCAGCAAGTCAAAATTTAGACCTCATCTTCAGCCAAGTGTTCTTTAATTTTATTCTAAAATATATTATTAGTGCACCTTGTTCTACTTGATTTTTTTTTATAGAAAGCTTGCAAAAAGTAAAGCTACACTATGACCTGTTGCATTATCAGGTCTCATTTAGACAAACTGAGGAGGTAGCTTCAAAACTGACTTCAAGTTTTTTTTTCCCTCCGAGTTCAACATTGTAAATATACCTCAGTGAATTTCTTTTTTCAAACGTAAAAATTATCTGATGGCATGTAAGAGCTGATATTAGACTGTACTACTGCCACATAAAATACTGTTAAATATTTTAATATTTACGTAATTGAGTAATCCTTTTTAAATAGCTGTATGTTACATTTTTGTAATTCTCATGATTGTCCAGGAATAAGTATGAATCTTGCATCATAAAACAATTTTTCTCTTGCAGCCTTTGTTTAGTACCTGTCACTCTTCTACTTTCCAATTGTTCTCAGGCTGATGTTGATGTAATAATTGACGTGCGGCATAAAACAACAAGGTAATAACCTTCTAAATATTAAATTACAACCAATTTCATATTTACTGTGAAGACAGTGCTACTAAGATCTCAGTTTTTAACATCTTTTTATCAAGCGTGTATTAAATGTATCAAACATTTAGAATAGGACTTGCATCTTACTGTGTTCCCATTGATGTCAGTGGGACTTTTGACATCCTCTCGATTGGGACATAGTTAAATCAAGGTGAATATATGTAATATTTAAAAAAAAAAAAAAAAAAAAAAGACAAACCTATGTACATTTGGAAGTAAATCAAATTAATTGTACTGCCAAGAGGACTGGGAGTAGTGACTGGATTATGAAGAAAGGTGGGACAACAAAATTTTATTTTTTTTTTGCTTTTTAAATCTCCTTGCGGGGGGGTGGAATAAACTGAAATGTTTACTACAAAGACGCTATTGGTAAAATAAGAGGAGCGTCAACAGATATTGCTTTCATTAGAATTTTTTATTTTGTTCGACAAAATTTTTCAACTGGAACAAAAAAGTTAGCTTTACAAATAATTACAGTACTTGAATCTAAAATTCTTTTAGAAAGTTTGATGGAAGAGTGCAAAAAATTTTTTGTGTAGATAACTGCTACTTTCATTGTTAAAATTACTGTATAGAAATCCATATTTTAGTATAAGCAATACAAAATTTGACAAATTGCTTCTCATTCTAATGAAAATTATAATTACTTCGACAGCACTTTTGACAGATTAAAAGATTTTTATCCACGTCTGCACAGGACTGTAGGTTTTACTTGGAAGTATAATAATCCAGTTTGGTGTTATTGAAGCTTTCTCAGAGGTGGATTGCGAAAGGCAAAAATTGGGAATTAGCAAAATTCAGTGTAACGAAGCTGCATATGCCCACTGCTGAGGGATTACCCTGTATATTGAACCAGATGGTTATAGTTTTGAAACTGGGTGCCAGGCTTTCAGTATGGATATTGACAGATGGTAGTAAGGAGTGCCATCCACCAAAAAGTCCCAATTTAACAATTTTTAAAGAATTAGTGTATAAATGAGTTATTAGAATTTAATGTGGAACTGAGCAATGGTCAGCTCATCTGATCATTGTTCAGAATGATCAGCCAGCCAAAGCACCGGAGTTGTAGTGCATTTGCATTCTAGTGAATACAGAAAATATACAGTGGAGTACAGTTTTTCATTGGTCTGCCTCATAGACTTCAAGATCAGAAGGGACCATTGTAATCATCTAGTTTCATCGTCTGCACATTGCAAGCCACAGAACATCACCAACTCCTGTCACTTTGAATGTGTGTATGTTAAGTAGACACTTAAGCATATGGTGATCTGAAATAGATGCCTGAATTTTTTTTTCTTTCTCTTTCAGTCCTGAAGCACTAGAAGTCCATGGATCTTTCACGTGGCTTGGGCAAACACAGTACAAATTTCAGCTTAAAAGCCAGGAGGTCTATAGCTTGCAGTTGAAAGCTTGCTTTGTTCGTACAGGAGTCTATAATCTTGGAACTCCCAGAGTATTTGCCAAGTTAGCAGACCAAGTTACCTTGTTTGAAACGAGTCAGCAGAACTCCATGCCAGCACTGATCATCATCAATAATATTTGACCACTTACTGGAAGACCATACTAAAAACCAAAAGAATCTGATTTTTTTCTTATTACACTGATTGACATTTATTCCAGTTTTGGAATGTTACCCCAACATCTGACTTGTTAAAGAAGATTGTGTAGGAAACAATAGCAAATATTCAGACTTTTTGCCATTTTGTTTCTTCATGCAAAGCACGTTGGACAGAAAATGCGTATATCTTTTTTAATGCATCTCTGGTAATTAGTACTCATAACACTGAACTAAAATACTCCTCATAAAACAGTTTGAATTTACTTGTATCCCAAGCCCTATCGGAAACAAAAACTTCAGCTCAACTGCTATTACAACTTCCGGCATGGTGTTTTAAATATATTTTGCGTTAAGGATATATTAAAAGACAATTCAGAAGACAACCCTTGTTGTCTTTTTTCCTGACTTAAGCCATTATTTGTCAGAAATTCCAACCTTACTGTGAAGTTTGATAGGTTGTTAAATACAATTTATACTGGTTATCTTTTTTCCAGTTTTAAAAATTAGTTTGGGGCTTTGTTATTGTCTCTTCACGTTCTGATAGCCAGTGACCCTTACGGCTTACACACAACTCCACTGATGTTCTGAAAATAATTTTGAAACCAGTTTGAGTATTTTCTCATTCATCTCAGTAGAGAATGCACTATTCCACAACCATGAGATTTTTGTCATTTAAATTGTCATTCACTTTATTATGTAACTAAAACAACTGAGTTGATCTGTTTTAAAAAAAAAAAACTACTCAAATTAAGCTTTTCAAGAAATGTATTATATTTATAATGTAATGTAAATAGAATAAAACATCATATTCACTGTACACACTCTTGTTGCATACTTTTTTTCCTCTTGTATCTTATCTATAGCAAATTAGTGTCTTCATTAGAAGTTGTATGCTAGTGTAACTAGCAATGGCACAGTGCACCCACACTAGCCATGCTAGTTTAGGTGCAGTTTCCAGTCCATAGTCACATACAGCATTCTTGTCTAAAATTGCAGATGCTGTTTATCAGAAGGCAACCCTGGGTGGAGTGTCCTTCTGCAGCAGGTCATTGTACAAACACGCACCTGTTTTGGTTTCCTATTCTGTTTAATCATGAAAGAGTCAGTCTTTGTCTCCCAATACAAAATTTCATCTCAGGGCATATTTTATTTCCCTAAAATCCTTACAGTAAAACCCACAAATTTGCAGTAAATATGAAGGCGCAGTAGAAGGTTTCTGTCCCTGTCTCCTTGGACACCATTCAGAGGTTTCTGCCTTTGAGTTTATCAACACTCAGTTTCCAGTTCCCTCTACCTTTGTTCCAGAGTCCCACTCTCTCCAGGCCCTTACTCTGTGACCCGTCTCATAACTCATCTTTTCAGATGCAGTCCAATAACTGACATCCCTTTTGAGCCTCAGAACTGACTCTGGCTCAGAGAGGTGTGCAGACTAGCTCCTCTGCTGGCTGTTAACCATTAGCCATTTCAGTTTCCCACTGCTGGTTCTTTGGCTAAGGACAGTCAGCAACCTAGCTTGTCCACTGGCCTCCAAGCCAATTTCTTCCCCTTCCTAGCTAAAGCATAAAAAGGAAGCTTACAGGAAGTGGAAGCTTGGACAGATGACTAAGGAGGCATATAAAGATATTACTTGAGACTGCAGGGATAAAATCAGAAAGGCCAAAGGACAATTGGAGTTGCAGGTAGCAAGGGATGTGAAGGGTAACAGGAAGGGTTTCTACAAGTATGTCAATAACAAGAAGAGGATCAAAGATGGTGTAGGTCTCTTAATGAATGGGGCAGGTATCCTCATGGTGAAGGATGAGAAAGCTGAAGTGCTCAATACTTTTTCTACTTCAGTCTTCACAGGGAAGGCCAGCTTCCAGCCCACTACACTGAGTATGTCAGATTGGAGAGAAGAAGAGAGGCCCTTGGTGATGGAAGGTTATGTTAGGGACTACTTAAAGAAGCTGGATGTGCACAAGTCAATGGGGCTGGATGAACTTCACCTGTGGATGCTGAGGTGTTGGCCAATGAGACAGCAGCACCACTGGCCATTACCTTTGAAAACTCATGGCGAACGGGGGAGGTGCCGGAGGACTGGAGAAAAGCAAATATAGTGCCTATCTTCAAGAAAGGCAAAAAGGAGGCTGCGGAGAATCACAGACCTGTCAGCCTCACCTAAATCCCTGGAAAAATCATGGAACAGGTTCTCAAAAAATCTATCCTGAAACACTTGGAGGAAAATAGTGTGCTCAGGAACAGTCAGCATGGATTCATCAAGGGTAAATTGTGCCTGACCAACCTCCTTGCCTTCTATACTGAGATGACTGGATTTGTGGATTCGGGAAGAGCCATTGACGTGATATACCTCGACTTTAGCAAGGCTTTTGATAAGCTGTGTGTGCCTGATTCAGCCTTGCTCCCTTGGCCACCACTACAGGGGTAAGTTTTGGGGCCCCCAGGGCATAGGGGAGGGAAAGGGAAGCTGGGGGGAGATGAGGTTACAGCAAGCCACCCAGCATCCTGGGCCCAGTGTGGTGTCCCAGAGGGTGAGCGAGGGGTGAGTGGGCAGGGCGCAGGGCAGGCAGGCATGCAATTTTGGATGAGACACATAGCAATAGCAGGGGAGGAGGGTGAATCAGCAGGACCCAGGTGGGACAATCGCTGGCTGGGCTGGGTGGTTTTGGGCCAGGTGGGGCACAGAGTTGGGGGTGTGAGAACAGGCTGTTTTGGGGCAATAGTGGGGGTGTCAATGGTTTTGGGCCAGGTGAGGCAATAAGGGGTGAGAGTGGGGGGGTGGGTTAGCAGGGCCTAGATGGGGCAGTAGTCATCTGGAGTAGTTTCAGGCCAGCCAGGGCAAGGGGTTGGAGGTGGTGTGGGGGCAATAGCAGGAGGGCAGTTTGGGGCTGGAGAGAGCAATAGTGGGAGGTTAGCTGGGTGGTTTTTGGCCTGGCAGGCCAATAGTGGGTGGGCCAGGTGGGTTGGTTTTGGGCCAGGTGGGGCAATAGCAAGTGGGGGCACTTTTGTGCAAGAGCTGGGCCGTTAGTAGCTGTTCCAATTAAAAAGAGTTAACTTTGGTGAGGACAAGCCTAATGAGGTCATGAGAGAGGCAGAGTAGCATGACTGACTAAAAGCTGGACAGAGAGTCTTACGGACCCCATAAGTCCTTTGCAGTTTGCATTGGGCTGTTGGCTTACATATTCAAGATCGTTTATGGAAAGCTGTGTGGCAGCCAAAGTCTTGCCCAGAACTCTTGAAATAAACCTCAAAAAGGGCATTCTGGATTTAAACTGGTGCCTCTTGAGCATCCTCTCTTGCCACTGCCACCCTCTTTAAAAATACCTTGTGTGTCTGGGGCTCCGAGTTCCTTAGGTTGCAAAGTTTTCGGTATCAACTTTCTTCAGATAACATATAAAACCTCTTTTCCCTTAGCAACCCCACTCACACCATCTGAAAATAACTGGGTTTTTCCTTCTTGTAGCACCAGTGAAATTCTGCCTTCATTTATGCTTTCTCCATGGTCTTCAAATTCAGCAAACAGGGGCCAGTGGGCTAGTGCTGCCCTTTAGGTATTAGTGGGTAAATAAATCACAGGTGCAACTGCAATTTAGCAAACAATTCTAAAGATGCAAAAAAAAAAAAAAAAAGTGCAGGGTCCAACTTAGACTGGGGTAAGGTGGGGGCCAGAGGGAGTTAATCAAATGGCAAGGGGGGAGGTGAAATCGCTGGGGAAGGAGGGTTGTCAGGAGCTAGGTAAGGTGTGAATGCACTGCAGAGAGGCTGGCAGGCTAGGAATGAAAAAGCACGATCAGGAGGGGTTTGGGAGCTGGGTGAGGTGGGAGCAGGGAGGTAGTGGGCATTTAAACAAGTGAACAGTCCCATTGTATTCACATGCATAAAGAATGGATATAGTAACTTTTCTGTCAATGGTCCACAAGAAAGAAAAAATCCAACACCCTTATTTTTAAACTTTTATTTTTAAATTTTGTCACTAAAGAAGCTGAATACACTAAAGGAGCAGACCTCTTCAGTGGAAGAGTGCCACTCTCCAGATTGGAAGTACAATTTAATTATTCTGCTCCTCGGTTTTGCCCTCCTGTAAAGTGCAGCAAGCCAGAAGCTAATTGTTCTCTTATTGAAAAGTTCCAGTGGGGTACTGTGTCAATCTAGTTCAGCAAAACAAACAAGGAGCTCTGTGGCACTTTTAAAGACTAACAAATTTATTTATCACAAGTGCTTTTGTGGATGAACTCCATTTTCAAGTCTCTGACAAGGTGGAAATTTTTTTAGTCTTTAAAACTGCCACTAGAAATTTGCAGTGTCAGCTGTATTTCTGACCTGTACCAGAAAAATAATTCATTTTTGTAAAGACAAATGTAGCATATTGGGAAGGAACATCACCAGCACTGACCTGAAGAAAAGAATGATTACTTCCTAGGAACTGTGGTTCTTTGAGATTTCGGCACTCATTCTCCATACCTGCTTGTTTTGATTTAGCATAAAGAAGGGACTGAGGGTTGCTGTAAGGAGGGTGGATCATATCTGAGAATTGTTTATTTTTGACTTTCTGAATTCAATCCACTTATATTAAATTGTTTCAGATATGTAAACACATTTGGTGCAGCATGGTACCTTCAGACAGGTGGGCCTCAGTGTCATGGAATGCACATCTATGCACCCTGGGTTATGATCTATATGATTTTTCTGTTCACTTATAAACTGTGATTTATGCCAGTCATGCCACGCAAAGTTTCTTTCTTTGGATGCCCATAATCCAGTGTTTCACAACCAATGTACCAGGGCATGCAGGTGTGCCATCAGGTCTGAGCAAGTCTGCCACAAAATTTGTTGAAAAACTACTCAGAGCTCTGGACTGGCTCATTGGCTCATGAATATTCATGAGTTCATTTGGAAACTACATGGTGGTGTCTCTCAAATTAATTAAAGGTAGCAAGGTGTGCCACGGCAGAGAAAATGTTGGGAACCACTACCATAAACTATTCTACCTGATTACTATGATGATATGTTTCCTGCAGTGACAGGAAATCACCTCTGCCAGAAGGGGGGAGGATTAATCATAGAATCATAGGGTTGGAAGGGACCTCATAGGTCATCTAGTCCCACCCCCTGCCAGAGGCAGGACCACTCCCACTTAAACCATCCCAGTCATTGTTTTGTCCAGCCAGGCCTTAAACACCTCCAAAGATGGAGACTCCACCACCTCCCTCGGCAGCTCATTCCAAGACTTCACCACTCTCCTGGTAAAAAAAAGTTTTTTCTAATATCCAGCCTAGACCTCCCTAACCACAACTTGAGACCATTGCTCCTCGTTCTGTCCTCTGTTACTACCGAGAACAGTCGAGCTCCATCTTCCTTAGAGCATCCCTTCAAGCAGTTGAAGGTTGCTATCAAATCCCCCCTCAATCTTCTCTTCTGCAGACTAAATAAGCCTAATGCTTTCAGTCTTTCCTCATAGGGCTTGTGCTCCAGCCCTTTAATCATTTTGGTTGCCCTCCTCTGAACTCTCTCTAGCATGTCCCTGTCCTTTTTGTAGTGGGGAGCCCAAAACTGAACACAGTATTCCAGATGTGGCCTCACCAGTGCAGAATAGAGGGGAAGGATCACATCCCTTGATCTGCTGGTAATACTTCTTTTGATGCAGCCCAGTACGCCATTGGCCTTTTTGGCAGCAAGAGCACACTGCTGACTCATAACCAGCTTCCCATCCACCATGACCCCCAGGTCCTTTTCTATACTGCTGCTACTTAGCTGAATGTTTCCCAGCCTGTAGCAATGCATAGGGTTTTTTTTCTCCCAAATGCAGGATTTTACACTTATCCTTATTGAATCTCATAAGATTTTTATTGGCCCACTGTTCCAATTTATCTAGGTCTCCCTGAATCCTGTCCTTGCCCTCCAACATGTCTACTGGTCCCCCCAGCTTGGTGTCATCCGCAAACTTACTGAGAATGCAGTCTATTCCATCATCCAGATCATTGACGAAAATGTTGAACGGAACCGGCCCCAGGACTGATCCTTGGGGCACACCACTCGTGACCGGCTGCCAGCTAGACATGGAACCATTGATTCCTACACGCTGAAACCGTTGATCTAGCCAGTTCTCTATCCACCTTATAGTCCACCTATCCAACCCATACTTCCTTAATTTGCCAATGAGAATGCTGTGGGAAACTGTATCAAAAGCCTTGCTAAAATCAAGGTATAGCACATCAACGGTGCTTCCCTCATCCAGAAAACCAGTCATCTGCTCATAGAAGGAGATGAGATTGGTCAGGCATGATTTACCCTTGGTAAATCCATGCTGACTGTTCCTGATCACTTTATTTTCCTCTAAGTGTTTGAGGATGGATTCTTTGAGAATCTGCTCCATAATTTTGCCAGGGATTGAGGTTGAGGCTGACTGGTCTGTAATTCCCTGGATCCTCCTTTTTCCCTTTCTTGAAAATAGGCACTACATTTGCTTTTTTCCAGTCCTCTGGCACCTCCCCCATTCTCCATGAGTTTTGAAAGATAATGGCCAGCGGTGCGGCTATTTCGTCGGCCAATTCCCTTAGCACCCTTGGATGCAGTTGGTCCGGCCCCACGGACTTGTGCACTTGCAGCTTCTTTAAGCAGTCCCTAACCTGACCTTCCATCACCAAGGGCCTGTCTTCTTCTCTCCCATCTGCCACACCCATGGTAGTGGGCTGGGAGCTGACCCTGCCTGTGAAAACTGAAGAAAAAAATGCATTGAGCACTTCAGCTTTTTCCTCATCCTCAGTCACAAGGATGCCTGCCCTATTCAGCAAGGGGCCTACACCATCCCTGATCCTCTTTTTGTTACTAATATACTTGTAGAACCCCTTCTTGTTATCCTTTACATCCCTCGCTAGCCGCAGCTCCATTTGTCCTTTGGCCTTTCTGATTTTATCCCTGCAGTCCCTAGCAATATCTTTATATGCCTCCTTGGTCATCTGACCAAGCTTCCACTTCCTGTAAGCTTCCTTTTTATGTTTAAGCTCAGAGCAGAGTTCTCTGCTAAGCCACTCTGGCTGCCTCACATGTTTATTCTTTCTCCTAATTGGAATGGCAACTTCCTGTGCCCTTAGCAGAGTTTTTTAAAATATAACCAACTCTCTTGGACTCCTTTCCGCTTCAGATTAGCTTCCCAAGGAATCCCGCCCATCAGTTCCCTGAGGGAGCCAAAATCTGCTTTTTTGAAGTCCAGGGTTTTTGTTTTGCTTCTTTCCTTCCTTCCTTTAATCAGGATCCTGAACTCAACCATGTCATGGTCACTACTGCCTAGCTTGCCATTTACCTCTACGTCCTTGATCAATTCTTCCCTGTTTGTGAGCAGCAGGTCGAGAGGTGCAAGGCCCCTAGTTGGTTCCTCTAGCATTTGTACTAGAAAGTTCTCCCCAACACACTCTAAAAACTTCCTGGATTGCCCATGGACTCCTGTATTGGCCTCCCAGCAGATGTCAGGGTAATTGAAGTCCCCCATGAGCACCAGGGCCTGTGATCTAGAAGCTTCTGCTAGTTGTCCATAGAACACCTCATCCACCTCCTGCTTCTGGTCTGGTGGTCTATAGCAGACCCCCACCACAACATCCCCCTTGCTGCTTTCCCCTCTCAATGTAACCCACAGACTTTCTACAGGCACGCGTCCACTTCCATAATGGAGCTCTGAGCAGTCATAGAGCTCTTTTACATATAGTGCTACTCCTCCCCCTCTTCTTCCCTGCCTGTCCTTCCTGAACAGTTTATGACCATCCATGGCAGAGCTCCAGTCGTGCAGACTATCCCACCACGTCTCTGTTATTCATATGATATCATAGTTCCCTGTCTGCACTAGTATTACCAATTCTTCTTGCTTATTTCCCAGGCTCCTCGCATTAGTGTATAGGAACCTAAGATACCCGGCCGATTGCCCTATTTTGTCATGTTGATTTCCAATTCTATTACATAAACCTCCTTGCATTTTTTCTAGGAGTTCTCCTCCCCCACTCTCCTCGTGTACTGGGGCTTCAGTAGAGCCCTTAAGACATTTGTTTGATTTCCCCCCCCATGTTCCAACTACCTTCTCTTTTATTGCTGGTGCTACAGTGCCAGCACCCCCCAAGTTCCATCCCTTCCCCCAGAACACCCACATTCTCACTTACCTGTGGGCTTTGGTCTCCTTCCCCCGTTGAACCTAGTTTAAAGCCCTCCTCACTAGGTCAGCCAGTCGGTGCCCAAATATGCTCTTCCCCTTCTTGGACAGGTGAAGGCCATCTCTGCCTATCAATCCTCTGTCCTGAAACAGGACTCCATGGTCAAGGAAGCCAAATCCTTCCTGACGACACCATCTTCGCAGCCAGGCATTCACCTCCAGGATACATCTCTCTCTCCTCAGGCCTCCTAGCCTTGACTGGAAGGATCGAGGAGAACACCACCTGTGCTCCAAACTCCTTCACCCTCGCTCCCAGAGCCCTGAAGTCACCTTTGATCTGCTGAGGATCACCTCTTGCAGTATCATTGGTACCCACATGGATAAGCAGCATGGGGTAGTAGTCTGAGGGGCGGATGATTTTTGTCAATCCCTCCATTACATCTCAGATACGGGCACCTGGCAGGCAGCATACCTCTCTAGAGGCTTTGTCAGGGCGACAGATGGGTGCCTCCGTTCCTCTCAGGAGTGAGTCCCCAATCACCACAACCCTACGCTTCCTCTTAGGTGAGGTGGCTGTGATCTGCCCAGCCTTTGGGGTGGATGGCATCTCCTCTACCTCCTTTAGTGTGTCCAGCCCCGCATAACGGTTCCTCACCACAAGGGATGGTGGGATGTGAGCAGGCATGGAGCACCGTCTACTGCCAGAGGTGACCAGCTGCCAGTGTCCTTCCTCTGCCATAGGCATCCCATCCATTTCCAGAGCTGTGGCAGTAGCCCTTGATACTGGGATAGGGACCTCCTCCTTGCAGGTCTCATCATGGACACTGTCAAGGAACTTTTCTAGGGCATAGATACCCCTGAAGCGTGATACCTCCTCCTGTAGCTCTCCTACCTGTTTCCGGAGAGATGACACCAGAAGGCACCTATCACATAGGCTCATCTCCCTAGCCTGATCATCAGTGGCAGGAAAATGAAGGCCACAGTCCTTGCAAATCCACACCAGGATCTGGATGGAGATATCCATGGACAGACAGTCTGTCTGGGTAGAAGCAGAGCTAAAGGAAACAGCAGGGGCACTGGCACCAGCAGTACGGCTCCTCTTCACAATCTTGGCCTCACCAAACTCCTCCCCCAACTCCCTCGCAAACTCCCCTGTTTGCTGTCCTCTGGTCGCTCTAGCAGTGGCTTTTAAAGGCCTTCTCTGCCTAGGTCAGCCCTTGCCCCTTGCTAGTCACACATGGGGAGGCCAATCACAAGGCTGCTAGAGGCTGGTGATTAAAGGGGATCAGGGAACAATGGTGCAAACAGCCCCCACCCAATCACACAAGCACAGTCCCACAACTAACAGCAATCACCTGTAGGGAAAAAGACACAATCCAATCACTTACCTAGGACACACCTGGCACCAACTCCTTCCCTCGCAAACTCCCCTGTTTGCTGTCCCCTGTTCGCAAGCTGCCTCTGGTCGCTCTAGCAGTGGCTTTTAAAGGCCACCGCAATCAGGATATCTTTGTTGCCTCCTTGCTCACAGCTTTGGTTATTGACTTCTTGCAGGAAGAGAGTTCTGCCTGCTTTCCACCCCTGTGAGCCATGCTATGCATCTGTACCCATGCATGTGAAGGAAAGGGAGAGGAGTAGCACTATATGTAAAGGAGCTCTATGACTGCTCAGAGCTCCATTATGAAAGTGGAAACAAGCCAGTTGAAAGTCTGTGGGTTAAGTTTAGAGGGGAGAGCAACAAGGGGGATGTTGTGGTAGGTGTCTGCTACAGACCACCAGATCAGAAGGAGGAAGTGGATGAGGCATTCTGTGTACAACTAACAGAAGTTTCTAGAGCACAGGCCCTGGTTCTCATGGGGGACTTCAATTACCCTGACATCTGCTGGAAGGCCAATACAGCAGTGCACAGGCAATCCAGGAAGTTTCTGGAGAGTGTTGAGGACAACTTCCTGGTACAAATGCTGGAGCAACCGACGAGGGGCCTTGCGCCTCTCGATCTGCTGCTCACAAATAGAGAAGAATCTATCAGGGAAGTAGAAGTGAATGGCAGCCTGGGTAGCAGTGACCATGAAATGATTGAGTTCAAGTTGATGATTAAAGGAAAGAAGCAAAACACAGACCCTGGACTTCAGAAAAGCAGATTTTTGTCTCCCTCAGGGAACTGATGGGCAGGATCCCTTGGGAGGCTGATCTGAAGGGGAAAGGTGTCCAAGAGAGTTGGGTGCATTTTAAAGAAACCCTGCTAAGGGCACAGGAAGATACAATTCCGATAAGGAGAAAGCACAGCAAATGTGGAAGGCGCCCACTGTGGCTTAACAGAGAGCTCTGCACTGAGCTGAAGCATAAAAAGGACGCTTACAGGAAGTGGAAGCTAGGACAGATGACTAAGGAGGCATATAAAGACATTGCTCGGGACTGCAGGGATAAAATCAGAAAGGCCAAAGGACAAATGGAGTTGCGACTAGCAAGGGATGTGAAGGATAACAGGAAGGGGTTCTACAAGTATATCAATAACAAGAAGAGGATCAGGGATGGTGTAGGTCCCTTACTGAATGGGGCAGGCATCCTCGTGACAGAGGATGAGGAAAAAGCTGAAGTGCTCAATGCTTTTTTTAGTTCAGTTTTCACAAGCAAGGTCAGCTCCCAGCCCACTACACTAGGTACGGGGGACTGGGGAGAAGAAGAGAGGCCCTTGGTGACAGAAGGTCAGGTTAGGGACTGCTTAAAGAAACTAGATGTGCGCAAGTCCATGGGGCCGGATGAACTGCATCCGAGGGTGCTGAGGGAGCTGGCTGATGAGATAGCAGTACCGTTGGCCATTATCTTTGAAAACTCGTGGCGAACGGGGGAGGTGCCAGAGGACTGGAAAAAAGCAAATATAGTACCTATCTTCAAGAAAGGCAAAAAGGAGGATCCAGGGAATTACAGACCTGTCAGCCTCACCTCAATCCCTGGAAAAATCATGGAGCAGCTTCTCAAAGAATCCATCCTGAAACACTTGGAGGAACGTAGAGTAATCAGGAACAGTCAGCATGGATTTACCAAGGGTAAATCATGCCTGACCAACCTCATCGCCTTCTATGATGAGATGACTGGATTTGTGGATGCGGGAAGAGCCGTTGATGTGATATACCTTGACTTTAGCAAGGCTTTTGATACGGTTTCCCACAGCATTCTCATTGGCAAATTAAGGAAGTATGGGTTAGATGCGTGGACTGTAAGGTGGATAGAAAACTGGCTAGAACAACGGTTTCAGCGCGTAGGAATCAATGGCTCCATGTCAAGTTGGCAGGCAGTAACAAGTGGTGTGCCCCAGGGGTCGGTCCTGGGGCCAGTTCTGTTCAATGTTTTCATTAATGATCTGGATGATGGGATAGATTGCACACTTAGTAAGTTTGCAGATGATACCAAACTGGGGGGAACGGTAGACACCCTAGAGGGCAGAGACAGGATTCAGGGAGACCTAGACAAACTGGAGCAGTGGGCCAAGAGGAATCTCATGAGGTTCAACAAGGATAAGTGTAAAATCCTGCACTTGGGACGAAAAAACCCCATGTACTGCTACAGGCTGGGGAGTGATCAGCTAAATAGCAGCACTGGAGAAAAGGACCTGGGAGTCATGGTGGATGGGAAGCTGGATATGAGTCAGCAGTGTGCTCTTGCTGCCAAAAAGGCCAATGGCATACTGGGCTGCATCAGAAGAAGTGTTGCCAGCAGATCAAGGGATGTGATCATTCTCCTCTATTCTGCACTGGTGAGGCCACATCTGGAATACTGTGTCCAGTTTTGGGCTCCCCACTACAAAAAGGACATGGACAAATTAGAGTCCAGAGGAGGGCAACCAAAATGATCAAAGGGCTGGAGCACAAGCCCTATGAAGAAAGACTGAAGGAACTAGGCTTATATAGCCTGCAGAAGAGAAGACTGAGGGGGGATTTGATAGCAACCTTCAACTACTTGAAGGGTTGCTCCAAGGAGGAGGGAGCTCGACTGTTCTCGGTAGTAACAGAGGGCAGAACGAGAAGCAATGGCTTCAAGTTACAGCTGGGGCGGTCCAGGCTGGATATTAGGAAAAACTTCCTTACTAGGCAAGTGGTGAAGCATTGGAATAAGCTGCCTAGGGAGGTGGTGGAATCTCCATCTCTGGAGGTGTTCAAGTCCCAGCTGGACAAAACCCTGAGTGGGATGATCTAATGGGAGTGGTCCTGCTTTTTTTGGCAGGGGGTTGGACTAGATGACCTCGTGGGGTCCCTTCCAACCCTATGATTCTATGATTCTATGTGGCTGCAGGAAACATATCAATAATCATGTAGAATAGGTTATGAGCATCCACAAAGAAACTTTATATGGTTCAAGTGGCATAAAAACATATAATCCTAGTGTATAAGTGAACAGAAAAATGATATTGATCATAACCCTGGGTGCACAGATGTGCATCCTGTGACAGTAAGTTTGGGTCAGGTGGGTGGGACTGAGGCAGGCAAGGCTGGGGCCAGGAGGCGAAGCTTGGAGCCCATGGGGGACCTGGGTCACACCTAATCTTTATATGTAGCAACACCTCTGGATATGCCAATGATCTGAGAAAGAAAGTTGGATGGGGGGGAATCTGAGTTATTACAGAGAATTCTTTCTTGAGTGACTGGCTGATGAGACTTGCCCAGGTGTTCAGGGTTTAACTAATCACAAATTTGGGATGAGAAGGAATTTTTTCTTGGGGCATATTGGCTAGAGCATTGAAGGGTTTTTGCTTTCCTCTGTAATGTGGGACACATGGCTCACTTGCTTTTGGTTTCTCTGTATCTTAAAATCTTTAACTCATGATCTGAAGATTTTAATAACTCAGCGATAGGTTAGAGGTGTATTGCAGGAACGGGTGGGTGAGGCTTAGTGGCCTGCATTTGTGCAGCAGGTCAGACTAGATGATCATAGTGGTCCCTTCTGGCCTTTGAGTCTGAGTCTATAACAAGAAAATCTTAGAAAAAAAATCACCAGCTCTTTGTAAAAATATATTGGGCTCTCCGCCCCTTTTGAGATTTGTATTAAGAATTCTTTCTACGTAACTTGAGACCATATTTTGGATATCAGCCTGCAGTTGATTTGTTACAGCCAAATTGTAAATTTTCTAAGGCCAATCCTAAAAACTCCAAGGGGGCTTTAAAGTATTGCTTAAAACATATTTGTTTTTTATTTAATGAGAGGTGAGGCAAATACTGACTTTCTGAGTTAGATTTGTCTGGTGAAGACAATATTTTATAAGAGACTGTGCCTGGGGCATCCTTAAAAACTTTTATGCTAGTTACTTTGTAGAATTTTTTACATACATTCTGCCTAGTAATTATAGTTATGAGTAGCGCTCACCAGATGGAGGAAGGTAACAATTAAGCAGACACGTTGAAGCATGTTTTGTTTCAGTTACACTGGTGTAAGTTGTCAGAATTTTTGTGGGTGGTTGGCACCGCAACCATCTTCAGCCCTTATTTGTACATGCAACAGACATTGCTAGCTAAAGTTTCTAAACGTGTATGATTCATACGTGCATAGATTCCTATACAAAAGAGTCATGGTTATGGTGGCAAATAACAGGGCTTTATATAGCTCTTCCACTACTGGATAGTTTAAAGTAATACCAGCTAAGCGAAGTGGCAAACTTTTGTGAATTCATACTGAAAGCACTAACATAAAAGTTGTGGGATCTTGCAAACCAAACAGAGGGGGGAAGAATTATTTTCCTAGCTGAGAAATCTTCCTTTCAATGTACATAAAATGTAGATGCCAGTTTAAAATAATTGATTAGAAAATGGGTAATATGTAGTGTTATAATACTGAATGTCTCATTAATGTGGTGCAGCCAGCTTGTACAAACCTTTTCACATGTTCTTCAATCTTCGTGCATGATTAGGTTAAAAGAATAATAAACGGTTTGTTAAATGTTGCTTGAAATTTTGAGATAAAATTGCAGGAGAAATAAAAAGTGATTGACATCAGGTGTTTCTTGTTTGCTTTCAAAATTATTTTGAATTTTTGATTGTACCAAACAAGCCTGTGTTGCACAATGAGAGGAGCTAAAGGCCTAGAAATCAAATAGTGCAGGGAAATTCCAAAGATTGATGAATGATAGGAATCTAGCCAGTGGTCTATATGGCCAGACTGCATGGTTCTTCTAGAGGGACTGACCTTCATTAGTTTATAATGCTGCAAGGAAAGAAACAAAATTCCTTGGCCAGTTTCTTTAAAATAGACTTAGACTTGATCAAAGTTAAAATATATTACTTTTGAAATTGGAGCTTTAGTTTAAAGTGCACTATGACATGGCAAAGACAGAGCTTTTTATGAATTTTACAAGTAAGTGGATTTTTAAATGGCTCAGTTTGCTTATGAAGTGTAAAGGAAATAGGGTTTTCTGCCTAAGCTTTAGACATTCTATCATGCTAGACACAAGGATCGACTAATCTGAATTTCATTTAAATTAATCCTTAATGCTGAATTTGTAATTTTAATTTTTTTCCTATTCTTAAAAAACAGTCCATCCCAAAAAAATAGAAACAACAATAAAAGCACACCAAGCTATCAAAACCAGTCCAGCAATGAGGGGAATTGCATACAAACCACTGGTGAGAGTGTTAAATTTGCACAATTAAGCTCTCAGAAGTCCAGAAATGCCAAAGTTGCATACCTAAGTTTAACTTTGCTGCATTACAATACCATTTTTAATACATTTCTATGATACAACATGGCGTGTTATGTTTTGTTCTTTTGTGTTTATATTATTTTTCAACTTTATGTCATCTTATTTTAGCTACAGAGTTGTTATAAACCTGACACTAGAAAACAATGAATGTTCATGCTTTTGCTATTACTGTATTCTCATGAGAACTGTAATTGAATTGTGTACTTATGGAAACTTTCCTGGACACTTTGGATCTCCCCCTCCCCCCCTTTGTGGAATCTCCATCACTGGAAGTTTTTATGAGCAGGTTAGACAAGGACCTGTCAAGGATGGTTTAAGAGGGTACTTGATGCTGTCATGAGTTCAGGGAACTGACTCAATGACCTGTCAACGTGTCTTCCAGTTTCTATGATTCTATGAAGTCGAATTGTAATAAAATTCTGTTTCACAGTTGGGAGTGGGAAAAATGATTTATTATTGAGTCAGACATAATTGCTTAGACTTTGTTTTGGTTTGTTAGATTGTTTCCTTTGGAAGTGTTTGAACCAAATTTAGATCTTGGAGAAGATACTTATGGAGACTGCAGCTAGTTTAATTTTTTATTCGTACTTTGGCATTGCCTATTATGTTTCTTTAGTACAGCAGCAATTTCACTTAGTTGCACCTTAGTCCTGTTAAAATAGATGAGAGTTCTTTACAGCTATAGGGGGATGTTCCACTTTACTACTACTGACTGCAAGGGTAAGAAAACAGAAGAGCTATGTCAGGTCAGCCAGTCTTGTGTTACAAAATCTAGGACTGATGAGAGAGAACCCTCCATGGGTAAGTAATACAGTATGTTTAGCGAAACAGAAAAACCAAGAGTAATATTTGGTGCAACTGGATGAAAGATTCTGGAATCCCCAATGAATATTTAAGTCTTAAACATGCAATATTTTCAGCTGAATAGGATTCAAAATGGCTGCAACATTAAGGAAAGTTAGTGTAACTGAAAATAGATGGCAAGTACTCATAGTTAAAGGCTTTCGTTATACAAGTGCTAATTCTCTTCTGTGTAGGTGTTGCTTTTACACTGGGCCTAATAGTTCAACCTATTGCCCAAAAACTGCATACACACATACTTCCCTCAGATTCTTCTTCTTGATGATTCTGGGGTTCATAGTTTTCTTATTCTTGAGATAATATTCCACACATTAATATTTGGCCCTTAGAATTTGTCCATACTGTCATGTGGTATCAGGGGGTGGGGGTTATGTAGAAAATAAGGACTTCTGTCATAACATTTGTCATGCATCTATGACAATTTACTTCAGCTATTGGTCTCAGGGTTGATCCTTCTCCTAAAGAGTTTATGAGCTAAACTGGAAGGCCCAGACTCTGGTCTGGGGGAAAATAAAAACATGTATGGGGATAGAAGAGTGAACATGGAGTCACGGTATGGGCTTGCTGGATGGTGTACAATATGCAGCATTTTTGTTCTTAGTTTGCTTTTGAAGTATGTGGTAAGGGAAGGACTTTTGAGGAGAGAGTTGAAAGAACAGGAAGTTGAGAGGTGTACAGGATTAAAGGGAACATTCTAGATATGAGGTAGGTGTGATGAAAACAGAGGTGGTTGTGAGGTAGGAGGGAGTAAGAAATTGCATGCAGAAAAGCAAAAGGGGCAGAGCATATGGTCTGAACAGAATAGTAGTAAGAAAAGTTGTAGACAAGGGCAGAGTGGGGTAGAGCCTTGCAAACAAGGATGAAGGGGTCAAAATGATTAAAGGGATATAAAACTAGTGAAGAGATAAACCAAGATGGCTGAAGTAGTCCAAATAGTGAGTGAGAAATGCTAATTTGATGGTGGCATTTTGAATTGACTGGAGGAGAGCAAGGCGACTATTGAGAAGATGGTTACTGTAGCTTTGGTGGAGATTATCAAAGGAGAGGTGAGGGATGTGACAGTATAGTTGAAAAGTGAGGGATGGGTTCTGCAAAATGTTGTATAAAAAGAGTTGCATGATTTAGCAGTAGCCTGAGTGTGAGGTAGAGGAAAAGAAGAGAGCAAGGGCCCAGGAGGCCTGCAAGTTTGAAGAATAGACTTCTTGTTAGTTGGTAACAAATCCAGGCCAGATGGCTACAGAAGGGTAATTGAAGGTAGGTTTGTCAGCCCTACAATGCTGAAGGCCCTGTTCCCAGCAGAGGGAGGGGAAACAGCTGCAGGGCAATCAGGGATGCCTGGGCCCAATTAAGGGCTGCTGCAGGCCCAATGAAAGCCACGCCTTCACTAGCTCACAGGAAGAGAGGAGTGAATAGGAGTGAGATGAGGCTTGGGAGGTTTCTTTCAGCACTAACAGGCACAAGGTATAGCAGCCCCAGCGAATAGCAATCCCAGCAGCTGCAGCAGCAGTAGCCACAGCCTTGGTGGAGGAGCAACCAAAGCAATGACTGGTCCTCCTTGTCTGGAGAGGGGCCCCAGCAGTCAAGGCCCGCCCGGAGGCTGCCTACCAGGCGTGTTCTTGGAAAGCTCAGGCTAAGGCCAGTGGAGCCACAGTACCTGCAAAAAGAGGAGGGCTGGCCAGGCAGGCTGATTTTATCCCAGGCCTACTACGCCAGGGAGGACGGATCTTACACTGCACTAGCTGGGGCAGTACTCTGCCACAAGTCATAATCAATTGTTTAAAAGTCTGCTTGCCAGGATATCAAACATCCATTTAACTGTTATCCACTGTTACACAATTAACTCTTGAGTTCCAGCATAGGTATTGACTGGTTACTGTTGACTAGAAGAGATGAAATCTTGGATTCATAAGCAGACTTGGGTGCACATCTTTTTAAGAACAATCAAAAACTGTGTTTGAATCCTATGCAATTTATTTGACTTTTCCAGTTTAAAGGAATACCTTTTTAAGATGTCATGATGTCATTGATTCAAAGAGAGGTTGTATTCTGTGTTTTTGTTACAATATTCACCTTTTGGGAGGGGAGAGTTTCTCCTTAATTCCTGCCATAACTGCATCCTCCCAATTTAGTTTTATGACACACTTTTGCTACTGCTTGCAGTCCATGGGGTCCTCTTTCTTGTGGTTTTTAATTGATGATGTTTCAAATAACAGGAGACATCTCAGCCCAGCAGAAGACCTTCTTTCCTTCACTTGCAAATTCACACAAGCGTCTTTCAGGTTGTTAATCTAGATCCTCAGAGCAGAAGGCATGATATAGGGGTGGATTTTATAGAAGGGGTTGTCATAAGAAAAGTCATTTTAGCTATTAAACTTATGTTCTGCAGTCATAGAACATACTATTACCATTTTTAATTAACAATTTTTTATTTTTAATCTAAATAACTTCCATATAATATGCAAGTAAAGAAGGAACAGTTCTGTCTACATGAGCATAATGCATCTTTAGCATCTTATTTGAATAAATCATAGTTTCGTCACTTGCTGTACTCCTAATAAACACAACAAATCCACAAATGAGCCCTCAGCTGGCAGCAACTAAAAAACCCAAAAATCTCACTACAAAGATGTAGAGAAAAATGGCTAAAATATTTTGTCATATTAAAACGTTAATTACCATTAAAATTAAATGCTTTTGCTATAGTCACTTTTTTCTTTAAAGATGGATGTGGTGGCTTTTGGTTTGTTTTTGCTGCATACCATTGTTGTTGTTGTTAGGACCATACATTGTGCCCACTAGTAACATTTTTAAAAATCTATCAATACAGATTTGAAAAGCCTTTTTTAAGTGGTGGGGGTAAGAGTTTCAGTGGAGAGGAATATGAATTGATATGGCAACAGACCACAATGAAGTCTCACGTACATTCGTTGAACAGGTAATACTTGACTGACAACATGAAGGAACAAGATCTGCCAACTAAAAACCCTAATGAAATGAACTAACTTGGGACAGATTCTGCACTTTTGATTCATGCTGACTTGTATTTACTCAGGCTAGAAATCCTAATGAGGCCAAGTGCTTTTCAACCTCAGTAATGTTTTTAAATTTTCCTCTCTTCTGCTACACTGGAAAATAATTGGATTTTGCTGTTTTGAAAGAGAGCTCCTTAGAACTCAATAGAAGCGTCAGTGTTCTGTCATTTAGTAAAAGAAATGGAATATAAACTAAACATTAATATTGCAAGTAGTGGGGGGAGAGGAAAATATATACCCTAATCATGTCAGGAATGTAAACTAAAGGAAACACAGGAACCTCTTGGATTTCTGTTGATGACTGCCCATAAAACTAGCACTTGCAATCTTCCAAAGATTTCTTCATTCTCTGTTGAGGACAGTACCAGCTGAATTAAGAGATCCAGGTCTTGAGTAGGTTAATATAAATGGCGACACACTTAAAAGCAATACATAAGCAATAAAATAGTAAGCTATTGAGATTGTTCACACAAATCAAAAGACAAGATTATAGTAGGAAAAAAAGAATTAGGGAAAATAAATTTGTGGTAGAATAGATGTAAAGGAACAGCCACCTTTTAAAGAGCTAATAGTTTGGAGTAAGAACATAATCTCTCCAATATTTATAAAGTTAGAAAACAGATACCAAAAGGCCTCCTTTTTTCAGTTTCTCTTTCCTTAGTGGACACATTTTAATCAGGCTGCCTCAGGCATGCTTATTACAAAACAAAAACATTTGCTCTCCTGAACAATAAAACTAAACTATGGGAATTCTTAACGCTACCCTCATTAGTTTTCCTGAACAACATAGTAAGTTTCTAAACTATTATGCTCAATACTCTAATGTTTGGGGATTTTTTCTGTAAGTGATAGCTTAGGTAAGATGTAGCCCATCAAAATTACAATCAGAATAATACACAGAAAAGCTGTCAGTGTTATCCAAGCAAGTGTGTAAGATTCTGGGAGGGCACCATAGACATAGACACTGACAGTTGCAGACAACTCACAGTAACTATATAATTTGTCCACTACAATGGCTTTAAAGATATAAAAGCCATTATAATGTGGGAAAATTATCTTGTTTTTTTCATTTTGACTAAGAATTTGATACTTGGCTGAGGGGGATACTAACTTAGGTCCATCATGATTCTTACAGCTTACATAGTTAAGTCTGCTCCATGCACTGTGTGGGTTTGGATAATCTTGCTTTTTTATCAAAGTAGCCCAATTCTGAGGCTGCGAGATACAATTGGCTTCAGCAGCTGTCAAAAGATAGTCATAATTAAACATTCCATTGACTTCAAACACAACAAAGTCAGCAGAAACATACTCCACAAATGCATCATTTTCCCACAATTCAAGGACTGGCAACCAAGGAGTATCATAATAGAGCAGAATAGGACACCCCAATTGATTATAATCATACAGAACTTCAAGATCACGTTGACCTATCTGTGGTGTGGCAAGAAAATTTGGGTCATATACATTCTGACTGATTGTATAAGTGAAGTTATCTTGCAGCATGCCTTGATCAAAGAGGCCTTTACTGCATGTTGTTGTATTTTTTAAAAATCGAATGTGTTTAGTAGGTGGGCAACCGACTTTGATAAGTGCAGACAAAGGATGCATATCAACGCAACAGATGCCTTTGTTTGGGACATCCACAGTAAGGGTAGACATCCCGCCATAGAGGAAGTTTTCACAGAAATTAGGCTCTGCCATGCCAGAGAAGTACTGCTGCAGCAGCTGCATGTGCAAGCTGTACTTGGTGCTCCCGTCATATGTGAACCCATCCTCTGTTATCTGTGCATGGAACCCTAGCACATGGGGGTTGCTTACAGTCACTATTGGAAAGACCCCAGTGCCTGGCTTTGGCACAAATGTGGCACTAAAGTTCAGCTTCTGGTACATATCGATGTAATAGAGCTTGTTGTGGAAATGGCCTTTCAGGATCTCTACTGGGCAGTTTTGCAGAGGTGGTGAAATGTGCATGAGTAGTGACTGCATATTGAAGATGCATTTCTGGAAGCTATAAGCCCAGGAACCATTGATAGGTACAGGTCTCAACATAGTTAGCATCCCTACTCTGTTGAACATCAACACAGCATTACATGGGCTTTCCTGGCTGCTGTTGCTCTTTCCAATGTATACCATAGTTGTGGAGACCATGTCTAGGCTTCCATAGAAGAGCTGATGGTCTTGAGTCAGGGCTGCAATCTCAGTGTTGCTGCTGATCACATGGCAGAGGCCAGTGTCAGGAAAAGGAGGGGAGGTGTCAGGAAAGTCCTTTGTGTGTAGCACAGTCACCGGTTCTACAAGTAAGCCATTATTGAAGGAGACTAGCAGAGTGTCCTTGTTCCAGACAATGGTGAAGCCCCACAAGGGAGAGTCCTGGATACCCCGAACATCAGGGTCCCCTGTGGACTTCAAGTGGAAGCCCATGGAGATATGGCTTATGTTGCCACCAGTGTACGTAAAATATGCCCCTGTTGCTTTGTCTTCTCCACCACTCTGGGTGCGGTTGATGAGCATCCCAGTCTGAGAGCTGGAAACGAAATTGTACACACCAAGTAACACCCCTTGAATTTCTGGGCTTAGCTTCACAGGTGTGAACATGTAGCCCCCATCCTCTGACAGGAAGATCTGGGTCTTTGAGGCTGAATGCCCAGGCTCATAGGCAAAAATGGTCATACTGGTGGAGTGGCAGTCTGGGTCCTGCTCTGTGTAGCAGCAGTGTGTGTTGGAGAGCTCAGTGACAAAGGAGTTGATTCCCTGTACTGGGATCCATTCCTTCTCCTTACCCATGAAGAAGTAGAGGTAGACCTGCCCATTTATCACCATTACTAACCAATCCTCCTTCACAAAGACAGCAGCACTGACTGAGGCACTTGGGGTCTCTAGTTCAGCGGGGATGGTCATTGGCAGGACGCTGGTCTCAAATGTATCTGTGCTGAGGAAAACCTTCTGCCCCAAGTACAGGGCTGGACTGGGTTGTCCCCAGGAATCACTCTCATAACACGGGTACTGTAGAAGGGATGGTTCAGTGCGGGAGTAACTCAGGACAGTGCCTGACACCTGGTCCTGGGCCTTGAAAGACCGACCTGAATGCACTAACCTCTTATCACTACAAGGCCATGAATCAATGCTTCCCCTTGCAAAAAACAGCCACAGCCAGAGTTCAGCTAGTGAGACTGGCCAGGAGTGTGGCATTTGTCGAGGTGTTATCAGAACCATCCCCTGCTACTGACCTTTGTCTGGAGGTTGATACCTCACACTGCCTGAGGAAAATGGCTCAAAATGGCTCCTAGCTCTTCTCCTCCTGCTGCAAAATAGTGCAAGGTAGTTCTGAGAGGCAGTTGGTGTCTGGGCTGGGCTGTGGATTGTCAGCTGTTCTGAGTGTTTCCAGAACAGTCTCTGTTATGTGCAAATGGTGTCTGATGCCCACAGATTTGTGGCTGATTCTGCACTACCCACAAAGACCCTCTGCTGGAGGTGCCACACTTGCGCTGTAACTAGGGCTGGGCGAATGGGGCGAAGACCTAGGCGGAGAATTTTAAAGGGCAGTTTTCCAGTTACAGAAAAAGCATGTGCTCCAGGTCAATATATATTTCAGATCTTACCAAATACCACACACAGCTAATCCTTTAGTAAAACAAAACTAAAAGTTTATTAATAAAAACAGAAAAGAAAGTATTTATTAGTAAAAGGAATCATACATATTACAGCTGATTTCAGAGTCAGTGAAGTAATTCTGCTTGCTTGCAGTAAGTCTTGTTGGATCACTGGGGTCGTCACTCTTTTATTCAAAGATTTCCTTTACCAGCAATCATAGTCCAGAGATGGGGTGCAGGAATGAAGACCAAGAATGATATCATAGTATGCAGTTTATACTTTTTAATCCATCTGCATGGAAAGTTAATGGCACAAACATAGAGTCCTCAACCACATATGCTTTGCTGGGTCATGAGAGATTAATTGCTTATGGACTGCCTGTAGAGACCTCAGGAAGGGGTCCATGAAAGAACTGATTGTACATAATGGTCCAGCTATCATGCTGCTAGCTTTGATGTAGATCTGTCCTGGGGGGTGTTACAGAGAACCACAACAAGTGTGAGATGCAAACACATAGCAAAGTTTCATAACTTCATAAACAATGATAGCACATGCATATAAATAGGATAATCATACTTAGCAAACTAAACTTTTCCGACATTATAGTCAGCTTACGTGACATACCTTGTACAAGGTTTAATGCAACTGTTCAATGCGGGTGATACATCAGTGATGCTACATCAGTGTAAACTTGGTCACTTTTTTTTATACAGTTTCACACCTTCCAAAGCTGATTCCACTGTGTGACTTTGTCCTGATGGGGTGTGGGTGGGTGGGTGGGAGAGGGGGTGTGCGTGTGCGCACATGCCTTATACCTTAGCAGTGCAGCTCCCTACTGACCATGTCAAGGCCCTTCTGTGGACTGACGTGGCTCTCACTGATAGATTTGTTTGCATATGTCCCTTGTCACTTTTGATTTTACCCATTTAATTACTGGAAATAAAGTGGCTTCATGATACTGTCTTGGGCTTCTTCCATCAGCTGTAGTAATGGTTGGAGAGGAGAACGTTACCAGTGAAATATAATTTTAACTATAATAATGTTAAATTTTTAATAGAAAAAACAAATGTGTGGCAATCACATGTAAGTTCCTGAAGTGGCTGTTGGGTTAGGCAGCTGTGTAACAAAAAGCCAATAGTAATAGCTGATGAATCAGCATGCATTTTCTAAGGAAGTCATGTGGATTGACTAATACCTCACAGAAGAGGAGGAAGCTGCGTCATGTTTGCCAGAACTGGCATGTAACTTAATGCATATCAAAGATCTTCTAGAGCAGACAATTGGAAGTGATGGGTGGGATGAGAAGACAGTGTAGCCAGCAACCACAGTTTTATCACAGATGCCACAATATTGATTAGTTGGGTCTTTTTTTAGCCTCATGATTTTCCGTATTATGCCAACATTTTGCTTTTATCCAAAATGGCCACCTCCTCCTGATCCCAGCACACTGGGCCTGAAGCTGGAGGCTGCCCTGCCCCTTTAGCCTCTTGTAGGTGACCAGAAAGCTCTCTCCAGTAATGACTGCTACCGGCTCTCATGGTTCTGTTATTAGGAATATTTGGTCCCTTCTGGAGCTAGTCTCACTGTGATGTGAGAAGCTCCAGCCTCCAGGAAAATTTAAGTCTTGGCTGAGGGAAATCTTCTCTAGGTGGCTGCCTGCTCCTCTCTCCTGCCTTTTGGGTACAGTAAGCAATCAGATCTTCTGCACAAAGCAGGCAGCTCTGTCCCCCTCCCCACATCCTCTTAGCAGTTGAAAGGAGTTTTAGAGTATAGAAGAGAGGAGAGGGAGCATTTGATGGCACCCATCCTTCCTTGCAGGAGAGACAGGAGCAGAAAGATTGTTTTGTATGCAGTGGCTATTCACCATGTGTAGTTTATGGGCTGTCATGTCTTATGAATTGATATCCTTTTGTGCTCAAATACATAATTGAAGAGCAAGAGTCTTCTATTATTTTATATAAGTCAAGAGTTCACATTTTATTCTTCTGGGTAGCAACTTGGCTGTTATTAAAATGCCCCATGCTTACCTTAAAAGGGCTTTTCTTTGTTAGTCTCTGATATTCATGATCATTTGTATAGGAAAATCCTCGTGTACTTCTATGAAACTGTGGAGCACTCAGTCAAGTAGTCAGATAAGAGTTGCACTAAGCAGCATAAAACTATCTCAAGAGCATCAACATTGTTTCTGGTTTTGACTACTTTAATAGAGGAAATGAAGTCTTTGCCTCCTATACAGGTTTGTTTTGGTTCCTCAGACAGATTGCCCTAAAACAAATTTTTATGGACTACTGCAAAGATACTATATAGGGCTCATTTAAGTCAAGAAGAGTTTTTCAGTTGACCTCAAAGGACATTGGATTGGGTCTTTGAGTACGGTCATAATGTTTATTTGCACAGGGGTAGCTGTGTTAGTCTGTGTACAGCAAAAACAGTGAGAGTCCTGCGGCACCTTTATAGACTAACAGATTTCTTTGAGTATAAATTTTCGTGAGCTCCAACCCCCCTTGTCAGGTGCAGTGTTTATTTGATTATACCTGTTTAATTCCAGGGCTGCATCCCACAATCCTGGAGAATTTTCTCAGTGATGTGGAGAAATCCACTAAGTTCTGTCCTTTCATTAGTACTGGTTTTTATGGCAGTAGAAGTTGGGACCATGACTTTGATTTCTGCCATTGCTGCAGTACTCCATTTATTAATTTTGAGTGTTACAACAGCATTTCATTACCTCCTCCATTTAAGCTTTATTTTGTTGCTTTTAATCACAAATTTCCCTCTCATAAATTGGAAATATCCCAAGACAACACAGTAAGGGCTATTCATGAAGGAACTTTGGTGTTGTGGTGCTCTGTGTCCCCCAGATTTACTTTTAGATGCTGAGAAAATCATTAGGATTCAGAGAGCCTGAGTTCAATGTCTAGGTTCCCCAGACAATGAATGAGGAGACATTGGTGCCTCAGAATGGGATTCACAAGAGCCAGCATGCGAGGCAGCTCTTCATCTAAGGTAAGTGATAGGAGGTGTCAACTAGGGGGGTATACACTAAGCACCCCCATTTCCTGGAGACGGGTAGTAAGTCTGGGCTTCAAGGGAGAAGCCACCTCTGCTTGGGGTACTCAACTATAAATTTCTTCTTGGTACAAGGTAGCCATTGTGCCATAGTGAACCCCATATACACCTCATGATGTGATTGTTTATCATTTGTGTTCACACAGTGTAACTGTATTGTTTTTTCCAGAGGGGTAGCTGTGTTAGTTTTTGTACAGCAAAAACAACAAGAGTCCTCTGGCACCTTATAGACTAACAGATTTCTTCAGGCATAAGCTTTTGTGGGTTCCAACTGACTTCGTCAGATTCATGACAATGAAGACTCTGATGCATCTGATAAGGTGGGTTGGAGCCCATGAAAGCTTATGCCTGAAGAAATCTTAGTCTATAAGGTGCCACAGGACACTTATTGTTTTTTGGATTGTTTAATGTGAAATATGTCAAGTCAGGTATTTTTGGAATGCTCATGATGTGCTAAACATTATTTTTATAGTAGTAGGGGTTTTTTTGCGATGTCACATATATGGTTATGAAGCTCTACTATGTAATATTCCCAAATGTGTGGTTCACATGGCTTGAATAGATCCGAGGCAAACACTAAAAGCAGAAGTAATTCATATTTCACTGGGTATGCATAAAATAATTCAGCTCTTCCAGAAACAATGGAGTGACCTGAGTATAAAGTGATGCTCATTAGATTCACATGGAGGAAGCCATGCAGAACATTGCCAGTCACCTGACCATAGCAGATAGTGAGGGAAATTTGCAGTTTTTGTCTCTAGGGCTCTCTCTTGCAATCCATCTACAAGTCAACATCAAGACTCTCCACAGAGGGTGGGGAGCCTGACTGGGGACCAACCAACCAGCCTGTGGTAAGAACCATCTAAGGCTGTAAGACTACTGAAGTGTCAAGTTTAGTTTAGAATGTGATTTCCTTTTATTTCTCCTGACCAAATCTGACTTTACATTCTTTTGGTGTATAACCACTTAAAATTTTCTGTATTTACTAAATTGTTTATTTGTTTTATCTAAAGCAATGCTTATGGTTTGGGTGTATGTAGACGCTTCATATAGAGTGACAGCTGGTGCGTATCAATTTCTTTCATAAATTCATGGACTCACCTTGCAGGGTCCAGTGGGTATCACTGAATTCTGAAACTTCCAACTCTATCCTCAGAGGTTTTTAACGTGTGGTTTGACAAAGGCCTGGCTGGGATGATTTAATTGGGGTTGATCCTGCTTTGAACAGGGAGCTGGACTAGATGACCTTCTGAGGTCCCTTCCAACCTAATCTTCTGTGATTCTAAATCTGTAAGATGGAAGTTCCTAGGGTTACATCTGGGACTGAGGTATTTGCTGGGGTCTTTCTCCTGCATAATTCCATGAGTGGCTGGCCAGAAACACTCACTCACTAAAAGAAGAGATGTTGGGTTGCAGGAGGCTGTGTGTGGGTGGACCAGGTGTTGGGTGTTCACCCAGGAAAGCCAGTGTTAGTCAGGCTGTAGGAGTGATGGGTTGGTGTGACACAGCTATACACCAGTATAGGGCCAGATTAAGGGACCTCAGGGTCCTGGGGTACCCAGCCTGGGACCTCAGTGCCCCACAACTCCAGGGCTGGCCCTCTGGCACTGGGCAGGCCATGGGGCCAGAGGCCACTCTCCATGGCACTCCCACTCTGCCCCCAGTCAGGCTGATCTGCCCCTAGGGGTGGGGCCAACTAGCAAGTGGTGCAGCCTTTAGTGCAGCCTTCATGGCCACAGGCCCTGAAAGCCCATGCCAGAAACCACACCGTGTGCCATCTGGCTCCATCCCTGGAGTGGAGCAAGCATGTGCTGTCCTGCCCTGCTCCTGGGGGCAGACCAACTGGCTTGGGGGTGGGGCAGGAGCACTATGTAGCCTGGCCTCTGGCCCTACGGCCCTGACCCCCAGCATGTGTAGGGGCCATCCTAGTGCCCTCCAAGCCCTGCTGGCACTGTGCTGGATCACACAGGTGCCTTAGGACCTGGGCCCGTGGCTCCCATTAGGCATGGTCCTGGGGCTTTGACCCCTATAGCCCCTGAGTTGATGTAGCCCTGCCCCATTCCAGATTGCAAAGGGGAATGTGACACCTGGGCTGCTTTAGCAAGAAGCTGAAGGATGGGGAGAATGATTTCCATCATAACTTTTAGCCCAGTGGTCAGGTTACTCACCTGGGATGTGGAACACTTCAGGTTTTAGTCCCTCTCACTTCACCTGAGGGGGAAGAAAAGATTTGAACTGGGATCTGCAATAGCTCAGGTGGGATTTAGGATATTCTGAGATGAGCTCCTGCAGTCTCTCCTGCTGAACGTGTTCCACTGTCAAGAAAGAATAAAAAAAATGTCATTGGCACAGAGGGATGGGATTTTCCACTTTCCCAATGAGTGCACTAACCACTAGGCTACAGAGTCATTGGGCCATATTGAGAGAAAGCAGTTTTGAGAATGACTCTAGTTGTTAGGATACTCACCAGGGACGTGTAGGACCCAGGAGCCACACCATCTGCACAAGTCACCCTGCCTGATTATTTCTCCACAGCAAACCTGCTTTAACAGGAAAGATTGAGGGCTTCCCTATATCAGACTATCCCATAGACCAGTAGTTAGGGAGCTTGCCGCATTATTGCCTAATCCCACTTCAGATCCTGAAGGAGAAGGAGGAAGAAAACCTGGTTTTGGTCACATCCCTAGCCACTAAGCTAGAAGTTGAGGGAAGAAGTTGTCCCTAATAACAATGTTTGTGTAAGCTCATTTATAGGGACTGGCTCTCATAAGGGCTACAGTGCACATGTTTAGAAGCAGAAATATAGCTAGGGAACTTCTACTGCTAAAATTTAGGTGCTGGGGAAGTTAGGTGCTTTCAGGAGTCAGAGGCAACTGAGTGGGGGCTTTGTAAGGCCCAGTGGGTCCCCAACTCTGGGATTTAGGTGTCTGATGTGACACTGCAGTGCCTACATCCTTTTGTGAATCCAGCCCTTAGTATTTAAAAAATGCATATTCATGTGTGTTGCTGAACAGACAGGTGGCTACTCTCATACTTGTTCCAAATAAGCCATTAGTTATTCTTGAAAATTGTTACCACCCACACCTCCCCAAGTCTCATTTGTCTCCTCAGCAGATAAACAACTCCTTTTTTTTTCTGTTGAGGGAAATGTTTGTTTAGCTTTAAGGCAAAATGAGAGGACATGATGAAAAGTGTTCTCCAGCTCTATAGGGATGCACTGACAGTCTGAGCCATTTTCTCCTGAAGCCAAATTAGCAAATTGAGCCCTCAAAGAGACTGCATAGTGATCTTTCTTGCCGTCCCTAATTTCTCTGAAGACGTGTGTGTAGTAACCCTTGGCGAGTAAGGGGTTAATACTTTGGTCAGTGAGTCCCAGGACAGCCAATAGGAACAAAGCACAGGTTTTTGAATTGGAGCAGCAGCCTGGCCTGTTCCTGTTGGATGTAGCAGAGCTCCTGGAAGGTTCAGGAGGAGGCCGGAGGGGCCTGAGGAAGAATCCAGCAACATCCTTACCAGAGATAAGTTAAGTTTGTTACTGACCAGGCATGAGTAGAACAGGGAATGTTTACTTAGATGCAGTCATGGTATTTCTTTGTTTTTGGATTTCTCTGTGCTGAGCACATGTACCCCCTCCCACTACCCTGTAACTACCTAAGTTAATTCCTGGAGACGCAACTTTCTGTGTTTCTTATTTGTTCTTTTTAAGGTTTTACCTTTTAAGTAAGCCCTGGTTTTGTGTACTGAAGGGCAAGAGGTTTGTGTGCATGTGCCTCAGACTGCGCAGCCAGCTACTAAAGGGGACTCTGTTCCATTTCCACCTGATATCCCAGATGGGGTTCAGTCACTCCCCTGAGAGAGGAATGGAAGTGATTGAGGATACCTCTCAGGAAGGAACTCCCAAGTGCGCCTTCCTGGGTTTCAAGAGGTTTTTACATTTGGGTGGTGGCAGTGGAACCACTCCAAGGCCAGGAATTGGTGGCTGTGGAGAGTTTTAAGACCAGGCTTTAAGGCCAGGGGCTTTTAAGGCCTGTTATGGGCCCCCACCTTTTGCACTCAGAGTGCCAGAGTGGGGAAACAGCCTTGACAGTGTGTGCCATTGACTTTTAAGGAGTCAAGGCTTAATATTTCAAGAATGAAAACAAATGCTATTTTGGCTCCAGTTCTGAATATGATTAATATTTCTTGAGGGCTAAAGCTCTCAGTGAACTGCAGCTTCATAGAGCCCTCATAATTACCTTTCTTACACATATTCACAAAGAGAATTACGTATCCCTGCATTACTGATTGTATATATTATTTTAAGATATTGTGAACCTAGCTTTGTCTTTATTTTGAGCATGTTTAGGAGTCCTCTTAGAATGATGTAATTTTCCTCATGAAAAAATTCTTCTGAGCCAAGGCCCTCACAGACATTGTCCAGTTATATTATTTTTTTGGCTCCATACAAAGAGATGAAGAGCTTAGAGCCAAAAAGTGACACCCTTTCTCTAAACATGACTTGAAGCCAGCTTTTGGCTTCACTTTTGAGTTGGCTCAAAACAAAATAAAATAGACAAACTGGTTAAAGTTTAAAATAGAGAAGCAGAGCTCTTTTACCAGTGTTCAAATTCTTTTCTTGGAAGGTATCTGAGACTATATATTCTATTCCTGAAGAAGTGTTCTGGAAGTATATTTATAATACCAGAATAATATTCAGACAGATGTTTAGTTGCTGGTATTGATGCAACAGTTTCCTACACAAAACAAAACAAAAAACCAAACAGGGAGTACTGTGACACTTTTAAAGACTCACATTTATTTATCACATGAGCTTTTGTGGGAGAAAATCCCACTTCACCAGATGCTTTGAAGATGATGAAGTGGGATGTGCTTCCATGAAAGTTCATGTGATAAATAAACTTGTGAGTCTTTAAAAGTGCCATGGACTCCTTGTTTTGCTGAACTAGACTAACACAGCTACCCCTTTGTAATCTACCTAAAAAGAGTTTTCAATCCTGTTGTCATTCTAGAGTTTGATATAGTCCATTAGTGAATGTGTGTTATACCTACTGTCAGAAAATGAGTCCCTCAGTTAATATTCCCAAGTGCAAAATATGGAGTAGTCTGTTTGCAACCTCTGTCATGATAAACAAAAGAGTGAGAACAGCTCTTCCTTTCTGGAATGTGCTGCCTGGTGAGATGATAGCATGAATGAACATTATCTTCTACTATTTTTTGATACCACTGTTGGCCTCATATGTTTTCTTGGTTAAGTTTATTCCTGCTAAAATATATCTGTGAACTGTAGGAGCCCAGTAATGAATGAAAGCATGAGCTTTCCTTCTGTGATATTGATTAAACCATGAAATTAAGGGTTTGGTTGTCTTTCTCTCTGGTGAAAATTTGGACATGATTTTACTTCACTGAAATGATTCTTTGAAAGGCTGAAATGAATGAAGATGCAATCTGTATTCATGGGAGTATTCAAGGGAGAAGGAGTCTTAGAAGTCTGGGAATGACCAAACATGTTCAGTGGGGCCAAGGTTCCACCCAAAATGTGTATGTCATGAAATGTCAGGGATTCCACTCAAAACTAGAATCACAAAGCTTTTCTCCTAATGTGGCCTCCACTATAATAAAGATTTGCCTATGCTAAAGATTAATCTAGCTCATATATCTAAGATAAAAATTCTCAGATTTACCATAGCTTTCTCAGGCACTGGCTGCTTGGCATTTCTCTTCTCATCTTGCTGCTATTCCAATCAATCTGGAGTTTATCCAGGAGGGTTAGAAACTTTAGATAAAGGATTATTTCTGAATATTTTAAAAACAGAAGTATCTGCTATAAAAGTCTTTGAGGAAATTCATTGAGATAACTTTATTTCTCATATGTACGTTGCCAAGTTCTTTAGTATGATTCCTAGAATTAAACCTATAATATACATCGCTTCCACTAGCAATCCCAGTGCTAACATATTCTTTATTTGCTCACTACTTGTAACATCAACTTCTTCTCACCAGTATTTCTTGGAGCTATAAATTAAGGCATGAGAGAGGAAAAATCACAGCATTGTTTTGTGCATTTTTTTTTCTACCATGAAGTAATGACCAGATCCATACCAGGATTTATGCCAACTTTGATTTTTTGATGGCATTTACATAGCAATTTAATTATAATGAGTTTATGTAGTTTTACAAGAATAATTAATTTTTAAAACACAACTTGGATATTGAGCTCCCCTCATTAGATTAATGTTAGTTGATATGCAGGTTGAAAGACAATAATATAAAAAAGAGGCTGATTATAAACTACTGAAATGTTGTATTTAATTCAGTTGATGTTTGTGACTGTGTGACAGTATCCAACAGTTTTTACTTTTTCAGACTATAATAGAGGTTATTTTGCTACTGCTATCCAGTGTGTAGTGCCTGTTAGCACATTTCATGCCTGACAAAGTGGGAAAGTTCACCTTTCATCTTTATTCTGCTAAATAATAATACTGAACTGCAGATTTTCAGTGAGGTAATCTAGATATATGTTGTTTAAATGTATTGTTGAGAGAACTTTGTAAATGTTCAGAGAAGCCAGGGGCATCACTGGGGCCTGGCACGTGAAGCTCGTGCCCTGAATCCCAGCACCAGTGCCCCCAGTCCTGGTGTGGCCCCTGCCTCTCCCAGTCTCTGGCTGGAGATCTGGGGCCCAGCTGCCCGTGGTGGCAGCTGCCACTTCGGCCCCATCCTAGTCCGGGCTGCTGGTGGCTGCAGCTACCATTCCCTGCCTTGTCCCCGGCTGGGGATCCAGGGCGCCTGAGGCCGGGTCAGGCCCCAGTGCAGAATCAGAGCCAGGGGCATGGCCCATGGCCAGGGAGTGTGGCCTGGGCCAGTGGCCTGGGTCCTTCCCCGGGGCAGCGACGCTCCTGAGAGAAGCGGCAAGTTATGCTTACAATACTCTGTTTACTGAAACACAACATATGTAGTGTATTGATTATAATTTATTTGCAATTAGTCTTAACTGTTTTGAACATTGTTAAAGAAAAAAATCATTTCCTTAAGAAACAATATGAAGTTGTAAACAGGGAGGAAAAAATGGCTTTAACATGTAAACAATGGTATTGACATATGTAACAGATTGAAAACTAGTAATAAAAAAGTAATAGAATAACAATACAAATAATAAATAAAAATGTTATTTTATGCTTGTATGTCTGTACTGAGGGCAGAAATGATCTTTTAATTATTTTAAAAAATCCTATTAATGTATATTTCCAGAGGAGTATATAAAATGGTTCAAATTCTATGGGGTGCAGTAATAGGGACTTGAAAGAGTAAAAGGCAGAAAATAGAAAATATTCAATTGCTGTGCATTTGTTAAGGGCCTAAGCACATTTCACAAGCTGATGAACACCCTCTACTCTCATGGCCACCACAAACTGAGTAAACTCAACCCTTTGAGAAGGCTCTCAGCACCTCACAGGATTAAACCTTCTTTTGCATTTGTTTCATAAGTAGTTGATAGACACTGGTAGCCAAAAGCTTGTTCAGGAAAGATAAGCTGGCCTGCATTTATTTTTGCAATGCTCTTTTAGAGAGTGTTAAAACTCAAATTAGAAAAAATCATCAAGAAGATATCTAAGAATTGCTTAGCACTTAGAATCGCCTGTTTAAAATAGGGTGTCTGAATTCCTTGCTCAGGATGACTTTGCACAGTGATATATTCTTTCCTTTGTGGCACAGTGCAGAGGAGAATACATGCAAGAGGATGAAGCCAGGAAGGCAGCTATGTGATGGAAAAATCCTTCACTATATTGCCACCCACCTCCCTCCTTTATTTGACTGGCATGCACTTATGGCAGGACCAAAAGTGTCTGTGGAGTAGCAGCTCATGAAACATTTTCCTCTTTTAAACCCAGACCATTTACAATGCAAAAATGATCCTGCTGTGAAAGAGCTGGTGCTCTGCCACTGTCTCTTGAATAGCCACTGAGAGGGTGTGGACAGCTGGATGGCATTTTTCCGGCTACTGGAGCACAGCAGCTGCAGGAGGTCTTGGAGAAAGAGCCTCGGCAGGTTCAGAATCATGGGACAAGGCTCTTGCTCCTGTGGATCTTCATCTTCTAGGACAATAAGTGGCCCACTACCAGCTTTTCTGCAACTAACCCCACCCTCCACAGGTGGAGATGGTCCAGTGGGCCAGAAAAGAACACACTTCTTTAGAGGGCTGCACTCTTCTTCCAGATGATGATAAATGGGAAGACTAAAATCAGGACCTAAATCTTCATTTAGACCTAGCACTTAACTGGTAAAGCCCCAGAGCCAGCAAATATATGGCTGTCCTCATGGAGGATGTTCTGAATTCCCTGTCTTAAAGAAACCAGTGGCCAGTGGTAGCCAGTCCTTTCATTTGGCTTGTGCACTCTGTCGGCTGTGGCTGCTTAATGACAGTGCTAATTCAGCATGATGTTCCTGGCTTGGCAGCTGTACAATTGGCTTTAACCCATGCCCCATTTCCAAAGATCCATGCAGTCTGGTTTCAAACTTGACTACACCACTGGCGACATAAAATCTCTTGCGGAAATAAATCAATATCTTAACTGCAGGATGGTGCTTTCATAGGTGACTTGGACAAAGCAAAAAGTCTGATGCTCTTTCTCGGCCTCTGCTCAGTAATTCTTGCCATGGAGGAACATTGATGGTAAAGCCCTATGTCTACAACAAGAATTAAGGTGTTGTGCAGTTGTCTTGAACTGTGACTTGTATTTCCCCTCTGCAGCCAATGAAGGGGGAAGGCGTGTAGCCAGCCTGTTTTCTGAAAACATTAAATAGAAAACATTAAAAACAATAAAAGGACCTACAACATGAGTAAAAGTTTACCAGAGGTCATCTCAACTCCAGCCATGGACTCTCATACATCAGTCTATCAAAACCCACAGCTAGGTTTTTGCACAACTGGAGCTGGGGAATTTTCATTAACTTCTCCCTTGGTAATCCCCAGGAAATCCTCTCCACACTCATTGTCACAAAAGTCCATTCCTGTCTCGCACATTTTCAACATAACCTTTGAACTCCCAGGTTTCAAATCACATCATCCCCACAGATAGATTGCGTATTATCCTGGCCCACAACAGTACATCAACTTTACATTTAAGAAGATGTGGCTCTCATGATGTTATAGGAAACTGACATACTTGCCAGACACCTACTGTCTTTTTTTAATGCAATAATGAGACAAATCCTGAATTTCTCCTCCATTTTACTTAGTTCCTTGTAAAGTGAAACTCGTAGTCAATGGGATCTTCATCTGAGTAAAAACTGAGTAAGCGTCGCCAGTATTTAGCACTGCAAAAAGAGACGTGTACTTATTCCTTCCATCTCTAGCATTTTTCCCTTTCATCTCCTAACATCTCTATATTTCAGTTTACATAATTTTTAACTGATGGCAATTATGTGAGTCAGTGCTCAAAAGAATACAGTAATACCAACAACACCTAACTTGTCTTTCGTTTTGATTCACCATTAGCCAAAAGCTTCATTCTTTAATCACAAAAGAAAGGTGTCAAAATTAAACACATTTATTGTTTTATCCAAAGAACAAAACAAATGCTGAGGAGGAAGGTAATTGAGATAAAATTCATGGCAATAAAATCCTGTAAACACCTGTGTCATAAGAGAATAGGCTTCTTTGCGCCATGATTTATATGGAGTTACAAAGTAATAAATAAGTAAGCACTTAGAAAAAGAAATAAAATCATAATATTCACAAGGTTTTGAGGAAATATGGTTATTACCTGTGGTGGTAAATATTATCTTAATATTGCTTGATATTGAACTGAATATAACAAATACAGAGACTTGGAAGAATTTGATTTTTATTGGTAAACATCAATTTCACCATACACGCATGAATCAAAGAAAAATTGTGTTCATCCATGGTAATTGAAACTTCAGACAAGCCAAGTAACAAATAAGAAAAACTGCTTAAGAACTTATTAGAGTTGGCTTTAAGGAAGTTTACTTTGTATATTTTGACATGTGATGTGGACAATTTATGTTTTAAGTGTAATAACACTCTAGCTTTTGAACTTCAGTGTTTACTTGCATTAAATATTGTCTCTCCCCCCCATCATCTGATACACTCATAATTTTCCAGAACTGAAATTTATTTAAAAAGTTGAAAAAAGCCTAAATATCTATCAATTTTTTTTACTGTGCGGAATAAACACCAAGCATAGGTCAAATAGATTCTGAAGTCAAAATTTGTCATCTTCAACATCTTTATCAACATAGTCAGACATTTTTAAAGGCAAAAACTTACCAGAGAAGCCACAAAGCCACCAGTCCTTCAAACTGTTTGTGATTCTTTAAGAACTGATCAGCCTTTTTGTAGACATATGGCTGTTTAATAAGGGGTAGTTGTTCATGCTCAGTGTTACAGCAGTAACTGACTGCTCAGATATTGCAACTATTTACTTATTGTCACTGCTTATTGTCACTGGGTGTGTCTGCTTTCCCTGACTCATCCTCCTTAGGCTGCTCATTCAGGTCAATTCCTGCACCCTCAACTTCAATTAAGTCAATCAGTCCTTCACATTTGGGGCTTGCCATCTCATACAGTCACTTGGTTGGTTTATTTAGAGGCAGTCTGATGTACTGTGTCTCCTGTGTAAAGTTGGACATGTGCATAACTGTTTGCAATATCATGGCCTTTATTTTTCTGCTTTGTGTGTGAAAATCTTATGCTTAAATGAATCATGGTATCTATTGGTAATACTATTAATATACTGTCCCTAAATTTAATTTAGAAGCTGTAGGCTGTTTCCTCTTTAATTCTTTTTACCTTGTGTGTTTAGGATGTACTGTTTATTTGTTTTAGTGCCTGAAACAATTTTTTAAAAAATTGGGAGATGAACATTCATTTTCATTTCATCATAAGTACACATTTTAAAGTATTAACATGAACTGTTTTTCTCTTGTTTTGCTTCTTTCTTCCTGTTTGCCCTTCTGAAAATGGAGTTACTCCATGCCGAAACACAGCTTGTCCACCTGAGAGTTCGTTTAGTATTCTTTCTTTCCCTGTAACAAATGACAAAGAGCAATCAGTGATTTGTTCAGCTCACTTTATTAATGCATTGTTCTTTTTATATTTTCCACGGAACTTAGAACAAATGCAGTTAACAATAAAATTGCTTTTATAACTTCATTTTAGTGGGTTGTATGGGTTTTTCACAATATCTTCTGCATCCTTTGAAAATACTCAGTTCTCGGCTTTTGCATTTCTTAGCTTTAAAGCAAGCGCTCAGAGGCCTGAGTTACTTTTGATGTTTTATGACAAGTGAATAATATAGTGGAAAGAGTCAACTGAAAATATACTTCATGGCTTTGCTATGAAAAATGAAGCAGTAGGCAGTTTCCATGTTCTCCTGAGTAACTGCATTAGGACACTACACTGGGCTAGAAGCTCTGTGGTAGTTGTGGTTATCTCAGTGTCAGGAAGAGAACATTAAAGGCTGGAGGAAACATGAGATGACCCAGCCCTGAGTGAAGATCAGTCTCACAGGCATGCCACAGCACTTGACACAACTGGAACCAGCCACAGCCATCATATATTAACAACTGGTACTAACCTTGCTATTGCAAAACAAACGAGTCTGTTGGCACTTTTAGGCTATTTCTATGCTAGGAAAAGTTAGTTTGAATTTGTTGATTTGAACTAATAAATTCCAGTTTAGTTCAAACTAAACTCGAGCTTATTGATTTGAATTAAAAAAGTGGACTAATCGACTTAATGTTTGTCAAATTAGTCCACTTGGTTAATTCAAACTAATTTACTAAATTTGAACTAAGGGTTAATCCTAGTCTACACTGTCCTTAGTTCGAACTAAGGATCGCACTAAGGGATTAGTTTGAACTAACAGGCAGGTCTTGCGAATTCAAACTAAGCTTTCATTAGTTCAGATTAAGGAATTCAAACCTCCTTAATTAGAACTAACTTGCAAGCATAGACATACCCATAAAGACTAATAAAATTTATCGCATGAGCCAGGGGCGTCGCTGCCCAAGGGAGGGATGTGGGCCACGCCCCCTGCTCACAGGCCATGCCCCCTGCTTTCAGGCCACGCCCCCTGGCCGGGGATAGGGCCGGAAGCCGCCACGTGCTGCTGCGGCCGGGTGGGCCCCACATCCCCACCTGGGGATGGGGCCGGAAGCAGCCATGGGAGGCTGGGCCCCGCATCCCCAGCTGGGGATGGGGATGGAAGTGGCTGCCGCTGCTGCGGGCAGCCAAGCCCTGGATCGCTGGCTGGGGACAGGGCTGCTGTGGCCATGGGTGGCTGGGCCCCGGATCCCCGGCTGGGGACAGGCCAGGAGCAGCCTCTGTGGTTGAGCCCCGGCTCCCCAGCTGGGGCCGGGGCTGCCACAGCCATGGGTGGCTGGGCCCCGGATCTCTGGCCCCATCAGGCCAGAGACTGGGGGTGGTGCCAGCAGAAGAGCTGTTTTGAAACAACAGGTCCAAACAGCTTTATTTCAAAATATCCCTTCCAAAATAACAGCCATTTGGATTGAAGGCTTTCCCTTAATTCAAATTAACTTATTTTGAAATAAGGATTTTATTTCGAAATAACTCATTTCGAAATCCTTATTTCGAAAAAACAATGCATGTGTAGACATAACCCTAGAGTTTGAATCCTTACAAATGCTCTGATTTGCTGTTACAATATGACCTAATCCAGGGGCGTCACTCCCCCCAGGGAAGCACGCGGGGCACGAGCCCAGGCCATGCCCCCTGGCTGCAGGCCACACCCCGGCCGGGGATGGAGCCTCCGCGGCCAGGGTGGCTGAGCCCAAGATCCCCGGTGGGGGACTGGGCCGCCACGGCCATGGGTGGCCGGACCCTGGATCCCCTGCCAGGATGGGGCTGCCATGGCTGTGGGTGGCATGGCCCTGGATCCCTGGTGGGGGACGGGGCCAGGAGGCCTTGGTGGCCACGGGCAGCTGAGCTCAGGATCTCTGGCGGGGACAGCGCTGCTGCGGCTGTGGGTGGCTGGGCCCTGGATCTCCGGCCCTATCCCGCTGGAGAGTGGGAGAGGTAGGCCCCGCAAGACTCAGGGCACTGGTGCTGGGATTCGGGGCATGTTCCCCGTGTGCCCACCACCAGCAATGCCCCTGACCTGATTCCATCTCTCACACTCCCCTGCATTTATTTTCATCCCATTCTTTCAGTTCCCCCTCTTCAAAGCATCTGATGAAGTGGGATATTCCCCATGAAAGCTCATGCGATAAATAAATGTTAGTCTTTAAATGCCACAAGACTCCTTGGGTTTTTTTTTTGCTTTATTGAACTAAGAGGGCTGCCCCTTTGGAACTTCATCTCCTCATCTATCTGTAATCTAGCTTCCCCTTAGCTGTGACCTGAGTTAGCTTCCAAGACCAGAACCCCATGCTCTGTGCAGTTGCCAGTGAAAGGTTTCTCTCCCCCTCTCAGCCACAGAGTCTGGCCCCCACTGCCTGGCTCCCTGACCCCTGACAAGGTAACTGAGCACGGCCTGGGACTTCAGGCTGTGTGGGAAAGCGCCGGCCGGGCTGCTAGAGGGCGCTGGGTGGCTGGCGCCAGGCGGGCCAGGGTCTCGGGCTATGACCCTCTGCCTTGCCGCTGTAAACAGGGCCCGTCCACCTAGCACGCACCTGTGGTGCGACTGGTGGTGGCGGGAATGACGTGTCTGTGATGTCATAACGGGGGCAGGCGAGGCACGTGTCTGGCGCTTTCTGCGGGCGGGAAGCCGCTGCTTGGCTCCTCACATGGCGGAATCTGGGCTGGGCTTCTTAACCCTTTACATGCCTGTCTGCTCGCTCCTCAGCGCCCCGCTTAAGAGGAGGTGGGGGACATTATGGCCCTGGATGGGGGCTTCCTTCCCCTGCCTGGCTCCGGTTTCGGCGCATGCTCCTTGCCTCTTGAGCGACACCCACCCCACAGCCTGAGTGCCCCAGCACTATTAGCAAGGGGGAACCTCCAGCTTGGCCATAACCCCCAGTGCAACTGGGCCCCCGCCTCTCCTTGCTCTTGCACCCAGGGTCCAGGGCCCCTGAGCAGGGAGCAGCCCCTGGTTTGCTGCTCTTTGCCCACCAGTGCCCTGCTGTCTCTGTGGAAAGAAACGGTTTAGCAAAGCCGGCAGCATTGCCTGCAGGAAGAGGGTCAAGTGGGGTCTAGGCTGGGCTAGGGTTACCAGATGTCAGGTAAAAGGAGGCCATGCCCTCCTTTTTACCTGCACGTCCTCTGTCCCACAGGCATTTTTAAAAGATATTATTTTGTCTGGCTTTTTACTTAGATAGGTTAAAGCTGGGGTCTCAAACACATGACCTGTGGGCTGCATGCAGCCCCTAAAGCTATTTCCTGGGGCCTGCAACAACACTATTGTTACCAATATTTGCAATATCATTGTATGAAAAGGTTTCAGTGGTGTGGCCTTTGGGCTAACATACTAGTCCTCATGTGGCCTTCCTGGTCGTTTGAGTTGAGACACCTGGGTTAAAGTGTGCCAGGACACCCTATTTTTAGGGGGAAGTGTTCCAGGGCCCCCTAAAAACAGAAGAATATGACATGAATACTAACTTTTGTCCATGTGTCCTCTAATGTCCTCCTTTTCCTACTTCCCTACTCTGCAGGATTTGGTAGCTGGTAACCCCAGACTGGGCTGCATTTCACCTATTTTGGGGCCATCTCCTCAAGTGTGTCAGCAAACAGAGCACTGGCTGGGGAGGATTAGACCTGTGGGTCTCACTCAGTGGGTCAGGACACATGAGTGTGTTGCCACACAGGGCTAAATGTGGTGGGGAGATGGCTGGATTTGGCTTGGGGTCATGCTATGGCACCATAGGTTGACAATCCATGCGCCAGACAATTTCAGAGCATGGGCTCTGCAAGCACCAGCCACCTCTGACCAGCAGAAACTAGTGCACCAGTTGAGAACAAGCTCTCAAAAAGCTGCCACAGCTGCTTGCCCCTTAGTGCCCCCAAAACTCCCCTCCACTGCTTGCATCCTACTGGCTTTAGCCTCTGCTTTGCTCCTCATTCTCCAAGCCCCCGTGGCACAAGCAGAGACCAGGGGAAGTTGCTGTCAGTGCACCCCCAAAATTGCAGCCCTTGATGGCCCCTGCTCCTGAGCCAGCAAAAGCGCTGCAAACCCCACAAGCTGTATTTGGGTCCAGCATGATTTGGGAGCATTTTGCTCCAAGCCCCAAGCTGTGCATTATAAATAGGAAACAGGTGTGGCTGTCCCTGCTTCTCTGGAAAATCTGGGGTACTCATGTCCTAGTCTTTAACCCTGGTTCTCACTATAGAGCCCTTGAACTCCAAATATGGGGCTGGATCCAGCAGGGGCTGTTTCCTTTTTCACCTAGATTCCCCCAAATTTCACCTTCTCCCTAGCTGGCAGGTGTAGTCAGCCCCCAGCATCCAATTGGTCAGTCTCATATCCCAGCTAAGACCTCTTAAACTTCCTGGCTCCTGCCCCCTTGCAGACCATGCCCTTGGGTTTGGCTGGGACAGGGTGTAGCTGATCCAGAGCATCCCCCTCTCCCATTTTGGCTGCTCAGCAGTCCAGCTGAGATTGCTCAGAGCTGTCTCAAGTGGTTAAGCCACTGTTTCCCAACATTTTCTCTGTTGTAGCACACCTTGGTACCTTTAATTAATTTGAGGCACACCACCTTATAGTTTCCAAATGAACTCATGAATATTCATGAGCCAATGAGCCAATCCAGGGCTCTTAGAGTAGTTTTTCAAAAAATTTTGTGGCACACCCACTCTGATCTGAGGGCACACTGGTTGGGGAAACACTGAGTTAGGCAAGCAGCTTTAGTTAAATGACCAGGAGTTGTGTGGCACTTTAAGACTAACAGATTTATTTTTTGCATGAGCTTTCGTGGGAGAAGATCCCACTTCCTGAACACCAGAGGTTTGTGGCTGAAAACCAAAGCGGATCCAGCCCGACCGGAGTGCCCGGCTTTCGCACCGGTCCTGGAGCCTGAATTTTGGTGGGCAGGTAGGAGCACAACAGGTGTGACCCATTTGGATGGCCGCAAGTCCTCATTCCCACTGGAGAGGTCGTGCTGCTGAGCAGGGCTTAAGCGAGGTGGCGAGTTTTGCAAATTGTTGTAGCTTCGCTCCTCTTTATTTAGCTCAGCCCCAAGCCGGTCCGGTCCGGTCGGACCCAGAGGCTGGGGAGATGTGTCTTCGTGGAGGTGGGACACTTGTGCCTCTTTCTAAGTGCGGCTGAGATTTGCCGGCGTGCTGCATGGGCAGCTGCTTTCCTCCCCCCTCCCCCGGCGCTACAAAGTCGGCGCGATTCGGATTAACATGTGCCAGGATGCCGTGTGCACGGCTCCAAGCAGGCTGCAGAAGGGTGCAGCTGTTTGGGGTGGCGGGGAGCGCGGCCACACTCGCCTCCTGTTTTTAGGCTGGGCTGGGACCCAGGGTGCAGATCCCGGCTCCTGCTCGGGGTTTTAGCCTCTGGCGGCGGTCGGGCTCCTTTTGGGGGAGCGAAGGCTGCGCCCCCAGGCGGAGGACGGGCCCTGCAAGCAGCGGGGTTCGGAGATCGGCGAATTGCCCCGCGGACGGCGCGCCCCGTGTGAACGCTCCTATGGCTGATCCGGCGCTTTCCGGGCGAGCCGGCCGCTGCTTTAGCGCCGGGACGCGGGACCCGACCGCCTGAGCCGCCTCCACCACCCCGGCCAAGGTAGGTCCCGAGGCCGGGGGGAGCTGGGAACAGCGAGGGGTATTTGCCAGGGGAGCAGTCCTGGGAGGCTGGCTTGCTTTCTTGATCCCGGGCTATTACCCATCTCAGGTTTGGCTGCCCCTGGTTTGCTTTGGGAGCCCTTCCTGCTAATGCAGCTTAACAGACCCAAAGGAGACATCTCCCTCCTTAATCAATCCCAGGCAGTCTGGTTTGCCCTTAGATTTCTACTTCTCCAGTCCCCCTTGAGTGCCTGAGACAGCATGAGAGGCCAGGAAGACTTTATGTCCGATGTAGAATTAATTTCTTGAGCATGTTTAGTGCGGCATTCGGCATTTCTGAGCTAGGTTTGCAAGGGGAACTGTGTGTTTTGTGTTGGGTCTCTTGTTATTAGACAGTTGCCAGCTTGCTTTTTGTCATCTCTGGGCAGAGATTAGTTTTTGTAAACTTGCATATTTACTTGTGGGAGTAAAGTTATTAAGCTTTCATAGAATCAGGCAATTAGTTTATAAATTTCTCTTTTAAAATGATTCATGAACAGCCTAGCACTATGACAATCAGGGGTCTCAAACTCAGATCACCATGAGGGCTGCCTGAGGATTAGTAGAGGGCCACATGAGGACTAGTATGTTAGCCCGAGGGCCACACCACTGAAATCTTTTCACATGATATCAGTAACAATAGTGGTTGTTGTGGGCCACAGGAAATAGCTTTAGGGGCTGCATTTGGCCCACAGGCCACATGTTTGAGACTCCTGATACAAACACTACATATGTAGCATTACATAACAAATGCCAGCATAAAACCTTGTGGGCTGTAATTTGCTTGTGGTTTCCTTGTTCGTATGTTCAAACATGATCACAAGATCTGACCTTCATGAGTGAACAGCTGTTCCAGGTGCACTAATAAGGCTTGCAGAGGCATCCTTGTTGTCTCTGTAGTGGAGTAAATGATCTCTGTGATGTAGTCCCTGAAAGAAAGGGATGGGGGCAGACAGTAGGTGCATTCTGTTCCATCTTCTTTCTTATCCATTCCAGGGCACGGTACATTTCTGCAAAGCGCTTGCTCCATGTGCAAAAAGTTCCTTTAGGTTCCATGTTCAACCTAGCATAGCAGGCCCCCAGCTGCATAGCTGGATAATTATTCATCCAGAATCCACGATGCACAATTATCTGTGATATTGTGGCATGTGCAGTTCTCACAGCTTCCAAAGGGAGGGTGTAATATCCCTGAGAAATGGCTCAATGAAAATGAAAATGCCTAAGCCATGGTGCGTAAAGTGATTCCTAGATGTCCACAGTGCGGTTTGCCCAGAGATGGCATGACCATGTTGTGCCACTTCCAGCTAGTTCGATTGCAATGTGGCTTGTATTCCAATACACTCTAAATGTTATGGCACTCATGGAGAAGCTTGTAACAAATTCAACTTGTTTTTACCATAGAAGAGCAACAGGTGGGCCTATTGAGTCACCTGCATTTGCTGCAATTAGAATTTTAAGCTGCTGTTTACTGTGCATCAGGGCATACAATTAATAGCATTGTAAAAAGGGGCCACAGACATACTAGCTGCCTGCCCAACCTATTGGCAACCGGATGTTGTAATAGGGTGCAAACTGGCCCTTCATTACATACATCTTGTAGGGTTAGCATAGCCTTGTTTGGCTTCCTGATAGAACAGTGGAATTCTGTAAGCAGTATTTCTTTGCAGGCTTGTGAATTACAGGCAATGCATGATGGGAGAGGAGCTGGTTTGTTAGAGATGGTCTCTCTTCAGAATGGAATGACATCTGGAGGATTTGCTGCTCCTTGCTTACTGAAGAAGTTCACTGAAAAACACTGGCGTAGAGCTGGAGAAGGAATGTGAAAAGGGTTTTTCTCCTCTCTCTGTAGCATGGGGCATGGCTCACCTACCAGTGAATTCTCTGTCTCTTAAAGTCCTTAAATCAAGATTTGAGGCAGTAAATAGTTCAATCATAGGTTAAAGCTGGAGTGCTCCTGGCTCAGAAAAAGACCCCGGGCTTGGGCACCAGGATTTGGGGCTCACATGCTTTAAGCGTGCTGCTGCTGCAGCCAGTGCTGTGAGAGACTCAGGGCTTGAGCCCCGTAAGCCTGGTGCCAGTGATGCCCCTGGGTTAGAGGCTTGTTGCTGGAGTGGGTGGTTGAGGTTTTGAGGCCTGCACTATGTTGGAGATCAGACTGGTCCCTTCTGACCTATGAGTCTATTAGATTTGTGAGGAGATAAGCCACAGAAGGGCTGTATAAGAAGTGAAACAAGAAGGATATGGTTCTGCAGGGAGCTGGAAGTTCAGTATTAGTGCCGCTCTTTATTTAGGGATCCCAGGTTTCAACTTTTGAGGTAGGAGTGCGGGGGGGAGCTCATTTTCCCCTCTGCAAAAACAGGACGACCAAATCTGGCTCTGGGGAAGAACTCTTGAGTAGTTGAGGGCCTGTGTCAGCATAGGATAAAGCTAGAAAGGGGGAAGGATTACTGAGACTTAGGAAAGCAAATGATGCTTTGGAACTAAGGAAAGGACTTTGTAGTTCAGCTCTCTGGCCAAACAACTCTAAAGAAAGGAGTTGCATTGCCATACAACAAGAGGGAGACTGCAGACCAGAGGGGAAATGGAGGCAAGCTCTGGAAGGAAAACTGAGGTGCAACCATATTTGACCATGGAAGGCCAAGGGAACTTGTTACACAAGCTTGTGCATCATGGGCTTGACTTTTTTCTTTTTACTAGTTGCTGTCCTGGAGCTCCACTTAATTTCAGCTGGGGGTCATTGTTGCCACATCTTATGAATGAATCATTTATAATGCTAATTTTTCTCTATCCCTCCAGCAGGAGCCAGAGTCCTTGCACACAATGCCTATAATTTTGGGGAAGGTGTGAAATTGCAAGCCTGGGGACTGAAGGCTAGTCCCATCTTTTCCAAAGACAACTGTTAATGTTTCTATGCTCTTCACAATCTTTATTATGAGCCAGTTCAGGTACCTTGTAAAGTAACTATTGTCACAAATAGACAACTCATGCAAGCTTCATGTCACTTGCCATAGGGGTGGGAATAGAACCCTGCTGCCTAATGTAGCAGTGCCAAGTCTCAACCACTTTGTTTCAAAGCCATTTTGAAGGAACAGACCAAATTACATGTTTGAAAGAGACTTATGATTCTACTACTTCTGTGCTGTGAAATTTAGTTGGTTAGATCTAATGGAGGTCCCGGGTACAATCTCTGCCGATGAACCAAAAAGTGGTATTGTTACGTTTGACTGATGTCTCTAGTCACCAGTCATAACCTTTTTATTAGATGACCTTTATATTAACTTCACTCCATCTTGTCTCTGTGTTCCCTCTGCTTTCCCACCTTTCTCCACCAGATAGTGCAAAGGTTATAAGTTTCAGGGGCAAGTGCTATTCATAGGTTTCAATGGCAAGTGCTGCTCAGAAGTAGGGTCAGGGGAGGTGTGGAAGAAGGGGAGGAAAAGGGCTCAGGGTTGGGAGGTGCAGCACAGCTGTAGGGGGGCAAGATTGCAGGATGGGAACATCATGGAGATTGGGGGGGCACCCGAGTCAACCTGCTCCCAGTACCAACCTTGCCAGGAGCGTAGCTCTGTGGTACAGGGGTTAAGGCAACAATCTAGCAACCTAGGGGTCACTAGTTCAAATACTACATGGTGCTGAAAAGGTAGTTGAGAAGTAAGCCCCCCCCCACCTCCAATTAGCCTAGATACAATGAGCAGAATGTAGTCTAGTTGAATTAATTAGTTAGAGAAGAGGTGATAATCTGCATGATACAAATAAAGTTCTTTTCTCATGATCTGATCTTTTTTCTTTTTGATTGAAAACCAAAAAGTCAAAAATACAGCCCCCCTCACCAGTTTTTTAGAAGAGATGACCTTAAAGGAGCACGCTAAAAGGGAGAAAACAAGTAATTCAGACTGTTAAGAGCCCTTGTATAAGGAACTGTAATCCACTTGAATGCATTTGTTTGCAGAAGATTGGCTGGCTAGTGTAAATGTGACCATAACAGTACACTCACTTAACTGACCAGCCAACCTTTTGCAAACAAATGCATTCAAGTGGATTACATTCCTCATATGAGAACTCTTACCAAACCTTGAGAGGTTGAGGGGTGTGATATTCCCCTCCTGCAATCTGGTCTGATTGCCCACTCCTGGGCTCTGATTTATCCTGCTTTGCTAGGTGGACCCCTGCTACTGGATTAGTTCACATCAGCCTTCTGTTTGCAATTGGTCCCAGGCTGTAGCAGTGCACTCCCTAGACACTTGGGGGATGGTCCCCCAGCGAGCAGCCCCAGCTGTTAGATGTCACACTGGGAACTTCTGCCCTGCAGGGATTGGGACCCTTCTCTAATCACTGCAAGCTCATCTACTCCAGTCCATCAATTTAACAAAAAAAGATATACAATTAGCCTTTGCTGTAGTGCTTAACTTGGAGCATTCTTTCTCTCTTTAACCCACACAGCTTTAGATAAAACAAATGCTAGTTTATTGATTGAAACATGATTTTGAGTATATAGCAAATCAATATACAATAAATTAATCAACCACTCAAGGAGTTCCTCACTACCAAATAAAAAAATGTCAGGCATTCTAAGCTACAGTTTACTGTCGAAGTCCATTTCTATCTTAACCACATGTTTGGTTGCTGGTGGTTTCACAGCTTGGCCCTTCTGGCTACGTGGATAGGTTAAGTCCTTTGAAGTTGTTTCAAGATGGAGCTCCTCTGGCAAAAATCCTCAAACACTTCAAAGTGTGACTTTTTTTTTCTTCAAACTCCTGCTCAGCCCCTCCTTTCCTGGGATGAGGTGATTCTTCTCTTGATCTTTCCCCCTCTTGAGCCAGGGAACTTAATTTGCATTGTTTTTGTTACGCACGTCTTCACTGTATATGTGGGGAGAGACGGCTCTGTGTGTCTGTCCCCATATGAGCTATGTGAAATAAGGGAGACCTTTCATAATTGTAAACTTGTATGATGCTGCAGGAACCATGCTACCATAACAATAATGCAATGTGTGATATGAGCATTCAAAAAAGACCTTGTGTGGAATATTTTGTTAAACCAGGTAATTACATTGCAAAGATGGACAAGAAAGACACATGCGTTCCATTACAAGGGTGCAACTGATCACAAGGCGGGGAATAAGTATATGTATGATATTTAGTTTAATATCTCAGAAGTAATAGCTTGGACTGACTTTAAATACAGTGTTTGCATTGTCAAAATGAATGTGGCTGTGAATATTTCTTTTGTTGTTGCATTTTCAATTATTGTAGTTTGGCTAAATGGACAGCTCCCACCAAGAACATGCTGTAGTGCCAACTTTTTTTTTTTAATATCAATATTTGGTCTTTAAGAAAGATTCAGTAGCTGAAGTGAGGCAATTGTATGAGTTTTAACTTTCACTTTAAAAAAAAAATTGCTAGTTCCCGTGACATGGAGAAAAGGAAGAAAATGTGACCTGAGTGCACCCCAAAGTTTCAAAGTCTAGAACAGTGTTTTCCAACATTTTCTCTGCCGTGGCACACCTTGCTACCTTTAATTTGAGGCACACCACCATATGGTTTCCAAATGAACTCATGATTATTCATGAGCCAATCCAGAGCCCTTTGAGTAGTTTTTTAAAAAATTTTGTGGCACACCTGCTCAGGTCTGATGGCACACTGGTTGGGAAACACTGGTCTGGAAGGCGAATACAAATACCCTTATAATATATTTTTAAGATCTGATTTATCATTTTTGAATGTCTGTGATTGCCAGACTATCTAATATTCCCACATTTCTCAGATTCTCAGACACACCCACAGAAAGTGGTAGATCTTGCTGTGCCCAGAGGCTGGGAGACCCTGCCTCTGTCAGCTCCAGGAAGGTCAAAGCATGATTTAATAAACTCATCTTTTTTAAAAAAAGCCCTCATTTTCCAAGGTGTAACTCTGGAATTTATGGAAACTGAATGCTTCTGGGCATTGTTAATGAGCAATTGAGACTTGCACCTGTAAATCACCAGTTTTAATCATTTGCAGCTCAGCAGGGATTAAAAGGTGCTGCTGTTTCAACCACTGTGTCAGGACTCATTACTGTGAAAAAAACAACAAGGAGTTGTATGGCACTTTAAGACTAACAGATTTATTTTTTGCATGAGCTTTCGTGGGAGAAGATCCCACTTCGTCAGATGCTTCAAAGATGGGTGAACTTGCAGAAAGGAATGAAACTAAATGCAAGGGGGGTCTAAAACATAGGATCAGGTCATAAAGTAACAGCAAAGCAGAGCAGTTTCAGGCTCATTACTGTGTCACCACACAGCAGTAAGGGTGTCTCAGAGAGTGGGAGATGGCTAGATTTAGCCTGAGGCTGGTGGACTGGTGTGTCCTACAGGGTCACGTCACAACACAACACCAAACATGTCACAATCTGCAAAAAGTTGAGACCCACTGGTCTAAGGGATGCTTGATTGCCATATAAGAGGAGTTTGGATCCTAGTTCCAGCACCCACATCACAAATGCTTTGCAGGGAACCTCATACGTGTGTTACATAGTGCTGATCACAATGGAACCCTAATCTCAAATGTATTCTCTAGCAAGACCTCCTGCAGAAGGGACCAAAATTAAAATTCAATTTGAGGGGTGGCTCCACTGTAAATTGTTACACACTGCTGGGCCAGCCAGGTGATTTTATTTTTGGGGGGGGAGTTTGGTTTGAACAATCATTATTAATATTTTTGGACTGGTAATATTGGGAAATTGTAGGTCCTCAGTACCTCCCCTACTTGGTACAAGCCAATCAACCCATCAGCATCTCAGTTTTTCTTAACGATGACTAACCCTTCTGCTGCTGAGTTACAATAGCTGTACAGGTGATTGAGGTTTCATTTATTTATTAATAATTCATAGTGGAAAAAAACCTTATTTCTTTCACAGATTTAGTTCACTGTACAGTGGTATTACTACAGTATCTAATTGGGTCTTAATGGTTTACCGAAGGGTGAAGTCAGTAGTAGGATTAGAATTAGAGAGATTTTTGTCTTCTGGTCCTGTGTAAACAGTGTTCAGCCACTCACTCTATATTATGCTGTAGGCTCTAACCCTTCACTGTTGTGCCCTGGAAATTTAGCCCTGTGAAGAACCATCCCAAAGCCTATGTTCCTCTTGAATTCTTAAAACAACCCTCAAGCGGTGTAGTGCTTTGAGAGAACATAGCGTAGAGTTTTGAGGGAAGTGAATTTTGGTCTAGTTGAGCCTGGATTGCATTGGTAGTCAGCTCTTTTTGGGTTGAGACTATTTCAGAAGGTAATTTTAAAATCTTATTTAATGGATCATTTATAGTGGAGAGAAGAGGCCCTTTTGAAAATATTTTATTGATTTCAAACATAGAAATGCATGAATACATTTTTTTCAGCAGGATGCATCAAAAAACCAAAAATAGCACCTCAGAGCCACATTGTGAGAGACGGTATTGATCTGAAAATTTTGTAGTACTTTCTTATTACTATTAAACAATCCAACAAAAGTAAAAACTAGCTGGTGTTTGACAGCTTGGGGCATCTTCTGTCCTCACATGTACATTCAGGCTTAATAGTATTTTTTAAGCCAGAAGAGTCTCTCCCTAGGAGGTTCTGGAATCTAGCAGATTATCTGTCCTAAAAAACACAGGTCATAGGGTTTCCTTCTCTTAGACAGAGGGAGCCTAACCCTTTCCATGATATCAATAGAGAGCTGAGCTGTCAGAAGAGAGACGTAGAAAGGAAAAAGTGGGGGAGGGAAAGAATGAAAATAGCAATCAAGATCACAGAATCGGGACATGACTACTTTTCTGTTGACAAAATCTTCCCATTGAGTTCAATTGTAGTTGGATTGGACCTTAATAGAATGTTAGGAAAGGCTTGGGAAAAAGTAAATTGATTTCATTTTTGTTTTTGGTTTGGTAAAGATCAGAACCAATGAAGACACATAAGGAGGAATGTGGGGGAGGAGAAGGGAGAAATGTCTATACAAATGGAGGCCTAGGGGAACCTCCAGGAAGAAAAACATCAAGGATGAAATCATTGCTCCATTGAAGTTGAAGGCAAGATGCCCATTGACTTCAGCGGAGCCCAGGATTTTACTCAACAAGCTGTCAATATTACAGGATGATGTTTCCAAGAACAGTCACCTAAATTGCATTCACAAAGGGCTGGATTACACACTTGCATATGTAGTATGCTGCTTGGTGTGCAATTTTATTCACTTTGTTTTGGTGGTGAAATAGTTTATTATGATGAAGATTTGGGCAGCATAGGGGACATTTTAAGGGCAAAACTAGGTTAGTAGCTCTTACTAATGTTTCACTAAGAATGTACTTGTATAAAACATTTCAGTGTAGGTCTCCAAACAGATACTTACAGCATCATGTTTAGGATCACTAAATGATGCATTTAGAGTACTGACAATTGCCACTGATGACAGACAGGCTTAGAGCTACTTTGCTAGTATTTTGTTGAGATTAGGAACTACCAAAAAGATATTGCTTGAGATGCAGAACTGCTCTTGGAAGTCACTTTGAGATAACAACTTATTGATATAGGGCTGTGTTCACACAGCACTCTTATTTCAAAACAACTGAGGTTGTTTCGAAATAAGAAATACCCTGTTCACACGACGCACGTGTTGTTTTGAAACAACTTAAACCCCATGTGGGGATGAAACAATGTTGTTTCAAAACAATTGTTTAGAAACAATGCCGTCCGAACATGTTGTTTCGAAACAAGTGACTTGTTTAGAAATAACTGTTGCCAGAAACTGCTATTTCGCTTTGAGCTTTTTTCCTTAATTCAAATTAACAAACTGTTAATTTGAATTAAGTTATTTTGAAATAAGGCATTATTTCGATACAAGTTGTTTCGACACAACTTGTATCGAAATGATGCCTGTGTGTGAACACAGCCTAGTAGTCTAAGACTGGATATGAATCAATCCATAAAGATAGTTCAATTTCATGTTTCTACTTGCCCATTTTTGTTTATACCTCTTTCTCTTTTTCTCCTTTTTAAATAAATTTACTGACTTGCTGCAGTAGACTTTTTTTGCTTTTGTTTTGGTGGTTTACCCTGGACAATGTAAACCACAACATTTTGGCACCCTGGGTCTGGCGGCCTCCCCCCCCCCCCCCGGCTGAGGATATGGGCCCAGCCGCTTCCGGCCCTGTCCACAGCCAGGGGGGCGGGGCCTGTGGGCCAGGGGCAGGGCCTGGGGCTGTGCCTTGGATCCCTCCCCGGAGCAGCGACGCCCCTCTCCAGCACTATAAAAATTGTTCCAGCACACCTGCAGCTGTTTACCAAATCACCTCAGGTTCTCATGATTTGGACCTGGATTTTGAGCACTAAAGTTTTTAGGAGGGGTGGTAGTTGGATTTGAACCCAACTTAACCACGCTGCTTTAATGTCAGAAGATCCACCTCAGTATCCCTCTCCATGAATTTTCTTGTGCTCTGTTTGTTCTTTGTGTAGTGGAATCAGAATATTAATAGTTCAGAATCTAGCATAATGTACTGTTTTGTTTTAAATGTTATTTAAATGTGTATAGCTGGTGCTAGGGGGACTGTCTCTTTTTAGACTAGAGAATTTTAAGCCCTTGGATCACGATTGAATAGTTTTAGCATCAGATCTTGTGAAAACCTCAAGTGGAGGGAGAGTTGGGGGGTGTGTGTGTGTGTGCGCGCGCGTGCGCTCACAATTATTTTAAAACTATACTTTCACAGAAGGCTGGGGGTTAGCTGCACACTTACCATGCTCTGCTCTCCTTCCCCAATGAAGGAGATGAATGCTGAAGTCATGACAAGTGTGAGGGTCTTATAACTAAACCAGGTCTGCTAGGGGATGGGAGCAATGGAAAATTTAAGGAATTAGAAATGAGAGCAGTGAATCAGTGTGCCATCAAGAGTAGGAGGGCTGTGAGCAGGGGTTAAAGTAAGGGGAAATGCCCTGGAATGCCTTTCTGGGCCCCCTGTTTTTAGGGAACCAGTGTTCAAGGCCCCCTAAAAATAGGGGGATGTGCCAGAATGCTGCATTCTGGAGCACCCTAGAAAGAGCAGCACGTGCCAGAACACAACGTTCTGGCGTGTTCCACCTAGGCCAGCAGAAGGGAGGGGCTGTGGGTGGGAGCCAGCCTGGCCACCCATCCTTCCCTTTCCTGGAGCCTGTGGTGGCTCTGCCTCTTCTGGCCGGGGCTGGGCGGCATGTGCGGCCTGGCCTGAACCTTGGGACCAGGCTCCTTCTTGCTGCCTGACTGGCCAGCCAGTGCCATAGCCTCCTTCCTCTGGCCCAGCTCTTCAGCCACCTTGGCCAGGTAAGGGGGCTGGCGAGGGGTTTGGGGTGGTCAGGCAGTTGGTGGGGAAAGCATGGGGGGGGAGGGTAGGGGGAAGAATGGATCAGGATGGTGGGCTGGGGTGGGGTTGGGGGGCTGAAGGGGGTGGGATGAAGACAGGGAGCTGGAGGGAATGGGGCAGAGAGCATAGGTAGTGGGGATTGGGGCTAAGGAGAACACGAGGAAAGAGCAGTCTCATGCGGGGTAGGTGTTTCAGTGGCAGTAGCTGGGGTCAGGGGTAGGTGTTTGGGGGGTAGTGGAAGGGGGCCCAGATCTGCTTGAGATGGGCTTGGAAATTTAGAAGGATTCTGGGACCCCCCAATCACATTTTAACCCCTGACTGTGAGTGTAGAAAGAAGCAAGGCAACCTGGTTCTAGGGTTGCCAGGGCTAGGAACCCATAGTAGGGTCAGTATAGGGGCAACCCACTCCCACCCACTTAACCAGGTGATGCATGTACCTCTGCTTTTTAGAGGAAAGATAAAAGATCAATTTATGCTGCTACCTCGTGAAGTGATATAGTGACCTGTCTGAAGACAAGAATGGAGGGATTGACTGGAAAGTTGGAAATGTGTCTTCTGGGAGAAAAGACAGACCCTTGGGGAGGAAGGGCTGTGTCTGGTTGGATGAGGGTGGAAGACCTGTATTTTGGATTCTGGTTTATATACCAGAATGGCAGGGGTGGCCTTAGGCAAATGGGGGGCCCATAGCAGGGCCCCCTAAAGAGCCCACTGTAGGTCTCCACTGCCAACCTCCCCCTGGCCCCAGTCCTCCTGCAGTTCTAACCACCCCGCACCACCCCCCAGGACTCCTTGTTTTTGTTTTTTGCTGAACCAGACTAACATGACTATCCCTCTGGAACTTGTAAATTATAATTGGGTATAATATTTTTAAAGATCTTTCCATCATGAAGCTTGTAAGCTGGTCATCTTTCACTTAACATAAATGAGCTAATGCTGACCTAAAAATTTCAAATGAACATTTAAAAAAATTATGTGCATTAATTAATGAATAAAAAGTGGTAAAATTAATGATGGCTCAAAAATAACAAATACCACATTGAAAATTTGGCAGTCAAATCTTACAAATTTTTCATATAGGCTTGGGTTTACATGCACTAGAAGTTTAACACAAATAATTATAATAAAAATAAGTGAAAAGAAAGTTTCTATTCTATAGTTACAAATGAAAAACACCAAATTTCAATGAAATTCTCTGAAGTAGTCAAGTTTATAAGACTCTGGCCCCCTCCAAAACATCGAATAGTAAGTACAAAAGAACCTAAAAATTACCAAAAGAAAGACATATAAAACAGACATAACACACACCTGTAATGATTGCTTGAGGGCAGCACTGTATTTATATGTAGCAGACTATATGGACTGACTTGGTAACTTGAGCTAACCAAAGCCAAAGGAAAAATTGTCTCAAAAGCAAAGAAAAAGGCAAAAGATGAACAGGTAAAAAAGAAAAGGACAAGGCAATATTTCACAAAACTAAAAAATGGCAGAATAAATGACCGTACTGAGGAACTAAACCAGGGGTCTCAAACATGAGGCCCGTGGGCCACGTGCAGCCCCTAAAGCTGTTTGCTGCGGCCTGCAATGGCATTATTGTTACTGGTATTTGCAATATCATTGTATGAAAAGGTGTCAGTGGTACAGCCCTAGGGCTAATGTCCTAGTCCTCGTGCAGTTCTGTACTGGTCCTCATGGCAATTTGAGTTTGAGACCCCTGAACTAAACCATTGGAAAAGTTGCTTCTATGGTGCTTTCTGTTGCTTGCTCCTGCTTTTTTAGCATGTTACTGTGAAGGTAATGGGCAGGTAATGGTGAAATCTGCAATTTGGATGAAGCACAGAGCCTAATGATGATTTACCTTGATGAGCAAAGACTGAAAAGTGCTTAAGCTTCCAGCCCTACTAGCTCTGCTAGATGGGAACAATTTTGATATTTTTCTATTTTCATTTCTGTCCACCAAATTGAGGACAGGGGTCCCTTATTGCTTATGGCCCTAGGCAGTTGCCTGCTTTGCCTACCCCAAAAGTCACCACTGCTTAAGGGGTGGACTTTTGATTTTGGCTGCAGGGTTGAATCACCTGGACTACCTAAAGTACTGGATGCTGGCTGGTCTCTGGAGACAGAGAAACCAGAGATGGATTGAAAAGGGAATGTAAAGCAGTGTCTGGGCCTGAAGTTAGACTAGGTAGATTCCTCCTACAAACTCATGAAATAGAAGCCTTTTTATGGTATGATAGAATCGAAGTCAGAGTTGAAGAACTTGGGTCCAGTGAAATTCTGAGCCACTGGGGCATGAAGTGGTCACGAAGGCCCATGCTCTGTTGCTGGGTTGAGAAAATATCCCATAGTTACTAGGGCAGAGGAGAGAAGTTGCACCTTGTTACCTTCACTTTATCTTGTGCTTCTGCTGCATCTGCTCCAGTCCCAGCTACATTACAGCACTGGCACATCCCAATACACCCCAACCTAAGACCCGCCAGTAAATCCTGTGGGCCCCAGCAAACAAAAATTCATGTCTTCTTTCTGTGACCCAAGTCCCACAATCCTTTGTGGCTGTGAGGAATTGTGGGTGATGGAATGATTTGATGTTTTTAAGTTTTAGACAAAAAAGGGCAGAGAGATAGTGAGAGGGGAAAAGGAACTGTAGCAGTTTCCTGTGAAGTGTATTTTCTAAAGTTTTTGGTGATATTTGAAATGATAATTGTAGTCTGTTGAAAGAGAGACTGCCCAATTCCAATTGTTATGAATCCTCTTGTGGTGTTCAGAAGTTGCCAGAACCCTTCTAGAGAACCAGTGTGGGTGGGCAGCTAAGTCATAGTATGTTGTGTTTAGTTAAAACAATTATTTGGACTCCACCATGTCTCTGTAGTTCCTTCCTTCTCATTCAGTTTGTGTAAAGAATGAAAGAAGCAACAATTGACTACAGGGCTGAGATCTAACTTTAAGAACACAGTGAGACAGTCACTGCAGAAGGCTAATGAAACTTCAAGGCAAACTGATGCCACTGGGACTGAGTTAACTGTTCCTTCAAAGAAAATTGTAAATGTTAAAATGCCTGGTTGTTTAGGAAAAATGGGTTTGTTTGGTTGCTTACGTGGGGACTGACCCATGTATACTGAAGAACCTCAAACAATGTGTTATTGCTAATCTTATAAATGAGGAGAAGGTGGTGGTTTTACACAGTATGATGGGTGCTAAACTTTATAAACTTGCTGTGTAGCTTAACAGCAACTATTAAACTCCCACACAAGTTGGAAGCGTGGAAGTCCTACAAAAATCATCTATTCCCAAAGCCACTGGTGACATCAGAGCATTTCCACTCTTGTAAATGGAATAGAAAAAGAAATTAAACAATTTCTAGATGTGCTTGGATTAAGGAATAAGCCACTTTGCCAGTGTGGTGGAAACTTAAATGATGCTTTTGAGGGACTGGTTTAATGTGAGGTGTGTAAAATGAAGCAATCTAAAAATAGCTATTGATTGAAGCTCATTTGGCACTAAAATGTACATTGATTTATCAGTGCAGATGGCTGATAACGATGCCAAAAAGCTGCAAAAGCATTGCATAATCTGCAACAAATGAACTGAGGAACAAGTAGAAAGCAAACATGGCAAATGTTCAGGCTGGGCTTTGTGTGGGGAACAGTCTCATGATGGAAACCACAGTTGATTCAAGGATAAATCCTGCAGAAGCCAGAAGGAACTGGAGTCCATACAATGTGGATCATGGGGGAGACACCTTCAAGAGAGCAATCCAGAAGATTTCAGATTCACAGTTTACAGCTGATAGTATGGACTCCACTGAGAATGTTGTCTAATACCTCTGTTCCAAAGGGGTAGCCATGATAGTTTAGTCCAGCAAAACAAACAAGGAGTGTGGTGGCACTTTTGAAGACTAATATTTGTTAGTCCTTCAAAGTGCCACCAGTCTCCTTGTCTGTTCTGCTAATACCTCCATATGCCTTTAATTTAGAAGGCAGTGGAAGAAGTGGGTTTCTCTGAGTAGAAGGAATAAGACTTTAAACATTTACAGGAGAAAAGCCTTGCTTCCCTGGGGTTTATTACATTGAAAGTTGCATAACTATAGACAGCATACGTGGAGTGAAGTGATCATCTGTCAGAAGATGGCTAAGAGAGGTTCAGCTGGAGTGGCAAAGAATAAAATTACTGCGGGCTTTAAAAAAGCACCTTAGCCCAAATCAACAATTAGCTGAACTTCTGGAAAGGCGATGGATGTCTGTCAGAATGATATTGGGTCTTGGAACATAAAACACCAAAAACCATGCTTCCTGGATGGGAACAGAAGTAATTCCTAAGTTTGTTGCAAGGCTCATCTAATACCTTCTTCCCAAGATAGAGTAACTGAACACTTACAGGACTCTGGAACTCTTTCTCTAAAAGAAGGTTGTTCATTCCGCTGGCTCCCTAGCAAAATAGAATGCTGCTATTTCTCATTCCTTGTTGTGTCCCTTACTGTTTTGTTTGGCTTAAGCTTTAGAAAAGATTCCAATAATTTGCTCTTTGGCATCAATATAAAAAAATACAATAAGGGAAAAATTAATCTCTCCCATAATAAAGGAGCTGGAACAAAGAAGATCTATTACAGCTCTCATAAAATTGTTCTATATGGCCACTCCAGATAGGTAGAAGCATATGTGTAAGTCAGTTTAAGATAAGCAGGAGAATGAGCAAATACAATATAACATTTTATTATAAATCACTTTTGTTGTGCATGCATAACTTATTGGTCAGAATTGTGTCCTCCTTTGCCGTGCTTAACCCACAGTCTGTGAGTCTTTTTCAACTCCCGTCTCCAGAGCTTGGCTTTCTAGGTCAAGCTATAGGGACTTATGCTTTCTGTTTTGGAGGTCCTTTATTCAGTCACCACTGTCTGTGCATAGGCAGTGGTGACCACAGCTTGATAAACATTAATGAATAAAAATTTTATCTCTGCCCCACTTCCCTGATGGATTCTGAGCTGGACATCTTGCATAGTACAATAGATACATGGAGGCAATGGTAGTTTTAAGAGCCATCCTTTGCACCCTCTCAAGTCTGTATGATGTAAAATGACCCCCAAGGGCTCAAGAAACACCTTGAAGAACAGGTATATTTTTCAGTGTATCCTAAAGATCACTGAACTCAGGCACTGAGAAATGTTCCAAAGCCCCCCTTCAGGTACATCTGTGCTGTAGCTAGGTGTGCGCTTCCTGGCTGGGTGGGTTGGACGTGTGCCAGCTCTGCTTGAGCTCCAGCCCAGTCCTGGGGAGTGCTGTTGCTTGATAAGTTTGCAACTGCTGTAGTAACACAAAGGGGGAAAGGTGATATTTCAGGGAGTGAGGCGGGAGTTGTGCTACCTAAGTATATTATGCTCCTAGCAGGACAAAAGACACTATGTAGAATATAGGTGCCTTGATCTTTGGCCAGGAGGGGCTGGGATTGGTGCAGAGCAGAATGCTAACTGCCTGGTATAGAAGGATCATGCATTTTTAATTGTCCTCCAGTGATTCCCTTCTGACCATCTGAAGAGACAGCATTGCCAGGCCCTGTGGAGAGAACTAGTTGTGTTGGGGAACCTCTCACAGGCTGGAACTGCATGTCTGAAACCCTTTTTGGAGAAGTTGCTGGTGCTGGAGAATGTTAGCTGAGGGGTTCTGATGCTCTTGAAGGTCTCTTGTTACTCACCTAAATGTGAGGACAGGGAGTTAATATCTGCAGCATGTGTTGGGTAGAGAGAAGCTACAGGAGGGAGAAAACTTGGACCGAGTTTTGTTTAATTAACTCCTGTGTTTATAATAACTCGAATGGGGTGAATTTGGATTCTCAATAGAGTGTGATCATTTTAAGAACCTGTGAGAAGGTTATTGGGTGAAGGGTGGTTTGAGAAGAGTTTGCTAAAGTTGAGCCCCAAGAAGTGAGAGGGAAGGAAGACACCAATCAAGCACACCAGGTTTTTTATTTTTTTAAGGAGCAATCCTCTGCTTAGAAAGCTATGTGCTACAGGTTAACATTCATATAAGATCAGACTTGTTCTCTGGGTTTTATGAGCATCTGGGAAAATGGTCTATCAATTTATATTAAAATATCAGATGCTTTTTGACATGAATATACTGAAGGCAAGTCCTTTTAGTTTCCTGTCAAATTTGATCCACTTCCTGCTCAAGGCTATAAACATAAAGATAGCTTCCCAGACATATCACAGTTTTATAACAACATTAGTTTTAGCAGGCATAGAACAGAACTCATTTCCTAACTGAAGAAGGATGCCCCTCACTGATACTGAAATGTATACGACTGTTACTTTTCTAAATCTGGGATCTAGCCTTATTGTAATTTATGGCAAAGTTCCTGTTGACTGTTTCATAAAAGGATTAGGTCTGTGGCTTGGAGTTGTTTTTATTAATCAACCAAATACAGTGTGATAAGTTTGTACTCTGTTATCTTTCTTCACATCTGAAATAAAGCTACTTCTTGAGTGAGACACAGTATCTGTGTAACACTGCATAACAACACTGAACTATAGTTGAGTTCCAAAGGGGAAGCTGTTTTAGTCTAGTTCAGCAAAAAAAGCAAGGAGTCCTGTGGCGCTTAAATAAACCTGTTAGTCTTTATTGTGTGAGCTTTCATAGGAGAAAATCCTCTTTGCTAGATACTTTGAAGAGCGTCTGACAATGTGGGATTTTTCTCCACAAAAACTCATGTGATTGATAAATCTGTTGAGAAGAGGAACCAAGAATACCTTTTCCAGTTACTGTTATAGGATGCAATTCAATAATTTGGAATTGGACTGGTATTGAATTTAACACTTATATTCCTACCTGTATTCCTTTAACACCACACTGGGCACTGGTTTAGTATAGATTAAGGATACAATCATGCAAATACTTACTTCCTTGAGTAGTTCTGTGAAGTCAGTGGGACTTCTGAAAGTGGTGTACTAGACACCAAGCATGGCAATAAACAGGATTTGGTTGTAAAAGATGGCTGTTACTGAATCACCAGTTATGTTCCCTAAAGCACTGAACTTTTCATAAAGGGCCACCATCTAACTGTTGATCAAGCTAGACTTTGCTTGGCATGAAATCTATTGTGAAAATAAACTGTTTTTGCTGCCACATTGCTGTAGGACTTGTCCCTGCAATCTAAGCTATATCTGCATTATTCTTTATATTTTAAATTAATTATATGGGAGGAGGATGTAATTTGTTGGTGTGAGGTCTTGCATGCATCTCAATTGCATTTCTCTTTATGTCTCTGTAACATGATGACTTTTGAACAGTGCACTGGATGACGAATTGCAAAATTTCTGGGAATGTTCTAGGGGGCAAATTGTTTATGGGATGGGGGAGGGGAGAATGGGGTCACACAGAGCCCCTGCTATTGAGGAGGGTGTCATGGAAGGCAGAGTCTTTGGCGTTAGTGGGGAATAGGGCATGCAGAACCCCCTTGCATAAAGGAGTTCCTGAAATGGGATGGGAGGGTAGCCCACAAGGAGTTTGGAGGGAGACGGTAGGAATGCAAGGATCCCCTGGTGCATGCAATGTGTTCCGTCTACAGAAGCAATGAAATGTGTAGTTCTCTACATACCACATTTTTACAGATTGGTTATTGTCCTGGGGTATACTGCCTTTTTTTTTTTTTTTCTCTTTTTAATGTATGACCACAACAATTGTTCTCAACTAAATGTAGACTCTAGAACACTAAGAATATTGCTTTACTAGAGGTAGGATACTTAGCAGTCATACAACAATAAAAACATGTTTTTACTGCAGTTCTCTCTTTTGCAGATGTAATATTTCTATAGGTTGTATTTCACCTTGGTAAGTGAAGTTAAGGAGTGTGTAAAGCAGAATGAAAGGCAGTTGTTAGTAAAACAGTTTAAAGGAAATGTCTAATGTCCTGACCTTCTCTCAGCACATCCCCTCCATGAACATACCCATGAGGAGAGACCAAAGGAAAGGAAATCCTTGCAAAAATCCTCACTGAGTTTTTCACTGTATCATTCCATATGAGTGTGTATATGGGAGGGTTCTTTGCCCACCTCTTTCCATTCCCAGAACTGTCATACCTCTAAGATCTATTGATTGTCATTTCATACAGCTTGTAGAATTCTGGAGTTTTTTTCCACAAAAAAATTCAAAAGAACGTATTTTTCTTCAATTTTTTAATGCATGTATGTGCGCACTCATGCACACGCATGCACAAACTTTTTCTAACTGAATTGGAACTTCATCCTTTTTCTTCTTTTTCATTTCCCCCTCCCCATTTCCACTACCTGCTTTGGGGGGTGGAGGGGAGAAAACCTTCTTTTCCTTTGTTTACTTTTTTCCATTTGGAAAGTTGGGGGAGGGACAAATTGAAGCAAATGTTACTTTTTTTTTTTTTCATATTTGAGTGAGAAGAAGAAAAGTTGGGGGTGGGAGGAGTATCACTGTGTATTTTAAAGACAGTGTGGGAATTTCCCCACTCCTTTGAATCAAAACATGACATTTTTCTAAAAATAAACAATTTTGAACAAAATACTTTTGCCAACACTTTTAACTTTCAAGGAACCATATTTTTGACATAACTCTTGTTCAGTTTCACCTGGCCCTTCTCTTCAGATTCTGTTACTGTGCTACCATGATGGTCTCTGAGCACCTTTCTGAGTTACAAATAAATGGGTAGTGACAAATGTCAGTCTAGGGGGCTCCTCTGTATTATGCCCCTGTAGCAGTGCAGTGGCTCTGCTATGGCACACCAGGGGTTAAAAAGGGGTGTGTGGCCAGCAGCCAATCAGAGAGAGGCTGCTGGTATAAGAGTAGGGAAGCCACGGTCAGTCCGCACTGGGAGCGGCAGGGGGGAAGGTTTTCCTCCTGGCAGGCTGGTGGTGGGAGCTAGCACCATGGAGAGTGCTGAGTGGGAGTTGACTGGAGCTGGGAGTCCCACAGGAGCAGTCTGGGGCAAGGCGGCCAAGGAGCGGAGAGCAGCTGGACGCCAGTTGTGAGACCGCGTGTGGCTGGGGCTGGGGGGAAGTGGCCCAGGGAGTTGATGCAAGAGAGAGACTGGAGGGAAGCGGAGGCCTCAGTGGAGGCATTTAGGGTCCCTGGGCTGGGGCCCTTCCCTGCTCCCCCTGCGTGCCAGGAGCAGCACAGGTGCCTGGAGTGGCATGGGCTTTTAGGCCATTGACTGTTTTAGTGACCAGGATGAAGATTTTGTGGCCATAGACTGTTTTAGCGGCCAGTACCCTGGAAGGGGCGGACTTTAGGGCTTAGCCGGAGGGCTATGGTCCCAGGACTGGACTCATGAGTAAGAGTGGGTGTGTGAGGAAGCAGAGTAGAGACCACCTGGAGGGGGACCACTTGAGTTAATTCCTCAGAAACACCACTAGGAGATGCCCTCCAGATGGGTCTAGTGCTGCACCTGCTTACACCCCCCGAGAGGGAAAGATTGCAATTGAGCAGATTTGTTTAAATCTTTTGTTTTAGTTGTCTGATATTCTAAGTTTAGACCACCTGTATGAGAAATTGGGTCCTCACTGCTCTGCTTGACTCTGACAGCTGGAGTTTAAGCAGGTGGCACAACTGACTGGCATTCTTCCTTTGAGAACATCTTGATTTAATCCTGATGGAAAACAAAAACCCACATATCCCACAAGAGCCAGCTAGAGGGTGGGAAATCTGTTGAAAGCAAGGTGTATTAGTGTGGAAGTCTCTTGCAGATGCCCAGTCTTCTTTTTTCCTATCATAGAATCATAGGGTTGGAAGGGACCTCATAGGTCATCTAGTCCAACCCCCTGCCAGAGGCAGGACCACTCCCACTAAACCATCCCAGTCATGGTTTTGTCCAGCCTGGCCTTAAACACCTCCAAAGATGGAGATTTCACTACCTCCCTTGGCAGCTTCAAATGTCTCCTGGAGACCACCTCAAATACAGCTGTCCTGGGAACTCCAGCTCTTTAGTATGCATATGGAGGCTGGGCAAACTGAGGTTTTGCAGAACAACTTATTCCCCCCTCCCCCGGTGGATTTGAGCTAGGTAGGAGATTGTGGTACAGAGTGGTCTCAATTCCCTCCCTTGTTGCACCCTCACAGCCTAATACAGAGCTTTGTCCTCTAGATCTTACTAAGGCAAAATTCTTATTTAAATCTAAAGGAGTGTTTTCTCAAGTAGGCCCATAGATTTCCACTTAGATGATGCTATTGGATTTGAGAGCTCTGTTGTTTCCAGTAATGTTATGTGTTAGCTCTTAGGAGCTATGCTGAGAAAGATCTTTAATCAGAGTAAAAAGGAAAGGGAGAGAGAGATCCCTTTAGGAAGTAAACAGGAACTAAATCCTAACATTTTATTTTTATCATGTACACATGAGCAGTTGATTGTTGGTAAACTGAGAAACTGCAGCAGAAAGGCAAAAAAAATATTTCTACAATGGTGAAAGAGAACCAATTTGTTCTGTGGAGTCATCAGTGTATATTAAGCCCATTAAAAAGGGAAATTAGGGATAACAAAGAAAGGGAAGGCAACAAGGCTTTCTTGTTCCTATGGATTTTAGTGGAAGAATGGTGTTGCAAGGTTTTGCTTTCCTTGCGGCAGTTGCAGTAATTCAGCCTGAGAGTACAATGACAATTAACAGCCTGAATCTCATAACAAAGTGCAATTTATAGTGTTAAGAATGCTTTGTGCTAATGGCTGTAGCAGTAGCGTGTATGTAGGTGCTCTGTAAGAAGTGAACAGAAGGGAATACATTTATCTGTCTGGTGCTGGGTTCCCCTGGCACCTTTTTCACTTAGTACTGAAGAACTCAATTAAACTCTAATCTCATCACTCAGGTCTCTTTATTTCACATGCAGCAAAACTATACTGACTTGATCAGACTCAAGTATAGGGGGTGTATCTAGGGTGCACAACATGTCCAAAGTGACACAGCAAACCTCTTCCTTTGTATTCCTTTATAGTAGACATTGCATTACACATTTTGGGGTTGGCTTGGCTGCTTCAGAGGAACCACTCCCTGTGCTTCATGCTCTTTCCACACACAACTCACTCCTTTCGGCAGTTTATTCCAGGCTTATCTTATCCATTTTAAATGCTTCCCTGAGTGTTTCCTCTTATTTTGGGTAGTACAGACAGTTGGTTCCAGCCTGTACCACCCCAATCCTATCTCCCAAGAAATGAGGCCTCACCCTAATCCAATGACTCACATCAAGCCAAACCTACATATGGGAAAATTTACTTTTTTTTTTTTTTTTTTTTTTTTTTTAAGAGAACTAAGCACACTTCAGGAACATAAGACCACTGACAAACATTTAACTTGTTGGATAAACTGTCTTATTTCTCATTTCATTCTTGGTATTTTGAGGACAGTCTGAAAAAGCTGCTTTTGCTATGCAAAACCTCACTGCTTGGACTGGAAATGCTCCGAAAAAAAAAAGTAAATTGAAATCTGTGGTTTCAAGTAACCAAGTTGCTGTTCTGTGCGCATGTGGGTTTTGACTTGCATGTAGGGCTTAAATACCTAAAAGCTTTGTCATCAAACCACTTCTTTCTCTGTGGACCTGAGGGCAGGCTGGTCCATGTCCTGTTTGAAAAATTCAGAGCACAAATGATGTGGCTTGGGATGAAGCTGGCTGGTAAGTTAAAAGCAATGACCATCTCAAGGATAAAAATTCCCCCCCCCCCAGCATGTTCAGTTCTTTCGTTAAAATGGTTTGGGAAACATTAACATAGAGGCATGGAATTACTAGTGTGAATTAGAGAGACATGAACAGGTGCCACTGGATGTGATGGCTGTTTAGATAGTCTTGATGTTCACAAACATTACAAAATTATTAGTCAGCTACCCAAATCAAGATAATGGTTTTAAAAATCAGAAAGTGGCTTCTGGCTTTTTTGTTATCAATTTTGGGTGTCTTATTTGGCATCAGGGTTTTTAAAATTTAGGGCATCATTACATCATTTTATTCAAGCTGTTCCCCACAATCATGAGGGATATTAATTTACCTTTTTTTAAACAAAAGTGGAGATTCCCATGCAACTGCATGACTTTAGAAACTTGGGCTTTCAGGAAAACTCCAAATATTGCAGGAGCTAGCAGCTCTCCCAAGAATAAGCCCATCATTTTCCTGCAGTGCTGTTCTTCATACAAAATAAATATTTGTGACATAAAACTGTAGCTCCAAAATCTGCTCTTATGTATGTCTGCATCTCCTGATTTAAGTTACTGAGAACTGTGCAGGTTTAGTTAACGGGTAGAATTTGGTTCAACGATAGCTATGCTTGAAGAAGGCAGTTCTTCATTATTCATAGCTGGTTTGCATTTATCTGTGAAACCTGTTTAATCTGCTTTTGTAGCATGTGCCTGATGGTAGGAAGGGAAAAAACCTGTACTACTGAACAAGAGTCAGAATCTATATAACTTAAAAATTGGGCTTGATTTATTATTTTTTCCCCCCCCTGCTCACTGCTGTTAACAAAGGGGAGCTGATGAGAGTTTAGAAATATGATCACTTTTGTTTGGGTGCTTAAATGGGGAATGAGCTCTTTTGACTATCTGGCCATGAATGTGTCCAGTTCAGCAGTGGTTAAAGTATAATTTGATGAGTCCTGGACCCCTCCTAATCTATGGACCTTCGTCCCATATTGTCCAGGACTCCTTTATGCATGTGCAGGCCATAGCCCAGGTAGGCATTTGCAACCACTTATCAGTTATCACTCCATAAAAATGCTGGCCCTGATCCTGGTCTAACATGCTTCCGCCTCCACCTCTCTGCACCTCCCTGACCTTGATCCAAGCTTCACACTCTGCCTTTCTACCTCCACCCTAGCCTCACATGCTGCCCCCTGTGGTGTCGTCCCCCCCGATGGTACTTGGTCCTGGCATAAATGCAGAGGACTGGACTCAGTGACCTCTCATGGTCCCTGGCCAGGCTATTCCCGCTCTGAGTATGCATCAGAGCATGCTCAGGGTGGGAGATATGAAAACTTCCGCAGCCAGGCCGCAGCTCCCAAGCCAGGGCAGGGCGAACCAGGCGTTCCACCTGATTTTTCTATTTTTCAGGGCCCTGGAACTCTTGCCCCTCAAATTTCTGTGTCCCAGAACTGTGTTCTGGGGTGTTCTGGCTGGCTTTAACCCCTGCAATTTAGTCTAGAATGGGGATCAGCAGCCTATGGCTCCAGAGTCTCATGTGGCTCTTGAAGTGCCACCATGTGGCTCTGGGGATGTCAGGCTGCAGTGGGGTGCCCAGCTAATCCAACATCAGGGCAGGCTCCCAGCCAGCCATGGCCACCCCCACCCTCCCACTGCATGAGCACAAGGCAGCCGAGCAGAAGTGTCACAGACCCCAGCACTTGTGGGGGGTGCAGGCCATGGGCTGCCTGGCCCAGAGGCTGCACTGCCCGCCCACCCTCCATCCACTCCATTGGTAGGGCAGAGCAGCGCTCTCTGCCTCCTCTGCTTGGGGGGAGAACGGCCGGTGTGGAGCTGTGGCTTGTGGGGAGTGGGGCCTTGGAGCAGCCCACTCTGAAGAGTTCAGACCACTTTGCCCCCAGCCACCCTAGGGCTGAATGAGTCCAATTCATAGCCTGCGGGTGAGACGGTCTCTGTTCAGCCCTGGGGTGGCCAGGGCAAAGCAACCTGAACTCTTCAGAGTGGGCTGCTCCAAGGCCAAGCCCCTGCAAGCTGCAGCTCCATGTTGGCCACTCTTCACCCCATGGGGAGGTGGGGCCAACTGGGAGTAGGCAGGGAGTGCTGCTCCACCCCGCCAGTGGAGCAGAGGGAGAGAGGGCAGGTGGTACAGCCTCTGGCCGAGGTGACCCGTGCCCCCTCCCTGAGAACTAGGGTCTGTGGTGCTTCCGCTTGGCCGCCTTGTGCTCATGTGATGGCTGGGGAGGGGAATGGCTCTTCTTGTTTGGGTTGTGGACCCCTGGTCTATAATGAAGTGGGGGGGGGAGGAGAAAAACACAGTAGAAGAGTAAGCTTCAGAAGAGCTGAATAGGCTGACTGTACCTTCTCTTGTAGAAATACTGGTATTGTGGCATGAGTGAAGGATAGAATAGCCTTAGGCCCGCTCTACATTGGCTGTGGAATTTGATGGCAGTGGAAGGGAGATAAGCAAGCTATGTAGGATAACTTGCATTATTTCCCTTTGACTTCCTAATATCTGCTTAATGCAGTGGTCTCCACTGTTCTGAGTCGAAGCAAAATGCTTTCCCTTAGCCTCAGCATTACTCTTCTTGAGGGGGTGGACATACTGTGTCAACTTCTGGATCAATCAAGTGGGTCTTCACTGACTGCTCAATTGAACTGGAAAGATCAAACTTAAGGTTAATGAATTTGCTGCCATCAGTGTAGACCTGTCCTCAGATTGTGAAGGAGTGATAGCTTTGAAAAAGAAGGAGTGGTTTTTAAACTCCCTCCCCCTTGCTCTGAATTAGAGATTCTTGCTAGAGTATACCAAATAATGAGGCCATAATTTGCATAATAACTCATAAACCACTTTTTCTCTCTGTGACGCACCAATACCTGGTGATAGTGGGGTACACATATATACCCCTGCTGATGGTAGAGCTTTTCTCACAAAAAAGGAAGTAAAAATTTCCAGATGCTTATTTTAAAGTATTTGTCTAAAGATGGAACATTGAGATGTCCATGAATTTGTTTTGTCTAAATAGCATGGATACTTCTTGGTAGAAAAATTTATGTGCAACCCTAATTCTAACCCTAAAAATATACTGTTGCTTCAATGTTTATTCACAGCTGATTAAAAATTTTCAGAAAGTCTTATGAAAATTGTCAATTTTGATAAAACATAATCCAACTTTTGCAAAAATGTTGGGTTTTTTTGACCAACACCATCCATTCATTTTTTGTGGATTGTTTCACAAGGTTTATGCAAGTAATGGTTTCCCATATGTTATAGTTGAGAGAGTTTTTTTCTGTGGAAAAGCAAGGCTACCTGAAATTACATGACACGTGTATTCTCATGCATAGGAAAACTTGCAGCATTGTAACATAGACTCTTCTATAAGTCTAGGTAAAAATAAGAGAGCCCAACAGTGGCCCTGAGGTTTGCATCATAAATAATTCTTTGGATCAGGATAGGAAAAAGAATTAAAGGTAGAACAGGGTAGGAAACAGGCTTCCTCTCATGCAAAAATTTCCAGATATCCTGTTTTTAGGATGAAAAAGAGACACTAGCTAGCTGGTAGTGCAGTGGTCTGAGCATTCATCTGGGAGACCCACTTTTCAGTCCCTGTTCCAAATGAGTCAGAGCAGAACTTGAACAAGGGTATTCACGTGCCAGGTAAGTATGCTAACTGGCTATGCTAGTGGGGCAGTGGTGACTTTCTGTTCCTCCTTAGTTTTCACTAGAAACTTTATTCTGGGCCTGAGAAACCTTCTCAATGGAAAGTTGATTCAAAACTGATTCATTCCCTAGAGTTTTGGTTTTTTTTAATGACAAAAACTAAAACCAAAACGATTTAGTCATCCCTGAACAGTTTTATAACTAAAAGCTTAGTGTGGGATTTGCCAAAGCTTTGCTTCACTAATGCTGAAAGACTTTGTACTGCACTAAATTCAGTTTTAGTTGGATTTCTTTTCAATGGTAGCCAGACATCCTGTAGAGGCGTGTTCCACAACAGCCTGTCTGCAGCAAACAAAACAGATCCTGCTTCTTAGAGGCCTGAGTTTATTGCTTTGTTTCGTAATATCAAAAAATAATCTGTGTCAAATGCCCCACTTATTCCCTTTTGGCTGTACAAACATGTAAACAGTAGTGTACCAGGGGTTGGCAGGTGCAGAGAGGGGCCAGGCTCTTGGGCACCAGGTTGCAGGCAGGGGGCGGGCGTGCAGGCAGCCCAGCACCAGGAGGGCCCTGGACTGTCCATAGCAACCATCCAGGGGTCAGGCGCTGGAGGTGGCCTGGCTGGTGCTGGGGCCAAAGGTGCTCCCACCCCACTCCCAGGCTGGCTGGTGTGATCTAGGGCAGTGGTTCCCAACCAGTGTGCTGGGGCAACACCCAAAGTGTGCCGCGAGCATCCCAGAGAGCTGGAGTTAAAGTTCCTTCTAAGCTCAGCCCAGCCATGTGGGCTGTGCAGGGCTGGGAAAAGGCAGGGCTTAAAGTAAGGGGGAAGGCACTGGAACACAATTCCAGGGCCCCCTAATTTTAGGCAGGCAGCATTCTGGCACCCCCTAAAAATAAAGGAAGGCACCCAAGCGTGGAGTTCCAGGGGTCCCCCTAAAAATAGCAGGAGCAGCTGGAAGGCAGCGTTCCAGTGGCTCCACCTTAGGCCCAGCCAGCAGAGAGGGGCGGGAGGCTGGGAGTGTGTGAATCTCCCCCAGCAGCGTGGAGCAGCTTATGTCTGGCAGCCTGGAAACAGCCCAGATAAGGGCTTTGGGGGGGCTGGTGGGTGTTGTGTGGGGCAGGTGTGTGTGTGTAGGAGTGGCTGTGTAGCAGAGGGTGTATAGCTGGGGGTGTGGGGTGGCTGTGTGTGGGGGGTGTAGCTGGGGGCTGGAGGCCTAGTTCTGGCCCCTGCAGTGATGGGAGGGTACATCACAGGCAGCAGGGGGTTGGGGAGGAGGACGGGACCCACTGGGGTGGGAGGGAGCAGCAGTGGGGTGAGGATTTGCCCTGGGTGGCAGGGAGCCCCTGTGGATAAGGGGGAAATGGTGCTGCACCATGGTCCTGTGCCTTACCTTCCCACTCCCCAGGTTCCCCCATCCCCCCACAAAACCACTCTTGCTCTTCCTTCCTCTCTCCTCTCTTGCTACTTTGTGCTGTCCCTCCACATGGCTCCCCTTGTTCTCTTTTGCCACCCCTGCTGTGCTGTGCTCCCCACACTCACTCCTGCCACTGCACACAACTCCTGCCCTCCCCCATTTTACCACCCCTGCTCTGCTAGCCCTACTACGCCACATAGGAGCATTGCTGAAACACTATTCCATGGTTCATGAATATTCATAAGTGATTTAAGTTAATTTGAATATTCATTAGTTTTTTTAATGGTGGTGTGCCTTGAAGAATGTGAAGGTATCAAGGTGTGCCATGGCAGAGAAAAGGTTGGGAACCACTGATCTAGGGGGTGGGACAGCACATGGCCACTGCACCCTACAGGCTAGGGGGGTTGGGCCAGCACACAGGGTAGCCTCCAGCATGGCCCTCCATATCCCTAGTGATGTTGGGGCACCATGGCAGGGCCCCTAGGGGACTGACCAGTCTAGGCTGAGCCACAGGGGTCCCAGTGGGATGGCCTGAAAGCACTCTAGGCCCTGGGGGGGCATGTTGGAGCCCACCCTGGTTTGCTCTGCCCTTGGAACCCAGCAGCCATGCACTGCCCCACCATGTTCCCTGGGGCAAAGCAGCCAGCCTGGAGGGTGGTGGCAGCATTGGCTGGGCTCCTTCAAGCACCCTGACCACAGGCTGGCTGCTGCTGCAGGGGAGATGGGGACCCCACAATGTGGCCATGGGCAGGCGGATGCAGGGGGCAGTGCAGGGCACCCCTTAGCACTCCCAACATGTCCTGAAGCACCACTCTGACCCTCGTCCCCTCTCCTCTACAGGCGGGGAGGGGGTAAGGAAGCTCTCTTCCAGTCAGGGCTGGGCTGCTGCAGTAGGATGGATGTGTGTTGGGGGGGGAATATGCATACCCCCTGCAGGACCTCCCCCACCCTGGGACAGCTGGGGGAGAGGGGCTGGGACTATTCCTTCCCTGTGGAGTGAGAGGACTGCAAGGTGTTACAGGGCATGAGACCTCTAGGGAAGCAGGTGCAAATGTGGGCTTGGGACCTGGATGCTGCACACCCTTGTTACAGTACAGCCTGTTAAAAATAGACCTGATTCATTGCTGTGTTGCTCCACTTGTAGGCCAGTGTAACCATTGACTCCAATGGTGTTACAGCAACCTAAACTCAGCATAGCATGGTTGCGAATTTGACTCTGTGCTTTATGACAGATTCCTCACAGTCCTACCTTCTCCTGGTGTAGTCACATCTTACTATCTTGGCTGATGTCACTCCATTTATTAGGGAAACTTGGACAAGTAAGGATGTGAGGGCTCCCTTGGAACTCCAAAAGGGTCCTTGCCATGGTCCAGGGGTCAGCAATGTTTGCCGACCCCTGTGCCAGGCCCTCCTCCCTGATCCTCAGCCAGTGCCACTGATCCCCACTGCCCCCCAAAGGGGAGTGTGGCCATCACTTGGCATGTGTGGTGGTGGTGGTGGGGGGTGGCACTTTCCAGGCATGCTGTTGAAAGGAACCAGTCGCAGAAAGAAGCCACTCAGAGCAGCTCCTCTTTGTGGCCCCAGGCACGCTATGAAAAGAAGCTGCCTGGAGTGGTTCCTTTGGCAGCCGCATGCTGCGGAGAGAAGCCATTCTGGGTGGCAACTGCCCTCACCCAAGCCGCCTCCAAAAGAAGCCACCAGGACTGGATTTCAGGGGCATGAGCAGAAATTTCTGTGGCACCTCAGAGGGTCCATGTGCTGCTGTGAATGGGCTTGCATGCCACTGTTGGCACACATGCCAGGGATTGCCTACTCCTGCCATGGTCCATAGTGACACTGCACTGTGCTTTCCAATCACCTCCAGCATTGCATGGAACAGGATAAAAGTCAAACTGTCCACGCAGCTTCTCATAATTCAGTTATTTACACTGTTGTCAACTCCACTTCCAAATAAGATGTGTTGGCTGACATCCCTTATAAATTTCAAAGACAGTGATACAAGAAAGGAGGCATATCAGCATTACCAAGGGTGACACAAAGCAGATGAGCTGTTTAACTGAATGCAGGAGAATTAGCCAGCCAGGTTTGTGACATGCAGCTAACAAGCTCAGTCCATAAGGGAGAAAGCATGTCAGGCTTTCTTCAAAAGGACTCATTGAAAATGGGCTTGTTTTAGTCTGCAGAAGAGAAGAGTTGGGGGGATTTGATAGCAGCCTTCAATTACATGAAGGAGGGTTTCAGGGTGGATGGATCTAGACTGTTCTCAGTGGCAATAGATGACAGAATTGGGAGCAGTGGTCTTAGCTTGCAGTGGGGGAGACTAGGTTGGATATTAAGAAAAACTTTTTCATTAGGAGTATGATGAAGCACTGGAATGGGTTACCAAGGGAGGTGGTGGAATCTCCAACCTTAAAAGTCCTTAAGGGATGGCTTGATAAAGCATTGGCTGGGGTGATTTTATTGGGGTTAGTCCTACTTTGAGAGGAGATTTGGACTAGATGATCTCCTGAGGTCCCACTCAACCGTAATCTTCTATGAGTCTATGAAAATAAAGGCAGAATACTTCTTCCCCCCACCACTTTTCAGTTGATGCCAATCTCTGCTGGCTGGCTGTCAGTCATTCACACAACTGTCTCTGTGCTTTCTTCTGTGCTGCCCTTTATACATGGAAATTCCTTCTTTCAGGAGAAGGCCTGTATCCTCTCCTGTACTAACCCCATGCCCAAGGTTCACCTCTTCTGTGATAATTACAGAGAAGTCATGCTATCAGTGATGGATTGGTTGTGCATTAGCTAGGGATAAATGGTTGTATTTAACTTGAAATATAAGATTTGGTACCTACAAAATTGCTCAAGTTGTGCAATAGCAGTTATTCATGTACCTCCGTAATCTGACAGAACTACTTGTTTGTATCATGGTAGCCCCTGAAATTCCTTTCTCCTGAAACTGAGGCTCTACAGCACAAGGGATGTAAAGACATATATTGACAAGCAGTCCTGGCCCTGAAGAGTTTATTATGCAAATAAGGCTGACAACAGACAGGAAGGGAAATGGAAGCACAGAAAAAGGAAGTGACTTGTCTCAGCCAATGATCTTCTGTATAACACTGAACAAGAATAAATCCCATTTTTTAGTTCTCACTCTACTTCCTTATCCAATAAGTCCATGGGCTCCCTTATGTAACTTCTTTTTCCTTCCTGAAGTAGGGTTACCCAAAATCTATCCTGTGGCTGTCTCCTAATTCACTTTAAGTACGTATTTCTTGTTACAGGAAATCCCAGGAGTTAGGGTTTCCCATCTGCTGTGGGCAGCATTGTGTGTGTTCTTGATGAAATGGGACTGCTCCAATATCCCATTGCATGATTCAAGGGTGCAGCTGTGTTAGTCTAGTTTAGCAAAAGAAGCAAGTTCCAAAGAGGCAGCCGTGTTAGTAAAGCAAAAAAAGCAAGGAGTCTTGTGCTACTTAAAAAATAACAGATTTATCGCATGAGCTTTCATGGGAGAATATCCCGTTTCATCAGATGCTTTAAAGAGAGTCCTTTGGCACTTAAAGACTAACAGATTGACTTATTGCTCATGTGATAGGACAGGACTCTTTGTTTCTATTGCATGATGTTTCTGGCTGCTTTTCGCAATCAGCCCAAGTAGCAAATTTTGGGTAGGTCACCTGAACACCGGGAAGTTTGTCTCATAAGATAAAAAAGGCAACAAGAAATTAATTAATGACTAGGGCTCCTATAGGCTTCAGTAGTACCAAATAATTAATAATTGGCTACTGCATTTTTTTTTTCTTTAACAACAACAGATACTGGCCAATCTGATTTGGCAGCATTTGTACTGGTGTAAATGACTGAACAAAGCAGTGGAGAATTCTTTCCCTGGGGAGTCTTGCCCACATAATCAGAGTTTAACTGAGCACCACATTTGGGATTGGGAAGGAAGTTACAATGGCTTGTCACAGCTGTCCCTGGGCTGCTCTCTAGCTATTGTACATTGTGCTTGAAGTCTTTACTCTGAATACACAAATACCCTGAGACGTTTTTTTTAAATTGCTCTGTTTTGTTCGGTTTCCCTTTTCCCCACCATTAGGGGAGGCCCCACTTGTGTACCTTAATCTCAGGATCAAAATTCAATCTGAAAAAAGTATACAAAAATTGTAGTCTCTCTGTTCACTAATTGGATGGGTCTCTGCTTATCTTTAGAATTTAAGGTTGCTACCTAGTGGGTTTTTAACAAGCCTGGCTGGCTTTTGTACTGCCTTGTTGGTTACAAGATTTAACGTGCTGGGTTTTTTCCTCCCACTTGGGACACATTGGAGCGTTCTACAGTTCATACCCTTTTAGTTCAGTTGGTGCTGCTGTTAGGATAAGGTAAGAAAAATGCTAAAGTAACATAAACACACCTCCTGTATATCTATCAATTTGTTTATTTTATTTTCATGCATAGAATGAATCTCTAAAACATCTTAGTAATAGCTATTGTCAGTACTGGGGTCTTTGCGCTGGTATGCAGGTGCATGGCCAGTACCTTTTCTGTGGAGAGAGCCTGTGTATATTAAAATGTAACCTATGATATGAAAAAATTGAGGTTCTTTGATATAGTGGACATCAGGAACGATGGGGTAACTAGAGGATTGCTTAAAAGTGGGATCTTTGACTCAGAGTTTTGCCTATATCTCTATGGACCAAATTGTGGCCTGACTTTCGTTCCAGATTGACCTTAAATTTGCTACTATAGAAGGTTATCAGACATTGTTCTGATTCTGTCCCCTTGCACCCTAATGTAATAACTTCATCAACTTCACTGAAGTTACTACTTTCACAATAGTGTTAGAGTGGAGGTTTCAGGCTTGGGATATGTACATTTATGAATTAATAATACATTAAACAATGGTGAGTTTTATCACTATAAAATGGTGTTTGCAATTTTGCCCTTAAACCAAAATAAGGCTTCAGTGGATTGTGCTTTCACCAGACCTTCAAGATGCTATTATGGCTATTCTCTATCCTGTCTCTGTATCCAACTCTACTGAAAACTTTATATTGATCATCAGTGTAATTGGGTAGGAGGATGTGGAGACTATATAAATAATTATTAATGGCCTTCTTGCATTTCCTCTTCATTCTTTGCTGAAGTATAGGACAGAGTTCTGCCTTTTCAGGACTGTTTTTCACAAAGCATTACACTGAGCTTGATGCAGTTCTACATGGGAAAATTATTAGTTAAATTGGAGAAGACAGAAATTAATACTAGAATGGAAAGGTGTGTAAGGAACTGGCTAAAAGGGGACAGTGAGTCATGTTGAAAGGTGAGCTCTCAGGCTAAAGAAGGGTTACCAGTAGAGTTCATCAACAATTGGTACTGGAACTAATCTTACTTAAATTGTAATTAATGACCTTGGCACAGAAAGGGAGCGTGCACAAATAATATTTGCGGGTGACACAAAGTTGGGAGCCTTGCAATAGGTAGGAGGACTGGTATATCATACAAGAAAATTTGGATGACTGAAAACTGGAGTAATAAAAATGAGATGAAAATTAATAGTGCAAAATGCAAGATCATGCACTTGAGGACAAGCAAAACAAACAAGGAGTCCAGTGGCACTTAAAGACTAACAAGTTTATTTATTGCATGCACCTTCATGGGGAAAAGCTTCAAAGCATCTGACAAAGTAGGATTTTCTCCCACAAAAGCACATGCAATAAATAAATTTGTTAGACAAAGTGCCACGGGACTCCTTGGTTGTTTTGCTGAACTAGACTGACACAGCAACCCCTTTGGAAAGGGACTAACAAGAATTTTTGCTATAAACTGGGGACATAGCTGGAAATGACAGAGGAGGAGAAGGACCTGGGTGTATTGGTTCATCCCAGCAAGGCTTGTGCTATGTGAAGGGACAAAACACTTTTCTCCACATGATTTTATAGAACTCTATCATATCTTCTGCTCTTCCTCCTCCCTTCAGTAGTTTCTTTTCAAAGATGAACAGTTCCAGTCTCTATCTTTCTTCATATGAAAGCTGTTCCATACCCCAATCACTTTTTTTGCTCATCTATATACCTTTACGAGTCCTAATGCATCTCTTTGTCAGATGGTGTGACCAAAATTGCATGCAATATTCAAGGTGTGGGTGTATTGTGGATTTATATAGTGACATTATGATGTATTTTTACTTATCTATCCCTTCCCTAATGGTTCCGAGCATTGTTAGTTTTTTGACTGTTGCTGCACATGAGCAGACATTTTCAGGGAACCATCCATGATGAGTCCAAGATCACTTTCTTGAAGTCTAACATCTAGTTTAGACCTCATCACCTTGGGGGGGGATTGTTTTCCAATGTGTGTTACTTTCAGGGCTGGCATAAGGGGCGAGCCAGTGTGGCACTGGGTCGGTGCACTGAAACTTAGGGGCACTGGCACCAAAAATTGAAAGCAGTTGCCATGGAGACACCCAGAGTCTCACCTTGCAGCCCCCTGCGCTTGGCCTGGTGCTCACACATAAGCCAAGACAGCATGACCAGGTCAGGCTGGGCCCTCTGTCATGGGGTCATGTGACCTTGCCCACCACTATGTGACCCCACGTGCAGGATTGGTTTGGGGCTCCACAACCCCTTGAGCCGGCCCTGATTTCTTTGGATTTATCAACTTCAAATTTCATCTGCCATTCTGTTGATTAGTCACCCAATTTAGCGAGATCCCTTTGGAACTCTGCAGTTAGTTTTGATATCAACTATCTTGACTAAGTCAATGACTGGGGATGACCAACCAGGTAGATTGTTCACAGTGAAAATTTCCCAGCTTCAGAAACACTACTGAGCATGTATAGTAATTGCCACATCCTGATTCTGGATGTTTCTGAACCTTTCTAGCTGAGTTGTCCTGCCTTGAATGCTTCACCTGTACATAGAGACACTACTCTGAGTAAATTCTGTGTCTTCCTGGCTGCTTCTCTCCCTTGCTTTGGGAAAAACAAAGTCAAATGCTGCAGTGTAAAGCAGATGGGTTAAACCAGCATATCCCAGCTTCTCTCTGAAAGATTTCTCATTTGGATTTCAGTACAAAACTATAATATTCTAAAACCTCTTGTTTTAGTTCATGGGTTTCTTTCTATAATGTCCTTTTTGTTGAGTTTATTTTATTGAGAATATATTTCAGACCAGTGTTTATGCATATCATTGGAATATCTTTACTTTGGGATTACATTGCTCGCATTGGCCACGAGAAATCTGCATTTCAATGGCAGTGAGTTTTACCACTTTAATTGAGTGAAATTGATTGCTTTCTTTTAAAATAGATGGCTGCTAACTTAAGAAACATTAGAGTAATATAATGGTGGTAAGGAGGATCCCAACTGACTTCCCAAACTATTTTAGTTTATGTTTCAGTGGGCTCTCCTACATTGGTCAAATTATAGACTTTAAGGTTAGATGGGGCCAATATAATCATCTAGTCTGACCTCATGTGCAATGCAGGTGACAGCCTCACTCACCCCTTCCTGTAATAAATCTTTAACCTATGATTGAGGTTATTAAAGTCCTCAAATCATGATTTAAATACCTTAAAATAAAGAGAATCCATTAGCAAGTGAGTTGTCCCCGTGCTACAGAGGAAGGCAAAAAATGTAGTTTTGTTCTGTTCCATATAAAGTAGTGATAATAACTATGTGGACAGGGAATTCCCCAAAATCTCTTCCAATATAAGTTATGACCAAAATCTGTCCTTGGTGAAAAGACTGAAAAATGCACATTATTCACTAAACTTTTTGTGATGCTGGGTTTAAGTGGAAATGCACTTTTCTGTCAAAACCTTCTCTGTTTGCACTGATGACTCAATATCTTTTACTACTGTTGATTTGTTTATAAATAAATATGCTTCTGGACAGTATGTTGTCATCCATCCCACATCCCCAGGAGTCTTTCTGCTCATTCCTGATGTTTGTTGCCTCTCTAGTGTTTCTCTCAAAGTTAGTCAGCTAGCTGATTCTTTGTCCCAGCATGCCTTGCTGTTACTGGCATCTGCCATCTTCCCTGTCCTTTCATAAACATCCATAGTCTTCACTCTTCACCTGACATATGGCATGTATAACTATGTAATTGTGATGCCCTTTTGTTTTCTGTGTAGGTCCAATTTCTTAGTACTCTTCCTCTGTGCAAAAGTCAGTAGACATTTTGGTCTCGTGGCCAAACATACAGAGAATCAGAAAAGATGTGTGTTGTGTGATTCTTTTTGTGGAGGGTTAACTTGTATTACTTTACCCATTGTAATGGGGCTCTATAAACCCTGTTCTGGATTTAAACGGGAGGGGAGTTTTCCTTACCTGCAAACAAAGAGAACTGCTATGCCGAGGCTCAGCTGCAAGAGCGGTAACTCTTGGAGACAGACAGCGACAGCTGAACCTTTGTAAAGAAGGCAAAACACACTTGCAGGGGTCTCAAATATGTGGCCCATGGGCCACACACGGCCCCAAAAGCTATTTCCTGCGGCCCACAACCACATAATTGTTACTGATATTTGCAATATTGTTGTATGAAAAGGTTCAGTGGTGCAGCCCTTGGGCTAATGTACTAGTCCTCATGCGTGGCATGGCCCTTGGATTAATGTACTAGTTCTCATGCGGGCCCCATGGTGATTTGAGTTTGAGACCCCTGGTATAAAGGAAGTAGAACAACAAGGGAGGAAGAAGAGGCACCTGCTACTCCATCAAAGGCTCATTTACCTGCTCATCTACTAATGTGGTCTGTGCCATCATGTGCAAGAAATGCCCCAACACCTTATATATTGGACAAACAGGAAGATCGCTCCGTAAGAGACTGAATGAGCACAGAGCTGATATCAGAAATCAAAGAACAAAGAAACCAGTTGCTGAGCACTTCCATCTTCCTAATCACTCGATGACGGATTTGTTAACGACTGTCGTTAGAGATGTACCTGGGACATTAAGATTTCAAAGAGAAACAGCTGAACTCGAATTAATATGCAAGCTAAATTCTGTGAAAGCAGGACTTAATCGAGACTATGGGTTCTTTTCCCATTACAAAGGGTAATTTGACTTCAGGCTTCCCATGGTTTGAGCCTGTAAACTGCTCTGATTTGCTGTTACTTTATGACCTGATCCTATGTTTTACACCCCCTTGCATTTAGTTTCATTCCTTTCTGTAAGTTCACCCATCTTCGAAGCATCTGAGGAAGTGGGATCTTCTCCCACGAAAGCTCATGCAAAAAATAAATCTGTTAGTCTTAAAATGCCACACAATTCCTTGTTGTTTTTTTTACTGGACGAGAGCAGCAACAGCCCTTCATCAGGCAGTCTCCCCAGTCTTTTTAACAGGAGAGCCCTGTACTAACCCATGAAGGAAAACAGCCCCAAAGGCTTCTCCCATAGCTGGGGGAATAAACTGAGACAACAGAGAGGCCCAGCAAGACTCTGCAACATTCCTGTTTTGTTTCCTTAAATTAAATTAAAAATTCTGATAGACTGTATCACTTTGCTCTTTGTTGTTTAGTTTAGGAAAAGAAGCAAAAATTAGGTCAGGAGTTAACTGACACATCACACACCTAGTCTAACCCTGTCTTGAGGGAGTGTAGAGGCCATCTCTACAGTTAACATGGGTTGAGATACAACTAACCTTGCCCTGGACTAGAGTTTTTTTAAACATGTTAGCTAATATATTTTATAAGTGCACATTTTATCTTCGTTTAGACAATCATGCTGTGAGGAGTGGGGAAAACCAAACACCCCAGCTCACTCATTAGTGCTACATTAAATCAGACAGCTATTGCATTGCTCCCCACTGTACATGCAACAGACCTGATGTTCTGTGGATGGGACTATAAGAATAAGAGCACATATGTCTAATTACTTATATTTTATTGATGGTATTACCCTAAGTAGCAGATCTAAACTTTTGAAAATAGATCAGTTCACTTATGGATTGTCATAAAATATAGTACTAACTTCTGTGCTGTATGACACTTAACTCATTTTTGTCTGTTTCATATGTACAAAATGGACAGACGCCCCCAATGCACTTTACTTTTATTCACCTTTTGAGAAAAACAAAGAATACCTTAAATAAAACAGATGCATTCTGAGTTAGCCCAATTCCCATATTTCACTGTCATAGACAAATTATACTTTCTTTGTTATGAAAAAGTAATTCTGAAAACCACAGTGAGAAACTGAGGGGCATTTTAAATCCATGATGTTACAGTCCTCAATTTTAGTTTTAGACCAAAACTAGTGGTGGTAGGGAAGCCTCAAAAGTCCTAATTTACCCTTAAAAATGGATTATAAAGTTCTTTACTGTAAGAGTTCTTGTTTGGTTATCATTATGAATAGCTAATTATAAGAATGTACTATGTGAGACTTTAAAATAGTATTTAAAGATTATAGAATCATAGAAAATTAGGGTTGAAAGGGACCTCAGGAAGTCATCTAGTTCAACATCCAGTTCAAAGTAGAACCAACCCCATCTAAATCATCCCAATCAGGGCTCTGTCAAGTCTGGCCTTAAAACCCTCTAAGGATGGAGAGTCCACCACCTTACCAGGTCACTCATTCCAGTGCTTTAGCATCCTCCTAGTGAAAAAGTTTTTTTTTCCTAATATCCAATCTAGATCTCATCCACTGCAGCTTGGGACCATTGCTCCTAATTCTGTTGTCTGTTACTACTGAAAACAGCCTGGCTCTATCCTCCCTGGAACCCACTTTCAGGTAGTTAAAGGCTGTTATCAAAGCCCCTTTATTCTGCAGACTAAACAAGCCTAGTTCCCCCAGTCTCTCCTTGTAAGTCATGTGTTCCAGCCCTCTAATTATTTTTGTTGCATTCCTCTGGACTGTCTCTAGTTTGTCCATATCCTTTCTGTAGTGGGTGGCCCCCAAACTGGACACACTACTCCAAATGTGCCCTCACCAAGAGAGATTTAAATACCTTCTAAATCTCCACTCAAGATATGGCAAAATGTACTTTAGCATGTGCTAAGTTGGTTAGTATGTGCAAAAGTACAGCTTGCCTTATCTTGACTAGTAATTTAGACTGTTAGTTACAGCTAGCTAACATACTTTAACATCAGACCTTTATCTCTTAGCACAGGAAAATCTAGATTAACTAACACTTCTACAAATGCTAATGTAAGGTGACTTGTGAAAACTCCAGTTTAGATATTCCCTTGGTTTCATGCTTACAAGATTAGCAGCAGAAGGTGGAAGTCTGAGGCATTACAAATGTAGGGAAGAGTCACTATACTACTAAAAGGTAACTGTTGGGATGAGAGGTGGTGGTCTGGAAAGAGACCTGAGTTACTCTTCTGGCTAAGAAAGGACAGCAGAAGTCAAAGGCCACAGGCAATATGATTGTCTCATCACAGTTTGTTTTAATCTTGCTGGATTATGATCATTTTCAGGAAAGGTTTCTCTTTGGAATGTTTGCTTTATGTGCTGTCATTGCCTAATAGATTTTGCAAATTTCACAAGCAACAATTCTCTTGAAGGTGTTCTATTAAAATGTTTATTTACCATTAGTGTGCCATGTGTGTGTTTGAGAGAGAGACACACATGCCATTGAAGCCTCTAGGGACTACTGCAGTAGCAACTGTTAATTATGAGTAATTGTGATCAGGTCCCTCCTTGTGGCAGTCTAAATTGGCTGGATAATAAGAAATGACAAAAGAAAACAAGTGGATAGTGAAATGTCTCCTTGGCAAAGCATCCTTTACAAAGGAAACAAATCATTATTTCTTTTCCCTTTTGTTTTGTATTGTATTTTTTTTTTAAATTCTCAAGCAGATGGTGCTGCTAGTGCAGAGATTCTTGACAGAGAAGCAATCAAGAGTAAGTTCTGAGGAAAGTTGTGGAGGAGGAAGGGTGTCTTTGTGTGCAGGCAGAGGGAGAAAGATTCAGGTGGAAGGGTGGGTGGAATCAGAGTACAGAGTGGCAGAAGCTGGGAGAAACAGATTAAGAGAGCAGTGGGCAGAGTTTAGAGTGCAGGAGGAAATGAACTGAGACTCAGGCTTGGTTTACTCTGGCAAATTTTGGCAGCTGTCAATGGGAGATATGCAAGCTACACAGAGTAGCTTCTACTTACTGCTGCTCACCATGGCATCCCCACTACACTGTACTGACTGGAAATGCCCTCTGGTTGATGGGGTATTATTCTTTTTATGGGGGTGGATTAATGGCTTCTGACTTCTGGATCAATTGAGCAGGTCTCCATTGATGCTTATTTGATCCTGCAGAATTGATCTGGTAGATATAACCATAGGCTGTCAGCGCGTTTAGAGCCTTACAAGTGAGGATTTTGACCCGGAGGCAAAAGGAAACGGAATGAGTGGAGGAATTTGTAGGGTAAATATGGGAGGGCTCTTGGAGGCTGGCATTCGCAGAAAGGTGAAAAGGACCTCAGTGGTGGGCTTTGCATACAGGAGGATGAGAGAGCAGCAAGAACGTAGACTGGAACAAACGTTTCAGTAGCAGGGGAAGGAAGGCAGGAGTAAACTGTAGCAATGTTAGAGGAAGAAGAGACAGGATGGCATAAGCCCCTTCCACGTGGTGTGAAGGGTGTTGAAGAGTTAAGAAAATACCATAAAGAACACAGCTCTGGGTGTTGCCTTTTCCTAACTGCCCCTGATTTTGAAGCTTAGCGCAAGCTTTGGTATCAACTGAACTCTAAACCTCAGGGGGAAAATTTGGTTTCAGGGCCTCCAGTGAAAAACTCTGTCGTGTAAAAAAACATGCAGGTATAGGGAGGTTCAAGGTGAAATTGGAAACTTGCTGTGCTAGATACAGATGTGACAAAGCGACCCCTATATTCAGGGGTTAAAGTATAATTTGGTGGACCCTGGAACATTCCAAATTGTGTGGGCCCCCTTCCCGTATCAGGTGGGCCCCAGCCCAAGTAGGCATTTGCAACCACTTCTCATTACCACATGCATCAGTTATCGCTTGTGGGAAGCAGCAGCAACTGGGTCTGGCTTTGAGCCAGCTGCAAGTGGCTTATTCAAACATGCTCCATCCCATGCTTCACTGGAGCCTCTGCAAGGGTGGCTGGGCCCAGGGCCCTGCGTTGCGATCACTTACCATCAGCGGCCCTGGGGCAGGGGTGAATCACCCCTTTGGCCATGCCCCACTCACCTACCCCACACTGTGCTGACAGTGCTGGAGCTGCCCCAGGAGAGGCTGGGCCCAGAGTCCTCCGCCATGCTTCCTCATCCCACCAGTGGCACCTGGACTCCAAGGTGGTGCCGGGGAGAATCACCCCTTACTCCTCCTCCAGGCTGTGCGAGCTTCCCTGTTTTCATAGCGCTGCTTGCCCTTCTGAAATGGTCTGGCTCCATTTTCTATTTTTAGGGGCCCCAGAATGCTGGCTTCCCTAAAAAAAAAAAAGTGGGCCTTGGAATGCCATTCCTGTGCGTTCCAGCCCACTTTAAACTCTGCCTATATTCTCAATTGTTAGGAATCATCGTGAAGTCTAGGTCAGAGCAAACTGAAACCCACAAAGAAGAGAACTCTCTAACAAGCTATTCTCAAGCTAAATACCTGTAAACAGCAGGCTATGTTGCAAGGTACAGAGACTCCACCAAGTGACTCATGATCCATGCTACAAAGGAAGGCAAAAAAAACCCCATCAACAAATATTTGTAAAGTGGAAACACCAGCTACTGAGAGAGAATGTATGTGATGCTTTAAACTGCATAATAAAGAGGAGCAAAAAATAATTGTACATGAAAATATTTTAGCTATATAACATCATCTCCCCAGTAATGGCCTTCTAGGCTGTGGAATAATCTTCCCAAGAAAGTGGTGGAAAAATTCATTTTCATGTCATTCTCTTAAAGCTAGACTGAACAAAGCAATGAAATGTGCATAAATCTTATGTTGGGGAATGGAACTGACTGTATAACCCAACAGGTCTCTTCAAATGTAATTTCAATGACTCACTAGAATTCCTTGTTAGTACTCTTTTTGGAGATGCATGTGTCTCATTCATTGGCGCATTAGCTATTTTGGGAATGCATTGTGCAGAAAGGCACCATGAGGCTGCCCAGAAGAATCCACAGGAATTGTTGTGGGCTGCTGAATAGATTTTATTTTTCTTTTAATAATACTGCATTTTGAGGTACCTTTGAGCTATGGAGATTTTTATGATTGTCGTTATTATGGTCTTCATTAATATCCATCAGCCTAGTGTTAATCCCAGCATTCTGCAATTTCAAGACAGCTGCCTGTGTAAGAAGCTCTTTCTGTGATTTCTTGGTCACATTTTTTTGTATTTGTAATGGCAAGGTTTTGTTCACAAGACTTTATGAATGTTATTTGGATCTAAATATTTCAAGTATTCACAGCTTCTGATGCTTCTGTTTTTGAGAACATTCACAACTACGTTTGATTTGAGAAGCTATAGATGCAGAGACAGTGCCCAACTAAAATTTGTCCAATCAGAAAGTACAACTCTGAAGCATAGTGAAAATTCTTCTGACAAATGTGATTTCGTTCCCACTTTTAGGACCTGACTATTTTACTGACAGTGAACTCTCTTGTTTTTAAATGTGGTAACATAAAAAAGTTTTTTAAGCTACAGAACGTATTAACTTTCTTATAAAGCCTACCTGGGGTGTGGGGATGAAATAGAGGATGTATACAATCAATGAAATTTAGTCCTGATCTTTATCCTACTGAAGTCAGTAGGAAATTTTTGCTGTTTTTGCCATGGGAAGTAAGATTGAGTCCCTTGTTTTAGGATCTGTCCTATAGGTGATTGACTACTTATTTAGATACTAGCATTCCCATCACTGTGTAAAGCTGCTTTATAATGATGAACAGTTCTCAAGTAACATTCCAGTGAAACTGGCACAAACAAGATCTCATCAAGATGTGACAAGATTTTTTTATTGTACTATTACTTGCATTAGTTTTGCCATATAAATGGTCTTTGCAATATAAATCTTCCCCTTCAGCCATGTGTGAATTCATTATTATAGGGTGATAAATTGTGTATGATCATGTTTCCAAATGTTCTGTGTTTATCTTTTTTCTTTCCTTTGTTACAAATAAAAACACAAGACTGTAACCTCTATTTATAATTCAGAAAAATAGCTCTCCATAATGTCATATGATGAAGACAGTTGCATTCTTGACATAAGTCCATTGGTGCCTCTCTTGAAAGACCTATTTCAGCTCCATTAAACAGAGTTCTTACTGTAATTATGTAGACAGTGTGGCTAGACAAATTCTTCTAAATTCTCAAGTGAATTTGAAGCAAATTGTAAAAATCCAGATGTAATGCTAATCAGGAGTCAAATTTATAAATTCTGAGCTCATTGTCTAATAATTCCTTTAGCATAAGCCCTGCAGGCCAAAAGTACTAACCCAAATGATATGTGAACAACAGCCACACCTGTCGGAGTAGTGATTGTCAAAGCAAGGTCTTCTGAATTCTTACCTTCATTGATGTTTGCAAAGTTTAAGAATTTTTCACCATCACTTACTTGATGCAATGCCAATAAATCTAGCCATATAGTTAAAGACATAACTTGCAAGCAAAAAGGAAGCAAAATGTATCCACCAAAAAAGTTTTGGGTTTGTCTTGGAAAAACTTATGTAGGTTCATAATTGTGGAATTACTTTGGGAACAGACTGGAACTTTATCAGACATTCTGAAGACCCACATTTTATATCGAATTCCTGAATATCCTAATAATCTCTCTGTTAATGACTCATAAATAAATCTGTCAGTATCTCCATGGAGTAGGCTGTCCTGTTTTTAAGGCATCTGTAAAATCTATATACATGAGGAATTTGATAGTAATGAATATGTCAGAAGTTAGACATTATAAAAAAAAAAACTGATAAGGGAAGCCACAGGGCATAAGGTGGCCACTATGGTCCTACTGATAGCCATCCATTATTTTGCCAGGGATTGATAACACGGGACTTGATTAATAAAGAACTAAAAGAGAGTCATGTAAATAATAAGTTAACCTGGTTTATGGAAAATAGATCTGGTTGATTAATTTTTTTTGATAAGATGACAATGAGATGACAAGATTTATAAAGTAACAGTGCTCGGATAATATCCTTAGATTTCTGAGAGATTTGTGGCTGGATGACATTGGCTGTGTTCACACAGCCCTCTTATTTCGAAACAACAGAGGTTGTTTCAAAATAAGATTTAGGCTGTTCACACGATGCACGGTTGTTTCAAAACAACGACGTTGTTTCTAAACAAGTTAAACCCCATGCGGGGACGAAACAACGTTGTTTCGAAACAACGCCGTGCGAACATGTTGTTTCAAAACAACGGTGACTTGTTTCGAAATAACTGTTGCCTGAACTTGCTATTTCACTTTGAGCTTTTTTCCTTAATTTGAATTAACAAACTGTTAATTCGAATTAAGTTATTTTGAAATAAGGTGTTATTTCAATACAAGTTGTTTCGAAACAACCGTATCGAAATAACCCCCTGTGTGTGAACACAGCCATTTTGATTTAAAACCTAAAAATATATAACATTAACATAGCATACATTACATGGGATAAACATTGGCTAACTCACAGGACTTAAAATGTAACTGTAAAAATAGAGAATCGCCATTGAACAGGTCTATTTCCAGTAGGATTCTGCAGAGATTGAAAAACCCATCATTGATGAAGGTTGCAGATGACAGGAATCAGGGGAGTGGTAAATAATGAAAAACAGAGATTACTGGTTCAGAGCACTCTAGATATTTAAGAAACTGGGCATGAGCAAATAATATGCATTTTAATAGAGATAAATGTACCTATATACATTTGGGAACAAAGACTATAGGTCATTCTTACAGATGGGGACTCTGTCCTGGGAAGCGGTGATTCTTAATTTTGGGGGTTGTGGGAGGGGTGGATAATCAGATGAACATGAGCTCTCAGTGTGACTTGGTGACTAAAAGATCTAACGTGATCTTGGGATGCATAAACAGAGGAATCTCAAGTTGAAGAATGGAATAATTACTGGTGGAATATTCAGTCTAGTTCTGGTGCCCACAATTCAAGAAAGATGTTGAAGAATGTTTAGAGAAGAGCCTTGAGAGCAGATAAGAGCCCCCACCCCCCATTTTCCCAGTGGAGGACCAGTTTTAAAAGGACACTTGTAATACATGAGAAGAGGGAATGAGCTGCTTGGGACACCAGGAAGCAAGGGTGGTGCTGACAGTTCTTCCAGGAGTGGGCACTGGTTTGCAATGGCTGTTCTAGCAGCAGGCACTTTATGCTGCCCCTTTCTCTGGGTCTGCACTAGCCAGTTAGTCCAGACTAACCAAGCTTAGTCTCTGGACTAATTTAGTCTGTGTCTACACTAGACTTTGCCTAGTTTGAACTAAGAAATTTCTAATAAGTTCAACCGGTTAGTCCAGACTAAGTGCTTATTTTGAACTTTAGTTCAAACTAGGTGTGATGTAGACATAGACTATGGCTTAGTTTGAACTAAAAAGTTATTTCAAACTAGGATATGTGACTAGTTTGAACTAAAAAGCCACAGTTAGTCTGAACTAACCTGTGGTTAGTTCAAACTGACTGGGAGCTGCTTAGTTCAGACTAATAAAGTCTGAATTAAGCATTGTAATGTAGACATAGGCTAAGAGAGTGAGGAGAGTTTCCTAAGCCAGCAATCATGCCTTCATTTGAGGAGCTCCTAAAACGTAGGAAGTGACCTAGAGTGAAACATAATTTGGGGTTGCTCACTATCTTGGCTGGACACTTTTTGATAAATCCCTCAGGTCCTGGGCTGGGATTCAAGGAAGTGTCTGGTCTTGATTCCCCCTATCTTGCTGTCCTCACTCTTCTGCAATGATTGAGCTCTGGGGGAGCAACTGGAACATGAAGGGGTAATTGAGACCACATTTGGGGGTCCTTAGGGATGACTAGAAACCAATAAGACTGTGAGCTGCCCACTAGGCCATGTCATCAGACCTTCCTACTACAAGCTGTGATATGGGTGTTGTAGATAATGGAGCTCTAGCAATGCACTCATTAAAAAGTCTAATGAAGAATGAAACTAATCCTCCCCAAATGAGACTTAACTCTGACCATATCTGTGCTGTAGGATTATGGGCATATTGAAGTAAAGTGCTTCTGTTCATGGCTTTCATATGGCCTCTGAGTAGACAGGAATGGGAGGTAAGGGTCCCAAGAGGCTAGAAGAAAGTATGCCTTAGTAGCAGGGGTGTTGCTGGCACCTGGCACATAGGGCCCATGCCCCGAATCCCAGCACCAGTGCCCCAGGTCCTGGTGGGGCCTCTCCCTCTCCTGGTCTCCAGCTGGATCCGGCCAGAGATCCAGGGCCCAGCTGCCCACAGTGGCGCCGGCCACTTCCGGCCCCTTCCTAGGCCGGGTGGCCCTGTGGCTGTGGCTGCCACTCCCTGCCCTGTCCCCAGACGGGGGCATGGCCTGTGGTCAGGGGGCGGGGCTTGGGCCAGTGCCCTGGGTCCTTCCCCAGGGCAGTGATGCTCCTGCCTAGTAGCAACAGGGTTATTTTGAATAGGCAAGTTCATATGTAACCTATTATAAGGTTCCTTGAGGGTTGTGGAAACAACATATTGTGACCATTTGTGATCAGCTCATAGAGTAGGCCTTGAAAATATTTAACTGAATAAATGTGAACAATAATTTCCAGGAAACTCATCTATTCAAGTAGCTACTGCATTCTCAGAAAATGAGGGCACTGGGCAACTTGTTTTATTGAGCAGATAATTCCCATATCTAATATCAATACTGTACTGAAGATGGATCCAATTACTAGAGTGATATTTGAGTAAATTGTGTACAGTACAGATCCAAGGTAAATGTCCCCACTTGAACGCCTAGGTCACTTGGTGTCCTGCTTGTTGAAAATACTATCTGTAATTAGAGAAGGCTTAAATGTTTGCAGAATCAGGGCCTAAGCTACTGATTATCCCTTTTATCTTCTTTCCTTCCCTGATGTCTTTGGGCACCACTCTTAACCATATACATTTTTTCAAGGAGCTTGATTACCGAGTGGGTTGTGCCTTGGACCAAACCATATTATTGTCCCTTTTGACCTTAGCGGCTAGTCAAAGTTTGGGGATTCTGTGGGTTACATGTGGCAACTTTTCATTTTTGCTTGGGGTAGTGAAATTCCAGGGGAGTGGAAGGGAGGACATGTGACCTGTCACATGCCTCATCACATGATTTGTGTGTCTCACTGCAACCCTGACTCTAGCCCATGGCTTCTGTACTCTCTCTCAGCCCCTGCCCCACTTAATGGGGAGGAGAGCATACGGTTCTATACTCTTTCTGTCCCCCGCCCCATATTTAGTTGCTGCCCCAGGGAGCCACTTCCAACCTTGGGCAGTGTTGTTCAATGCAGTGGCTGCTGGTGTGAGTTTGGCTGAGGGAGGCAGCTTTACCTGCTGGTCTCCAAGCTGGCTGTTGGGACGGGTCCAAGTGAACTTGCTGGGTGTGGGGTGAGGTGGGAAGGAGGGTGGCTACTTCATCTTGGCCCTACCATGGACAGCCAACCTGGATGTGGAGCACAGGCTCCAGAGGTGCTGTGCTGGCCTATGTTCGGGACAAGATGGGCTTGGCCGGCCAGTGAGAGTGGGGAACTGGGTCTTTTGGCAGAAAATGTCCCAAGGGGACTTGCATGCACTGCACAGAGCAGTGTGAAGCTGTATTCCCTCCCAGTCAGAAATGGCTAGTCCTATGCCTGCCTCTGCTCCTGGCACAGCTCAGTGGTGGTGGACAATGAGTGCATACTAATTTTTTCTGATGGGTGGCAGGTGAGCACCACTTCACTACCCATTAGCTGATGGGCTGTGAAATATATCACAGAAGTGTCCCTGACAACTGGCCAGGCCAGGTGTGGGGGTGCTGAACACTCCTAATTTTTATGCTGTGTGGCTGGACTCACTGGCACCCACAGAACTCAGCACTTATACAAAGTCCTGTCAATCTGAATGCAGAAGGCTCCAAAGACAAAAAGAATCAGTTTCTTAATATACCACCCCCCACCCCAAACAGCTTTTGCCAACATCAGAGCCCAAAGCTTGCTGACTCTTTTTAGAGTCACACTATATTCCCACATACATTCACCCAAACAATTTGCACAAGAATTCCTGGGCAGGCATCCTTACATTTTTTGGGGTGGTGGTGTCTTCTGAGGCTTATGGAGTCCTAGGGCTTGTCTTCACTGACAGCAGCAAATTCTGCTGCCATCTGATTGATCTCCCCTATTTGGCTGAGTGGGCATGTGAAAACCTGCTCAGCCTATCTGGAAGTCAATTGAGTAAGACCACCCTGGCAAGGAACATAGTGCTGAGTTGGCAGGAAGGGGTTTTCCTCCAACTCAGCCTACAGAAGACATGGTGGTAAGTAGGCAATGGGATGGAGATATGCAAGGTATTTTAAGTACTTTGCATATCTCTGTTTGTCTGCTACTGAAATCGTGCCACAGTGTAGACCATGGCTTAGAAAGGAAGGACTGGAAGAAACCTCAATAAATCCTCTAGCCCAGTTGAGGCAGATATGTGTAATAACTAGACCATCCCTGACCGGTGTTTGTCTAACACAGTCTTTGTGCAATCTATCATTTGAGATTTTAATCTCTCAAAGCAATTCATTCCAGTGCTTAAGCACCCTGACTATTTGGGAAGCTTTTTCCCTAATGTCCAACCTAAATTTCCCTTGATACGATTTAAATCCATTATTTCTTGTCATGTCCTCAGAGGTGAAGAAGAATTTTTTCATCCTCTTCCCTTTAACAACCTTTTATGTACTTGAAAACTGTTACCTGGTCTCTCTGATATCTTCTCTTCTCAGGCTGTTTACAATTATGTTAACTGATGGGCAAGTTCACACCTATCAACATCAACAGGGTTTTAAGCCAGTCCATCACACGGGTTCACCCAACTCATAAGAATATTATACGCTGAGAAGAATATACAGATTAGTGTGATCTGCTGTAGTTTCCCGTCTCATCTGATTGTTGGCACCAGTTCAGAATTTAATGTGATGGTTTTTAAGTCACCTCACAGAATTTCTCTTATGGCAAATTAAGGCTAGTTCCTTCTTAAGCCCACAAGGCAGAACACCCTTAAAAGGTTGTTTTCAGATTGTAAATGGTCATTTATTAAATTCATTGATACTAGTAGAGGATTTTTTACATGTGACCTCACAATCTTATTTGAGTAAGTTTTGATTATGGGCTCAGAAATCAGACACTTAGGTGCCAGCCATACTCCTGTCATTTTTATTTGATCATAAAGGCACAATGTTTCCTTCAGTCATACTGAAGGAAATACAATGGATTACAAAAAGGCAGAACTTTGATTGCCCTTTTCACCTTCATGTAAAATTCCATGGACACTGTGGATCACTTCAAAGCAATGTCTTTATTTAATGTAAAAAAAAAAAGAAACTTGGCTCTTATCCTGATTAAATTTAATTTCAAACTTGACATGTAGCTGATCTGCTGCTGCTACTTAGATGGGAATAGGCCATTCTATTTTCTAACACATAACAAAGATGCTGATAAGAAGTCAGCACTATTCTTGTAATTTTTACATAAGCTGCTCATTAACTGTTCAGCGGTTACAAGGTACATTAGCTAAATGGTCACTGGAGCATGTGACTTTGCATGGCAGCTTTCAGAAGGGTGAATTTTTTTCTACATTCTGCAAGGTTAATGGTAAACAAATGCTTCACTATCTGTGCTATTTACATAATATAGACACAATACCAGTGCTAGCACAATAAAACTTGCACCATGATGTTATAGGGGACTGGTATGATCCTGCCTATGTGTGCCTTATGCCCTCTTATTCTCCTGCACAGGCTACTGGATAGCAACGTGGAGCGAGCAACTTTTGGCAGTGAGATTTAAGGTTTGGCTAAATTATTGTCCCCATCCCAAGAGGAAAGGAGATTGAGGTATTAGGTTAGATTCTGAGTAGTAGTCAGGCTCCTGGGCTGTTTCTGGGGTGTCACTACTACAGCAGTCCCTTCGTTGACTCTGGACAGGGTGCAGGGGCAGGCAGCTTTGCACTCTTGTTCTTCCTTGTGCATCTGTGCTGGGGCAGGCATAGTAGGCTGCTGCTATTTTAAATAAGAGGCTTCCCTAAATAATAATTTTTCCTCTTGTCTGTGGTTAAATTCCATCTTCTAAGGGAATGTGCTCTCCCAAGAGGATGGTGGGGAGTCTGTTTTCCCCTTTAAGCAAAAACCACTTTCTTATAACCAGAACCAAGAAAAGAGGTTGCATCACTTTGTAAACAACCTCATGTTGAAGGCATTTTGCTGGAGACTTTTGCTGTCACTGAAAACTACATGGAGTACATTACAGCCCAGTGTTCTTTTTGAGAAATCGAGAAGACAATGAAGTCAGCTTTGCAAGTGTCTTTCTCTGGAGCAGTTATAAAAACATCTGGACACTCAGTAAAATTATTTCATTTCAAAGGTAAAAATCTTTCATCTTCAGGATGACTTCTGTGAGCTTCAGGGACATCATCTCTAGCAAGAACAAGTTTGCAGCAGCGGGAGACTTGGACTCAGAGGCAGTGAAATCACATCACCCATCCCTCTGAAAATCCCTTGCAGCACATTGTTGTAGCCTACTGGCAGTTCAAGCAAGTTAGTGAATGGCTGTGTCCTTTTCTGGGTATATCTATACTACAATGTACACTCACAATTAGTAGAACCTGAATTAGCACTCTGGGTTTGTTAACCAAGGGCTTGAGCATCTAAACAATTCCTAACCTGTAGTTAGAAATAAGTAGAGCATTGGGTGCCAACCTGTGATCCCAGCATCTACATTGCATTATGTGGGCCTAACTCGTATTCATTCATATCCCAGATTTTCTAATGTCTTTCCAGAATGTGGCCAGTCTAGTCCTTTGTTCATGGTGTTGCATAGAGAAAACCTGACTGTTTCAAACATGACTGGCCAGAGGGTAAAGAAAGTTGGATTGTGGGATGTTTTTGATTCCCACAGCACAAGTCCAGTTAGGCTATATTTATCTACAGCAGTGGTTTTCAAGCTTCCTTCCTTGGGACCCAGTTGAAAAAAATCATTTATGCCCACAATCCATTGATTGTCTGTCTGTCTTTCAGTAATGCATTCCAGTCTTTCACTGGCGGTGGCAGGGGGGCTCTGTGACCCAGTACTGGGTTCCAACCCATAGTTTGAAAACCACTGATCTCAAGTACACTGCAAAAAAAAAAAAAAAACCCAAGGGGGGAAAAAAAGCGTGTGTGTGTGGAGGGTTGGACCTTCCACTCCTACTGGGGTCCTAGGATCTTAGGTGCAACTCGTCAGTTAGTAGGGTTTCTGTGCAGATGAAAAAAGTAGGCTTGAGCCTGAGTTTGAAGTCTGGGGTTCCCTGCAGTGTAGATGTGCCCTCTGATTGGTCTTCCTTGCCAAAAGAATCTGCCCTTATTACCAAGAATCTTTAAAACTAGAGAAACCTTAGAAAATATGATCATTTCAAACCCTGGCTCTTGCATTGTAAAGCATGTTGGTAGAAAATAATTAAATCTCATCAATAAAACTTAAAATCTGTTAGAACAAAAGGGCAGTAGGGAAATTATTAACAATTCCTTTTATATGAATCAAAGCACATTAACAAATCCCAGTACGTGGTTCCATAAGCCTCACATTCTGCCTCTGATCTCCCTGCTTCTCCTGGATTATGAAACTCCTCCAAAAATGTTTGTTGATGCACAATCCCAGAATAACTTCACTTGCTCCTCATGTTTGACCTGTAGTTTGGCTTGAAAGAATAACAGTTCGTCAAGACTTTTCTCCCATCATTCTTTTAAGCTCTTCTTTTGTTCTAATGGTTTCTGCTCTGGGAAAATATATATCATTTCCTTTCATTAACATTTTCCCTTCCTAGTTGCAAGGAAAATTCCGTCTTGCTCTCTGTTAGATATTCTCACAATTGCAGTCTGCTCAGACCGCTATACATCTACGCTGCAGTGAAAAGCCTGCAATTGGTCTATGTTAGCTGGTTCGGGCTGTGGGGCTGAGGCTGCAGGGCTATTGCAGTGTAGGCATCTAGGCTCACGTTGTAGTTCAGGTTCTGTGCCTCCTGTCAGGTCCCAGAGCCAGGGCTCTGGCCCAAGTCCTGGTGTCTGCACTACAATTTTATAATCCTGCAAGCCCAAATCAGCTGACATGAGCCAGCTGTGGGTGTTTCATTACCACAGAGACATACCCTTAGTGTTTTCATGTATTTGTGACTTGTTCCCAGGGCACATTAAGAAAGTTCTACCAAACCTTTAGTTGCAGGGAATAGCATGTCATTGTGGTCTCTCTATAGCAGACTGAGGTTGACAGACTGTGGGGTGTTTTGCCCCTCAAAATGCAATGGCATTAATGTAAGGTGCAAGATGCTCCGTGTTAAATGAGAGTTCTGTAGAGACAACCAGTTTGTGTGGAGGAAACAGGTCTCAGATCCATTCTCAACTGAATCCTCGTCTATGGTTAAATTTACCATATGGCTCTGTTCTGCGGACATTCGCTGGATGAGGTGCTATATCTTCAGGCAAATGACGTACCCAGAAAAGTCTATGAAACTCATCCCTGAATACTCTTAATTTTAATTTCCTGTGTTGCTTAATAGGTCTAATGCAATAGAGAGAAATATCTAGAAGATTTCTATTGATCATTGTTACTATTAGCTCTGACATAGATGGCACAGCGTTACTGCAGCTGACGTAACCACATTGCTGGCTAAATGGCTACGACATAGAGCACATGCAAGATTTGAGATTTGGTGTAAAGTGAAAGTAGCATTTTCAAAAAAAAAAAAAAGCATAACTGTTTCTTTAACAGCTGGTTTGAAAAGGATTTATTTTCAATATTTACAGCCAACTGGAAAAGAAACATCTCTTATTTTCAATATACCAGTCAGATTGTATTTCAAGTGGATGCAGAATATTTATAAAAGAGTGCATAGGTACCTCTAAGCATCAAGTTGTTCTTACAGAACATACTAGTTCTAGTTCTGTTACTGATTTTTTTCCTGCAAAGCTGAGCCAGCAGAGTGAGTATAACCTTGCTTTGCAAGAAGCAACATATGCATGTTGTAAAATTAGACATAATCACTGTGTCAAGTTAATGGACTGTAATTCCAATTTCAGTGAAGAATCCAGCAATCCAAAATTCGTGTGTGTGCAGACAGTCTGAAGTGATTGTTGCAATGTTTTTATTAGATGGGCAAACCTGAAAGATGTTGAATGTCACTATCACCTTGTGCTATTCAATAGCACAGCATGTGTATTCAGTGTACAAGCAACATACCTGTGCTAAGAAAATAGACGCTGTTCTCAATGACAGATGTCATTGCATAACAGGATGTCTAAAGCCAAGGTGAAAGACTAGCGTCTATTTACTGGCTGGTATTGCATCACCTGATAACAGGAGGAAGATAAGTCAAAGGGAAAGATCACAGCAGATGAAAGTCCCAACTCATCCATCATCACAGAAGAGTAACCAGATGCCACAAGAGTAAATTACAGAAGTGTTTTAGAACCAGCATTGTGCCTTTGGATATGACAGCTGGTAAGACGCAACTGAGGTTATGGAATGAAAGACTGCGTATAGTTGGATGCACTGAAAATGTCATGAACCTCAGGAAGCCCTTCTTGGAGGGGCCAGTACAGACTGGTCAATGTGGCAATGGCTGATCCACCTGCACCTCCAAACTGCCATACTAAAGACTAACATGGTCAAACGGGCAGTTCTTATGACGCGAATATATGCGAATACAGTGAAGTCCAGACCAAGGCACACTTGCTCTTTTATGAACTGCCTGGGTAGCCCATTCTAAGGAGGACATTGCTGCGATGATAGAAAAAGCCATCACTTTTTCATGGGTTTGGAAAAACCATTTAGTTTTTGAGAAGAATACAAGAAGGAAAAGGCCCAGGCAGGGACTAGGGCTATTAAATTGTGGAAGTAAATGCATGGAGGTGGAGACTGTGTCAGTGAGAGGGCTTTGGGTTTTTTTGACAATATGCTTATGTTCCAGGAAAGAAGACTACTGTGCTGGGATGGGCTTCCATCTATCAAATACTGGGAAGAGCATCTTTGGACACAGTCTGGCTAACATGATCAGGAGAGCTTTAAAAAACAAAAGGAATGCATATAGGAAATGGAAAGAGAGAGGGGCGTGTCATCACAGAAACATACATGGGAGTAGTGGGAGCATGTAGGGGTGTAATGAGGAAATGAAAAGAATGAGGTATAGCTGGAAGTTATTAGTAACAACAAGAAGGGGTTCTTCAGATATATTGAACAGGAAAGAAAACTCAAGGCTAGTATAGGTTCCTGGTGCTCAGTAGAGAAGGTACGTGGAAAAGAAGATAGGAAAGTACAGCTGTTCCATGCCTACTTTTCTTCAGTTGCCTCTCAAGAAATGTGACCAGATAACTAGTGAAGTTGCCATAGATCTTAAAGGGGAAGGGATGCAGACTGGGATAAGTAAAGGAATGTCAGACATCTTCTGACCAATTTGAATGAATTAAATCAGCAGGGCCTGGTGCTGTTTATCTCAGGTACTGAAGGAATTAGCTGAAGAAATCTTGGGGCCACTGGCAGTAATATATGAAAACTGCTGGATGACAGGAGAGGTTCTGGAAGATTAGAAAAGGGCTTTAAGAAGTGGGGGGAGAAAGAAGGGAGGAGCCAGGGAACTATACCTGACTTGGATACTTGGGAAGCTAATAGAACAATGTATAAAACATGTATTCTGCAAATACATGGAGGATGAAGGGGTAATCATTGGCAGCAAACATCGATTCACTAAGACCAAACCAGTTTGTTTTTCCCTCTTTAGCAGGGCAATTGATTTTGTGGCTAGGCGGAATGCAGTGCACATAATATACCTGGCTTTTATCAACATTTTTAATGCCATCCCACATGGTGTTCTGTTAAGTAAGCCAGAGAAATGCAGTTCAGTGGAACTACTGTTGAATGGATACATAATTGGTTAAACAACCACAAAAAGTAATTTAATGGAATGATGTCAGACTGGAGGGAAGTCTTAAGTGTGATTCCTTAGGGATCTGTTCTGGATCTGGTGTTATTTAACAACTTTATTAATGATATGGGTGTAGGAATAGAGGGCATGTTGATCAAATTTGCAGATGGCACAAATTCATGAATCTGCCAACATCTTTGAGGGTAGAGCTAAAATTCAGAGGAATCTTGAAAAACCTGGGGAACTGGACTATAGATAAAATGAAATTAAACAAACACAAATATAAGATGCTACACTTAGAAGGGAAAAAACAAATACAGAATGAGGGGCGTGGCAGCAGTGCTGTTGAAGTTGAGGTGGATAATAACTTCAGTGTGAGTCAGCAGAGTGATGCTATTGCAAAACAAGTGTTGTTTTAGGTTGCATTAACCAGAGGTAAAGGATGAAGTCCTATGCCATGCAAGTGATAATGTTGCTCTACTCTGCTCTGGTTATGCCTCAGCTAGAGTAATGAGCCTAGCTTTGGTCACCAGTGTATAGAAAGGATGTCAAGAAACTAGAAAGGATCCAGAGTCAAGTGACAAACATGGTCAAAGAGGTGGAATTTAGAACATCTGAATAAAGACTGAAGATAGTGTGTGTGTTTAGTTTGTGAAAGAGGAGTTGAAGGGGGGATGTGATGGGGGGGGGGGGGAGGCACCTTCAAATAGTTGAAAGGGCTGCCATAAAAAAGATGGAGGAAAAATAGTTCCTCTTTGCCATAGAGGACACGAGAAGAGGTATCAGGTTAGCAGATTCTAAATAGATTTTGATTAAATCTCAGGAAAAGCTTTCTAATTGTAAGAACAATAGGACACTTGAAGAGACTGCTTAGTGAGGTTGTGGAAACTCCTTCACTGTAGATCAGAGGTAGGCAACCCCTGGCATGTGTGCCAACAGTGGCACTAAAATTCATTCAGATCGGCACATGCCACACTCTGTGGCACCACAGAAACTGCCGCTCCTGCCACTGAAAGCCAGTCTGTGTGGCTTCTGTCAGGTATGGCTGGGGCATAGGGATGCCTTGTCATGCCCATGCCCTCACATGCCAGGGGAAGAAGTTGCTGGGAACAGTTCCACTCTGCAGCATGCCACGGTCAAAAGGAGCCACTCTGGGCAGCTTCTTTCTGTGACTTGCCTGGAGAGTCCCAAGAGGAGCCACTTCTTTCCATGGCATGCCTGGGAAGTGCCTCCCCAGCCCTAGCTGCCACTGAATTTTCAGGCACCATCCCATTTCTTTGGCAAAGGTGGCCACTGGCACTAGCTGTGAGGATCAGGGAGGAAGGAGTGGCACAGGTGTCAGCAAAAGTTGCCAACCTCTGCTGTAGATTTTCGAAAGGAGCCTGGATAGCCGTCTCTCTGATATAGTTTAGAGGTAACAAATCCTGCATTTCCACAGGGGTTTAGACTAAATGCCCCTGCAGTCTCCTTTAACCCTATGATTCTAAGAAGATGACTGGTGTCTGAAGGGACTTCTTTAATGTGATGTCTCATTGGTATTGATTATATGCATGTTTGTTTTGTGTTTGTGATGTGTGCAAGCAGTGTTAAAATACAAGATGGCAAAAATTTGCTATGTCACCACTCCTGCAATTTATATTTCAAGTATTGGCTACTTTGCTGTGCTCCCATCCTGGTATGTTAATGGATTGGATTTACAAAATATGATCACCTTTACCCTATGGGTCTAAAGCTTTCTAGCTGAGGTTGTTATTTTGTTTGAAGTAAATTAGTGGGAGAAGGGTATGGTGAATTTTGGGCTGTGCAAAAGGAGTCCAAACTGAGAGGCTTTTTAGAGTCCCAAATTTATTTGAATTGGCCCTTTTCATCTCTGTTTTCCTTGTACACTGTTGTATATGAATTTAGTCACCTTTTTAATTTAATCTGATCATTCAGAAATCCATTTTTCAAAGAAAACCAGTTTCCTGCTTTTTCTTTGGAAGGCTGAGAATGTCTTTGTTATGATATTCTAGCATTCAATCAGGCTTTTGGAGTAAGACAAGAGTATTGCCAGTAGTTTCTTGTAACAGAATTAGTACTGGGTTTGTTGGAGCAGAATGAATATTTTTTGTGGAGAGTCTGGGAATGTTGTATTTGCATGCTGGCTGGGCCTCCTGTCCCACTCTCTTTAGCTGGGATGAAAAATGGAAGGGAGTAGAAGAGTGAGTCATTAAACCTTCCTCTTCAACATGAAACCAGTTACAACTTTGCTTTTTATCTTCAGTAATCACATTTAAATTCTAACCTAATATTGCTAAAATAAGGAATCTTTGCTACTAACTAATTTTTAGAATAGTATTTCTGTTTTTGCATTTTTCTAAGTTAAAATGTCAAGTAAATTACTTATGCCTAATTCCATAAATATGTTCTTGAATAGTCTTTGCCTTAGTTGCATAAAGTTTTACTCTCTTCTTTTTATTGCTGTTCCAATAAATAAGTGCTTTAAAACAATTAACTGTTTCTGATATCATTAGGCAATAGTTGACCAATGTTAGATTGATCAATTATTTTTGGACTGGTCAAATACCAATGCTAATCTTTTACTCTAACATTGCTATGTGGAAAGAAATGACACAGTCCATTGCACAATGTCTTGACTAAAAATCTGTTTATATTGGGGCTGGGAGGAAGCCTCTGAGTTTCTCTTACACTGAAATACTCAAAAATTAAGGGGTCATGACTGATGTCACTGATTTTTTTTTTTTTTTAAAGGGCCAGATGGTAGTGAACTCTTTTTCTTGGTGGGCAGTTTCTCACATGAGAAACTGCACTGACTTCAGTGGGACTACTTATGTGCTAAATAGTATGAATAATATATTTGATACATATGAAAATCTGTAATAACTAAAAAAAAGCACCTTTCTGAATGGCAACCTCCTAATAGCAGATGCAATAACACCCAATAAATTAAGGAGAGAGACTCTGACATGCTACTTTTGTTTGTCAGCAACTTGTGGTTTGGATCAAATTACAATAAGGTGGGCACACAATTGGTGGAAAAATAGTGCTTCAAGATTTAATGGTGGTGTGCTGTCAAAATGGAGGGATGTATCTAATTAGGTCCTGCAGAGATCAGTCCTGGGTCAATATTTTCATTAATGACTTGGAAAATGAAATTAAGACTATTCCTATGAAATGTGTGGATGACACCAAGCAGGAAGAGGTTGCTAGCAGTTTGAAAGGGAGGATTAAAAGTCAAACATCTATCATAAATTGGAGAATTGGTCTAAAGTAAACCAAAAAGATGAAATTCAATAGAAATAAGCAGAAAGTTCTACAAGCGGAAAGAAATGGATCTGTGCACAGATAGAAAGTGGGGGGAAAATTGACAAGGCAGTAGTGCAGTTGAAAAGGATGTGAGGGTTATAGTAGATCACAAATTAAATAGGAGCCAATAGTATGAGGCAGTTGCAAAAAAGGCTGGTCTTCTGGAATGTATTAACACAAATGTCACATGTAAGACACAAGACATGATTGCTCTGATGAAGCTTCAGTTGGTGTACCATGTTCTAAAGAAAGATGTGGACAAATTGGAGAAAGTCTAGAGGAATGCAACAAAATGACAAAAGGTTTAAAAACACCTGACTTATGAGGAAAGGTTACCAAAACTGGGTATTTTTAGTTCTAAGAGAAACAGAAACAAGCCCACTTCTGATTTTAATAGCCCCTGAACTGTTAGAAAAGTGTATAAAATATGGGGAAAATGTACAGAGTCTTCCAAGAGAAAATGGACATTTCTGTGGTAACTTCAGTGGTTATACAAACAGGGTGTTCAGGTCTATTAGTTACAGTCATCATAAAATTGCTTTATGCTGTTGGAGTCAGGGAAATTCTGTCATTTAACATCACTGGGAGTGGAACTGAAGCCACTGGTTAGTAGCTCTGTCTTGCTCTTTCTTTACAGAAGTCATACAAGCAAGGGCCAAAAACAACTTCATTTTTAGAAGAGACTCAGACAGGGTATGCTGAAGCTTTGGGTTTGGATCCCTCTACAAATCAAAAAAACAATACAAATTTGAGTGTGGGGAAAGTACTACTGGGTTTTACCATGTGAAAGAAAGCAAGAGTAACAACACCAAAGCAATTAATCTTCAAGCCTACATATTTAGGTTGTTTATAACAAAGTCTTGGTTCAGGTTTACAAAGCAGAAATAAATGTCCCTTGAATGTTAAATTTCAGTGAAAAATTCAGGATCTGTCTTACACACTTTCTTTTTTGGGAGGAGGGTTATTTTAGAAGGATACAAAGCTTCTCTCTGTGGCTTTCACCCCCATAGACCTTTTATTTTTCCTTCCCTCCCTCACTATAGATCTTTTTTTCATTCTTTGTATTTCATGCACTAGCTTCTTCCATCATCACATGCGGTTTTGTATATGTATCTGTTCCTGAAGGCTTCCTCTTGCATCTCTTCCTCTGGAAATGAAGCCCATTTTATTTCCTTTGTTTTTCATTTGTGACTTCTGCCATGCTTGCCTCCAACTCTCTTCTTGCTCCTGGCAGTCATCCTTTAGTCTATGTCCACATACAGGCAGTTAAATCCATTTAACTTAAATTGATTTAATAAAATTGTTATAAAAATAATTAAATCAATTTGTCGCATCAATTTAACAGGTCCTCACCTAAAATTCAAATTGAAATAGCACATCCAGGGACAGGACTTGCTATTTAGGAGAGGGGCACCATGGGAGGTATGACAAAATTGGCCTTCTAGAAGGACCATGCCCCCACCCAATACATGAAAAGGGAAAGGCACCCTAGGAAGGAGAAGGGCAAAACTGTTAAATCAAACCAACCGTTATATCGAAATAACATGTCAGCACGGTATTTTGATTTAAGTTTTGATCTAACCCTTGTTTCATTTTCAACCCAGGTTTTATTGAATTGCTCTAACTTTTCTTGTTTTGAAATGATGGAGCTCGTCATTTTGAAACAAGAAAACATTTTGTGGACTTAACAGTTTTTTAAATTGAAATAACCAGTGTTATTTTGATTTAAAACCTATGTGTGGACATACCCTTAGTGTCTGCTTGATCCCTGCTGTTGCCCAGGGGCCCTAGTACTGGAAAGGGACAAAGGAGTGCAAGACCCTTCCTCCATATCCACCATAGCTAGTGGCCAGGCACAGGAGGGTGATGGGTGTATGCTGCATCCTGTGGAAAAGCAGTGGTCTTCCCATTCATGCAAGGAACAGTGCACTCCCAAGGGATGTTGCATTCTGGTTAAGTCTGCCAAAATTCCTTCAGCAGCACCCAATGCATTGCAGACCCTCCCTACCTCAGTCAAGGGCAGCTTTGGCTCAAAAGTTTCAAACTGACCCTGAAGTTGATGAGTGCAGAACCTCTTGAACCCATAATGGATTGTCAGTTGCCTGGCCTGATGGCTGCCAGGTTGGAACAGAATACAGTAAAACAGTGGCTATCAAACTTTTTTTTTCTTTTTCCTTGGGACCCAGCTCTGGACTCTTTAGCCATGTGATGACCCCTCTGCCAGACAACAAGAAAATTAAATTAAAGGGGCTACCACCTGAAAATTTGGTGGCAGCCATGGCTGGAGGATGGGGCTAGATGGGGTGCCCAGGCTCCAGGCCAAAAGAAACAGGGCTGCTTCCACCCCAGACAGGGGTAGCAGCCATGGAAGTTTAAAAGGACACTGGCCATCCTGCTGCTATCTGCAGCCCAGGGCAGCCAGGGTATTTTGAAATTTGCCTCAGCTGCTTCCACCCTGGTTAGTCACTCTGGCTAGTCACATTTTAGCAAAGTGGCTGGAGTCTTTGTCAGTTTCTCACAGCTGCTACCCCCCCCCCCCAGGTCGAAGCAGCTGAGGGATATTTCAAAGGATGCCAGGTGCCCTGGGCCGCAGGTAGCAGCAGGACTTTGTATCCTTTTAAGCTACCCTCCCCCAGCTGTAGCGGCAGTGCCGTGACCCAGTACCAACAGGTTTGCGACCCAGTACTGGGTTGTGACCCCTGGTTTGATGACCACTGCAGTAAAACATATATTACCAGTGCTCTAACTGTGATCCTTCTGTGGTCAGTTAAACTGGCTTTGCACTTAGGGAATGGTAAACAGTTGCCTTAATGCAGGCTACCTGCTGGACCCTGAACAATCTTTATTCAAAAAAAGGGTGATTGCAAAACTTGCTCTGCCACCAGATGGCAACAGACACAAGTGTATGGCATAAAGAAAACAGGCCCATTTTGGAACAAAGGCATGTTTAGCTTTTTTTGGTCTGCATAATGCAAACTCCAGCTGTATAATAAATCCAGCCCAGTAGGTTTTTCTCCTTGCAATGGCCATGGTGAATTGTAAGCAAAATAAAAATGGAGCAAAAAAATACCCAGAATGATTCTGGTGAGAGGGAAAATGATACATTTTTTATTGCAGTACTGCTACACAGATGCTAATGACATCTGCAGGTGCAAAGTGGTGGAGAATCTACTTTGTTATGCATGAGATCTATTAAGATAATAAATATGGAATCTCCCAAAGCTATTGTTAGTCATTCTGCAGAAAGAATGGCACATTTGATTGTCCCTATCCAACTGCAACATGTGAGCAAAGTGGTCTTTTGAGTTTCTGAATGTTGGAGCAATTTATGTGTGTGTTTCTGCCCAGCAGACTTCTGTAAGATAAGCTCTTGACAGCACTATAAATTTGTTTAGGTTCTAAACATTCACATTCCATTAGGAAGGTTAATGGATTTCATAGCAGCTGACAAAATCTTTCTGTTGATAAAATTGTTGATTTCTTATTGAGGGATGAATCAATCCAGAAAGCCTCTAATTTGCAGAATAGGAACATCCCCATTTAATTTGGGGGGGGGTAAGTAAAGAACCTCTTTCTTTTTAAATCATACCCAAGATTGGTACACACTCTAGCACCAATTTTGTGTCAACCTATTTTGACTGCCTCATTGTAAATTTCATCTTGCCCAGGGGTTAAAGCAGGGGGCCCAAGAGTTCTGGTGCATTTCCCCTTATTTTTAGGTGGCAGCGTTCTGGGACCCCTAACAATAGAGGAACACGGTGGAATGCTGCGTTCTGGGGCCTCACTAAGAATAGCCGCTGCAGCCAGAACGCAGCTTTCCAGTGACTCCACCTTAAGCCCTACTCTGCCTTAAGCCCAGCCAGCAGAGAGCTGCAGCAGGCTGGGGGTTCGTGAATCTCCCTCTGCAGGCCAGAGCAGCTTGTGGCTGCAAACAGCTTCCAGCCAGGCACCCAGACTGCAAAAAGCAGAGATAAGGGCTTTGGGGGGCTGCTGAGGATCTTGTGTGTATGTCTTGGGGTAGGTTCTGGAGTACTGGGGGGCCCACATGTGTTGGAGGGGGGCCCACCCATGTGGGAGGGTTATGGGGCCCACCAAATTATACTTTAACCCCTGATCTTGCCATCTAGCTTTTCAAAGTTGGCATCACCTATTAATGTTCCCTCTAAGCTGCACAGCCACACAGTCCCCGGTGCAGGGAGCACTGCTAGCCATGCACAGCTGGCTGAGAGCTGCCCCAAGCTGGGAGTTTTTAAAATTTCTGCTCAGAGTAAGTCTCTGCGCATGCTCAATGAGAGCTTCCTCAGGTTGGAGGAGTGGCCAGGGGCCAGGCCATGCTGCTCCAGCAGCTAGGTAAGGGGGCAGGAGAGGCAGTTGGGGACAGGGCAGGGGCAGCTGGCTGTGAAAGGGAGGGGAGGGTTGGCAGGAATATAGGGTCGGGCCAGCGGGGGGGGGGGGGGGCAAACTCAAGCGTGGGGGGGGCTGGCCTGGGCCTGTGTGGGGGGTGGGGTGGGGAGGGCATGCAGCAAGCAATGTAAGTTGGCCAGATGCCTTAAGGGCCTTAGAGGGAACATTTGTACATCATATTCCTTTTAGCTCTTTAATATCCTCTACTATTGTGGAAAATTATTTTTATTTTTTCATTAGAGCACACACCTGTGTTTTGGATTATAGAGTTGGAAGGGGGAAGAGGTGGGCTAGACAGAAAGTTGAGGGCTGCACTATATGTTTTGTGGGAGCACTCTTTTTTTTTTTTTTTAACAATATTCATTTAAACATGTTTTTATCTGTTAGCCTCAAAAGAAGAATAAAAATATACAGAGAGAATGATTTTAAACTTCATCTATGGCAGCTCATTGGGTGCAACATTTATTCACAGAATCAATAGGAAAAAACACTAAGTCAATAAATAAAAATAAGAAACAAGCAAATTTGTGAAAACTATTACTGGTTAAACACTACTACTTGCTAATTACTTTAAATCAAAGAATATACTATATTATATTTTAACATTAGGAATTTTCACATGTAAAGAAAACAAAACACCCCCCCACTATTTAAAGCAAAATAACCAAACGATCAAAACTAAGTATACACTCTTTTTTCCTCTCTAGTTGATCAAGACTGTATTTCCATTTCAGTAAAATCAAAACGCAGTCAAATACATACAATCTGAAAATTCAAAACATCTGTAAGATGCTGAGCACTCTGGCAGTTATACAGGAAAATACTTAAAACTGTGCTTAACTGTAAGACCATTGACTATATACGTGCTTAAAGATACATCTAAAGCTTAAAAATAAGCACAGGCTTAAGTGCTTTAATATATGAGGACCAGAGAGCTCAGCATACTGCAGGAGTGAGTCCTATAACATTTGTCATGAAGCTATGAACTAATAAAACTGGCACAAATCAGGCCAGTTAGTAGCTACTCTATAAACAAGATGAAATATAAACCAAACAAAGAGTTAATGAAAAGGATAGTTGATGAGCTGCCCTGAATAGAGAAGTACTAATTCCTGGAGACAGCCATTCGGAACCTCAGAGCCCCTACTGGACATACCAAGAGTTGCTCAAATACCAGAGGCATTGATAATTAATCAATGTACATTTTTTTTTTTTTTTTTTTAAATCTCAGAGACAGGATTTGGCAAATAATTATACATGTATAAAGACTTGGTATTAAGGGTCAATGTTTGACTGTGCATGTCATCTTTTTGTACCTGTTTAACCCAAAGGAAGAAGCACATCAGTATTCCAGGGCCAAAATGTATATCGATACTGTTTTAAAAAGTACTTACTCTCTCTGTACCAGGATACATAATAGTCAAATGACATGAAACCCCACCTAGTGGTTGAGTCTCACTTACATCACAGGCCCTTTTCTGCTGCTCTGACTATAAAGTGGGACCTTGCAGTGGGGATAAACATCATTTACTCCCAAGTCAAGGTCTGTTTATGCTGATTTCATTTTGTGTGTGTGTTTTTTGAAAAACAAAACAAAACAGAAACAAACAAACAAAAAACCACAACCCAATTCATATAAATGAGAATGTCTCACAATTTAAAAAAAAAAACTTGCTTTTTACATAAAAGTATATAAATGAATCAGTGTATCTGTTCTCTTTGCATTTACCAAAATCTAAAAACTGATCAAGCCTTTTAAATCTCTCTTTTTAGAAATTGTATAAAAGATAATTTAGGCTAAGATTCTGTAAGGCATAGCTGTTTGTTCCAGATTGCAGTTTTTGGATTAAACATAAGTTCCTATTGGCTGATGTAAATAAAACAGAACTATTAACAGGGCCTTTAGTCATAACAGCCCTGTTATGCAGTGGAGCTGAAATAATACATATTTCTATAAATTCTTCCAAAATATGAGATGTGTAAAAAGAGCTATTGTGCTAGTTTTAATTAAGAATTTAATTTTACAGTTGTAACTCTTGCAGCCTACCATGTTAACAACCTGATATTTAAAGTTCTTAAACATTTATACAAGATACAGGTTTAAAAATCCATAAACTTTTTACCTTATACCAACTTGTAATATACTATTTTATCAATTCTTTAGGTAGATTTTCCCCTAGAACTTTGGAAAAAATAAAGTTTAAGATGTCATAAAACCCACAGCATTCTTTAATTCTTGGTTTTGCAGAGGTATCTGGTCAGGGTGTGACAATACATATCATATATGCTGCAACAGTTAAACATAATAAAGGGCAAGTTTAAGAAAACAGTGGGGAGAAGTTAAGAATAGTGAATGTTGATTATAAATTGTGTATTTCCTTTTTAGATGTTGATTGTAATACAAAAGTGGTACTAAAAAAAAAATATATCTTTTAGTTAAAGTACCCTCTTCCAGAAGAATAAGCAACGAGTCCTGTGGCACTTAAAGACTAACACATTTATTTATCGCATGAGCTTCATGGGAGAAAATACCACTAAATTTGTCAGTTTTTAAGAGCCACAGGACTCCTTGCTTATTTTGCTGAACTAGATCAATACTGCTCTTTCAGCAGAATTAGTTGTACGTGATTATCAGACTTAAAAGCAAATACATGTGGAAGCAAAGTAGAAGGGGGACCACTTTAATCAATTTTTTTGTCAAGGTCCAAATTTCTTGGTCAAGCTGTAGTCAATGTCTTTAGAAAAACATTTTTCATATCTCCAGTGCCTTTCTTCAACAACACATACAATGATGTGCATTAATAACATACCCAGGGTGCTTTGCTTATATTTTTAGTTCATGAAATGGAAAATAAAATGAAACTTTTGTGTAATTTAAAAATAACCTTCAGGAAAGATGTCACAAATTACATCAGAGACTTTGAGAAAGTGTGTAGACAAAATGTCAAATAGATGCAAATATTAGCATTATGACACTTTTAGACAGCCATTTAAGTTTTGAATTTGTTTTAAGATTATGCAAAGTGTTAATTTTGGTTTTATCAACCACAATTATTGTGGGCACATGTAATTATAATACTTACCAGATCCTCTGCTGGGCATGGACCTTGAAGTTTGGAGTGAGTTCAGTCAAGGCAAGACTGCCCCGAATGCCCCCACTTAGTTTTTCTTCTCCAAGCTCTTGATCATTCACCAGCTCCCTCCCTCCCACTCTCCCTGGAGAGATTTCCACTGCCCCACTCAGTGAAGGAAGCCAGTGCTTGCTTGTTTGCCTATATGGCCCATTGGCTCCATACCTGGGGCCAGCCAGCTGTGGCTGAGGCTGTGGCTGCACAAGTTGCCACCCTTGGATACGCTGCATCCTGTAGCCTGACTCACTGCTTCAGGGGTGCTGTGCTGGGGAGCAGGCAGCTTGGCCTCCACTTATTTGACCTTTTGCATTGGGAGGGATTGCTGTGGGGGGTGGTAAGCAAATTTGGGATGGCTGAAACATACTATGAATTTTGTGTCAATTTTGCTATTTTGGTTGAAAAACCTCAAAAATCTGAAATTTCAGAACTTTCGTTTAGACTTTTTTCATTTCAGAATTTCATCTAGTTTTATTAAAAATGTATTTTAAAAGTTCACTTGAAACAAAACATTTTGTCTGACTTGAAATGATTTTTTTTGCCAATTTACAATTTACCAAAAAATATGAAAAAATTGCATTGAGTCAAAATAATTTTTTTAAGTCCCCCCCAGTGTCCAGGAGGTGTTAAAAAAAAAATCATTACTAGCAAAGCTCTAGAGTGAAACTCTGCTCAAGTCAGTTGGTATCTTCTGTGGCCTTTCCCCTTTATACCTATGGACATTTTCCCCCATGGGAGTCTCACTTACTTGTTGTACTTGAATGTAGGCTTTGTGTGGAAATTGTGGTATTTGCAATTTGATATATTGTAACCATTTAAGTTAGGAAGGGATCATTTATAATTTTTAGAAATTCCAAGGATGTTTTCATATTGGCAGCATGAAACTTCTGGCATTATGTCACTCAAATTGTTTGCACAGGAGGTATAGAAAGTAGTTGAAGCAGCATGGCTGTATTCTGTAAGAAACATGGTGGTTGAGGTATTTGTTTTTTAACAGACTTTCCCTACCTTCTTTTTATAATATCCCGAGACCAGCACAACCACAACAGCACTGTGTGCAATATTTGTGTCCTGTAGTACATGCCAAATAATACCTCATCTTGTATTTTATGTGTTAGGACATTTGATTCATAAGCATTCAAGATAATTTTCTTCCACGTTATTGGTCACTCAGAAACAGGTAGTGTCATTCTTCCTCTTCTTCAGCCCGGTCAGTCCTTGATAAGCAGGTTATAATGTTGATAGTAATGTTCCAGTGGTATGAATCCTTCCATGAGTATTCAGTAATCCCAACTGAATCAAATTTATGCTCCTAAATAAGCAATTTCAATTCTTGTTTGTTACCCAGACTCCTGCCATTAGTGTGTTGCAATTCAAGAATTTCTTCTCTTTGTGTCCTTTGGTTCCTTGATTAATTTGATTGTCTGTAATAAATACTTGTATTCATAAATACCAAATGTTTTTAAACTTCATATTTTTAAAGATTACATTGGAGACACAAACATGACGTAGTGTTGTTTTCCTGTAGATAATCTGAAACTAGTTCTGACTAATTCCGTGACTGTAGCAGTAATTTCAATAGGAAATTAACACTGAATCTAAAAATGTCTGTGTAGATATCAACATAGCTAGCAATCATATTGCTGATCATTGTAGCAAAACCATGAAGTTACTGTTTTTAATCAAAATCCCCAACTGCCTCACACACCTTCCTAGTGCAAAAAGCATCAGTCACCCCAGATTCTTCATATGATGTAGTTGTGCCTCATCAAAAATCTTTCTATGTTAGAAATTGGAAAATGTGAATTGAATTGAATGAATTCAGTATAAAAATAAATCACACAAGGTCCACTGTACTGTCAATAATGCTCATATTTAACTCCTAAAAATTTTGTTTTTAAATAAAAACGTAAATGAAGTTGCTGCGGCTTTCCCTGCTTTCCATGCAGCAGATGGCCCCAGATATCAAGGACTATGCCAGGGGCTTTAGACTGAGCTTTCTGCAGAATACACAGGGTCTTTTTAAGAAGTACCAGTCCTCCACAAAGTGTGCTAGCTAAAGTATCCTAACCAGGACTTTAGCCCCCCAGCCAGAAAACAAGATTACAAGTGCTATTCTTTAGAGTGGTCCAGGTATAATGTGACTTATGTTTACAAAGGATATTCCTTGATGATTCATTTACTCTGTTCATGAGCAATACAGAAATGCATTACTCAGGAGTTGAATTTCTGGGATTTTGACAACATATTTCATAACAGTATAAAACAGTCTTCTTCCTCTAACTCCCACATTGGCTCACTTCCAATTTGCAATCAAAGAGAAGGTTATGGACAAAGGAAAGTATCCTTCCTGCAGGAGCCTACAACAGTCTTTTGGTTCTTAAAACTATAATCATTTTTAGTCATTTTGTTGATAGCAGGCTTACATGCAGAGTTTCAAATTGTGCTCATTCAGAAAGTACAATTAGTGATGAACATATAGTACATCAGGTTCCTTTAGTGCTCAAGTGAAAATTTGGGTGCCCATAGTCTGCACAGGAATTCTAACTTGCTGGGTGTTTATGTGGCTGAGAAGCATTAGCAAGCTCAAACCGAGCGAAAAAGTGGTCGCTGTTGATTCCTTTTTTGAAAGCCTATATGCAAGGTGCCTCACCAATGTCTTTTAGACAACAGAAACAGGGATTATATATACAAACTTGAATTTACCAAGGTCCCGAGTGTGTGCTCACCAATTGTATTGAGGAGGACATGTATGAATGGGGGAGAAAAACCTGCTGGTTGAGTGTGCTCAGGATAAGGCAACTGTTTCAGAATATATTCAGAGATGGACATGTAGGTGAACAGAATCAAGTTTTAACTTTCTCAGTAGGTTCAGAAGATGAGGGGAAAAAGAGACTGTGACTGCCTAAAAAGTTTTGTGTAAAGATGGAAGTGTTGTATTGACATGTCCTTTCCATGTATGAATTTCTTTGGACATATGCTTTGGTAGGCTGCAACCCACTTTGTCAGATGCATCTCAGTGCATCTGACAAAGGGGGCTGGAACCCATGAAAACTTATGCTGAAGAAATTTCGCTAGTTTTTAAGGTGCCACATGACTTTTGTTGTTTGTGCTATATACACACTAACACAGCTGCCCCTCTGGAACTTTTCCAAGGTAACATGTGGAGAAGGTAGGGTTGAATCTCTCTTTCCCAGGCAATCTCTAAAAACTTTCAAATTTAAAGGGCTGTAACTAGGGATCAATGATGTATTTTATTTAGTAAGAATTCTTTGTCAATAAGTGCACTTGGATATATGTATGTATAAATGAAAAATTCTGCCTTCTGTAAAGTGACTCTGAAAGATTCTGATATAGTTCAGTTCCTGTGATCATATTCCAGTCCTTGAGCATACTTGGTTCACAAATATTTTTTATTTTGTTGCATCTAAAAATGAAACATGGCTTTTTAATTTAGTTGGTTGGGAATTTTCTGTTTTTGAAAAAGTCCTCTGCCACAAAACTGAAATTTTCTGCATGAGATTTTACGATTTTTTTTTTTTCTGGTAAAGAAAATCAAAATGAAATACTTCATTTTGAATCAGGCTTTCCTAATGGAAAGAAATCTTGATTCAGCTGGAAAAACACAATAATTTTTCAACTTGGTTCAATACCCCCATTCTCCTCTGTTGGTGGGGCTTCCATGCTGAATTTTGTCTCATGTCTGGTCGAACTCCTGGAGTGCATCATCAGAGATTTGGTCCACACAGAGCGTTTGCCCCAAAGGATAATGGGTGCATGAGGCACATGGACAACAAATCTCATGAGTCACTGTGGCAACTCAGGGAACACAGATTAAAATTAAACTGAGCTGAAATGAAATTGTTGATCTGGTTCAACCAACGTCCATAAAACATTTGGATGCGGAAAAATATAAACAGTTGAAACAAAACATTCTGACCACTTCAAACTGCAATCTTCTGCACTTCTTGTTTCTCAATTTTTTGATGTTTCAGCTTTTCATTCCAATTTGGAATCAAAACAATTTTTGAAATATTGGAGTCCCAATGGGATGCAAATCTGGGATTTTCAACTAGGATTTTTTTTTTTTTTTTTTTTTTAAGTTTTCTTCAGTCTAGTCCCTGCTTTCTTTAGGTAGAAGAAGAGCCTTTTGAGAAGGAAGAGAATCTGTCTAACTTAGCTTGCCTTTATACATGATACTTTGGCAATACAGAGAGATCATGGAAACAATTCTTAATCCAGAGCAAGTCTTATAGATGAAAAGGAGGCTATTTTGCTGGAAGCATGAATTATATTATATATTTTTATAATTAAACTGCCGGTTCCTCTGTTTATAGTTAAGGCTTTAGTTGATTATATTCTAGAATGTCTATAGAAAACCACTGTTTCTTGTATGTCCTATTATCTGTCTAGAGAGTATTAATACTATACGTCATTGAGTTAAAATCAAAGACTCTTTCAAAACTGGAGAAAACTTCCTTTTGACTGAAAAGACACACATTTCTTTAAAAGAATTCTTAAAGGTGCTGTTCTCAGTAGACTGTTTAATACATTCAGAATATCCAAATTATGCATAGTCAACATTATGAAAACTAATTTGCATTGTAATTTTAGTGTCTTTGGTCCCAATCCAGCAAAATGATGAATTTGATGGGACTGCCTATGTGCATAATGTTAAGCACGTGCTTAAATGCTTTGCTGGACTGGAATCCAAGCCACTGAGATTACTCCTATGCCTTTACGGTCTGTCTATTGTTTCTTTAGGGAGCTCTGATGTCATGTGCCATTCTTGTGGTCTACTTTTTAATATATTCACACCCCTTGGCTTAAGAAACTAGCCAATATTTGGGACACTGTTGAATTGTTTCCATTTGGAGAAGAAATTGATTATTCGAGTCTAACATTTCTTGTGCAACGCTATTTGAAAAGAATGTAGCAAAGTCCTTTTTCTCTGAACAATGGGGGAACAAATGAGAGGCAATTTCCTTGTTCAAAAATCCACGTCTGCCTTTTCAACGAGCATTCTGTCCCCAAAAAAGCTCTGACTTGTCTTTCTTCCAGGGTTAGACAACACTGCTCTTCCTACTTTCTGCTGGCTTTCTCTTTGCTTTCTGGTTTTTCTCTCTCTAACACGCATCACCCTGCCACCAATCAATATAGCAGCCCCTGCACTTGAAGTCGGTTTCCAGGAAAATCCCTTAGCTATGCCTAGGACTTCCCAAATTGGCCCCTGAGTTCGCTGGTGGCTACTACTGTTTCATCAGTTGCCAAATAAAAGTATTTAATTGTTCTCTCATTTAACCCGAACAAAGGGTTCTTACTGCATCTTTGATTTTTACCAGGTTTGTGATTGATGACTAATATTAATATCTTGTAGTGTAATACTATGATACTGTTAGGACCTAGTAGGACTGCAGATCTCTGAAGAATGGAGATCCTTTGATTTGAATTCTAATGTTACTTCCTGGAGATGGTACAGATGTCAAAGAAGTTCCATTTTCAGCGTAAGCATTGCATCCATATGTTAGGGCTCCAAATCTTGCATCTTATATAGGCTAGAGCAGTGGTTCTCAACCTTTTGTGGGTTGTGACACATCTAGTGGCATGTTGTGATCCATCAAGACATAACAGTGCACAACCCTCTCCCCCCGTCCCTCCCCCTGGCCAAATCCATCTATCTCCCCAGCTCTCTGCAACACACTGCTGTCTGGCAACACAGTAATGTGTCCCAACACAGTGGTTGAAAACCACTGGTCTAGAGAATACTGCATATAAAACTCCTAAGAGCTTGCTTTTCTTTAGGCAGAGGCACTTCATTGATCAAGCAAAGAAGCTTTGCATTTGTTTGACTTGCAAATACTGCTAATTATTCAGTCATTAGTGGAAAAACCTGTCACCAGTTGGAACCAAAACTCCTATAATTTTCTTGTTTTGACAAAGATTAGCATACCGTATTTGACAATGTGACTATGTTCACATTATTGCCCTTTCCCCTAATGACAAGAGAATTTAATTTTCCCAAACTAAATCAGTTTTTTAGGTCCCTGACTCAAATTAATTGGCTTTTGACATTAATTACAAAGTTCAGTTGAACAGCAGCAAACATAATCTGCTGCTGCCCTAAGAAATGTCTAGGAGCTAATCAGGATAATAGAGTTTCTGCTAAACTGAACTTTCAAAGTAAAATTGGGAGTAGAAAGGAGCAAATCATTTTAAACTCTTTTCCCTGTTTTGTAAACACACTGTGAAATAAATAATTCATTAGAAACTGTTCATAAATTTCTATAGTGAACAATTGATTTGCAGATTGTTTGCAAATTTGCAATCTGAACTACGTAGGTTAACTATATTAATCAGTTTTATTTGTCTCCTGAATGGGGTGAAACTAATCAACATAGAATAAGTTGGTCAAAGCAAAGTTTGAAATATAAATGCAATTGAAAACTTGCTGTTCATGCATATTTTAATGCTCTGATCCTCAGCTGGTGCATGCTGGCAAGTGACTGGATTACATTTAATCAATATAGTGTACTAATCATCTCAATATATAGCTCTAAAAGACACTGTTTGGGAGTATGTTACAGAAACTCCAGTAGTTTAATATTCATGGAGAAGCAAACACAGAAGTATCACAGAAAAAGTTAAATAAAATTTCCCTTTCAAATTTAAATTAACATTGGCCAGAATGTTGCCACCTGTTGCTGAGCTCAAGCAAGCAGTATCCTAACTCCTCTATTACTCTATCTGGAAGGCTAGCCAGCTACTGTTTAGGGTACCTCAGAAAGTTCTTCATGTTTTTAACTGTTGGCACAGGCAGCGCAGTCACTGCTCCAAGTGCATTAGGAAAAAGTAGGGAGAACATTAGTGGTCCCATGACAGATTTTTTTTTTTTTTTGAATGAGGTCTCCCTCTTTTGTAGAGTTCTCAACTACTTTGCTGGTGTGCATGGTACAAAAATCTGCGAGGACTCTTTGTTCTTAAAATTAAATAAATAGCAAACCAAAATCTGATACTATTTATGGCAGTGTAACCCTTTTGGCTAGAATTTGGCTCAGTGCCTATAGCTATGTGACACAAAACGATGAGACAGCTCTTGTCTTAAAATATCTGTCATGAGAAGTGGCCATTGTTAGTTATTTAGGAAAACAAGATACTGACTTTGATATGCTTTTAATTTATGTGCAGACAAGAGCTTATAAGTCACCTTACAGCCCCATGTTAAAGCAGTTAACATATTCAATAATTAGTAGGAAGTGATGAGGGAAACATAAAAGACATTAATATTTCCTGGTGAGGCATAAAGGGGCGAGGAACAAAATGGGAAGGAGTGAACACTAAACTCTTTTTGGTAGTAGCCAGCAGCGTTATAATTACTATAACCACTTGTTAAGTGCAATTAAACAAGAGTCTTAGGTTTGGAGACATGCATCCATAGTTATTTGAATTTCCCGTGCAGGGAGTTTGCGTCCCTGATAACATTACCTGGAGTTCCTGCAAAAATAGACACAGACCCCTTTCAGTTGACCATGCCTGCAAATCTTGTAATGAAATATACATATATAAAAATGCATAGAACATAACCATGCCACTTATTAATAAGCCAAGAACGTATAGACAATGGATACTGTGAATAATAGAATATATGCAAGAGACCAGATCTTTAGTTAATATAAATTGGCACAGGTACATTAACTTTAAAGGAAAAAATTGTAACACTATACAAAATCAACATAGCCCAGATTAAATGGATTAAAATACTGTTAAGTCTCAGATCCCAAAAATAATTGCAATGGGGAGTTACCTTCCCAGGGTGATGTTCCTAATAAGATCCATCAGATCTGTTCTTGGCCCAATACTGTTCATTGTGTTTGTCAGTGATCTTGAAGAAAAAAATAAAATCATTTGCTGGTAAAAATTGCAGATGATACACATACTGGTGGAGTGATAAATAATGTTGGGAACAGATCAGTTATACAGGTTGGCCTGAATAGTTTGGTAAGGTGCATTTATTCAAACAATATGCAGGGCTTTGCCTTTGGGTGTCTTAAAATGCATTTATGAATAAAGAATGTAGGTACACAATTACATGATGTGAGAGAGTGTCTTGGAATGGAGTGGTACTGAAAAGCAGTGGCAGGGAAGGGGAAGAAGAAGAAAAATAGTATATAACCAACTGAACATGAGCTCCCAGTTTACCACTGTAACTAAAATCAATCCTTGGGTACACAAGGGAATATCCAGTTGGAGAAGGGAGTTGTTAATATTGTGTCTGTGTATGGTATTACTGGAACACTATATGTCCTGTTCTGGAGTCAATAGTTAAAGTTGTTGAAAAATTGGCAGGGATTTAGAGAAGAACTACGAGAACAATTAGAGATCTGTAAAACATTCTTTATAGTGAGACTGGAGAAGCTGTCTGTTTAGTTTATTGAAGAAGTGATTAAGTTGTGACTTGATTGTGGGGAAGAGATTTTGGATAGTAAATGTCTCTTTATTGAAAAAAGGCATAATAAGGTCCAACAGCTGGAAGTCAAAACAAGATAAATTCAGATTAGAATAGGTGGAAATAAGGGACAAATTTAGCAATTAACTATTGGAACAAACATATTTATAGATGTGGTGGATATTCTTATTTGTAGCCTGTAAAACAAGACTGGGCAAGCTTCTACAAGAAGTTGTAGCTCAAGGAGAAGCTATCAGCTTGATGCAGAGATTAGTGGATGAAAGTTCTTTGAGCATTGTTGCAGTTATGTAGGACGTCAGTTTCAGACTAGGTGATCATAATGGTTCCTTTTGGCTTTAAAAATGTATGAACAACACTGATTTAAACCAGCCAAAAATCTGACTCAATATGTCTGGTGAATTACATCATAGGTGAACGAATCCTGTAAACTGCATTTAAAAAAGCATTTTCACTATCAGTACAGAACACTCGGACCACGAACTGATGCGTATTCCATTTTCATATTCCAGGGCGTACTTGCCTAGGATTGAGTTCCTTGCTCTGCTCTCCTCCACAACAGCTCGGGCCTCTCATCTTTACACTTCCTGAGCTCAAACATTTCATTGGAGCTCTGCCTAGTTACATTGAGGACATAGCCATTTATAAATCTCTTGTAACAATGAAAACTCTGCTGTTTCACAATTATCCTGGTTCCCTGAAGTGGCAAAGGGATTGAGCCACTTTTTCCTTTTCCAACAGCATGACTTCTAACCACCCCTCAAATCAAGTCCTCAACCCACCCCTCTTATTTTCACTTCCTCTCTGCGTTGCCTTTCTAAGCACTGCATTAGGCTGATGGCATTTCTGGCCAAAGAGTGTTGTATGGGGAGCCTGTCACAATCCTTCATCACCATTCCTAAATTAGTGAGAGTGCTGAGTGAAAAGGAATGATGCACAGAGACGTGAGGCTTGTTTTGTAGTCAAATGCCCTCCCTACAGCGTTGGCTGTTTCAAATAATGAAGAGTAAAATTAATTAATTCATATATAGTTAACACTTAGAAAATATTTTTCTGGAACATAACTTTCACATTGTTTATGGATATGTGCACAACTCCATGTTGGCCACTCCAGAAATGCCACAAGGTATGCGTGACCAATAGCAAACTTAAGTTCTGTTCTTTGAAGCCATAAGATTGATTACTTTAAGTAGTACAAGCACCTGTAATACTGACCAGGGAGAGATTCAGAAGTATGAAACAAGGTGTTTCAAATTAGCTGCACAATTTGATTCAACAGCTTGATAAGTGATGCATGTTCTTAAGCTTTTCTTCTCCTTTACAGTATGCAGTGTTCAAGGCCTGGCCCAACACAACAAAACAAACGAACTTGTTTTATGTAATCATTTGTTCCCAATACTTTCATCTTGCATCACACATATTTTGCAATGACTGAGCTATTTGCTTCGAATCAAACCATTTAGATATGGCAGGATCTCTAAGCAATTCATCATAGTGTGTATATACTATTGGACCTAACGTTACTGACCTCAAATATTGTTGTAACTGGTACACTGGAGTTGATAAAAACCAGAGGGACTAAGTACATGGATCTGTGGGTTTTTGGTATGGGTAACTTGCGGTCTTGAGCAGATTATAAGGGAATATACTCCTGTTGTTTTCTCATCGTGGTGGGTCAATGAATGATAACGTTTGCCTGTCCCTGTGCTAGCAATGATTCCTTTGATCTGTATCTATGTGATACCTCAGCACTTCTGTCAGAATCACTAGCTGCCTGGAAGTCATTTGCAATAGTGTGGTAATAGGCATCAACATCTGCCTTCTGTGAGTTTGGTCAGAGAATAGGTCGGTTGGTCTCCAGATGATGTTGTTCACCACCATTTAATAGGTAGGTAAGGTTTTATTTTGACCTTGAGGATTAAGGAACTGAACCTATATGTCATACAAGTACATAGATGTATCTTATATATGTCAGCTACCCACCTACATCCATTCATTCTGTCTGATGTAAGTAGACCAGTGTATCATCCAGATATGGACACAACTCAGATCTTAAAACCCGCGAGGCATTCTTCCATACACTTCTGGAAGATTAAAGGAGTATTCATAATTCCAAATTGAGTATGCATCTATTCATACAATCCCCAGTATGTAATAAAGACAGTGAGGGGTCTCACCTTGGGGTCTCTCTTGCCCTGACTTAGAACCAACAACTATGACTTCCCACCCAAGCCTTCTAAAGCATCCCAGATAGAAAGGGCCAACTGTCTGGCATTCTCTTTCAATTCAGCTGTTGGTAGTCAATGTGGAGCTGTAAACTGCCATCCCTTCACACATAGATAGCCAGCCAAAGCAGAGAAGGGAGAACAGGATCCAATGACGCTTCTATGGTATGGTAGGTTTTTCAAATAGTGCTTTCACCTCCTGATGAGCTTGGAAGTCTCAGTAACTCCTGTGCACATGTCTGAAGTATGGAAACTTCATGTGCATTTTTAAATGTTCAAACTGGTCTCTTGATGTATGGGTCATCCTTTGTGGGGAAAAAAAACTGGCTTCTCTCATAGCATGCATTAGATGGAGTCCCATTGCTGTATAATGAGGTGATCAAGGTTAACTGGTTGCATCCAGCCTAAGGCTTTTACAAGCTTGTGAATTCTCAGCTGGCTGATTTGACCTGGTATCATTATCACAAGGAACAGTGTCACATCCACCTATCTTAGTTTTACCTTGCACTGATTTGGGGCTAGACCTAGTAATGGCAGTGGAATTACTTACTAGAAATCAGTGGTTTTCAGGCTTTTTGTATTGGCAACAACTTCCTTCACAGCAAGCTTCTGAACACAACCCCCTGCAAGCTCCCCATTCCCTTTTTGTCCCTAACCTCTGCACCCCTTGTTGCAGGGCATTCTTGATAACGAGTGTGTAAATTACCGGCAAGACACATTATGCCCAGTTTGTAGATTAGTAAAGTTTAGTGTGTAAGGATTTTTTAGTTTAAGACAAAGCCAAAAATTAACTACAACATATACTTACTAGGTTCAAGGAATTACATGCTTACTTAAAAGGCTGTATACAGCAGCAGCTTGTTTTAGGACCCTGCCAGGAAATTAGGCAGATAGCATTTTCTGAAGAATTAGATGGCAAAGAAGTGCTCCTCCTTACCTGGGCTGTGGTTTTTGTACTTTTCTATGTGCATTTTTAATTTTTTTTTGTGGAGTGCTATTTTTATGGCTTTTATACTTGTTTTATTGTTAATAGCAAGTACACATTTTTACCATGACAAATGGAGGAAAACAACATTTGGCAGTGGGAGAGGTGGTGGGAAAGAATGTGCCTAAGTGTAAAACGCATAAACTTTTTTGTCCTTGTTTAATTTTTTTTATATACCACTATAAACAAATTATTTACTATGCTGTGTAACACCTCATCCCCACCCCGTATTTACTATTTCCTGTGTTGCATTGAAACTAAGATACCAGAAGATTAGTCAGCACTCTGTGGGTCTCTCCCAATTGTAAAAAATCTGAGATTCAGCCTCAAACAGTAGTCAAGCAACTTACCAGTGGCCAGGCAACTTAGTCAAGCATCTTTGGCCAAGCTAGTCCTCCAACAAACCCCTGTTTGGTGGCCATTGCACTAAGACAGGCCATTACACTTTTTGACACACACCTTTGCTTTTGACTCAGGGCAACCCTTTGAGTGTTCATAGTTCTTTTTGCCAGCAGGGTATATTACAGAGTCTGGTACCTGCTGTACTCTTTGGGCTCTTACCTTGTGCCAAGGGCTTTATCATTTACCAGGAGAGTTTTACTGCTGATGCAATGGAGACCATTTCCAACACACACACACACATAATTACAATGGATGTAATGCCAAATTAAAAATTGCGGTTGCAGTGGAGCAGTGGTTAAAGTATAATTTGGTGGGCCCCGAAACCCTCCTAATCTCTGGGCCTCCTTCCCATATTGTCTGGGCCCTCTTCATGTATGTGCGGGCACCAGCCCAGATAAGCATTTTGGGGCCCCACCAGCTTGTTCCTCACCAATGAAGCACAGCCTCAAATCCACATCATCACCCCAACCTTGCCCACTAGTGCCCACATCAGACCCCTCTTTCCCCATGTTCTCCTCAGCCCATTCCCAAAGCTCCCTGCCCCAAGTTCCCACTCCACCCCCTTCAGCCCCCAACCCCCACAAGAACTCCTGTGGCACTCTTAAAGATTAACAAATTTATTTTTCTCTATGAGCTTTTGTGGGAGAAATCCCACTCTGTCAAATGCTTTGAAGATGGGGTAACTTACAGAATGGGAGGAAAATAAATGCACAGAAGTCCAAGTCATAGTGTTAGGTCACACTGTAACAGAAAATCAAAGCATCTGACAAAGTGGGATTTTTCTTCCATGAAAGCACATGTAATAAATAAATAGTTTAGTCTTAAAAGTGCCACAGGGTTTCTTGTTTCCCCCAGCTGGTTTCCCCAAGTCTTCTGGGGCAAGGTGGGGGTCTATGAGGCAGGGCAGTGGGGGGGTGTTGGTGGGGTAGTCCTTGGGGCTTGTAGGGTGGCCCGTGGGGTGAGGTGGAGAGGTCTACTGAAAGTAGTCGGGGGAGCGCTGGGGAGGGATTTATGAGGCAGGGTAGTGGTGATGCTGATGGCGTGGCTCTTGGGGTGAGGTGTGGGTCTACAAAGCAAAGTGGGATGAGACAGCAAGGGATGCCTGGTGGCGGTCTATGGGGCAGAGTGAGTGGGGTGGTGGCGGGGGCTGGTGGGAGGGTGTATGGGGCAAGTTGGTAGGGTTCTATGGGGTGGTGGGGGGCTGGTGGGATCCATTGGATGGGGAGGGGAGCAGCGAGTTGGTGGGATCCATGGGGGGGTGGGGATCTGTGGGGTAGGGGACACTGACGCCTGGCCCAGGGCACTTGGCTGAGAGTCCAGCAGCAGGCGGTGATGTGGGTGCCCCCTGCTGGCCCTGCTCTTACCCTGCGGCGCAGGCCCTGTCTGGTCTGGAGGAGCTGCATGGCCATGCCACCCTCCCCTTCCCCTTCCCCTTCCCCTTGGGCAGAACAGCTGGCCCAGGGGAGGGGTGAGAGAGTGGTCTCCAGCCTCTGGGCTGGCTCGCCCTGTGACCAGGGCTGGGAACAGTGGGCCCAGGGGTGGAGCAGGCCAGCCCAGAGGCTGGGCTTCGCTCTTTCACCCCTGCCCTGGGCTGGCTGCTCCACCCTAGGGGTGGGGAGGGCCGACCCAGAGACTGGGCAGAAGAGTGGAGTCCAGACCAGGGAGGGGTGGGAGTGTGGGGCCAGCCTCTGCGCTGGCAGGGTGGGCAGGCAGGGGGCTGCCCCCATAGGCCAGTTGCCCCCGGACTACCTAGGAGGAATGCACCGGAACACGGCATTCTGCCTCATTTTTCTGTTTTTAGGGGCCCTGGAATAGTGTTCTGAGACATTCCCCCTTACTTTAACCCCTGCGGTAGAAGACCATCCCAATAGGCTTTTTCACAAGCTTTGGCTTGTAGCAGACTTTGCAGCATTTAGGACTGTCATTATTTTAATCCCATTATGTTTTGGCCCCCCTTTGCTATGACACACAGTGATTTGAGAAACAAAAAACCTACTGTCCTGCTTTTTGGAGCCCTGAAAGAATTTTAATTAAGTAGCACAGAGGGGTGTGTGTGTGTGTGTGTGTGTGTGTGTGTGTCTACCCTTAGTGCCTGTTTGCTCAGGAAAGCCTGCTCCCCACATTGTTACCCATTGCAAACTTAATACCCCTGCAAAAATGTTTACTTTTTTGGTATTTATTGTTCTATAATTACAAGTTAAAATTAAATACTCCAGTGGGTTTATACAAAAGTAGGCAAAATATATCTAAAGCATGTCTATCTAATGGGGTTAATAGATCCCAACCTTTTTGTTTTTTTACAAATTCACAGCCATTGCACAAATCCATCAAAGCACAAAGTCAAAAAATGCAACACAGAAATTTAAAGCATTGTATATTATTCACTATTAAAATATATTTGTTTTTTTTAAAAAAACCATTAATACAATTTAAACCTCCTTATAACAAAGATGGTTCTGGTGTTTGGAATTATCAATATACCTTGCTAACCAGCAACAATATTAAATGAACCATTGTGTATATTGAAGAAGATTTTGTGTATGCAATGTACTCAAATTATAATCAATAAAATATACAAAAAAGTCAGCCATAGCCAAACCAAATATTGTAATATTGCTATGTGTGGAAGTTAACAAATATTTTATAGTGGTAGTAAAATAAATTCAACCTATAATATTGTCAACACTGCTCTCCTATAACACGTGCTAATACATCTGAAAATAACCCTATTAATACAGATCAAAAACAATAACCACTGTAAATTTAATAGTCAAAAAGTGGGATACACTGCATATTTTTTGAGCAAATGCACCTTTTTAATAATTAACCCTTACAACATATTAGCCATATTAATTTTTGTATTAAGCTTTTATTTTTTTGCTTAGAGTTTTTGTGTACTCTTATTAAATTGATAGTTATTCAGAACCACCTTAAGGCTCAGTGTTTTTAATATTGCTTTTGTTGTGCATTGGTTTTTAACTTTTCATAGCTGCCATTTATTACCAAAAATGATTTAGCATTTATTTTTAACTATTGTTTTGGCCATAGCAATGACTGTGTTCCTCTGTTTGTAAAAAGATATTAACCTTTATAAATTATTGAGGTGCCCAAAGGGTTGAAAGCCAAGCAATACTATCTGTCTGTGTCTGACACAGTGTTTATAATGTGTGAAATGTTGAATGAAAAATTTAAATATGGAATTGTATATGTACACTTTTAAAAAAGCCAATTCATTTGTTTCCCAAACCAAAAGTGTTGGTTCAGGTCCTTAAAAACTTACATAATTACAAGAATATTTGTTTATAATAGCACAAAAAAGTTAAGGAAAAACAATCTTTTTACACTTTGATTGGTTTTACACAGTTGTACCCAGATTACATTATCATTTTGTGCGTTTGGGGCCAGTCAAGTTGCAATGAATACCCCTTATTTTCTTTTTGTAATTTATATTGTTTTCTAGTCAAATGATTTTAAATTGGATTTTTTTTTTTTTGCCTGCTGCATGCACCAGTTATATACAAATAATGGTTTAGAGACAAGTGGGGGTGGGGGGGAATGGCCCATATTCCCCTCCTCAGAATAAATGTGAAGGCTTCTGTAGACTGTGTTGTACAAACCCCACGCTATTTACAATCTACTGTGTCTTGCAGAAACTGTCACCACAAGGTTGCTCAGCACTGTTGGTCTCTGCCAATTGTGAAAAGCAGTCAGGCTAGGCCTCAAACAGTCTTTCAGGAATTCACTAGTGGTTCATCAACTTGGTCAAGCAACTCAGGGCAAGGAGGCCTCCAGCACATCTCTCTTGCGCCTACTGGAGAAAGTGACTGCATGTGTGGAACAACTGATATTGCTGCTTGCGTCAAAACAGTAGGGTTTATTAGTCATCTGGATCACAGTATAAGAAGTCCTCAAGATAGCAGAGAGCAATGGATGTTAAAGCATAATCATTCTGGGTAGCCCAGCCAAGCTGTAGTGAATGATGATCAAGCTCTTTCCTCGTGCTCTCTCTGCCCATGTGACTGACCTCCTTGGCTTGTATCCTAGATTAGAGCCCCCAACTACCTCCGGCAGCCAATACTTACCCCTCACTTCACTCATCTCAGATCATTCATTTCTGAGCTCTGGAAATGTTGCTTAGGCCTCGTATAGGGAGGCAACAAAGTCTACGTCTCTCTGGTTTGCTGGTTGCTATGGATCAATAACTGAACAATTAGATCTGCCGTTGTATTCTCATTGATATGGGGCCTAAGGTCCAAACAGTTGGTGACATACATATCTAGGTGTGGTTGCCTTCCCTGGGAGCAGTCTGCTCTTTTGCATTCCCCAAGTAACAGTACAGCATACAGGGGAAACTGAGGCACAATCCACATCATAAAAATATTAAATTCAGAATTCACCACATCTGGCTTGAAATGCTGATTATGTTCTGTATGGAACTGGCACTCTTAAACTGTTTTCCCTTCATTTTCTTCTTACATTATGTATCATCTAGAAGCCTGATTGCCTTTGTGATGGAGAACTACAGAAAAATTAGACCCAGGATAGACAAATCATAAAACAAACAAAGCTCAGAATTCCAGATAAAGTTTGAAGGCTGCATGTACTTCATGACTCTCAGAATGTGTGTAGATTCTTATAATACAAGCAGAGTGTACAAAAGTCAAGCTGACAGAGAGAGAAATCTTGGCTCCATTCTCTTAGTGTGCAACATGCTGTCAAACAACCTGGTAAATTGTATTCAGGTAGCGTGCATCTACCCTGCATTCTTCTTCTGGTGGTGTGCAGAATACATAACCATGTAGCTCCCTTCAGCATGGGTATATTTGGCAATGGTTTATGTGAGTAGTAATCCCTCAAGGGTGTGGGAAGGCCTGCCAATTCGGTAGGTGGGGAAGGGGAGACAAGAGGACAAAGCAGACAGTAGCCCAGGGCCCAGAAGTTTTAAAAGGGTGTCTGCAGCCCCATCCACATTCTACCCTAGGCCCCACTGCTGGCCACATTGCCCCTTCCCCCACTTCACTTGGCCTCCCTGCTGTCCCAAGATGAACCTAGACCTGATTTTTCAGGCTAGCTCTGTGAGTTACCTTGGTGGGCCTGGCCACCTTCTGCTTCCAGTCATGTGACTGGAACCGGGAAGTTTAGAAACTGCAGATGCTTCAATTGCTAGCTAGCTTTCTTTGCTAACTAGCAACTGGAGCATTGGGCAGCTTTCGGTTGGTTGCTTCCTAAACATCTGGCTTCTGGTCATGTGGATGGATGCAGGATGTTCAGGAAGTAACCAACCAAAACCTGCCTGATTCCTGAGATGTTCCAGTTGCTGTAGGAAACAGAGTGGCTGTGATTGGGGAGACCTACTTTCAAAAAGGGTGAGCCAAGGCCCAGCCAGGTCAACCTTAGCTATGCCTCTGCTGCTGTTGCTTGCTGCTTGTGTCTTGCCTCTCCTCCCCTATTCAGCTGTGTCTCTCCACCTATGTTTGTTGCATCCTGCTCCTCCTTGCTCAGTCCCCAGCTATCACTCACCTGCCTGGGGAAATGGGGAGTGTGAAAGAGAAGTTTGGGACTGAGTGGGAGAGGGCAGGAGGGACATGTGATGAGTGGGCCGAATGGGGGGCCTGGGACAGAGTGGAGATGGATTGTGGATGTGGCAACAGGTGGAAAAGACAGGATGGGACATTTCTACCTGGAGCCTGGAATTGCTAGTAGGGGCCTGGATAAGGGCATTTGCTTGTGTTGCTCTCTACTCATCTGAGCTGTGCCTCCCCATCTACATGGCTATTCCAGCAGCAAGGAGCTGTTAACTTTTCTCTGCTGCCAGAGTCTTTCACTGATCTGTGGTAGCAGCACACCAGAGTGTGGGTACAGCTTGCTTTCTACTGGAGTGTATACTTGTGAACACACCGCATGTTGCTAATGCTGATGCATGGGATAAACATAGGCTCAGTGTGGAAAGAGAGGTGGAGGAGAAATCCGTGCACCCAATTTCCAGAATATGTCTTGAATGGTAATCTAATAATATCATATTACAAACCCGTAAATTTCACTGGTGGTTGAATGTCACACTGACTAGTGGTTAAACTGTTCTTCCAGATGATTTTAAGGGTTAAATCCTTAACTGAGCATTTTCTTGCCCATCATGGGACAAATGTGCAAGGTTTATAAAGTAGACTTAAAACTGATAAAATGGAAAACTGATCATGCCAAAAATTTTTCTTACAAAATTAAACTTCAGACTGAGATGCAGAAAGAAAAATTACAGTGGAAAATAAAAAGGGTAGAAAAAAGTAGCTATGTTTTAAGAGAGAAAGTACAAAAAACATTCATGATGTTACCCAAAGAAGAGAAGATCTCAAAAAGTGAAACTCTTCCAGATCGGCCTCATTTGACCCATGAAAACAGCTTAGTGCCATCATTTATTTGTTTGTTTCATATTAAGCAAACCTCTGAGGATCAAGTCTAGTTTCCATGTGCTAAAATCATTGCAAATGAAAATAATGCAAACTACTGACTTGGAAGAACATTATCTACACAAGCGTACATCAGTTCATTAGTTGAATCATCGCAAGCTTCTGAGATTGAATTTATTTGCAGATTCAGTTGCATTGCTTGAGGGCTTAACAGGAACTTCGGATTTTTCTCATTACAACAGGTGATTTGACCTCATTTTCCTCTATGTGCTGTTCCCCAGTGTTTGAATCTTTACAGTTGGAAAACATGAGTTTATTTTATATCTTGGTTGGTTGGTTTACGTTTGAAGTACTTACTCGTTCTGGGCATATTTACAATAGTTAAAAAGCATAAATATCACATCACAATATAATGGAAATGACCAATTTTTCTGTCAGTGTCTGAGGGGATAGAAAAGGTGGGTATTACGGTGTGCCTGAAAGACTTGTTAATTCAGGTGCAGGCAGATTAATGGGGAAGTGAATTCCACAGTTGCAAACCACTCCATGTAAAATGATTTGCCAACTGACTTGTCTCATCTAGAACCATGGAAAGGGTAAATTCTAGCTTCAGCAATTGGCTGTTCTTGCACAGTTATAACATGGAAAGGGAGGGTGTCATCTCAAAAAACCAAACCCCTGAACATTTAAGGATTTATAGTTTAAAGCCAATGTCATGAACTCCACCTGGAAGAGAATGGACAGATGATGTGGATTAGAGAGCACTGATATTCAGAGTTTCAGTGAGAAACTGTGTGTAAAGTAATGGGGGTATATTTTGTACTAGTTCCATCTCCAGGGTGATTTTTAAATCATTACAGTAAGATAACTTTGATATGAGAAAACAAACTACTGTGGTGAGATTCTATACTGCAAAGAAATTGTCGCAGACATTTCATCATGTGTGGATGAAAACAAATTCTTTTGGCCATAGCTGGACTCTAGGAACTCTTCAGGGACTAAATGTTCCAACATAATGAATTTGTGTTATGGTGATGATTGTTATGCTCCCTCATTCTTGCCAGTTTCCTTTGGAGCCAGCAGAATTCTTTCTGTATTGTACAGGGTGATGGTAGTAATTTTGAAAACCCAGAAAGGACACCTGAAATTCAGTTTTCCTGTTTTAAATGTTGTGTGATGGAACTAAGAAGTTCTTACTGTCACTTATCATTGCATTATCATTGTTTTGACCTGTAGCCATGCCATCCCTTCTGATCTTGTTGGTTCTCAGAAATTGTAAGGTCTGCTATTCATAGGTAGCACAGTACAACCTTTGAACTATGTTTTAACACATTTCTGATTTTTCTCTGTGTTGCTTGATTAATTACATAGGTCATCCATTCAGGAGGTGAACACAATCACCTGACTTAGGCAACTAACCAATGCAAAATTTGCAACTGGTAGTGAATATTTGAGCATTCAACCTAAAAATTGCTTTTTGTTACATTCTACTGAAGCTCAAGCTCCAGAATATTCCCTGCTATTAAGCCCAAATGAATTATGAGAAAAGCTGTACAAGTAACTGATTTTTTGTTTGTTCACTGTTTAAAAATAAAAAATTTCTGATCATCCCTAAACTGAAAGTATAGTAAATTTAATTTATGTATAAAGTAATAAAAATAAGTTTAATTTTTATGTATAAATAATTAAACATTTATTGGGCTGGAGAGAGAGAGTGATTCTATAGCCTGGTGTTTTAATACTAACTGGAGTAGCTTCACCAGAAGGTACTGATGTAGATTTGCCTCAGAATACCTAATAGCTTGGTGGCTAGGGAGTTGGGGGGGGGGACGGGGGGACATGGGTTCAGGTTTGAAGTAGACGCTTGAACCCAGTGTTTATAAATTTTGAGATGAATGCACTAGCCATGGGGCTATGGTAGATAAATAGAGGACCACCTTGCTTTTGTGAATCGTACCCAAGTACCTTGTGAATTTAGCTCCCCAAAACTGAAACATTTTGTTTTGCTTTGCTGATGTTGAAATGCATTTGTGAAATGTTTCAGTTGATACAAATCTGCATTTTTTTGGTTGTAAAAAAAGTTTTAGACCAAAACAATGAACCTTGCTGTAATTAATATAATCAAAGCAAAATATACTTTATTTAAAAAAAACTGCAGAAAATGTAAAGCTATTGCATAGCTTTACTAACTGCCTGTTGCTTGTAATTATATTTCACTCCCATAAAATTTGGCGACTATGTTCTTTGTTTTATTTTTTACCAAAGCTGGGGTGCATTGTTGCTGCCACTTTTAAATTGATAGGTAGCTAAATTTTAGTAGCGAGTAAAATGATTTCTATGTTTGCAGGGGGACTACAGTATATGTAATGATGTAGTTTAGTATGGATGACCCAGTTCTGTCCTCATTTTCACCTGGACTGCTCCTAGTGACTTTAATGGGAATTGTCTATGCATATCTGAGGGCAGACTTGAGATGTTACTTGGAATATAAATTACCGATTAACACTCTCACCTGTTTTGTACTAACAGACCCAGCCTTCAGTGGTTCTAACTACAAGATTTTGTTAGCATAGGTGCTGGCACTGCGTAAGGCATGGCTCTTCAGCAGAGCTCATGACACCACTCCCTCTTTTACAAGACTGAAAACAGGGTTGGCCACTATTCTGAGGTCTGTGTTGCTGATGGTGACTTTTCCATCTGAGCAAGCTAAACACAGTTAATACAATCAAAGGACAGCATATCATGAAAAAGACATTCATGTCCCCTTCAGTTAAAACACAGGATTTATAACCCAAACAGGCCACACATAGCATTTCCCATCATGCCCAGCACCTGGTGAATTCATCCACATACAGCGTAATTATGCTAAGTACTTAATTGTACTCATGCAAATACAAGGGCCATGCAAATAGGGTGCCCCCATTTTAGCTGCTATGACAGAGAAATGCACAGCTTCTAGACCTTGCTTACATCTGCAAAATACAAATCACAGACAGGAATCATCCCAACTTTCTAGTAAGATGACTAGCAGTTAGTGCATGGCACATTGCAGCTTACAAAGCCGGCATAACTGGATGACCAAAATTGTAGCACTTGTGCTTCCTTGAGAACAAAGATTGCTCCAAAGCAAATACCCCAAAATGGGCAGGAGAAAAGCCTTAGATTCAAATTGCTGTCCTGATGAGCTACAGGTAGAGGGGGCCCTCCTAAAGTACATACTCCCTGCAGGATGGCTTCCAGGAGTCAAAGATTGCCTGCATTTTCTATTGGAAAAAAATAGTCTTAGAGAAGTGCTCCTTGGACTTCCTGTGAGGCTGCCTGTCTGAATTCATGTTTTGTGCTGAGTCACTACTAGCTTTTGTAAGACTAACAGGGAGAAAAGGTTATGAGCTGAGTGCCAGATTGTGACTATTTTCATCATGTGGGGAAAATATTCAGTGCAATTTGTACACCTGGCTGAATGTAATTTCATGCTAGTGAGTTCCTCTCTTTTCTGCTGGCATGTGCGCTTCTGTTTTTTATAGTTCCTTTCTTCCCATTACTGCCATGAGTTATTTTTCAGAGAGCTATTTTTAGGTTTATAAAAATACAGTCACAACTTAGTATGTTGCATTTACTTTCAAAACTTACTTTGGACAATACGATTGACAAAAACACAGAGAGACTTTGGATATCAGGTAAATAGAAATAATGGCTGCTTTACTGCCTAAATCCTGGTTCCATCATTTTTAAAGGGACAACCTCACTTCTTCTGTCTGTTTTATTTCTCCCAGGTAAACACCACAACCATGGATGCACAAGGCCAGTTATGTCTGTATTTTCCTTTCTATCACCGGTTGAAGGCTCTAAAGCAGTGTTTGCCAAACATTTTCCCTGCATGACTCCATTATCAGATGGGTTGTTTCTGACTACCCCAGACAAGTTGGATGTTGCCATTTAAAAATGGTGTCTTCCATGCAGTGTGATCTCAGATGTCCTGTACGTGCAAGGTCATGCCAGATGGAGGATGCTTTTTTGCTTTACAAAACAGTGTTCTCTCTGGATGTCATGACCTCACACACATGATGCATGTGAGCCCATGCTGCAAGGAGGGTGCCATTGAACAGAGAAAAACAGCATCCTCTGTGCAATGTGATCTTGTGTGTACAGTGCATTCAAGGTCATGCTGTGTAGAGGAAGCTGTTTTCTGAAATGGCATCCTTTGTATGCTCAAGAATGCCATGATCCCTGTCTGTGGAGGAAGTGACCCCTCTTGGGGTCATGACTCTCAGTTTGGGAACTGATGCTCTAAGCCCCCTATCTCTTCCCAAACTGTGCAGTGGATGTTCCAGATAAAATCCACAATAACAGTTCTCAGGTGTTGTGCTCTTGGACGGCTTAGCATCTGGACATTGCTACTAAGATTTTATGTCTCTGAAATGTATTCTTCTCTCCTTTTGTTGTTGTTATTATTAGTGCAAGTTTTAGATACCTAGCAATAAAATGCCTTTTGTAATCAAGCCAGTTTCCAGACTCTTTTAAGACATCATTCCCTCTCCTTTGTGGTCTCGGTTTCTTTATATCACTTTGCAGCAACGCTTCTATTACCTAACGGAAGATCCCTGTGATGCCCACAACCCTGTAAGGTTTGCTCATTGATGGGGATAATACACTGATTGAGTCCAGGGGCATATAAGGGTGACAGCTGAAAGTGCTGATAGACCCGGCCCGCTCAGATGCACCTTGTTAATTGATGACTCCATATAGAAACACAAATGACACAAGCAGCACACTAACAGAATTACCATCTTCCCCAAAGAGAAAGTAACCCTAAAAAATGAGCACACCCCGAGTTGGTGGGCAAAGTTGCTAACAAAGCCCTACACCACAACATACTGAGGTAGCTTTCTAGTCTGCCAGTTATACTCAAATCATCTAGTCTAAGCCTATCATTATCTAGAAACAGAGTTTAATGTTTTGGGTAGGGGAAAGAAATCTCACTGAGTGGTGGTCATGCAGCTGTTTTGGGTTATGGAGTGTGACTGGCATCCAGGTCTGTGAGGTAGGATTGTTTCATACAACTAATAAAATAAGCAAGATAAAGATGAGCCATGTTGATGGCAACAGCATATGTCCTTGGTGTATTCTTTCTATTTCTGCATCTGACCTTTTTCTGCGATGGTGAGGACCTGTGGACAACCAAGTCCAGCCAAGTGAACTGTAAATTGGTAGAAAAGTATTTTCTTGGTCTCAGAGGGGTGTAATATTGATCCATTGATCCATGCCATGTCATTGTCCTTTGTTCAAATGGTTATTTTGACTGTTTTTGCTCAGAATGAGCTGTTTCCTAGTTCTAGTCAATATAATGCAGCGTTTTGAAGAAGGTTCAATCTTTTCCTGGAAAGTCATCCCATATGGAAATCAGTCCACTGGCTCCAACTAGCAATACAGTCTTTATTTTAACAACCTGCCCTTACAGAGATCCTAACAATAAAGCAGTCCTGGTGCGTGTCACGCTGCTCTTGTGGCTTTGCCTCCCTTTGCTTTCAGTTATGCCCTTAGATTTGTGTTTGTGTAGAGTGTCAGACTGTCCATCAGTTTGAGCTCTTAATATGTATGCTCCAGGTACTCAGATTTTAAAGTCATGATCACTTAAGAACCTAGCTTGAGACAGATGATTGTGACATTATCAGCTCTTGATTGAGTGCTGGGTAATGGCAATTAAAGCTTTCCCTCTCTTCCATAGTTGTAATCAACAGTAAGGAAGGTTTAATGTAAATGGGGAAGTGTGGAGCAGTGAGTATTTAGACAAGAAAGATAAAGTTTGATGAAGGAACTTTCTTTAATTGTATAATATATGGGAATTTGTCAAGACTCGTTGGCATTGCAGTAAAAAAAAATATATTTTTGACCCCCCCCTAGAATCATGCACTATAACTTGGTTCATTTAAGTGGAATCCAGTGAAATAGAATCCCTTCTCATCAAGGTTCATCTGTTTGTGAATTAAAAATGAGAAGTGATGTTTTATGTTTATGTTCCAGTGGTGTTTAATTCTTATAAAAGGATGATGTGGGGGTTTTGAGTTGCCTTGCAGAAATGTATTTCCTATATTATCTAGAGAGGTGCTTCACTGAGGCATTTCTCTGCTGCTCTTTGGTGGTATTGTTCCAAATAGAGAACTCCTACTTGTGTGGCCTGCGTTGAGTAAGGAATGTAAATTTGGGTTATCAGTCACTGTTATTTCAAGGTCTCCAAGCATTTATATATCCTGGTATTTTGGGATAACAGCAGGCTTTTGTGATGCAAAAGTTATTCTCAAGACTACTCTTTGACAACATGGTGAAGATATATTTGAATGCTGCATGACTTCACAGAATGGTCAGAATATTTTGAAACACCTGGAATCCAGATGTATTTCAAGAATTCAAGATATTTTCTAGAGTAGAAGTGCATCTGGAAAATTCACATCTCAAAGAATTAGACTTAATGTTTAGATTTGAATTGGAGTAATTAATTGTGAGTAATTTTAAGGAAGATATTAGTCCATGGTTGTCAAATTCATTTGCTTATGGTGGGCCACATTTCAAATTGAATCAAATCATAGGGTTGGAAGGGACCTCATGAGATCATCAAGTCCAACCCCCTGGGATTTGAACCCAGGACCTTCTGTATATTAAGTAGAGGTGCTAGCTACTACACTATTTGCAGGACTTGACTTAAATGTACTTTAAATGGGCTATACATACCATAAATCAAAATATTAGGGCACTCTTGTGGCATCACGGAGCATAATGTATGCAAGACTGCTCACTCACGTGCGCGCGCGCTCTCTCTCTCTCTCTCTCTATTAGTGAGAGTGTGTGGTTCCGTGGGCTGGATAGAAGAGATTCATGGGCCACATTTTTTACTCGCCTGTATTAGTCTTTTTTTCCTGTTTCAGAAATATCTGAACTATGATGGCAAATTAGATTATAATTGTCATTCTGGCTACCCTCTCTTCATAGGGTCATATAAATTCGGAGCTGCAAGGTATCTCGAGAATTCCTCAAATTCAGTTCCCTGCACTAAAGCAGGAATAAATTAACCCTGACAGTTATTTGTCCAACCTGTTCTTAAAAAACTCCAGTAATGGGGATTCCTGAACCTCCCTTGCAAGCTATTCCAGAGCTTAACTACCCTTATGAAAGCTTATCCTAATATCTAACCTAAATTTCTTTTGCTGCAGGTAAAGTCCATTACTTATTGTCCTTTCAGTGGGCCTGGAAAAAAACTGAAGACTGTTATCAGGTGTCCCCCACTCCAGGCTCCCAAGTTTTCCTTTCCTAATTCTAAATAGGTTCATTTTTTAAACTTTTCCAGATGGATCAGGTTTTTCTAAACCTAGTATTACTTTTGTTGCTTTTTTCTGGAATTTCTCCAGTTTGTCTACATGTTTCCTAAACTGTGGTGCCCAGAATTAGACACAGCACTCTAGCTGAGGTGTCCCCAGTGCTGGGTAGAGCAGAACAATTACCTCCCATATCTTACATATGACGGTCTTGTTAATACACCACAGAATATTAGCCATTTATGCAAATGCATCACATTATTGACTTGTATTCAATTTGTGATCCACTATTTTCCCTCTTTCTCAGGTCCTTTTCACCAGTAGTACCACCTAGCCATTTATTCCCCATTATGTATTTGTGCATTTAATTTTCCTTTGTTAGGTGGAATAATTTGCACTTGTCTTTTGAGTTTCATCTTGAGCTCAAGCCAATTCTCTAACTTGCCAAGGTTGTTTGGCATTTTACTCCTGTCCTCCAAAGTGTTTGCCAACCCTCACTGCTTGATATCATCTGAAAATATAAGCATATTCTCCACTCTATTATCCAAGTGACTAATTAAAATATTGAATGGTATTAGACCTAGGACTGACCCCTGTGGGACCTCACCAGATGTACTCTCTGTCTGACAGCAAACCACTGATAAGTACACTTTGACCATGGTCATTCAACCAGCTGCGCACCCACCTTATAGTAATTCCACCCAACCCACATCTTCCTCATTTGTTTATGAGAGTGTCATGTGGTACAGTGTCAAAGGCCTTACTAAAATCAAGAAATTTCATACACATTTCTTCCCCCACCCACAAGGCCAGGAATCCTGTCAAATAGGAAATAAGGTTGGTTTGTCATGATTAACTCTAGACAAATGTTTTCTGGATGTTTCTTATAGCCCTGGTATTTGCTAGGTGCTTACAGACTGATTGTTTAGTCAGTATCTTTCCAGGGATCAAAGGTAGGCCGATTTAGTCTGTAAGTATTCTGATGATCTTCATCCCCTTTCTTTCAAGGACACCTGTATGATATGGTAATGGAGAGTAGTAAATCTTTGAATCAGGCTTCTGGTGTAAATAGTCACTGCTGCAGCTACTTCTTTCTTATCACGGGCTTAGAGCAGCAAATAGAAATCCACCTCAAGTTGATTTGAGGCAAGCGGCTGCCTCAAGACTGGCAGAATTTATTGCAGTGATGCCTCGTTCATATTTATAAATTGGGCAATAGGTGGTGATATGTTTGTCCTGTCATGAGAAACCACACTTGCATGCCGGGGAGTCCTTGATTTTTCAGCTTCTGCATTAACTGTCTTCATTTACCATATGGCTGGTTTGGATTTGGTTCAGAGGTGACCAAGATGTCCAGCAGGGGGGTGAACCCAGGAACTTTCTGCAGGGGATCTGGCACAAGGTGCTTATTTTCAGTCTTGTTGAGCTCTGTTGGTTTTTATATAGGCTACTCTGTTAAGTGAGACTTCATGATGAATGCCATCCACTCACTAACTGAACAACACTCAGCAATCTCCCAATCATCAGAGCAACACCTCAACTGCTGCAGCTGATGGTTAATGAATAATTTATAAAACTAAACTGAATAAAATTCAGATTTCACTTTTCTGTTGACATAATTCTCTGTTTCAGTGAACACTGCTGCCAATAAATACATTTGCTAATAAAGCCAAGGAAAATAGACAACTAAGAGGCATGATTGCATTTGAAAGTAATGAGTCAGATCTGAAGTGTCTGAATTTGTGTAACTCCATTGATTTCAGTGGCCCCACAATTGTTTTATACCATCTGAGGATCTAAAAAATCTTTTAAAAAGAATCTGTGGAACATTCAGAGTGAAACTTAAGAAATGGCTTAATTCAAATTCAGCTGAGAAAAGCTGAAGTGAATACAGATGAGCTAAATTCAGATTACTTCTATGTACAGTGCTGTAGGAGTAAAGCATGGCTGTGACCTTATTTCTTTATGTGCATATACAGTGATTAGCTCAGATCTCGAATGTTAAGTGCAGACCCTACTGGGAGTCTTGGGCCATTACTAAGGTGATTTTGTGCCTTGGTTCTTCTCTGACATTTCACATGCTGCACTAAAATAAAAAGTGCAAAACTGTGCAAAATGCATAATTTTCTGCTATTACGCTAAAGGATGGTCATTGGGGTAGGGTGAAATTAGCATTTGGTCATGTAATCATAAGACAGTTTCTGAGCAGAGATTTTATTTATTGATTCATTCATTTTAAAATCAAGAAGCACAAACAGAGAAACTCGGGGGGGGGGGTCAAAGGCTGCCAGGAACAAATATATCTACTCTTACCTGTGACAATGACTCATGGGAGTGACTCATACTTAAGGGATGCTGCTCTACCTTTGTTAATCTGTTTGTATAGAAACTGTTATTTGTCAAGTCTATGGAAGAGCAGCTACAGCTAAGCCTTATCATTCCCATCACCTGCAATGCAGGAGCTGCCATAGGTCATGAAGATAGGAAGGAACATGACTTTCTTGAGATCTCCTAATGTGTTTCTTCTATGTCTATATAGTTCCCCCTTAGAGATGTGTAGATACTGCAGTTCAGTTCACAACAAGCTGGCAGTGAACCAACCTCTTCATGTTCTCTTGGGGTATGTCTACACTTAGATGTGAATTCAAATTGATGGTAATCAATTTGAATTCAATTAAGTGCATGGCCAAACTGGTTTCCTTAATTTGAACTGAGGACCTCCGCAGTTCGAATTGATGAAAGCTGACTTTGAATTGACCCAGTATGGCCATGTCAATTGGAACTCACTGTGAGTTTGAATTGACATGGGCTGACTTTCCTCCCAGGGTACATGGTACCCTGGAAGGAAGAACAGCCGTTTAGCACCTGGGGCCAGGAGCCCCAAAGGTGCCTCCCCCCCAGCCACATTTGGCTCGGGGAGAAGGAGGTTCCTGTCCCCTGGCTGTGGACTGGGACCCCAACTGGCGCTTCAGCCACGCCAGCCGTGTGTCGGGAAAGCACCCCTTTGTGTGGCTCCTGTGGGGCTGGCCGCATGTGAGGAAAGCATCCTCCGCACGCGGCTCCTGTGGGGCTGGCCAAGTGGGGGGAAAGCAACCCCTGCACATGGCTTCTTCCCCTTTCCCTTCCCTCCCTCTTGCAGGGGAAACTTCCCCTGCCTGGCTCCAGCACCCTAAGCCTGGCATGGGGTAAAGCATCCCCTCCTCAGCTCTAGCTGCACTGCTGCTAGAGCTGGGCAGGGGATGCTTTTCCCTATGCCGGTTCAGGGTGCTGGAGCCTGGCAAGGGATTGGCTGTGGCAGTGGCCATTTTGCACGGCCATCTTGCCACACTTCTCATGGTGCCCCCCTCCAGTTCGAATTGGCAAGTTCAGTCCATGGACATGCCAATTCAAATACGATTTTCTAGTGTGGCCCTGTTGTGTTGAATTTACTGAATTCGAATTAATTATTAATTGGAATTGACTAATTTGAACTAAGTAATTCAAACTGAAACTGTAAGTTTAGACATAGTCTTGGAGATTCAGATGCAATGGGTCCTGAAGCCTTCAGCCATTTCCCTCCCTAACACACTGAAGCCCAAGGAACATAGGCAATGGGTATCAAAGGCAAGGAAAGGCTATGCCTTCCCCGTTGCAGCTACTGCCTCTGTGCTGCTGGATGCTTTGGGCCCAGAGAAGGGGAGAGCTGCACCCCAGGCCCCACCTACACTCTACCACCACTCCACCCAAGGCCCTGCCCAAATTTCTACCCCTACTTGACCTCAGGCCTCTCTTCAGACCTCCAGGCTGTTTGCCACCATGGAGGGGCAAGTGGGGGAGGAGGAGGAGGAGAAGAGGAGCGCATGTTGCAAATGACAGGGGAGAGGAAGGACACTGAGAGCAGCAATGAGCTGGGCAGAGCAGGGAGTAGAAGAGGGATGTGGCAAGGGGAAAAGAGTACAAAAGAGACAGGAGAGGAGGAATTGACTGGGAGAGCAGCAGCACAGTGTGGGTGTGGGGGGGGCAGAAGTGGGGATAGGAGAGAAGGGACAGAGCATGAGGGCAGGGGGGAGAGGCAGAACTGGTGAGAAATAGTGATGGGGACCTCTGAAGCCCAGATTTGGAGATCAGGCTGGTGGTAGTGATGGCCTGGCCTGCTGGAGAGGAGCAGACCAGCCATCCAGCCAGACAGTGACTGGTGCAGATTGGAGCAGAATGGTGTCTGCACTGGGCTTTTATGCATGCCAGTTTCCTGGGTGGCTGAGGAGGTGGCATCCACTACTCAGTTGATTGGGTTCATTGGTAATCTCCCTGGAGAGTCTAAAGAACTACCTTTACTAGAAAGATGAGTAGCTGATCCTGCCTTCCTGGCCTCTTGGGTATCTGCATGGCACATAAAAATTTTTGCCCACCCAGCAGAGAGGGGAAGAGGCACACTTCACCCTCTCCCCATACCAAGGAAGGCCCAAAAAATACCTCTTTCTCCAGCTGCATGAGAACAAATAGAAGTTAAGAGCCTAACTACCTTTGAAGTTATGGCCCTGAGTGACCACCTACCTACATCTCCTGGCAGCATAAGCATACAGTGGTTGCTGGCTTCTGCAAGCTCTTCTAGAGGATCTTGCTTGTGGGCTTCTATCCTCACATGCTATGGTTTCGAAAGGATTAGATTTTTATCAGTCAGTGATGGTAAACGTTGATTTCTCTGTGCACATGCAAACTGATGGAAAAAAAATTCTGTTGATGATAATAGAAATGTATAGATAAATTAAGTGAGAACATTTCTTTTGGAGAACTTATTAGAGTTTGATTTAAGGACATTTACTTTGTATATTTTGGCTTGTAATGGTGAAAGTTATAGTTTAACAGTTGTAATGCTTGAATCCTTTTGAATCCTGGTTTCCTCCACTGAACAATTGTCTGAACCATCACCCCCTGCCAATTTCCCACAATCATAACATTTTATAACAGTAAAAACTGAATAAAATGCTTAATATAAACTTTCTATATACTATCCATTATGTTGAGAAAAATCTAATTCTATCAGCCCTAGTTATAAAGTTGATCTTGGGGGCAAGATATGTTTTCAGTAGGGCGGTTGGAACTGGGAATACACTAGTGAAGGCACAAGTAGGTAGCCAGGTTTAGTGGAGGGGCAGAAGTGCTCCATAGCCTCTAACACAAGTAGCTAGGGGACCCTTAAAAGAAACTACTGGTTCAAGTTGGCCTATCAGAACATTTCAAATACTTTGTGCTCTTTGCAAGCAGTTCACTATTTTCTCTAATTTATGTGTTGTTGAATATAACTTGCTGCAGAATTTCATGAAGGCAAATTCAGAGGTGATGTATGGAGTCCCTTGCACTCAAAGTTCCATTGATTTATTTAAACTTACTCTGTTAGTGAATCCAGCCTGGTATAATGTAAGAAGCAACCAGTCAGAAAAAATTGTAAATTAAAATAAGGGGGTCCTGCTTTAATTCACACCTTTGTATACAGTCCTGCTAGGGACCAGAAGAGAGGAGTGGTGCAATTACTTCTTCACATACTGACTAAATGGCACAAATTCAGAAGTGATGAATGTGTGTTTGCAGGATGGGTAAAATGATATATGCAGGTAAGTGGCAGTGAACCGAAATGAGTCAGAGCATTAGAGTTCACGTATCATACCTGTTGAAGAGGGGGAAGAGTGTACATTGCACCATTATAGAGCAGGAGGGTAAATTCTATCCATTGCAAGGTCTGTGAAAACCTGCTCAGTCAAGTGGGAAGGTGGTCCCTCAAGTCTGGCCCCTAAAATAGCATAGCACTGAGTTGATGGGAGGGCATTTCTTGTTGACTTAGCACACTAAATGATGGGAGAGCATTTCCCATTGACTCAGCACACTAAAGACACTGCAGTGAATAGGCATTAGGCAGTCAAAGTTATTTTAAGTAACTTGCATATCTCCCTTTAACTGCTGCTGAAAAGGGCCCACACTGTAGACCCAGGCAAAAATGTATTTGATCCAGCCGTCACTGAATTTTAGATTTTCTTCTATGGCTCTAGGCCCTTTGTGCCTCCTATCTTTGGAAAATGGTGAACAGTCACAATCTGAAATTCAGCTGCCTTTTAATAGGTCTCAAGCTGAGCATCCAAAAAAGAAGCATAAAAATCAGAAGACATCCTCTGGAAAATCTTGATATGCTCATGTTCTTATAAGTCAAAGGGACATCCCACAAGCTGACAGAAAATGACCTACTTCAGCCACAACCTTATGCCATATACTTCATCTTCAAACTTGTCATTGCAAATACTGGAAAAATCAAGCCAATGAACAGGTTATTGTTAGTTTTGCAGGAGCCAACAGAGAGATTCTCAGGTGCTAAATTCCCATTTTTCTTTTTTTCAGATGAGCTCCTATTTTATTAATGCAACATTCCAGTCCAAAATAACAGAAGGGGCAGATATTATTGTTGGACTACTTTATACAATGTTTGGTAAGTATTCTTTCATGGTAGCTATGTTTTGGAGCTGCTTCTTCATTGTTTTATGATAATTTAACATTCCAGAGGTTGTTTGAGAATGTAGAGGCTTTAGAAATGGTGTTAACTACCAACATCAATTGCTGAAAACTTTTCCTAACAATAAAATAAAAGAACAGATTGACCTAATTACGACTTCTACAAAATTTATTACTGACATACTTTTCATCAAAAGAATGTGCCTTTCAATTTTAATCTATTATAATTGACAATAATGACAGTGTTAACTTTGGGAGTTTACTTGAATATTTATCAGTGATTTACTGCAAATTATTGTGAGGCTAGTTTTAAAGTTATAGTTGAAATGTTAAACGGACAAAAGTCAGCTTCTTATAATAACTGTGACCCATGTATGCACACATTCCTGAGCTGGTACAAATCAGCATATCACTATTGGCTAGATTGGAATCAACTCCTACCAGCTTAGATTCTGGTCAGCAGCATTCTGTATTTCTGGTTGTGGTGCTAATGTTGAATCCTTAGGTCCCAGTCCAGCATCAAAATGCAGTAGTGCACACTGTTGTATGCATGATGAGTCCCAGCAAAGTCAGTGAGACTCCTCATGGGCACAGTAGCCCATGATGATAGATCCAGATGCAGGATTAGAGCCTTAATATACATGAGCAATGAAGACCCTTTACTCTTGGAGCTATAGCATTGAATTTCATTATTTCTCTGCATCTAAGATATCAGTTGTTGGTATTTCTAGCTCAGTTACACCATTGGTGAATGTGGTCCTATAAAGATTTTCTGGGCAAGAAACTAACTGCATACTCTAGCTGAGAAAAGGCCAGATCTTTGGCAGTAGCTGAACATCCATACAGCACAAATTGCATGGAGAAAGGAGAATGTGCCTTAAGACTCACTGTTTGGATACACTTATACTGTTCATGTTGTGTGCTGGGCCAGTCCACCAAGTGACTGCTTTAATTTATAAGGAACTGCTGACAGCCAGGATTTGTTGCCAAAGGATCCTTTTCTCCTATTTACCTGCTACATTGTCAGCAATGAATAGTGTAGATGTACACTGACTGTATACAAATGGAGGACCTCCTTTGCACTACTCGGTCCTCCCTGGAGTGGATTTGTTGGCTTTTGGGCCAGACTGTGCTGGGCAGTGCATGTTCAGATGGGATAGTCTCTCTTTTTCTATGAACCAAATCAATTGTTTTAAATACAGAAACTGAGAGTTTTCTGTAAAGACTTCTTGCATTGTCTCCCCCTGCACCACATCATTCCCCAAGATTAGGAGCATCAACATAGCACGTCAGTCCTGCTCTATGGCTGGAAAGCAGATAAAGAATGAGAGCAGAATTGTGGCATGACTGGACAAAGAACTGTCATTGGAAAGGAAGCTCTTAAGTGTGCATACTCCTGGTTTTGCAGGAAGTGGTGCATACATTCTGAAGGCCATTCTGATTAGAAACAAACATGAGCCTTGTTGTTTGCTCATTGCAGGTGAATTTTCTGGTGATGTTTAATTCTGTTTCTGATGTTCTGCATACAAATAACAACAAAGCCAGATGCAATCTTGCTCTCACTGGAAGGTGAACTGCACATGAAATTGTGAAAATTCCATCTACTCCAACAGTATGTGTTCATACCCCCACTCTCACCTTTTGCTAAAGAGACATTTGGCACGTGTGTTGCCTACTAATTTACCTTTTGTTTTTCCTTTCAGTTCCCATGATAGCCAACCCTGCTCAGATCACTGGCTTGCTTCATGTGACTTTCCAGCATGCATTATCTTTGTGGTGTCACAGCTGCTGCAGGACCTTGTAAGAGACTGGAGCCAACCTATTGGGCGGGAGGGAGGGGAGTCAGGTAAGTTGCCTTTAAAAGAGTTACTGTGCAACTTTTATTTTAGATGATATTTTGTCATTTATTAAACTCACCTTCCTTCCACTATTTAATAATTAAAAATTAAAAAACCAACACTAAAGCTGACCACCTCCAGTACCATAGGCTAGTTCCATGCTTCAACAACATCCTAAAGCAACTGTGACATGTACGTGTTGTATGCTGAGACATCATATCTGAGTTTGAGCTGGTAATCCAAACAGGGCTGGATGCCATGGGACCTTAAAAGCAAACAGAAAAGGTGAGTTTTTTTCAGGAGCCAAGTGATGACTGTACTCCTTAGACTGGGTACTGAGAATATTCAAATATTGCTGAAGTGGGTGGAATTTTCATGTGCCAGTTCCAGACCATTTTGATATGTGAGAGTAATTCTAATGTTTAGGTTCCTCAGCCTTCAATAGCCAGATGTGATCTGATGCTCTCAGATCGTGTGTCCTGGAGAGAGATAATGTCATGAAATATGTGGCAAAAGTGATGGGGGGGACACACACATTTCAAAGGTGTTTCCAGTCTGCAGAATTCAACTTCAAACTTAGTGACAAACTGCTTTTAAAACATTTTGATTTTTAGCCTCCCCCCATTTCTACTTATTTTCTCTTCTCTCTACCTCTGTCACTAACTGAATGTTACCCAAATCCACACTACCCTCCACTTTTTAATTTGTCTTGTCTTTGTGTTTTCTCCATCCACTCTAAGTTATCAAAAGTTGAGGAATTTTTGGAAGATTGCAGAGTGGCAGAAAGAATTATTTTTTTAAAAAAGTGAACAAGTCAGTATGTATTAAGCGACTCAGGATATTGTTCATTATGTGCTTTCAGTAGGGGAAAAGCAGGGGGTGATTGTGGGAACTTTGGCTTTTCAAAATTTTGTAGTTTTTTGATGAAAAACAAAAAAATTAAAAGCTAATTTAAGAAGTTTTCAGTTTAGAAAAGAAGTCTAAAAGACTTCTTAAAGACCTTTTTTTTCCTAAACTAAAAACAGTTTGAAAAAAATTTTTGAACAAAATGTTTTGACCAGCTATAAAATTACTACTATTTAGGGTGATCTGATTTTATAAGGACAGTCCCAAGATTTGGTGCTTTTCTCGTACGGGTGCCTATTGATGTTACCCCTTGTCCTGATTCTTCATGCTTGCTATCTGGTCACCCTACTATTATTAGACTAGATCTGGGAGAGTCTCTCTTCTCTTTCTTAAGAAGGTCTTCACTCTCAGACACCTGAGATGGGCTTAATAAGGTAGAAAACAGTTTGGGGCTACTTTCTACAATTCCTTGTTAATCAAAATAATGAATCCACTTAGCATAGTTCTTTGAGTGAAAGCAAGAAAGTTTTGTGGAGAACATTTGAAAAAATGCTTAAAGGAAAGAGGAAAATAAATTCCTACTAGATTGTTAAACATAAGGTTATATATGTTAAGTGAAATATAGCCTCTTACTGCTGTGTTGAAAGAGCAAAACTGGCTTTTGATATTAGGAAGTGAGTATATGACTGTCTAACCTAGAGAAGTTAAGAATGCTACCAGTTAAGCAATACTTTTCTTCATAACTATAAGAACTAGGTTTTATCCTGCTTATTTGGTGCTAGAGAGCAAACTAATATTCTTTCCCTGTTGTTCATGTTGGAAAGATAAAAATGGTTTACCATGTACTAGAAGGTCTGATGGTAGAACTGCACCAAGTCCTAATAAAAAGGAGCACTTTAAATTGGTGACAGTAGAGAGATCATTTAAATGAATTTCTTAATGATTTATCTTGTATTATTAGTCGTCATCATCATAAGTCAGCCTTAAGTAAGGCATTCCTGTGAAGGGGAGGATACCTTAGTGGATAAGGCACTGGCCAAATTTTATTTCTCCCTCTGCCACAAACTTTGCATGTGAAGAACTTCCTTTGGTAAGTCATTTAACTGAGTCAATAAAATCCACTATGGGTTATGAGGCACTGAGATACTGTGGCAATGAGAGCCATGTAGTATTTGGACAGGTTACAGTAGAAGGAAAGAAATATAGAACTGAGAGAGAGAAAGAGAAGATATTAATTGTTCAAATATTAAAATTGAATGAATTTCATCATAGAAAATAAGAGAGCCTTGAGTGTGATAGCCTATAAATACTGGAGGGGTTGGCTGTGTGTATTACTCCTTACAAAGAATAATAAAAAATGAAAAGGGAATTAAATGAGAGTAATGAATTCCTCTTTCTATTTTATATTCCCCTATAGGAATATTCTCCTTGTGTGGGAACAGTGTTCTTCTGTATGTTTCCTACAAGAAAAAGAATTTGCTAAAACCGGCAGAATACTTCATAATCAACCTTGCCATCAGTGACCTTGGTATGACTCTGACCTTGTACCCGCTAGCTGTTACATCCAGCCTTTCGCACAGGTTTGTTCAATATGCATCCAGTGTTTAACATCCTCTGCACAGACTGGAGGCTCCTGCCAGTGGAGAGGGCTGATTATGCTACCACTTTTGTTAATGAGAAAGAAGATTAATTACAGTGATGGCGAGAAAAGTGTTATGTAAAAGCAGCTTTTTTGAGATGCTGGCAGCAGTTCGTATTGTAGTCTGAACTATTGCAATTTGTATTTGTCTTGGGAAATGGGTAGAATAGGAGGTATTTCTGCCACGCAATCACTCTACTTGCTGTCTGTCACCTTCTGTGGGAGGACCTGTAAAAGCTATTGAAACATAGATTTTTTTTTTTCCTTAAATCAAATATGCACAGAAATCTGAGGCTGTATATGACTCCATGGCTATGTCTTCACTTGCAAATTAGTTCAGATTAAGGAGCCTTAAAAAAAAGCTTAGTTCAAACTACTTAGTTCAGCTGGTTAGTCCGAACGAAACTATTTTGAAATTTAGTTTGAACTAGTGTGATGTGGTCATGCTAGTTTGAATTAACCATGTTTTTTAGTTTGAACTAGTTGTGCTTTTTTAGTTCAAACTAAAAAGTTACTTCAAACTAAAAAAATGCGGTTAGTTCAAACTAATTTCAAACTACTTAGTTTGGACTAAGCAAGTGTGAACTAAGCTTTTAAGTGTTGACATAGCCCTGTGTTACCCCAGAACTCAATCCCCAGGCTGTCCAGCAGCCTGATTCTCAAACATACAACTCTGGAATAAATAGGGTGGGACTAGTGCTGCCCAAATGGTGCCTAATGGGAAATATGGCTACAGCCCACCGATCAAGAGCAGGCACAAGGAGCAACAAAAGACCCAAGACCCAGAATGCAATGAAAAACAGGTGGTAAGTGTATTACAACACTTATTCTGAGACTTAACAAAGACAACTCTACTTAGACACAAAGGCACCATACATAGCTTAACAGTAATATGCTTGCATTAAACACAGTAACAGTTAAACTCTATAACATGTATTTATGTATAAACATGTATGTATTTATAAGCTATAACATTCGGCAAGTGGGGATTAGTCATTTACAGAATGGGGAGATCTCAGCTCTTAAACCTATTTCCTTCTTTAACACAATAAGGGTTTCTCACTATAAGCTTTTCCCACTGGTTTACCTAGTGTCATGGGCTACTTTTTTACGGATTGGGCCCTTATCAGCGGTTTTAAGCTCTTTGTTAGTTTCTAACTGCAGCTTTTAGCCTAGGATCTTAACTTATGATCTTCTACCCTTCCTGGGACCCTTTTCTTACCACAATCAGATGAAATCTGGTCTGCTCTCTTTCTCTTTCAATCTCAATCTCACTCTCACCACTGCCCTGTCGCTCCATCACAGTTCTCCTTGGGGACTGAAGGGATGGTGGCTCTACAGGTTCATTAAGGCTCACCATTCTGCAGTTATTGCTTCTCATCAGCAAAGGTCTCTGTTGCACTCACAGGTGCTGAAGTCCAACATTTAAGTGCCACTGGCATTTACAAAACACCGGTTCAACTGTAGCTGTCTAGCCTTGTATGTGCCTTGGAAATTTTAGATGCCTATCTTTTAGTGGCTGAGCATGTCAACAGTCGACTCTGCAGCTCTGTGCCTAATTCACATCTACACCCTAATAGGACTTACAAACTAGGCATTCCCTTTTTGAACCAAACCCAGGAGTGCACAGATCATGTTGAAAACCATAGAAAATTACTAAGAGGAGAAGGGGACTTCTGGGGGGAATATGTCAATTTTTGATGAAATTTTGTTTAAAAAAAATCAGAAAAGATTTCGATAGGGGTCAAAGAGCCATGACTTTATGGGGATGGGTCACTCCAAGTGTTTTCTTTTGCAATGACTTTGTGTTTTGAAAGTTATTGTATTTTAAAACATAAATGATAATAAATTTTAAATAAAACCACAATTCTAATGAATTCTATCAGAATGAAATACTTTGAAAACTTTATCTCACAGGAAGGTTCCACCCCCACCTCTTGTTCTGATTCAGAACAAAAAATAATTGCAAAATGTCTGAATTACCTGCGGAGCATCACTAGGAAACAACAAGATAAAATGTAATCCAGCATGGCTAAATGGCAAGATTCAATAGGAAGTCTTTCAAGCCAAACTGTGATCCTTTTGGGAGAGCATGCATGGAAACTACCCACACACTGCCTAACCCAAATCAGCACTATTCACTGTTTTCTTTTGTGACTGTATCACCTCCTGAGAAATCTGCTTCCAAGTGCTATGGTCTAAAAGCACTTCTGTTAACTCTTCTGTACGACTTTGGTCACAGGGGCAGAGGTAAGCAGAGAAGGCATTTATGAGATGCCATCTCCTTACTGCAGGGCTACTCTCCTAATTAGTGCTGCTTTGGGAATATATATTATATCTTCCACTAGGGCTTCATGTACACACACTTGTGGACTCTCTGATTTTGGCTTGAGTAGATTATTTTAATCTACCTTAAACCAGTTTCTATTCAAACTATACTCAAATAAGTGTCTACACAGGACACTATGCTGGCGTAATTAACTCGGTTAAAATTCACATGTTTAGTTAAACTGGTGCAACTCTCCATGTAGACAGTGCCTAAGACATTGGACAGGAAAAGGAATGAGGAGACCTGAATTCTTCGAGCTTATGCCAGAGAGAAAGGCATGAAGAGCTTGCCAGAAAGTGGCAGAATTGAGCAGCTTCTCATCTTTCTGCTCACCTCCCCTAAAACATGAAGGTAGGCAAAAAATTTCTTAATGGCAGTAGGCTTTTCCAGGAGGAACATCCTCTTTCACTTAACTGCTAGGCAAACATTAATACCACAAAAAAAGCAAGGAGTCTGATTCTCACAACTTACTAATGGTAAACTTCAACAATTGAATGATGATCCGTATAAATGACTTTCTATCATCTGCCTTCAATTCCAGGAAGAATGGTGGCACCTTAACCTTGACTCCTTTTTGTTTTCTTTGTTTTCAGATGGCTGTATGGTAAACAAGTTTGCTTGTTCTATGCATTTTGTGGTGTACTTTTTGGGATCTGCAGCCTGTCAACGCTAACATTACTGAGTATTGTGTGCTGCCTCAAAATTTGTTTTCCGGCTTATGGTAAATTAACTTCCTTCTCTCTGATTATTCAGTGTTTATCTCTTGAGCAAAGACTGCCATTGGCTAGTCTCCATGTCTTGGAGAAAAGTTTACATAGAAAGGTGTGTTACATGGGGATCAAATGATTTATGTATCTGTCATCCCCAATAATTGAGTTTAGTGCTAGATAAACTGAGTTTATTACATCTGAACCTACTTATGATGCAGTAATGACTCCAGAAGCGGATCATGAGGTAACTGTTAAAACAAATGCAAGATGAGGTTAAGCTGACACATCATTTTTATAGGTCATTTTGTAGACTTTGTAGATCTTTTATTTGTTATAGGTATGAACAGCATTTAAATATCTTATTCTTTTTGTGAATTGTAGTGCTATATGACCTTTTCAGATGGTTTGGTTTGTTCATTTATTCAAGTTCTTTTTATGTTACCTCATGCACTTGCTAGGATAAGAGGAATGTCAATCAATTGAGATACAAAACATAGAAAAGACAAATGTAGCATCACATTTTCCTGCTAGTCAAAGAACAGCTTTAAAATTCTAGTATCTTGTTGCAAGAGTGGAAATTGGATGAAAAGGTTGTGTGTTAGTCAGATTTTACTATGGAGTTCAACTGTGCTTGTTGTTTTTAAATGAAGTTTTTGTTGTGCTAAAACCTCACCTGGTAACTTTAGCTTAGAGGATGATTTAACATTTGATTTTTAAATCCCTGAAGATATAGTGTTGGAAGAAAAATACAAATGACAGTAATCACTGAAGCCATGCAAATGGTATTCCCCTCTTTTGTATTCAATGCCAATAGAATGACTTATTCTTAGGAAGAGAAACTTCCCAGAAAATAGGTGACCTTTTCTTGAATCAAGATGCACCTCAGCTAACAGTATCTTGTTTCTTTTCTCACCTATGCCTGACACTGAATTGTTTAAAAAACTGTAACTCTGTGGATTAAATAGTTAATGAATGTAAAAGCACACTGAAGATGCAGCACCCTTGCTAGGTGATTTGTTTCATTACTATCTAAACCAGGGGTTCTTAACCTTTTTCAGCCAGGACCCAGATTAAATTTGGGAGTCAGCTTCTTGAGCCATGGTTCAGTTTTGAATTAATAATGTATTTCATTTTTCAATTTATTAAAGAGGATCATGATGACCCACCCTTAATGGTATGGTGTGACCCATTTCGGGGTCATGACCAATGATCCCTCTAAGCGGCTAATGCAGCTGAGCAAGTTATGATGTTCTCTGAGTAGCGATTTTGTGAGGCTGACCTTTCTCCCAGCTCCCTCCCCCCCCGAGCTGGGCCAATCCCTTCCTCCCACCCCAGCTGGCCTGACCCCATCTTCCTTCCTAATCCCCCCCTCATCTCTTTCCTTCCACCTGCCCAACTATCCCCAATCCCCCTGCCCCAGGACCCAGAGCAAAGTGGCCAGACCACAGGCTTCTCCTCCTGTCCTGAGCATGCTCAGTCAGACCATGCTCAGGGTGGGTGTTTTAAAAGCTCCCAGTCTAGGGGAAGCTCTCTGCCAACTGGAAGACTGTGTCTTCTGGCCGGGTAGGGGCTGTGGCTGCTGGCCATGCATTGCCAGCATTGTTCCCTGTATGGGTGTGCGATGTTGTGCCCCCCCTGCGCAGCTTAGAGGGAATATTGTTCATGACCCGTAGGTTAAGAAGCCCTGATCTAAACTGAAAAATGGCAGATATAAACTTTGTAGGCATGTACCATGAGCTCTGACTTGCAAGTACTCTTTGCGTATTGTGTGGGGAAAAACATTTAGTGGAATCTGTTTAGGTGGTAGCCCTACTTTAATCTGGAATGAGAGTGATTGTTATCTGGATTTTTTTAGTTCAAATGTAGTGTTTGGAAGTTGTATTGTGTGTGAACCATTCTAAATTGGAGCACATTTTGAAGCTATAGGGAGCCAGGTCCACTGCTATGACCAAGGAACACACAGCACAAGGACAGGGATGTAAGATAACATGTCATTCCCTTTCGCATCACCACCCCCACCAAGTTCCGCATTAATTTGTGCTAGTATAGTTTCCTAGCATAACTCCAAGTAGCCTGAGGGTTCCAGTTTTCATCTTAAGGTAATGTGGTCTATTTCTTTTAAATTCCCTTATATATTTCCTTGCATCTTTTGTGTTTCCACACAAAATATCAATTAAATTTCAGTGAAGATGGCTCATTTATTTCACAATATGAGGGAGGATTTGCAAATAGCATTATCAGAAAGCTTGTTTTAGTACAAAGGTGGCTTGTGAGAGTCTCTCTTGCAAGTCTGATATCTTCAGTGTGTGCAAAACTACCATTAGTTGTACATCATAACAGGATAAGAGAAATTATTTTAGATAGAGCAGGAAATAAGAATTAATGTTTGAATGTCTGTGTTGAGTATTTTTTTAAAATACCATGTGCAGGCATTTGTTCATGTGTGTATGCATGTGTTCAGAGAGAGAAAAAAGGTAGGCAAAGGTGCACAAGGACCTGAAGCATCTCATATCTGCAATCCAAATTGCAGTTACTCAGGGTTCACATTATTCTGGTTGTGCTGAGATGCCCCAATCTTGGACCAGACCCCTCTTGTGCTAGATGCTATACAGAAGACAAAAGGGTAATCCCTGCCCAAAGGATTTACAGTCCAAGTTTAGGACAGGTGGAGATAGACAGAGCAGCACAAGGAAACAATGAGCTAATAGGGGTCAGCATTGTAGATGCTCAAAATGGGTCAGCATGTCAGCTGCCTAACTGTCAAGGCATCACAGTAAAGGGAGAGATTAAAGAAGGAATTTGAAGGAGGCCAATGAGACAACTTTGTGAATATTTATGTGGGACTCTTCCTAAGCATTGGAGGTAGACAAGTAATTCTTCACTGATTGTTTTATGTCTTCCAGGGAACAGATTTAAGCAAGAGCATGGACGAATCTTGATAGCCTGCGCCTGGACCTATGCAGCAGTTTTTGCCTGTTCACCCCTAGCTCACTGGGGAGAGTATGGAGCAGAGCCCTATGGTACAGCTTGTTGCATTGACTGGTATTCATCAAATGTCAACATGGTGGCAATGTCTTACACTGTGGCTCTCTTTGTCTTCTGCTTTGCCATCCCCTGTGGGGCAATTGTTACATCTTATACCCTCATTCTGATAACTGTGAAAGAATCCAGAAAAGCAGTGGAACCTCATGTCTCAGGTCCAACCAGGATGAGCAGCGTGCAGGCTGTTACAGTCAAGGTATTTAAAAATTTGTGTTCTCAAGCCACACTTTGTATACATGGGACAGCAGCATTTCGCATGCTAAAGGGATCCCAAGAGAGAAAGGAGAAAGGATAGAGGTTCAGTTCATTTGGCTTCTGAAACAACCAAGCAATGTTACCTTGTGCAGATTCACTAGATGCAAATTCATTGTTTTTGCAATAGTGGTCAAGTAGCTATGAGGTTTCTGTAGCCTTTTCTTTAGGCTCTGATAACAGAGGTATGGCAGAAGTTTTATTTGAGTTTTGTGAAATTTACAGACATTTTTACTTCAAAGTTCTAGATGTTTTACATGCTATTTTGGAAGACTATAGAATTTCTTGGAAAAGCTAGCTGAATGTAACAATACCTTGAAACACGCAGAAGAAAAATGTACTTCTTGTAGCATATGACATTATGTACCTAAAATAGTTTTATTTAGACTGAGGCTTCTGTTATGCAAGTTGCATTTTGGTGTCCTGTGTTCAGGCCATCTTTCTGTCTGCTCCCAGATCCACCTGTCTGTCTTTTTCACTTGATCTTTCTATTTTCAGGAAGTTTGAAACCTAAAATACATTCCTGCCATTCCTAGTATGACATTTTATGAGTATTATTCCAGATAGACTGTTCTTTAATGAGGGATGTGCAATAGCATTACATTAAAATATTGGCTGTAGTCCATAGATTCATTTTAATCTTGAAGTATTACTCATTAAGAGCCTGGTAGCATAATCTAGACCAGGGGTCTCAAACTCAAATCACAACTAGGGCCACATGAGGACTAGTACATTAGCCTGAGGGCTGCACCACTGAAACCTTTTCATACAAAAATAATGCAAATATTGGTAAAAATAGTGTCATTGCAGGCTGCAGGAAATAGCTTTAGGGGATGCATGTGTTGTTGCGGGCTGCAGGAAATAGCTTTAGGGGCTGCATCTGGCCCGTGGGCCGTGTGTTTGAGACTCCTGATCTGGATAAAAAGGAAAATCTGATCCCATTAAAGAAATGAAAAATAGCTAAATAATGAGACTTGTACCGTGTGCTCAGAATCAGTAAAAGGAAGAGGATTGTGTTTTGATGGGGAGCATTACAGAACATAATCAGGGGCTAAACAAAGGAACTGAGAAACATTTATGCTCCTACAATATTCTGAGGGGATACAAAGTTAGGAAATGCATTTATACTAGTAAAAATGTATTTTTTATATAGGATGCTATTATATATTTTAAAAGAAATGTAGATTAAATCTGATACACTTGTATATATTTAGAAAGGTTTTGAAATGAAATAATTTAAACTACACATGTCATTGTCTCCTATATTAAAGTTGGGGCTCCATCTAATCCAGGCCCATGGATTTTGCTCCTTGCTATCAAATTTTGCTTCTGAATTCGAAAAGAAGCTTTCATTTACATACTACAAGATTAAGGTAAAAGTATAGGCTACCAAAAAAAAAAAAAGCTGTCACATGATGCACAATTGGCTCTGATATGTATAATTTTTCTGTTCACTTCTGCAGTGTAGTTGTATGGTTTGAAGCCAATTATGCCATGCAAGGTTCTCTTTTGAATGCTCTACCATATTGTTGTTATAGTGTCACATGTCCTGCAGCATCATAGGTGTGTACAGACATGAAGCATGTTCCATAGCTTAGACTTTCAGGACTACATGTCTGAGGCTGGAGGGTTGCATGACAAAGGCATTGTGAATTTAGCTGCCTAGCTCAGGTGGGACAAAAGAAATTACACTGCAGCCACGGAGAAGAGGGGGCAATGAGGGGAAAATGAAAGGAATGCAGATACTTTGAGAGAAAAAGAAGCTATTGGCTTTAGCCAGAGAAACATCATCTTAGAAGCAACTGCAAGATACTGAGCCTATCCACATGTCCAGGAGGTCTGTGCTGGCTGAACACCACAGTCAGTCTTTTGGGTAAGAATAAGGAGCAACCATGGAATAGCGTTAGTGGAATAGCATGTGTTTTATTTACTTGAGGTAATGCACAACTCCTTTATTAAATGACTATGCACTGATTTGCTATATACTCACTTAAAAATCATAGTCTTAATAAATAAACTAGTGTTTGTTTTTCCTAAAGCTGAATGGACTTTAGAGGATGTGAATCACAGAAGCTGAGACAATCCATTTCTATGTCAAATGGATGGATAAAGGTCTGTGAGTCTATAGTGATTGGGGGAAAGGTCCCAATCCCTGTTGAACAGGAGTTCTTGGTATAATATCTGAGGCCTGGGGGTGCTCCCTTGTGGACTGTCCCATAGGTGGTCAGAAGGCACACACCCGCTGCCTGGGACCACTTCCGCGCAGGGAGCTAGTGTGGACTAACTCAGAAGTGAGTGGTCACCTCGCAAAGCGGGATAAGTTGAGGTTCAGGAGTGAACATGAGGGCATACCAGACCAGATTCTGGGTGTGGCCTGTGACACCAGCCTAGTTATTGAAGAGAAACCTGTAAACATAATCATAGGTTAATGTGGCTGTACAAGGATTCTTGTAGTCATCTAAAAAACAAAAGGGATAGATACAGGAAATGTGTGGAGGGGCATGTCACTAAGGAAGTATACAAGGGAATATCACAAGTGATCTTGGTGGATTCTCCATCACTGACAATTTTTACATCAAGATTGAATGTTTTCCTGAAAGAACTGCTCTAGGACTGATTTTCTGGAAGTTCTGTGGCCTGCATCATATAAAGTTAGACTAGATGATCACAGTGGTCTCTTCTGGCCATGGACTCTATGAATCACATGAGCTGTTCAATGCTTGAATTCACTTACAGAGCTTCCATTGACTTGAAAGGAAACAAAACTGTTCTTAGGAGAAATATGCAGTGTCTGGGTGCTTGCACAACGTGAAGTATTGGACCAGTACATTGCCCTCTGTAACTAGGAAACTGATGTACTCTTTGGCTAACTGTAAGTTATCAGGTCACAGTGGAACACTTAAGAGAAATCCCTCAAGTAAGAAGAGGAAATAGGTCAGAGGTGAGCAAACTATGGCCCATCAGCTGCATCATAGAATCATAGGGTTGGAAGGGACCCCACAAGGTCATCTAGTCCAACCCCCTACCAAAAAAGCAGGACCACTCCCACTAGATTATCCCAGCCAGGGTTTTGTCCAGCTGGGCCTTGAACACCTCCAAAGACGGAGATTCCACCACCTCCCTAGGTAGCTTATTCTGATGCTTCGCCACTTGCCTAGTAAGAAAGTTTTTCCTAATATCTAGTCTGGACCTCCCCAGCTGTAACTTGAAACCATTGCTCCTCATTCTGTCCTCTGTTACTACTGAGAACAGTCGAGCTCCATCCTCCTTGGAGCAACCCTTCATGTAGTTAAAGGTTGCTATCAAATCCCCCCTCAGTCTTCTCTTCTGCAGGCTAAATAAGCCTAGTTCCTTCAGTCTTTCTTCATAGGGCTTGTACTCCAGCCCTTTGATCATTTTTTTTGCCCTCTGCTGGACTCTCTCTAATTTGTCCATGTCCTTTTTGTAGTGGGGAGCCCAAAACTGGACACAGTATTCCAGATGTGGCCTCACCAGTGCAGAATAGAGGGGAATGATCACATCCCTTGATCTGCTGGTAATACTTCTTCTAATGCAGCCCAGTATGCCATTGGCCTTTTTGGCAGCAAGTGCACACTCATATCCAGCTTCCCATCCACCATGACTCCCAGGTCCTTTTCTCCAGTGCTGCTATTTAGCTGATCACTCCCAAGCCTGTAGCAGTACATGGGGTTTTTCCATCCCAAGTGTAGGATTTTGCACTTGTCCTTGTTGAACCACATGAGATTTCTATTGGCTCACTGCTCCAATTTGTCTAGGTCTCCCTGAATCCTGTCCCTGCCCTCCAGGGTGTCTACCATTCCCCCCAGTTTGGTATCATCCACAAACGTACTAAGTGTGCAATCTATCCCATCATCCAGATCATTAATGAAAATATTGAACAGAACTGGCCCCAGGACCGACCCCTGGGGCACACCACTCGTTACTGGTTACCAACTTGATATGGAGCCATTGATTCCTACACGCTGAAACTGTTGATCTAGCCAGTTTTCTATCCACCTTACAGTCCACGCATCCAATCCATACTTCCTTAATTTGCCAATGAGAATGCTGTGGGAAACTGTATCAAAAACCTTGCTAAAGTCGAGGTATACCACATCAATGGCTCTTTCCGCATCCACAAATCCAGTCATCTCATCATAGAAGGCAATGAGGTTGGTCAGGCATGATTTACCCCACCTGTCTGAATTTCATCAGGCCCTTCAACTCAGTCATGATCCATGGATTCTATTTAGGTGGTCCATGGAAACATTATGTAACAAGTTATGTGGCTCTGCGGCTGCTCTCTCTCCCAACTCCATCCCATCCTCCCTCCCCTTCCTCACCATGTGAGCCCTGTGGTAAAGTTCCCTGTAGGCTGTGTGGATGTGCAGCCCCCATTGCTCACCCACCCAGGAAACACTACTGGCTGCGCATGGCTGGCAGCCATAGCTGCTACCCGGTTGGAGAAAGCAGTCTTCCAGCTGCCAGGGAGCTGCACCAGGCTTGGAGTTTTTAAATCTCCGACCCTAAGCATGCTCTGAGCATAGCAGCCTGTGGCCGTTCCGATGGCTAGGTAAGGAGGCCCGGGGTGGGGGAAGGAGAACCACCAGGGAAAAGGCGTGGGGGGGTTGGCCTGAGAGAGTGGGGGGAGCCAGTGGCAGGGTGGGGGGGGTTAGGAAGGGGTTGGGGTGACTCAGAGGAGTGGGAGGAGCCAGCAGCGGGGGGGAGTTAGGGAAGGGGTTTGGGTGATTTGGGAGAGCCAGCGGATTTAGGGCTTTGGATCCCTGGGTTACTCTGCCCCCAAGAGATCAGTGTTGTGTAAACTGGCTAGAGATGGAAGGTATTTTGGCAAAAAATGTACCATCTTTGTAATAAAAAGTGTCTTTTCCTATAAGGATGTGGATTGCAGCTAAATAACTGTTTCTCCAGCACCTTCCTGACTGGAACTCTCCCCTTCTTTAGCAATCACTAACGCCGTTGGCCAAGAGGGCACTTAGCTAGTGACTAAATACTGGCCCCTTTAGCTCCAGTCCCCATTCAATTGCTCTTGAAGAAGAACCAGCCCCAAGACAAGATGAGATTCCAGATGCTGGCTCTCATGCTTCTGTCCATGATCCTCCTTTGCACTGAGGGAATCTGTGGGGCATCCAAGGCTGCAACGTGGGGAACCTATTCCATTTCCTGGTGTGTCAGGTGCTGTCCAGATACACCAAGAGACAGACCCTGCCTGATACAGCTTCCTAATAAGTAAATAGTGGCACTCACTGGTGAATTGAGATGCTCCAGGTCACACAGCAGGTTGGCAGCAGAGGAGGGAATGGAAGTCAGCTGTCCTGACTCAGAACTGCATGTTGTCCTTATGTAGTGGACTTCCCTCCTCTCCCAAGCCAGGGATACAGCCAGGAGGCTTGACTACCAGCGCCCTGTCTGTCTACAGATGTTCCTTCTAAGCTGATGAGGCAACTGAGCAAGTTATGGATGTACTTGGAGAACTGATGGGCAGCAGGGAAGAGGCCCAGTGGGGGTCAGGAAACTGGCAGGGAATTTGCTTAGCTGCCTCATCAGCTTAGAAGGAACATTACCCTGTGGTGCGCTGTCTAGAGTCAGTCCCAGCCTCAATCTGTGCCACAGGGTGGCCAGTCCCCGTGTGCAGCATTAATGGCCTATCATACAATTTTTATACCCAGATGTGGCCCTCAGGTTGCAAAGTTTGGAATAGGTCATGCTGGAATAGGTCATGCTGAGAAGTCTAGCAAGATAGTGAAGGGACAGTCTTCTTGCAAAATATATTAGTGAAAAATGTTGCCCAATTTCATCCATTTCTTGAATAAGTATTAATGGTTGTGCTAATTTAAGGTTTTGGGCTGCACTGTAAAATGTAAATGGGTCAGATTCTGACCTACTACAATTCAGCATAGTTCCACTGAAATGATCATGCACCAACTGATGTTGATCTTACCTAAGTGAGGTTGTTTTTAACATATTTTGTAAGAGGCTTTTATAAATGAAGAGCCAGTTTAATCCTTGTATGGTACAAATATCATCCAATCATTTTGTTGTCACACTTATACCATGACTGTGGTGTGAGGATCTGTGGAACAGTTAGCTCTTCCCAACTGAGCAATGGTACAAATATTAGTTTATAAAACATAAGAATTAAGGGCTTTAACACAGTTTAACTTCAGAAAAGTTTTTAAAGAGACAGTCTGTCGCTAATGTTGGTATTTGGCTTCAAGCAAATGTTCAGCACTTTTGTGTGGGAAACTGAGGTAGAGAAGCTTCCTCCTCTCTGCATATCTACTGCTTTTCTCTTCCTAATTGTGAGATCTGATAACTGACCATGGAGATAGAGTCAGAAGGGGGCTTCCTTTTGCCCTGCCATATCAACAGCAACTACTAATCTCTTCCTCCATTTGGCCAGTTCATGTTAGACCGTCCTAATACAACCAACTCTCTCACCTGCTGCTGCTTTACTGTTCTTTACTCCAATGTCCCTCCCTGATATCAGCCATTCTAACTCCAGTATCTTAGTAAATTTCTGATCTGAGCTGTGCCTCTGAAGACTGGCCCAGCCTCAGCTGAAGTCACCGAGTGTTGGATCAGGCTTATGAACCCAGATCCTGAAAATGATTTAGGCATGTAGTTGCCATTGATTTCAATGGAAAATGACTAAATCCTGTTGAAGGTCTGGATCATAGTCCCTAAAACAGCTACTTATATCATCCCTGATTCTTGCACTGTATGGGTCCAGTCCAGCTCTTATTGAACTCAACCAGAGTTTTACTACTGATGTTCCTGGGAGCAGGAGCAGGCTCTGCATTTTTAAACTGCTTTTTGCCACTGTACTTAAAAAGAGACTTACTCTAATAGCATCTGTGATGGGGTGGATACACCCTGCACTAGGCAAGTCTTATATAGCCTATGGGAACAGAAAGCCCCACCCCTTAGGTCCTGCTGGGTCTGCTTGGACTGCTGCCCCAATATAAAAGGGAGCAACTCAGCTCAGTCTGGGCTGACCAGTGAGGAGGAAGGATACCCGCTGGAGGCTCCTGAGCAGGTGCTGTCTCTACCTGGGCTGTAAGCAGGAGCAAACCTGGAGACCTTGTTGATAAACTGATTCAGCCAGAGAACCTTCCAGAGACAGACGCCTAGGATCCCATGGTCACAGAGACCTGGGAGAGGACTGCTGCAACTTACTGGGTAGGAAATAGCCTGGGGGGCCTGGAGGGGAGGACTGGGGATGTTATAGGGAACAAGTCAGTGTGTTGTGGTTTGGATCCCTGCTGACTTGGTGCCATAACACCAACACCAATGGAGCCCTGGGGCTTAGTAGAGTGGAAAGGCCTGAGCCCCCCTCCCTGGACACCACATGTGCCACGGGTTATCCTGTCTCAGAACTGACTCTTTGGCCACTGGGCCTTCGTGCCGTGCCCTGACCTGAGGACTGCATATAGACTGTGTTACTGACTCTGTAATTGACTCTGTTGTTGTTAGACCGTGATGCCCTGATGCAGGATGTTAAGAAGCATTGTGGAGGCACCCTCCTTCTTCACACCCCTTGCCATTTCCCCAACAGGGGGTGCTAGGGAAGGCTTTCCCATGAGATAATCATTTACATTTATTATCTGAGCTGCCTGGTCCGTAGTGTAAATAAAAGCCTTCAGATTAAGGCTTGTAATTTTTTTTCCCAGAGTACATTGTTTAGGAATGAACCAGTGCAAAAAAAAAAGTCTTACATTCATTAATAGGAACCTCGTGCTAACCTTTTAGTCAAAAGTAGATTTCTCTCTGTGGTGCTTTGACAATAGCAAGTTATTAAGAACATTCAGTGACTCACTAATATAATTAGGTTTTGTGAGGCTGAGGTTGGTGAACTCATGGTATTTTTATTACTAAGCTAGTAGTTCCAGTCAGCAGCCATCAAATAAAATGTGTGTCGTGCATTGTTTATTATTCTGTTCTAATCTCTGCATGGAGGTATGGATTTGTATTCTTCTAAAAGCATGTTGTGTGAGCACACAAACAGGTAAGTCCCTAGCGGAGAACTAGAGAATGCCCTCTGAGCTGGAAGTCGCACTGTTATTGATGTTGGTCCTACAAAATACCCTGATTCTGTGTAATAAAGGAAAGACCCAAAGCTCCATGAGCTTCATGTTGTTCAGCTTTGGCTAAGTATGAATTCTAACTGTTCAGAATTTCATCAGCTTTTGAAAGACAGGGTGGTTAGGGTCCTAGGCTGTGACTCAGGAAGCCAGGTCTAGTTCCTTGTTTTTCCACAAACTTTATGTATGATCTTTGGCAAGTAACTTAATCTTTCTGTGCCTCAGGTCCCCATTTATAATAGGCATAAAAACACTTTAACTCAAAGGGGTGTTGAGCGTAAGCACAATGTTTGAGTGTGAGGTACTCGATACCATAGTAATGAAGGCTGTATAAGTACATTTGATGTTAAACTAGATATTTAGCCTGATCACATGCTTAAAATTAGGCAGTTGCTTCAGTGTTTTACTGGATTGGAGCCTGCATGGTATTTATAGTACAGAAAAGTGGGCACTCAAGTGCATGGACAATACCACCTTGTGCACGCATGCACAAATAGCTAGTAAGTTGTGTGCATGTTAATGTGATTTGCTACACTGAAGAAGATTGAAAAATGTTTAGCAGGGTTACAATGTAATGAAAGAGTTTTTAAGACATGAACTGTGCTCAAGAACTCTAGAGGTGTTTGGTCACTTGTATACACTTTTTTTTTTTTTTCTCACTTTAACCATACCTATCTGATCTCTTTGCCTGCAGTGCACGTTCTTAACACACGCAGTAAATTCACTCATTTGCGTACTGAGGCAGAACAAAAGTGGATGGAAAAGACTAGAATTGTTTCTATAATTTAAATTCATTTTGGTCCATTTTAATTGAGATAAAATTAAATTGAAGTACAATACAAAAACTGTCATTTCCTCTTAGCAGCAGAACAGTACTTGTGCCACTCACATCAGTATGGAAATAAACAAGAATCTTTATCAGATTTTTACTTAACAAATAACAATGGTATATTTTAGTCTGGTCATCATAGAAGATTAAGGTTGGGAGAGACCTCAGGAGTCCCTGCTAGTCCACACCACAGCTTAAAGCATGACAGATGCCAACAACTAACACTTGTTTGATAATGCCTGATTTTAAGCATAAAAGTGCCATCTGGCTGTGGATTTGAATAGCACGTAAGCATGTATCTTACTTTAAATTACATTAACTGAGGGATCTGATCCTTTCACAACGAAAGTGTGCAGAGAGGCAGCATGGGCCCCAATTAAACCCTTAAAGTAAGGTCTAAGTTAACTTAATTAGGGGCATTGGCTTAGTGCCTGCTCTCTTTCAGCCTCGTTGAATTAAGTGAAATTGTGCCACTGACTTTAATGGGAGTAAAATTAGCTCTTGAAATGAGAGGTTCATATGCACCAGTAGAAGCATGCTTGAAAGCTCTGGTGGTTGGTTATGGCTGTAAATGTTGGGGGCGAGGCAAAGATATGTGATAGAAAAAACTTGTATGAATTACATTCTGCAAAAGAGATGAACAAGATGTGGATACAAACTCACAGCAGCAGCTTTTAAGAGGTGCTGAGCCCCTGCAGCTCCTGTTGAAGTGTTCAGTGCTATCATGGATTTGGCCACTTAGAGAAAATATTCTACTTGGAATGCATTGAGTCACTCTGACTTGTGGAAAGGACTTCAAAGCCATTTGGGGATCTCGGTGACTAGTGGTTAGACATTATTCAGTTTCCAAATGTCAGCCTTATTGGTCCGGTGCACAAAGGGGAGCAATGCAGAAGCCAAATTAAATCTGGGTTTCATCCACTGCTGGCTTGAGCACAATTACTGACTATTGAGGAAGAAGCAACAGTGCTCACCTCATTGGAAATCTATGAGACTTGCTGATAAAGGGTAGAAATGGGAATGACAATCTGCTGTCTGGCTGTTGGACTCCATGCTGTTCACAGAACCCTACTCAGCTGTTTCCTAACTTGGTAGGTTCCTAAATATTTCTCATTCAGATCCCAAGGGCCTAAATTTTGGGATAAAGTTAGAATGACTCTATAGCCCAAAGTAGTTAGGCTGCTCATGTGAGAGCTGGATTCCAGATCCCCTACTTTAAGGGCTATTTGATTATTTATACACAATGGAATGGCTTTCACAGGCCAGATTGGAGACCCCTTTTGCAGAATACCCCATAGATCAGTTGTTAGGCCATTGTCTTGGGTGGTAGGAAATTCAAGTTCAAATCCACACTGCACATTAGGAAGAGAATGGGTTTGCACCAACGCCTCACACATATTACAAGAGGGCTTTCACTCATTGGTTATGAGGAGACCCCCTCTCCTTTTTTCCTGAAAAAAGACTGACTTGGTCTAGGTCTAACTCCAGGATGACTGAAAATCCCATGCAGACACACCATTGAGGAGAAGGATTTTAGCATGTCTTTTGGATAATTTAGTTGGCTCTTGTTAAGGGCACTGGCTTTGTAAATCCTGTTCTCAGGTGCTTAACCTTCGCCATGTATCATATAGACAGTTTGAGCCCCTAATTCAGTGAATTACACTAGGCAGCAGTTATAGACAACAATGGTGACCAAAGCAGTGTTTTAAACCTTGTTCATTTTTTGACAAAGGATGGGATTCCTGCTGCTTTTCATCAAGGGTCTGGTCCTGCATCCCTTATGCATTCTAAACTCCTGCTGTCTTCAGGTCTGTGGAATCGGGTGTGTGCATATATGATAATTACAAGATCAAACCCTTTGCCAGATATCAAACCTGCTAAAAACACACTAACAAATAGACTTATTTTTAGTCCCAAAGAGGATACTTTCAAATCTTCATTTAGGATGGAAAGAAACCAGGCCAATTTGTTCCCTTTACATAATTTTTTCAGGGTCTTTGTGCACATACTGTACTTTCCATGTGTTTCTTCAGAAATGTCCCTGCAGAGTTTTGGACAGAAGCTGAATTGTATTTTTTCCCCCTGTGTTTTGTGAACAATAACTAAAGCAGAGATGACCTTACCTTATATGGATAGGTCTGTGAAGCAAATTTTCATCATCCTGCTTCCCATTCACCCTGTGACTGACGCTTCACTCTAATGGTCACGCCATGCTACAGAGGGCTGGACTGAAAATCTGGGTTTGTTGGGGATGATTCCTTGAGAGACCCCCATGTTTAACATTCTTTTTACAGAGAAAGTGTACAATGAATGGGAAAGTCCAGTTTTTTCCCCTCGTCAGCCCCAGTGCTGCTGGTATGGTAGTAAAGGAATGCAGCCGACTGTACTGATAGACAGAAATATTTACAATTATTTACAAATGTTTTGGAAGGGACAAACGTCAAAATAAATGACATGCCTGTGGAGGTCATTGATTTGTAGAGTCCAAAGTTGTAAAGGAGTGTACTGATCATCTAATATGACCTCTGTAGATGACAGGTAAGACAGTGAGTCTGTCACAGAGGCCATAGAAATCGTGGATTCCATGACTTCATTTAACTTCCACATCTGCAGCAGCTCCATAGGCATCTGCTTCAGGAGTGGCCACTGTGGCTGGTACAAGGAACTGTCTTAGCAGTGGTCCCAGGTCTTGCTCCAGGGGCCACCAGGCAGCAGTGGTCCTGGAGGTGGCCAGAGCGGTGGCCAGAGCAGCAGTCCCAGGGGCAGCCCCGGAAGCCATTGGAGTGTTGTCCCCAGGGGCCTTGGAGCTGGTAGTCTCTGGGGCCCCCTTGAGGAGTAGTCCCCGGATGTCTGTAAAGCAGTGGCACCCCAGGAGTGGCTAAAATTTAGTCAGGGGTATTTATAGTTAAAATCATGGACAGGTCATGAGCTGGGAATTTTTGTTTATTACTCATGACTTGTTCATGACTTTCACTAAAAATACCCAAGACTAAATCATAACTTTAACCACAGGTTTTAGAACTTCCAAAAAATAATTCCTTCCAAACTAGAGCATATCTTTAAAATCTTGTCTGGATTTAAAAGTTGTCAGGGATGGAGAATCCATTACAACCCTTGGTAAACTGTTCCACTACTTAATTAACCTCATTCAAAAAGTCATGCTTTATTTCTGTTCTTGAGGTGTCTACCTTCAACTTTCAGCTGCTGGATGATCTTATAGTTGCTCTGCTAAACTGCAGAGTGCATTATCAAATATTTATTCCCTGTGGAGGCACCTACAGGCTGTGATCAAGTCACTCTTAACCTTGTGTCTGTTAAGATAAATAGACCAAGTCCTGTGAGTCTATCCTAACATGGACTAAGCAGCCTGATCACTAGCATTATGTTTATATTATATCGCTGAGATCTTTGTGCCTGGATTATCCCACAGGCTGCTATTCGTAGGGGCAGTACAAGCAAGAAGTGTGCTTACTGTTTCTAAAATAGAATTGGATAGATTGTTGTGCCAGAAGTCTGAGCCTGAAGTCATAAATTTCCATGGAACCAAATTCACCTAGACACTTAAATTCATGAGTGGGTATTTTCTAGTCTGAGAATAAGATGGTTTGCACTAATCAGTTACAGTCTGTTGGAGCTTTGCCTGAAGTATGAGGGATAGATTATCAAACTGCCTTTTAGCTATAGAATAGGAGCTATGTTTGGTGGCCTTTATGGTCATAAAGTGTAATTGATGTAAAAATAGTGGTTGGCTGTAAAAAGTGTTCCCTTCATAATTGTATGCCAAATATAGTAGGTCCTTACAACTGGAGGTAAGGATGGCATAGTCACTGGGAAGGAGGTGGTCTTTCATTGCTGCCACTCTTTTTCAAGAGAGTCACATGTTGGATTTCTGATCCTGGCTGTCACTCGGAAGGCTTGCAGACCTCTCCAATTCATTCTCTGACTTCAAAACCTGGATGCTAAACTGGAAGGGACAACTTTACACAGGCTTCGGGGTAGTAGAGACAGGAAAACAAGTCAAATTATTTTGATTCACAGGAAATACATAGGGTAGAATTAAACTGTTCTGGTTTTAAAATCAAATTCTAGTTGTTAGTCACTAAAATTAAAATGAAATTCTAGTGTACAATGTGATGAAATCCTCAAAGGGCTCCCCTTCATCTTGTGCTGTTGTGCACATGACCATGGTGTCCCTGTAGGTGCATGAGTGACTAAAAGAGGATGATATGGGCATGGCTATGCCTCACCCCATGGAGTTAGCCATCCTCCACCTTAGAAATCCTGGTACTGGACAGGCTCTCCTCAGGCCTTTGGTGCTCCTGAAGGTACACAAAGCAGGGTGTAGCCTTGACGTGTATTTTGAACTGTACTTTAGCCTGTAGGCTACATAAAGTAATCTTGTTAGCATGACTAACCACTTAGAATATAACCTCAATAGTCTGGGGAGGGAGACTGCTGGCACTTGAAAATTTATAGCTAATTTTTACAGCTCAAAGAAAACATTTATACTACACAATGTCACTCTTTCTATTTAGAGCTACAACCAATATGCTTAAGTGTCCCTATAAAAGGGAGGTCAGGATGGAGGATGGATTATGATGGTTATTTTGGTATAGTGGGTGCTGAGTGAAAAGGTAGACATTTTTTTTAAAAAGTCCTTCAGTTGCGGTCAATGGTTGACAAAGCAGATATGACTGCTAGCTCTGGACTTTGATTAATGAAAACACTTTTGAGATATGTTTACTACATGGCAGTTGCAGAATAACGACCTCTTTTTCTGCCTGATTCTGCTGCAGTAAGCTTTTTGCCAAGCTTTAAATTCCAGTCAACATGCATCTGCAAACTCTTATGGAGGAGCTAGTGAACAAAATGCTACCCAAGCCACCTGCTCCAATGGTCTGATCCAAGACCTGATGACATCATTTGGAAGATTCTGTTAATTTAAGTAAGCTTTAGCTCAGAATCCAAATGAGACTCAATGGTGCTGGTGAAATCACAAGGCAATTTTCAAAACCATCGAACTCTAGCCTGATCTCATTGGAACTTTGTACTACATGAAGGGGAGAGGAGGAGGAGATATGTTGCCTTTGTTTTCCAAGCATGTCGCTTCCCTCTAATTTCTTTTGTTCACCACCTTTTTTGCGTCTTCCTATAGTTAAACAACATGTTGGTTTTTTTCCTGTGCTGTATGAGAGATCAGACTAGATTATTGTTCTGGTCCCTTCTAGCCTTTTAGTATATGAAAATCTTTTGGCCTCTGTTATCATACATTTGGAACAAGTTTCCAAGATGCTAAAGATAGTTGCACTTAACCTATTGGGTACAGTCGTGGAACAGAACAAGTCATAAAAAGGAATTGCTTTTGTACTTTCTGTTCCCAGTAAAATGCCAGAAGAGTTCAGGGTAACAGCAACTATGTGAAAGAGATTAGAAGAAGGACATACAATTTATTACCACCAAAATTGCCTTATTGATTTATCTTTTCAAAGACCACTACCTGTGTTAGCATCAGAAAACATAAAAGACTTTTTTTTTTCCTACCCATCAGAAATCTGGAGGCCTTTTAAACTCAGCAGGAACAAACATATACAAATACAACGAGGAAACAAATATATAGCAAATATTCATTTTTTTCTGCAGATACAAATTAATTTGGCTGCTAGCAAGAGTGAAATGCACTGTACCACAGAGAAATAATAGCAAGTTGTGTGATTTATGTAAAGCACAGTATGAAGTGCCTGTTAATGAGTCTACAACTTCAAATGCAGCCTGATTCTTCCAATGGGTTATGACAGGTGCTAAAGTCTTCGCTTAGAAGCTTTTTCAAAATATTGAGTATAAATCAGACAATACCTTTCAATTTCCTCCATTAAAGCTACCTTTTAGCCTTGCAATGTGCTATTATTAATCAACTGCAATAAGGCATTCCACACAGGCAACCAGCTTGGCTTAACAAAGACATCTTCAGTGAGCTTAAACACAAAAAGGGAAATCTACAAGATTCTGCTGACCAAGGGCTGCCCACTCTTGTGCCCCCCCACCCCACCCCACCATAGTGATGCCTTGCCTGGGAGGGTGGAGGAGTGCTTGGGTGTTGGGACCTGGGCTGGCAGATCCTCCAGGTGGTACTGGTGGTGGGGCTGGTGCAGACCAGCCAGCCTTGGGGGCAGGAGAGGGGATTGGCGCTGGGGGGGGGGAGGGAGCCTAGAGCCTGCAGCCCTGAGGGTCAGCAGTGAGGGAAGGAGGATGGTCAGGGTTGGGGAGGCCTGTTTGGTATTGAGCAAATGGGGCTCACAGACTGGCTAACTGCAGGAGTAGAGTGGTGCTGGGGTCCAAAAGAGCAGCCTGCCCGATGTGTGGTGGACACTCAGGCTGGTGGTGATCAGATATATTTTTGCTGGGCTCACGGGGCAGGGCCCCCTTGAGCCCAGGGCTGCAGCCCTTAAAACCCGTTTATTGATCTGGCTCTGTTTACAAGAAGTGGAAGCTTGGACAGATTACTAGAAAGGAGTATAAAAATATTGAACATACAGGGGTGAAATCAGGAAGAACAAAGCACAACTGGAATTCCAGTTAGCAATAGACACGAAGGGCAACAAGAAAGATCTTGCACAGTATTTTTTCCAGCAAGGTAAAGAAGTGTGGGTCGAATGAATGGACTATAAGGTGGGTAGAAAATGAGGTAGATCATCAGGCTCTACTTCGAATGGAAGAATTTGATGCTCTGCTACAAGCTGGGGACTAACTGGTTAGGCAAGTAGTTGTGCAGAAAAGCATTAGGGGGTTACAGTGGACAGGAAGCTGCATATGAGTAAATAGTGTGTGCCCTGGTTGCCAAGAAGGCTAATGGCATAGTGGACTGCATAAGTAGGAGCATTGCCAACAGATTGAGGGAAGTGATTATTCCCTCCATTTGGCCTTGGAGAGGCTAGATTTGGTCTCCTCCCTCACTAAAGAAAGTATGTAGACAAATTGGAGGGACTCCCATAGAGGGCAATGAAAATGACTAATGAGCTGGGACATATGAATTAGGAGGAGAGGCTGAGGTGAACTGGGCTTATTTAACCTACAGAAGAGAAAAGTGACAGGGAAACTGATAGCAGCCTTCAAACTATCTGAAGGGGAGCTCCAAAGAGGAGGGAGTGAGCCTATTCTGAGTGGTGACAGATGACAGAACTAGAAGCGAGTCTCAAGTTGCAGTGTGGGAAGTCTAGGTTGGATGTTGTGAAAAAGTCTTTTTTTCATTGGAGGGGTGGTGAAACACTACAATAGGATACCTAGGGAATGGTGGAATCTCCATCTTCAGAGGTTTTTAAGGCCAGGCTTGACAAAGCCCTGACTGGGATGGTTTAGTTGGAGTTGGTCCTGCTTTGAGTAAGAGAGTGAATTAGATGACCTTCTGAGGTCTCTTCCAAACCTAATCATCTGATTCCAGGGGCATCACTGGTGCCGGACTTATGGGGCTTAAGCCCCGAGTCCCGACTCCAGAGCCCTGGGTCTGCCGCGGCAGTGGGCGCTTAAGCACGCGAACCCTGAATCCTGGCACCTGAGCCCCAGGTCTTTTTTCTGAGCCAGGGGTGCTCCTGTACGATTCTACAAGAAGTGGCTGCATTTCAGTGGTAGGTGAAATGATTCTGGTTTACACAGGAGTGCAGATAGCATGGGTATGGAGGTGGCTAGATACAGAAGAATTCTTATTTCCTGCCTGTTACTAGCATGGATTTCTGTCATGTTCAGTGAGCTGACAATGAGAATAGCAAAGAATCTTCTAGATCACCCAGTCTGTACTTCCAGCCTCCTACCACTCTTTCTTTGTAGACATGCACTCCCACCCTTGTATTCAGACCCTTCATGTAAGCTCTGTGGAGGGACAAGTTTTCCAGTGAGCTCTGTAGCATGATTTAGGAGTTTCCTTCCTGAGTCTAATAAGAGGGAAGGGGGAGGGAGCTGGGGGCCTCCATTCTGAAGTCCAGAAATGGTGGCAAGAGCTACCACCTCCCCACAGATCCCTAAGAAGAAATGGAAGAATAGGAAACAAGGGAGGAGTGTACATGTGAGCTGAAGGGAGCAGAGACTGTCCATGGTAGCTTAGTAAAAAAACAACAAGGAGTTGTGTGGCACTTTAAGACTAAGAGATTTATTTTTTGCATGAGTTTTTGTGGGAGAAGATCCCACTTCCTCAGATGCTTCGAAGATGGGTGAACTTGCAGAAAGGAATGAAACTAAATGCAAGGGGGTGTAAAACATAGGATCAGGTCATACAGTAACAGCAAATCAGAGCAGTTTTCAGGTTCAAACCATGGGAAGCCTGAAGTCAAATTACCTTTCATAATGGGAAAAGAACCCATAGTCTCTATTAAGTCCTGCTTTCACAGAATTTAGCTTGCATATTAATTCGAGTTCAGCTGTTTCTCTTTGAAGTCTTGATGTCCCAGGTACATCTCTAACGATAGTCGTTAACAAATCAGTCATCAAGTGATTAGGAAGATGGAAGTGCTCAGCAACTGGTTTCTTTGTTCTTTGATTTGATTTTAGCGGTAATGTATCTGGTGTCTTTAAAGAAAGCCATCCTTCCTTCTGCTGTATGCATTTCTCCTCCCTTCACCCCCACATACACTTTATTGTACTTGTTCCTTGAAAATAGCTCATCAGAAAGCACTAAACAATGTACAACCAATCAATCATTTAAAGGCTTGAAATTCTTAACTTGCTCATTTTGATGAAAGGATGCCTCCTTCAGTGCCACAGCATCCATAATATCAAGTCTCATGAGTATTTTGAAATTCTTCACCCAAGTGGCGGCTTTTATCATGCTTTTTATATTGGAATTGGATAGCTTCTAAACGCTTATGTGCAAATACTCAGCTTTGTGCTTTTAATTTTTTTTCCCACAGAGCACATGGATTTAGGCACAAGTGTGTTCATAAATACGCTTGCATCTTTGTGGAACGTATGCCCTCCATGTTTTATATTATACAATATAGAACAACTTCCATTGTCTAAACATCCTACATTTTAAAAAGGGCCAAGGTCCCTCCAAACAGATCAGTTCTACTGAAAATTCCCTTCAGTTCTAGTCTTCAATTATCCAAAGATATTGTATGTCAAAGGTGACCAGATGTCCCGATTTGTAGTGACTGTCCCAATATTTGGAGCTTTTTCTTATATAGGCACCTATTATTCCCCAGCCCTTATCCCAATTTTTCACACTTGCTGTCTGGTCATCTTGTGTGTGTGTGTGTGTGTGTGTGTGTGTGTCCATCATTGCATTCAGCTATTCAGAGCTATGCTGTATATATACAATTTTTAGGGGCTTATGTTTTCTTGTAATTTGGAGCATACAGATTTAATTAATGTAATTATTGTGAAAGATAGTTGATTTTTATCCAGGTTTGTAGGTCATGCTTAATAGTATGCTGTCTGACCACCTCCCAGTACTGTAGATCTTTTCTTAATTAATTCCTTTGATATTAATAATAGTTCTGACTTTTTTAAAGTTGCCTTCCATGACTGGGTGAGGTCTTGCCCTGTTTGAATCTGGAATAGTATATTTCATCTGGATGTGAAATGATAAGACTGTTAACCACTCATATGATTTGAAGAGTCCCAGCTGCAGTGCATTTCAGAATTCTGTTAAATAATGCAAGCAGTTTGGTCATCCAAGATTCTCCCTCACTTTGGAAATACCCGTGAGCCTTAATAAGCTTGTAATGAATTCACGGATGCCACTTCTGTTTTTTCTCTGCTTTGCATCTGTACTCATTGGGCGAAACAAAATGGAAGAATTTTAATTGATCCATGGGGGCAATCTTCTGGAAAACCAACCATGATTCAGACGTGCAGTACTCAGAATGAGATGTTTGTATATGGCTTACTTTTCACAAAATATTGCAGGAGTGTATAATAAGGTAGACTTTCCTCAACATGTATAGCTAATTCTACTGAGTTCTGCATACCGGGCTTTTAAAATCCCTTTAGTGAGGATGGCTGGCTGGAACACTTGTAATTGAACTCTGAAAGGACACATCACACCAGCAGAGTTTATAAGCAGACATATATGGGTTGAGTTTTCTTAAAGCGAATGCTCACTCCCTTGCTTTCCTGTTTTCCATCTAGTTTCTCACTGATTATTGTTAATAGTAGTACAGTAGTGAATTTCAGTGGGTGGAGGTTGTGATGAAAGACTGTTGCTCAGGAGAGGAGAAAGTAGCAAAGCTATATTTGTACTGCACCATGGCTTCTCAACTGCAAGCAATGATCTAGGACTTCATTTTTCAATCTTGCGAGTTCTTCATGAGTTGTTTGAAAGGCCTGTACTATTTTTAAAGGAAAAAGACAAACATTTTATTTTCTATTTTGTTTCATAAAATATAGCAATGTTCTTATGCTTGTTGATGCTTTAATCTTCCTATTTACAAATATGATGGCAAAAATAACAAAGATGGAATCCTAATGTCCACATGTAAAAATACATGTTCACTTTTATGCATTATTAACTGCATATGCAAATGAGTTTTTACATGGCTAGATATGCATTACCGTGGTTGCATATACACTCTCAGTATGTGGACAGATATCTACTTTTGCATACACATGTGAGGGATTTTCCATTGAAAATTTGGTCCACAATGTCCTTCCAAAAATTATCAAACTAATATTCAGACAAATTATTCTTTTAGTTAATTTTTGATTTTGAAAAATTTAGGGCTTACCTTTTAAAACTCAGTGTAAAATGTTAATGTTTAATAGTCTTATGATATGAGATAATTTAGTATCTATCTTTCATGTGTGTGGAATCAGTTATGTATTTTGTGAACAACCTATGCTTTGAAAGGAATGTATTTTCATTTCACAGATACACAATAATCCTAAAAGCTGAAGATGTGAATCAATTGTATGTTTTGTGTAGTTTGAATTTCTTGCTTAAAGACAGTTAATGATCCTTATTTTTCAAATAAGATTGACCTCAGTGTATTTCTCCCTCTTCGGAATAGATTCATTTGCCGAATGTAACATCATTGAGAGTTATCGATGATAGAGACATTTTGCTAGTTTTTTCCTCCTCTTTAATGTTTCATTATGATCAATGTGAGAAACTTTCCAATTTCAGAGAGAATATGCATCTCTCTCACGTTGGTTACATTATGGGGCATGAGATTTTGACTACCTTTATTTTAGCAGATGTAGCTACAGTTTTGGAGCCTTAAAATGTCTTCTGTCATGCAGGGGCTTTCCTGCTTCATACAGAAATCTGCTAAATCATTTTGATATCTTGTAAAAACAGCCAGTCAATCCTGCAGGGCAAATGAAATTTTTCTTTAAGACTGTGAGAAAGTTAGTCATAAACTTACCCAGTTGCCCCAGTTGATTTGACAGTCTCCTGTGGCCATGATTTCTAGAGGCTGACTTTTGCTTTGTGAGCAGTAACCTTTCCCTTCCCTTGTTATAAATGTACTGGCCAGGAACATCTTGACTAAGTGGGTAGATTAAAATACTGAAGTGTTCACATTTAAGAAGATTTCATAATGCCCCATTTATTTAAAGTCTCTCTAATCCAGGAATACTAACTACAGTATATACTCAGAATGTAGTCTTCAGTTGAACTGTTCTGAACCAGATTCTCAGTTGCTGCAAATAGCTCTCTTGAGATGTGCAGAAATATATGGTTTTATAACATCTTAGCATCTGGGCTTTCATGTGCAGGTAACTTTTAATTGTGCAGCTGGTAAAACAGCTTTTCCATTCTCTACATCTCCTAGAGATGTAATAGTTTAATCCATTCTCCTTTCTTCAATGTTTTCATTGCAGTCTATTAATGTTTTCCTTTAATTCTCTCTTCAAAACTTAATTCTTATTCACCGATACATAGATTCAAAGGCCGGAATGGACTGCTGTCATCATCTAGTCTGATCTGTTTGTGCAACTGAAATTTTTTTTCTCCAGAAACTGGATTAATGTGTGTTCTTTAGAAAGGGAACTAATCTAGTTTTAAAGACTCCAAGTGATGGTGAATCAACCACTTCCGCTGACAAGCTGTTTTAATTACATTCACTGCTAGGATGCCAAGCCATGTTGCCAATTTTACCCACATAGCTGCACAAAAGACACCATCAATAGGGCCTAATTAATCCAGCTACTCCATCAAGGGCTTATTCACCTGCCCATCTACCAATGTGCCATCATGTGCTGCAATGCCTTTCCCTCTCCTCCACCTCCCGCCTTATACATTGGACAGACAGGACAGTCTCTGCGCAAAAGAATAAATGTACACAAATCTGACATAAGAAATAACATTCTAAAAACAAATGGGGAACACTTTGATCTCCCTGCTCTCTCCATTGATGATTTGTTAATAGCTGTGCTCAAACAAATGGATAACAAATCAGTGCTTTAAAGAGAAACTACAGAATTAGAATTCATATGCAAATTTGACTCTGCAAATTCAGGCCTGAATAAAAACTGTGGAGTTTTTTTTTCCCATTACAACAGAGAATTTTGCTTTCCTTGTCCCCCACCTACCTCCCTGCTAATTGTTGTACTCAACTGTTTGAATCCTACCAACTGCTTTGATTTGCCATTATAGTCTGACTTGATCCTATAAGTTATACTTCCCTGCATTTATTTTGCCCCTGTTCTATAAGTTCCCCATCTTCAAGCATCTGAGGAAGTAAGATTCTCTGTCACAAAAGCTCATGTGATAAATAAATGTTTCGTCTTTAAAAAGGCCACCAGCTTCTTTATTTGTTTCACTGTTAGAAAACTATCTTATTTCAAGGCTTTTATTCCTCTGGTTAGATTTCTGCCAATAAACTACAGTCCAGTACTAACTACGTCCCCTCCAATGCTTGACCTTAACCTCCTTCCAATAAAATAAAATAGTAAACTAACAAGAAACGTGATGCAAAAAATCAGATGCAACCTGATTCTTCCCCTTCTCTGTCTTCATTCTTCTCTCCTCTATGTTTGCTTAACTCAGCATGGCATGTAGATGCTATTTATCTAAAACACCTGTATAGGGACCTCAAGCTGACCTCCATTTATATTCATACAATGTTGTTAGAGCAATAGTGTCTATGAAGAATTTTACGCCCATGGAAACAATATACAAAATGTGCTCGTTTTTGCATGAGGAAAGAAATTTTGCATGTTGATCATTTGTAGGACGACATGAGAAAGGGATAATGTGAAGAACAGTGCATGAATTCATGACTTGTTTATGAACAGAGATGGATTTAAAAAAAAAAAGTCTGCCTCCAAGCTGAGCTATATTGTCTAGACCTTAGTCAGTGTATGGTAGTGGTCAAACTCCTGTGCAGGCAGGAGTGAATATTTTCCAGCACGGTGTAGGAAATTGTTATCATTACTTTACTTTTTTATTCTTTTGAGTTCTTACACATGCCATGTGATATATATTTTACAAAATTGCATGACTCATTGAGAAATAATGACCTAAACCTGGATGAGCACTAGATACTTGGAAATGTTTCATTTGGAAAAGTATGTAGATTGCTACTACAGCTAGTCCTCGTTTAGTGACCCCTCAGAGTTATGACCGGCTCTCTGATGAGTTGGTATTATGGCAATGTACGAGAACTCGCATCAACTCTCTCAGATTACCTATATTTACAGTACACTATGCAAACTAAGTTCAGTACATTAGAGCTTAAAACATTTAAAATATATATTAAAAATGTTATAAATGATGCAAAGGTGACATTAAAACTATCTACTGATGGTTGAAAAACCCACTACCAGTAAAGTACATTATGCCTGAAATACCGGTAAGGGCTGCTCCTCGTTTAGTGACCAATTCGTTTATCAACCAGGTTTCAGGAACGGAACCCGGTCACTAAGTGAGGACTACCTGTATACTGCTTAGGGTATTAGCTCTTTGGTGCAAGGACTGACATTTCACCATGTCTATGCATGGTAGGTAACATTTCATGCTGGGGCTTCTAGTCACTGCCTCAATGCAATAAATAAAATAATCCTGTGCTATATGTAATTATACATTTTGTTTCTTTCATTTGCCACTTGTCTTGATTTCAACCACATTTAAGCTTTTTTGGGGCAGAGAGTGCCTTTACTGTGTCTGTAGAACACCTACCAGAGTCGAGCCCTGATTTGGTAGGTGTTAATTTAATAAAAATTAATAATTTTCCATTAATCCTTTCAGTCATCGGAAGATAACCATTATTAACATTGTTTGATTGTAATCCTTGTCCTCCAGCAGTAGTCCCATGCACCGAAGGCCACCGGAGTCAGCAGAAGTAATTTTTCTATTGATTCCAGTAGGCTTTGGATCAGGCCATAGGTTCCTGGATACTCTTTACAAACCTTAGAAAGTTACTTGTTGCTGTAGGGAATGATTTTATTACTTAGAAAGGACATCTTAACAATCTAAACTCATGCATATCCTTTTTGTTAGGCTTATGATGTTCTCCAAAGTCACCTTTTCAAACTCTCACCCAGTATCCTCTACAGGCAGTCTCTCAGCCAGAGCCATATTTCCCTGGTTTCCCATATTTCTGGGTTGGTGTCCTCAGACTTACTGCTACTGCAGTGTCAGCAATGCCTATATACAGCCTGAGACTAAAGTTAGCAAAATCATTACTTTTCTTATTTTAATATGTGGAATGCTTGGCCCGAAGCCCACCATTACATTATAAGGTCACAAAGTCTGTTCCTGCTTGAGTCCAATGTACCAGTTGTCCTGCCTGTGCTTTCATTGGATAGCTGTATGTGCATAATTTGCCAAGTAAGGCGATATCACCTTCAGCAGAAGATATTCAAGGCCACATATGACATACATCTATCAAGAAAGGTTTAATAATAATTCAGTCAATGACATTAGGGAGGGAATGTGTTAGATCAGTGGTTCTCAAACTTTTGCAGGTCGTGACATGCTTGGGAGTGTATCATGACCCTAAAGGACACACCAACCCATCCCACTTCAATCCCAGGCCAAATCCAGCTGTGTCTCTGGCTCTCTGCAATACTTACCGCTGTGTGGTGACACAGTAATGTGTCCTGACATAGTGGTTGAGAACCACTGGGTTAGATGAGCCATCAGATCTCCCCATATTGGTATGAAAATTACAGGCAATTACAATCATTTCTCTATGGGGAATATAGCTGATAACATAAGTAAAAGGAATGCACAAAAATACAAACAAATCATGCTGAATGATCATTTCTGGATAATGAGGAATTTAGGTTTCTAAATCACCAGCATGTTCTTCTCAAATGCTATCTTTGTTTTTCTAGTCAAGGACCAATGTTCTTACTACTTAAATGTTTATTTGAAACCTAAATGTGAAAGTCCAGAATCTTGTACATTTTATAAAATGTTTTTGGTTGAGACAAGGTTGTACAATAAATATAATATTGGGGAACGGATAAAATTGTGAATGCAAACTAAGACACATGTCAAGAACATTTGGCTTTAAAAGATAAGACTGGTATATGGCTGCAAAACTGAGATCATCCACCACTACTATACAGTTCAGTTTGAAAAGTACCCATCCTTGTTCCTAAAATTCTACCATATGATCAATGTGTCTTCAGGACATAAACACTCAGCAACCAAAGGTTTACTAAATAAAAATTAAGCACATAAAGATCTAATTAACAATTACTTAAGCCAACTTATCACCCCGCTTCATTCGTTCAGGGGCACATAAATATCTGTTTTTTGTAGTAAATGATTGAGGTTCTCAATTTACGCCATATTTTAGTGAAATCAATCTCCTCTGCTATGCAAGAAACATTTGCAAAATATGATCTTGTAGATGGTTTCCACCATTCTTTTTTTAATATTCTGAATCAACTCTTTGGCTTTGTCTATACTGAAATGTGGTGGTGGTGGGGTGTGTTGGGGGTGGGGATGGAATGAGGTACTGTATCTGTGTATTTTCCTCAATGCTGCTGTACAATGTATGTACACTGCAGTTAGATGGGGCTTGCATCGGTGCATTTTACCAAGGTCACACTTTTGTTGGTCCTATTTTGTACTTGTGCACACAGTGCATTACTTTGAGCTAAGTTCCAAAGGGGCAGCTGTGTTAGTCTAGTCTAGCAAAAAAAGAGTCCTGTGGCACTTAGACTAACAGATTTATTCTTTGCACTGTTCTGATTTGCTGTTACTGTATGACCTGATCCCATGTTTTACATTCCCTTGCATTTATTTTTTTTTCCATTCTGTACATTCTGTCATCTTCAAAGCATCTGACCAAGTGAGATTTTCTCCCATGAAAGCTCATGCGAAAAATATATCTGTTAGTCTTTAAGTGCCACGGACTCCTTGTTTGTTTGTTTTTAAATTGAGTTCTCACCCAAAGACGCTTAGCTCTTTCATCCGACTGGTTACAGCTGATTCAGTATTGTTTATATTTTTTGGTAAGAGTAATTCAGAGTATTTGACCAAATGTAATTCATTTTTGAGAAATGCAAAATAATTCACATTTGCCACTTTGATGCCCATTCATCTAGTTGTGTTGATCTCCCCAAGTCTTGATTAACATAGTTTATGTAAAACAAACAAGGAGTCTTGTGGCACTTTTTGTGATCTCTCTCAGAAAGGCTCATGTGATATAAACATTTGTTAGTCTTTTTAAAGTGCCACAAGATTCCTTGTTTGTTTTTGCTGAACTAGACTAACATGGCTGCCTATCTGGAAATAGTTCATGTGGTAACTATCTGTATGTGTTGCCACTTCATAGCTTAATCTCACAATCCTAGGTCGGGGTGGCCAAACTTATGGAACTCAAGAGCTGCACAAGTTGATTATTAAACCTTCGAGAGCCGCACTGAGACATATAACCACATATTCTTACCTACTCCCTACTAAGCTTAAAATTCACTGAGCACTTTAATTTTATCTTAAAAATAGGGCAAATGTTGATCCACTAATGGCAGATTCTAATAATTATTTAAGATTACCATGAAGCTAGGCCTACACAGTAAAAAATTTAGCTGTTGCTAGATGTAGAACACTACAGGCTTGTGGCAAGTTTTTTTTTTTTTTTAAATCTGGGCAGTAACTTATCAATGCAGCAGGTAAAAGCTCTCTCAAATGCTGATCTCTATTGCACAATGTTTTGAATTTCATTGTGGAATATGATGCTTCACAGCAGTAAGTTGTGCCAAAAACTGAAAGTAATCTATGTTCAGTTTTATACTTTTCTCCTTTGTATTTTCATTTCTTAATATTCCACATCATGTTTAGGACTTGTAAAACATGATTTTATTTTACCAACGAGTAAGCTGTATTAGGGCCTACGAGAAAATCTAAACATGCTATGGCTTCTCTGACCATGTCATGCTTGTCTCCCCCACTCCCTGTTGCTGCTTCCCTGCTGTCTCTTACCACGCTGCTGCTTCTCTGCTCTCCCCAACCAGGCCATATTTCTGCCTCTCACCCCATCCCAGCACCTACCATGCCCCTGCTTCCCTGCCAATATTTCTGCCAGTAAACTTGTTCACTAAAATACTCATGGACAGTGAAAACAAAAGGTCTGAGGACTCAATCAGAAACAATTAATTTTAAAATGAGAGTAACAGTATGGGAAAATACTGCACTCATCTTAATCCTGTGAAAAGATGTACACAGGGACACTTTTTCAACTGTTCAGAATCACAAAAGATCAATGAGAATTCATGGGGACAGAAAGTGCAAGATCAGAGCCTGTTTCAGTAAATGCTTTGGAGGCCATGCACAGAAGATACTATGGAAAAAATCCCATTGAGTTCATTCAGTTTGGCGTCAGGCCCTGTATAAATTCTAAATATCAATATTTGGTTTTTATAATACAAGGTAAAATCTTTATTGGTCAGACATTTTTTTCAGAAAGTTTACAAACACAATTTTCCATCCTCAGCCCTTCACAACAATTACTCTTGTCTAATGGGCTCAGATACCCACAGAGTCATTCATGAAGACTGCACTGAAATATAAATAGATTTTGACTATACAACAAAAAAGAATTAATATATATGAATGCTATTTAGTCAGTAGAAGTATAGTGCTGCTATTGAACTTTGCAGTGAATGTAAATTATCTTGGTAATTGACTTAGTTATTATATTAATTAAAATTTTCTTATAAAATAAACGTACTAGGAGTTCCTTCTGCAAACAGATGACATACTGATGTCTGCAGCACACTTGTTCAATAGACTTAAGGAATTTTTTTCTAAAGCCAGTTTTCAGCAGTGGTGGTCTATCCTAAGTCTGAATCATTTTGCATGCTGAAAATGAACCATGATCCATAATAAGTACTTGTAACATTCTTTAAATAGAAGATTTTTTTAATAACCTTTTGACAGTAGCCAGTGGTTTTAGATGTAACACTTGTATCAATTTTCAGTCATTTCTGATTATTCTTATTTAATTCTCAAAATAGAAATACAAGAGAAATAATTTTGCATTATATTACAATACCTAGAAATGCCAGGTGATTTTAAAAAAAAGTTAATTTACAATTGCTTTTCAGGTTTAAATTGCTAATTATCATCACTTATTGGTAGTTCATTGTGGATTTGTTCTTGATCAATTTATGTTGCCAGTTTTAAAAATATTTACCCAGAAGACAATATCAAAAAAGAAAAGTATTTAAAAAATCATGCACTGATGTAATTAAAGACTGTATCATAATGCGCACAGAGAAGGAGGGTAGAATTAATATTGTGGGGGTAAAATGTGGAATCTGGCAGATACGTGCTCCGAGTGCCTGTCTTTACACCTAACTGAGGAGGTTGGCTTTCCCTGCTGGCTCTGACAATGCTGCCCCTCCCCTCCCAGCTCTTACCAGGCTGCTTTTTTCTGCCCGTGAGGCTCTCACAATGCTGCTCTGCCCCTCCCCTCCCCTCCCTGCCCCGCTCTGACCAGGCTGCTTTTTCCCTGGGGGCTCTCCCAGGGCTCCCCTCCCTCGGCTCTGACCAGGCTGCTTTTTCCTGCAGTTCTCACAAGGTTGCTCCTCCACTGCTGGTTCTCACCCTGCCACCGCCTCTCTGCTGTCCCCGACCACTGCAGATTTTTCGCCCCTGGCTCCCCCCACGTTGCCCTTCCCTCCTCGCTGTCCTGGGAGCCGCAATTTTTCTTTAAAGAGCCACATGCGGCTCACGAGCCGCAGTTTGGCCACATCTGTCCTAGATCATCCAGGAATGTACCAACCACCACCAGTTCTAATATGGAGATGTGAACACTGTTTACCCTTTGCCATGTTAAAGAAGTAGCTACTATTCCTGCTCTTTGTGTGGTCCTTTTGCCAGTTTGTAATCCACTAAAGTATTTTACCTCTTACCCCACAACAATCTCTTTTCCAACAACGTCTTTGTCAAAGTTTTTTGAAAACTCTGTATGTCACCTAGTTTCCCTTTGTGATGGAGTGTATAAGCCCTGCATTGACCTGGATGTGATTAAGGAGTCCCACCCTACTGTACCTGCATGTCATGTCAGGAAATGGAGGTTTTAAAATTAGTTCAAAAGAAGGAAATTCCATCAGCAGTAGGCAACCCTGGAAAGAGAACAGGTTGTTGAAGGGAGTCTTGGAAAACAGCAGGGAGAGGTATGGTAGCTAGCACAGGCTCTCTTCTCACAGAAATGGAAGACAGACTCCTGTGCTACAAAGAGGGAAGAGGCTGTATCTTATGACTTTGTGTGTGAGACCCAAAGAACTTTAGAGTAGTCTGCAGCTTACCCAGGATACCTCCAAGATTTGAGGACAAATATCTTGGCTAAAACTGACACAGGCTTTTTTTTTTTTTTCTTCACCCTTTTGTTTGATCACTTTTGCTGATTTTGGATTATTTGTCTGTTTCACTTGGGAGAAATAGTCAGAAGGCCTCAGTTGATGGGCTGAGAGCCCATTTTTGCTAGGTTGGCAATAAATGCTTCTGATAGAAGGACTAGACTTGCATACGGGCACTTTTCACGTGATGTAGCATCAAAAGAGGGTGCTATGATTGGGGGGTGATCCCTGACACCTTCCTTTCACAAATTTTTGATCTGCTTAAAAAAATTTAGTATATGTATGATTTTCTGTTACAAACTCTGTTCTTTGGTTGGTATCAACCATGTCAACAGTCAGTGATGGGACACTAAATTGAGAGGACTCTGAGTTACTATGTATAATTATTTCCCAGGGGTCTGACTGTTTGGTCTTGTCCACATGTTTAGGTCTCCACATGCTCAACTGGTTGCCATATTTGGGATCAGAAAGGAATTTTCTCTAGGGCCAGATGGCAGAGATCTTGGGGGAGAAGGTTGCCTTCTTCTACAGCATGGGGCCCTAGTCACTTGCATTTTAAACTAGGGTACTTTATTGGATTCTCTGTAATTTGAGGACTTCAGTAACTAAGCCAGAGGTCATGGGGATATTACAGGATTGGGTGGGTAAGGTTCTGTAACTTGCAATGTGCAGGCAGACAGAATAGATGAGCATGCTGGTCCCTTCTGGCCTTAGTGTCTTATCAATCACATTGATCTACATATTTTATGATTCTGTGTTTAGCTGTCTTTTCAACCAGTTTAAATGTTCACTGACCTATGATTCTCAGGATCATGCCTACTACAACTTAGATACAGGTATGACATTTGGTATCCCACAGTCCTCCAGAGTAAGGGCAGATTTTAATGAAAGACTGCATATTTTTATTAGCTGCTCAACCACTTCATTCTTAATATCCTTCAGAACACTTGGATGAATTCCACTTAGTCCTCATGACTCATTGCTCATTTATTTTTGTGGACAATTTACCCAGGGTCATTGTGGATTCTTCACCACTGACCGTTTTAAAATGAAGATTGGATGTTTTGCTAAAAGATATATATGTATTTTTGCCTGTGTTGTACAGGAGATCAGACTAGATTACATTGTCCCTTCTGGCTATGGAATCTATAAATAATGAATTTCTCCATAACCACTTCTTTTGACGCCTCAGTTTCTGACTAATTCTTATTTCTTGCCTGAGAAGAGCCTGTCTGAGGCTAGTATGTCCCCAGCATTCTCTGGTGCAAGCACTAATGCAGACAAATAATTCAGCTTCTTTGCAATGTCCTTATTCTCCTTCACTTCTTCCTTTACACTCTCTGGTCCTGATATATTTAAATAATTTCTTGCTGCTTGTTTTTGTCTTTGGCTAGTTGTTCTTCAGTTTTTCTCTTAGCCTAAAATATATTTTTAACCTTTTAGCCTTCACTTAAGTTGAACTGATACTCTAAAAGCACAGCACCTTCCTGAGGCCTAGCATAGCTAAACTGAAATCTTACAGGCCTCTGAGTATAGGTCTTGCATTAGTTTTCCTCGCTTATATATCTAATATTCACCAGAGATACTGTGATTTAATGAAGAACTATCAATTTAGCATAAGGCAAGGGTTCAATCTCCATTATTTATTCTATTTTGTTAGTTTTACAAGGTTGTATTTCCATTTTTTGAAAGATACTTGATTAGCTGGAAGAACCTATTCATGATCTTGACAGCCTTCCAGTAGTGTAAAAATGCACAATTTAACTGCACTAGTTTTCCCCATGTTTCCAGGTTCTTTATTGTTTTAGGGATGCAGTCCTTTGCGATTCTTTTATCCTGTGCTTAAGCAGCCTGCATGCTGAATTTTTTAGGATTTAAATTTCCTTTTTGACTGAAAGGCTCTTTTTAACTAGCTTCCTCAGTTTGTTATCCCTATTTCTACTGTGTATTGTCACTAAGATTTTGGACTGATTTTTCTTACAATATACTTAATTATCCTGCGGTCATTATTACTGTTTCTCATCTATGATCACTACTTAAACCAGGGGTCTCAAACACATAGCCCATGTGCCACATGCAGCCCCCAAAGTTATTTCATGTGGTCCACAATGACACTATCATTACCAATATTTGCAATATCATTATATGAACAGGCTTCAGTAGTGTGGCCCTTGAGCTAATGTACTAGTCTTTATGTGGCCCTTGTGTGGTCTTCATGCAGCCCTCATGGTGATTTGAGCTTGAGACCCCTGACTGAAACCAACACCTTGAACACTTTCTCAGGGGTGTTTTAGAAAAGCTGTTCCAAGACAGTGTCATATCAGATGAAATATAGAATGTCTGATTAGAAGGAATACACAACCAAGTGTCCTTATCTTTTACACTGCATGACCATCTTGTGGGTAAAGGAAGTCTTGTCTCCTTGTGACATTTAACCAATGTGTATGAAGATAATCAAAGTCATCTGCTCTTGCTATTTCATTATACTTAGTTGCTTCTTTTGCCTCTTGGACAATGCTCAAAGTAAAAATTTTTTCCTAATTAGGAAGCCAGTAATAGAACACCTCAGCCGGTAGGCAGCAGCTATGGTGAGGAGTAAATTGTCTGCTAACATCAAGAATGTCCCCAACTTTCTCACAATAAATCCAAGTTTGAGATGCAGTGACATGATAAAATGCTATTAAAGATGAAGTAGTTATTGTTGCTGTGTGGACTGGGATAATCTGAAACTTTCAGACTGAGGACTGGTTTATATCTATAACCCAGGGATGTGCTTTTATGGCAACTGAGCTTTGTATGTAGCTGGTGCAGCATTTCAGCTATATTAGGCTATAAATACTGGTGTACACTACATTCTCCACATTAAGGCACACACTTTCATAGACAGTTGCAGTCGGTGTACTAGGAAAACTTCTTCACTGATTGCCCCACAAAATCTGACAGCTGTTCTCATAAAAAGATCACTGTGCATTACTATTCACTTGAAGAAGCTGCACAGTTACATCATTGGCCACCTTCAAATTCCTCCTTAAAACACTCTTCACTATGACACCTACAAAAAACTAGACATTGACTAGATAGCTGGCGGGCTGTGAGCAGGGCTTATTGTACTGTTATAATCATCTCGCTGGTAACTAGTTCTTCCCTGTCTATTTATTGTGTCTTCGTGAGGTCTTTTGTCTTAGATTGCAAACTCTTACAAGTCCTGTCATTGTGGTGTTTGTTTGTGTGGAACCTAGCACAAAAAAACCCTGATCGCTGAATAATACTTCCATTGGTAATCCTATACAAATATTAGCAAATATCTCTTCATCCATGCATGGAAAGGGTTTGTAAACTCAAAGACTGCCTGTGGGAAGCATGAAGACATAGTTCCAGAAGCTAGTTGAGGGCACCATGAAAATTAGTTCTTAAATATCTTTTTGCAGAAATAATTTAAAAGCTTATTACAAGCCCCAATATTCAGAATTTGTGCCCATATTTATAGCTGCTGGAAGTGCAGTTGTGATAATCACATGTAGAGGTAGGATTGGTGCAGTTTCTGAGCATGGTTCTGAATACCTGGGGTGTGCTGTTTGCTAGGAGTATGACTGTTAGCCTGCGTGTCACTGACGTTGGCAGGGACAACGCAAGATTTCAAAGGCAATTTACATAAGGCCAGCCTGTCCAAATTTAGAACCAGATCCTCAGCTGGTGTAAAGTGTCACTGAAACAAATGGAGCTATATAATTTTATACCAACTGAGGATTTGTCCTTCAATTTCATTTTTGCTGGTCTAAATCTGCCAGATTATTTTGTTTTACCATTCTGCTACATCAGCATTAACACTAATTCAAGTATGGATTGCAAATGGGCCCTAATAACAGAGTAATTCATTACTTGTTAGGGTACAGCAAGGGGTTTGGAAATTGCTCTGGCAGCATTAGTGCAATATTAGCTGGTTTTTCGTTCCAAACACACACACAAGCTCATCAAACAGACACTAGACTAACAATGACAACATTTAAGTGCTACTGAGATCCCTTATGAAAAATTCACTGTGTACTGTGATAGAGCATCAGGCATAATGACTATCACTGTGAAAGTCTGTTAACACCCTCTTGGCAAACATAAAACAGGTCTTGTAGATTAAAAATTTCCTGGAATTTGCAAACTTAGGGTGAAACTAATTAAAATCTTGGGAGAGCTACACATTTTAAAATAGATTGTACTGTATCACCTGTACATGTGCTAGTTTTATTCTGGATTCAGAAAGCCTTTCTCAATATTGCACTTGCATAAAACAGTGGACTCTGTGAATGCAAACATGCTTCTGGCAGTTGTGACTTTGTAACCAGAGCCTGACTTGGAGAATGGCTGTAAGTTTTCAAACCAGATGAAATGTCGACTCTTGACCAATTCAGAACTCAGCCAGCTCCTTCAGCAGTCTGACACTTATCTGAGTATTCTTGTTTGTATATATCTTTTAAGTATTCAGTGCAGTTTATTTCTGAATGATGCTCAGAATGGTTTATAACAGATTATAGTTCTGTGTGAACAAAAGTTTACAACAGATCTTTTTGATGTTTGCATTCCTATACTGGTATTTACTCTAATATTTTAACATTATACATATAAATTTTATAAAATGGTATCTTTTTTTTTTTCCCCAGTGTTTTTGAAAAGCAGCTATCAAAACTTCATCCATCTGTTGTGCAACAGCAGTTCATATGGTCCACTCATGGGAGGCAACTGCTGGATTAAATAATTTATAGGCTTTTAAAGATAATAAATGTTTTTCAAATACTGTTTTTAAAAGCCAATGACCTGACTAATCCATCAGTTGCCTGTGTGCAACTCTTATGGTATTCTTTTCTCTGGGTACCAGGATTGAGATGAACAACCACAGATGGTTTTATAGCTGTATTAGCTTTAGTTTAACTTCTTTCCTTTATTGCAGCTCTAAATGAATCCTATATATACAATAAAGTCAATGCAACTTAATCATTTGGGCGAGGAAATAGAAAAGTCTGTTCTTGATAGAAGAGAATTTCACCTGGTCTTGCCTTTTCCTTAGATTAGATTCAAGTATTTACAAAGGAAATGTTTTGCCTTTCATTGACACAAAAAACAAATAGGATTAAGGTGCTAGATCTGTCACTAAAAAGCTCCATATACAGTAGGGCTCTGGTACACTACTTGTGTGAAATGACTATAAGTGTAGAATAACTATGACATAGGAGGTAAGATGAGAGGAGAGGAAGGCACACAGACATTTCACAGATGCATCAATCGTGATAATATCTTATGCCTACATGAGTTCAGAAGTATGTTTCTGATGTATGATCTCTTAACTAACTCTTCTTTCCTCTTTTTCATTACAAGTTGAGCATTGCTGTGTGCATTGGATTTTTTGCTGCCTGGAGCCCATATGCCATTGTAGCCATGTGGGCAGCCTTTGGATCCATAGAGGGGATTCCTCCACTAGCCTTTGCTGTGCCAGCTGTTTTTGCAAAATCCTCAACATTCTACAACCCAGTTATCTATCTTCTTCTGAAGCCCAATTTCCGGAACACCCTTGCCAATGATTTGGGAATTCTCCAGCAATTATGTATCAGGACTTGTTTTTGCCTCAAGGCCCTACAGAGCTGCAGTTACAGGTCAGTTCTGGAGGTCAGCCTGAAATCATTTAAAGGGAGAAATGAGTCCAACTGTAACTCAGTGCAGACTGTGGAAGGATGTTCTTACTTCCCTTGTGAAAAATGCAATGATACTTTCGAATGCTTTAAGAACTACCCAAAATGCTGCAAAATGAGGTTAAGCACTATGGAATGCACTCCTCAAGATAGCGTGTCCTTGGAGAGTAACCTTCAAGTAAAATGGAAGCAGGGTGCAAAGAAATCTGTAAAGGTGGTGGTTCAAGGAGAAAAAAGCACTCAAAATGATAACTTTGAAATCACCTTGGAAACGATACCTGCACACAGTAGATTTGAAAACCTTTAGGCTCTGATTTAGGGTTTCATTTAAGAAATGATAATTTAATGGTACCAGACTTCTGAATGTAACTTTTGCTAAACAGCCCTCCCACTGCCTGTTTTCTATATGGTTTTCTTGGTTCCCTCACTTGTCTTTGATAGAAGACCTAGCACAGCATGAACATGTAAAAAAGGATATTTGACTCTCATACTTCATAAGTATCTTCTGTTGACTGTATTGAAACAGCACTGTTGCAATCAATTTCCTCCTGACTTTGCATTTCAGAGCTCTTCTTTACTTTGTTTTCAAGGAAACAGATCATTTGGTAGTATGGGGATATTACTGTAAGATGTTATTACACTTTCTAAAGTTTTATATTCTGTACATTCACAACAAATCACATAATGCATATAAAGTTTTAAAAGATAAACTCATATTGTTTAGCTGTTACAGAAATTAAATGGTAGATGCTATATAAAATGCCTGTTTTACAAAAACCCATGGAGAATAATCATGTACGCTACTTCCAATATTGATACCAAAGATAATTTTGTTCTTTACTGTGAAGAGACAAAGAAGCAACTTCTGCTCCAGTTTACACTAGAATAAAACCAGAGTAACTCTACTGATTTGAACAGCTATTCTCCATATTTACACTGGTTTGACTATGACAGAAATTTGACCCAGAAATGTTAAAATATTAGTCCCAGTTCCCTCAGGACTCTGAAACCATGGGGGTGAAGAGAAAGAGTAGAAAGGATAAAAAGGGCAAGAATGTGGATAATTTGGTAAGCAGGACTCAAGCAAACACTATGAGTTTTAATATAGTCAAATGTAAATATATTTATTTGGAACAAAGAATGCAGGCCATATTTACAGGATGGAGAATTTGATTCAGGAAAGCAGTGACTCTGGAAAAATTTTGAAGTTAATGATGGATGATCAGCTGAACATGAACTCCCAGGACAAGACCATGGCCAGAAGGATCTGTGGATTTATAAACAGACAAATGTCAAATGGCAGTAGACTGGTTATTTTACTTCTATCTTTGGCACTTGGTGGGACCACTGCTAGAATACTTTGTCCAATTAAACTCCTAAGAGTCTAAGGTCAGAAGTGATCAGTATAATCATCTAGTCTGACCTCCTGCACCATGCAAGCCATGGAACCTGATGCTCCCACTCCTGTAGAAATCTCTAACCTATGGTTGAGTTATCCAAGTCCTCAAATCATGGTTTTAAAGACTTCAGGATACAGAGAATCCACCAGCAGGTGAGCTGTGCCTCATGCTACAGAGAAAGGTAAAAACTACAATTCAGGATTGAACAGGGTTCAGAGAAGAGCATTGAAAATGATCAATGGGTTAAAAAAAATTAACAATGCGTTAAAAATCATGCCTTATAGTGATAGATTCAAGGAACTCAATCTGTTTAGCTTAACAAACAGATGGTTAAGGGGTGACCTGATCACAGCGCCTATAAGTGTGCATATGGGAAACAGATGTCAGCAAATCAAGGACTCAGTCCTGGATCACTGAGGTTAAAGGAAATTCTGCTATTGACTTCAAGTGGAATAGGATCAGGCCTTAAGGCCTTGACACTCCAAAGATTCATGCATATGCATAACTCTGTGAGAGGTGGGCAGAGGGATATAGCTACATGGCATCTGGGAGGATGTTTCTCAGTGTGTAGACCTAGGTTTGCTCTGCTCAAGCTGACACTAAAAACAGTAGATTGACTGTACCAGTGCAGGTAGCAGCTTGTGCTGGGTGCCCAAATACAATCCCAGCTGACTCCCACCTCTCCCCTTGGTGCTTGCACAGCTAGTCTGACCTGCTTCCTGTGCTGTTGCAGCCACCTTGCTTTTTGTCTGTGTTTAGCTCCTGTAGTGTTAGTGGCCTCTGTCTGCACAAGTTGGGAAACGCCCTCCCAGATGCTGAGTAAGTATACCCTGTGTACAGCCCACTGGTTTCAGTTAGGCTTCTTTCAGGACATGAAGTTAAACATGCATCCAAGTCTCTGGAGGACTGGAGCCTTTGTTGGTTGGCTCAGAACCCTGAGACGACTGACGTGTGTTGTGGTTATTAACTGGAATAGGATTTTTGAATCTAAGAATGCATGACTGTACAAAATGGGGAAAAACCACCCACAGGCTGGTATTTTCAAAGGAGGCCCAGGGACTTAAGCACCCAACTTCTTTAGCCTGCACAATGCTGGGTGTAATATTTTCCTCTACTTAAAACACACAGGAAATTCTGAAGTCTCACATTGTGAATCCCATTTGTGCCAAGCTATACGTCACCTGTCTGATGAACTAATATTCCAAAGACCCAGACTGAACAGCAAAGGTCGTCTGTTTGCCAGGTGGCTCTGAATAAGCAAATCGGAAAAGAAAAGAACAAAAAAACACCCCAGTGTCCATGGGGGCTCCAGGCATTGCCAGGAGTTAACTTAAAATTTCAATTCAACACACATTTTGAAGGAAAGTGAGTAGTTTGCACTATATGATATATATTATTTTTCTGGAAAATTCATAATTTATACAATGATTATAACTTAATGTAAACAAATTAAGGTAATATATCACTGTTTCTTCTCTCCACATATGCACTGGATTGCCTGAACTAGTGATAAACTCTGAGTACAAACTAAAATATTTGCTTAAAAATCAGTACATCACTTTCAACTTTTCCTCTCTCTACAGTTTGATTTCAGATGATATGTAGAAAACTTTGTTTTCCAGTGAATGTCAAATCCTCAGCTTATTCTTGTTTGATGTTAATGGAAGGAGGATTGTGCCTTTGACAAGAATTGTGAAGCCATGTCTGGTGTCCACAGACAATTAGATTGACGGTCCAATTTAGGGTTGTGTTTCAGTAGTTTGAAAAATGACTATTTTTCTTCTGTGAAATGCTTTTTCTGGAGTAATCAATGAAACAGAAAATTCTTCCTAGCCTGTCGGCCTTTGGATTGGTCCATTCATTATTTTTCAGGGTTAAACTATAGTTACGAGTTATTGTTTATAAATGTTTTTGCAACCCATGATGCTGCTGATTACAGGTTCTACTGACATTATGCATTAAGGTCTGATAAACTGTGGGGTCAATTATTTAAAGAAAAACTTCTGTTTTTAAAGGTGAAACAAATAAAAACAGTGATATCATTGTGTCGGGGGAGTGAACTCATTCTTATCGTTGCTGATGATGTGTTGTGATTTTCAAATCCACTGAGGAAAAAAGTCAGCTTTTAAGGACAGGTTACAGAATAAATATCAATAAAAGCAGCAGAAATAGTAAAAACAAGGGGATTTCTGTTGCAGGTGGTAGTCTCTCATGCCCAACACTAAGCATAAATTTTTAAAATGTCATGCTTCTCTACAGCAGTTGATAGAGTAAAAACCATCACCTCACACATCATATCTCTCTAATATCCTGAACCCAGGATGGCTACAACACTGCAAAATAAACATTTCTTGAAGTTTAAATGTTTTGTAAGAGAATGTGATGGCTTAGGATATTAGTCCTGGGATAAAGGGCCTTTGGCTCTCAAGGCATCAGTTTGAATCTCAGGGCATCAATGCAAATTTGAATCATCAATTCAAATCAATCCAATCAAAAGTGCTTGAAAGTCATTACAATCTGGTGACTGCTTGAAAGGTTTGGTGATATCAGCTGGTGGCCTCCAATCCTAAAAGATGTCTGACCTCATCACATACACAAATGGTATCACAACTGGCATGGAACAGCACTTTTGTTGCCAGGTGGGTGGTCATTGGGAATGATTGATACTAATACTACCAGTTGATTTAAATCTTTAAAAAACACCCACAAACATCTTGGACTTTAAACCAACTGATAATTATGCACACGGTTACAGTTATAAAGAGGACAGGGATCAGTATTTTTCCATGCCCCTGTAAAGTGGGACAAAAAGTAAGCAACTTTATTTGCAGTGAGAAAAATTTAGGTTAGCTGTTGGGAAAAACTTCCTGACTACCTAAGGACTATAAGCACTGGAACAGGTTATCTAGAAAGGCAGTGGAAAGCCTTTACTGGAGATTTTTAACAGGTTAGACAAACACCTGTCAGGGATTCTCTAGGTTTACTTAACCCTACCTCAGTCAGACTTAGTCATATGGTATAGGAAAAAGATTCTCTGTGGATATGTCTACATCTGGCAAGTTTAGTTTGGACTTGCTAGTCTGAACTAAGAAGTTCAACCTTAGTTCAAACTAACTGCAAACTTTTTAGTTCAAACTAATGTGTTCTAGTTTGAACTAATGCTTAGTTCAAACTAAAACATGTTTTTAGTTTGAACTAACCACTTAGTTCAAACTTCTTAAGTTCAAACTAAGCATTAGTCCAAGTCTTGTTTGTGCCTAGTTCAAACTAAGTGCTTAGGTCTGGACTAACCCCCAGTACTTACAAGTTTTAACTAAGCTTTCTGTAGTCTGAACTAAGAAATGTCTTAGTTTGGACTAGGGAAAGCCTAGTGTGGCCATGGGCTAAATTGGTCTGGACTAAGCCTCCTTAGCCTGGACTAATTTGCCAGTGACTAACAAGGTGTCCTGTGCAACAGTGTTACATTCACCTTATATATCCAAGTTACACCTCTAAAGCCATCTTTTTACATCCTGCTAGTTTACCGGTAAAAAAGGTGCTATATATATCATTTGAAACTAGAGTCAACCAATTAGCTTTTACCTTGTTTTTCTGTACCACAATGAAGCCTTTATGTTTGTTTGGAAACCTTGCTTTCCAGGTCATGGTGTATTTTTATTTTTGTACATTCCAGCTACTAAGGGCTGTAAAGATACCTCCTAGGTCTCTACAAGACTAAATAGGCTTATATGGGTAATTTCTTTGCTGTTGTACTGAGGAAATAAATCATGTGTCTGGATACTGACACTTTCCCCATTGACTTATGCAAAGGTTACTTCAGCGAATAGAAGATGTTATGGGACATGTAGCGTAAGTGAACAGGATATTAATGAAGGTACCAGCCATCTTGGGCTATTTTAACTACTATAGTTATGCTTAATATCTGTACTTAATGCTTAAAAATGTGCAGCTAGATAGTACAGTATCACTTTTTATTGGTGATAGATGTATGTATTAACCAGCATATATTGGTTGACATACTGCTTAGCTCAGTAAACTGGAGCAGAGTCCCCAGCTGAGCAGAACTCCATGGAATATACACTACAGAGCTCATTACACTCTCAGACACTGTCTCCTGGGGCTGCACTGCTAATGCTGGTAGCGTAGGGTCCTGCTGTCACCTTGCTGTAGTAAAGGACACCAGCAGCATGGACAAGCTCTGGCTAGAAGAGGCAGTGGGGACAGAAGCAGTGCCATGCTGCTTGAGGCTTTTCTCATGGCTGTGAGAAGCTCAGCAATGGGGAAAGGTTCTGGCAAGAGAATAGCAGCAAGAAAAGGTCCAGGCAGCTCCACCTACCAAAGCTTTTCCTTGCTGCCTTTCTGCTGCTGGAGCATTTCACTGCCATGCATAGCTATGCATTACAGTGATTGTGGACACAGCCTACCTTTCACTGTAGTGTGTAGCTACATGTACTTTAGCAACTGCTGCAAGTTTAGATCTGGTCTAAATGTCTCTCACTATAGAGGAGGTCCAGGACAAGCATATGACGCCTTAGCTAGAGGCAGTGTCAGTGGCGTAGCGAGGGTGTTGGAGGCACCCGCCAGAGCCCAGGGACCAAGCCCACATGTGTGCTCGTCCAGGCACTCCATGCCACTCCACACTTTGCAACACACCCCCAAACCCCATCCTGGCACTCCCTTCAGCCCAGCACGCAGGGACTTGCCCTCCATCCTGTTGCTCTGCCACTGGGCAGTGTGAAGAAGCTCACATTACTGTTGATGTTCCTGTACTTGTCCGATGGCTGGGCAGTCATCTATTGCCTTTCAGGAGCATGAAATCCATTTTTTGTATCATTTTATCATTTGTGTCATCTGGTGGAGCACCAGTGCCAGAGCTCTTCCCACTTTGAAAGACTTTGTTGGAATGTGTACAAAGCAAGTGAATAAACTGTAGGAAGAGAGAAAATAACAGTTGGGCAGGGATGGATAAATGTCCCCATAAAACACTTCCCTCCCTCTCACTTAATTTACTAGACCTTGCCCTCATTGGACTCTCTCTTTTCCCAGTGTCAAACTTCCCCCTTTAAATTCCTTTACACTCCAGCTTCTCCCCCTCCCTTCTATTTTCTTCTGCCTGCTCTCTCTCTCCACCCATATTATTTTTATCTTCCACTTCATTGTTTCCATAGGCCCTGTTCTTTTTCCTTTAGGAGAAAGCAAACATTTCTGTAGGCATCAGAGCACCTCAGCTCTGCCATTTTTCAGCTGGCTGGTATCTGTTCACCGCTCTTTCTCTTTTTCTCTGTCAGCAGCAATCCTGCACTTTGTTCAGCCTGTACAGTGCTGAGGCGCATATAGCACAGGAGGAAGAAAAGAAGTAAAGGTATGGGGGTGTAGAGCACTCTGGGCACTCATTGGCCACCAAGAAAAGGAGAACGCAAGAGCCAACAGGTGCTAGCAGGTGAGTGAAAAGTGAAAATGTGGAATCCTTGCAGTGTTAGCAGCTATCATGTTAGTCCCAAACAATGCCAGACTATGTCCTTGTGGTAAACAACCACTAAGCATAATAAGACAATGGACAGGAGCAAACAGCAACAGAGATGTAGGGTTGCCTGGCACTAAAGTTATAAAGCATTTTCCTGTTCCAGATATGCTTATTTTTCTGCTGTGATGCTGCTTCTTGTCATGCTGTGGCATGATTACTACTGAGGACTGCTTAGATACTGTTTGATCCAGCTCCTGACATTTTTTTTAATCTAGGTAATTTCTTCAAATTACATATCCATGCACACAACTGACTTGCACTCTGAGATACTAATCAGGTAGAATTTGTTCATTAGTCATAGCTACAAATGATGTAAGCTGGGGAGGGAATGGCCATTTATTACTTATTTTGGACGTGAGGGCCTGAAGCAAAACTGGTTTGAAGTCAATGGAAGGGTTCCCATTAACTTAGACGTGTGGATCAAGTTCTTTATACGGTAGGGGCAAAAAATTTAGAATTCAGCTGAATTTCTGTTATTTTGTCCTTAAAATTATTTTGATCTTTACATCTGTCACCTAGGTCTGTTAAATTTTGCTTCCAGCTCTCAATAGGTTTTTACTATCCCTCTCTCTTTTTAAACTGCAGTAATCGTATTGAGCACATTTTAAGTCAAAAGCAGGAAGGTGGTCTCTGAGCAGATTCTTTTTATAATATTTTTGGAAGTGTCCATGGTATATCAAATATCATACAGATAAGCATTCTGTAGCAAGTTAAAAACCAAAGGATACTTCTTTTGTAGAATGCTTTGTTTGATAAAGAAATGTATTATCCTTCATTCATCGGAAAAGAAGGCATTTGAAATTAATAACCTAGGAATGAGTTGAAGCTTAAAGTATTTAGCATCAAATGCAAATATCTTATTTACAGAGGGGAAGGATGTACTGTGGTGTTAATTTATAGTGCCATACCACAGTAAGAGATCTTCAAAGAAGGTATTGCACTATCCTCAAGGCAGGCAATGTGTGATAGAAGTACAACCCATCTAAACTATGCATGTTGAGGGAATACATTTTCATGTTTGCTGTGCAGTGTGTACCAGCTAGTTCTGCTTCAGCACAGAAGTTGGACGTGATGGTTTCTCCAGCTCCCTTCCAAACTGACATATCTATTGTGCCAGTATCCACGTGTTAAATTGGGACTTGCTCCCACATTTTGATTATGAAGCTTGTGAATCTCAGGGAAGGACTAGGACAAGGTAAAGGACGAAGGGTATGAAAATGGTGGCATTGCATTGATTGTGCAGTTTATTCTGCATGCATCAAGCCAGTTGAGTTTGATTTCCGGGCCCCCCCAAAACAAAACCAGTATGATCAATTCACAGGTCTGCAGCAATGGAACTGACTGGACAATCTTGACCTTTGCGTGATGAAATTTCCACCATTTTCTGAGTATCCATCAGTTTTTCCTTAGGCATTTTGATTTGTCTCCTACTAGACCTCTTTAACCAAAGAAGAGGCATCATACAGTAGCTTTCTGGTTTTTTATCTGTGCATTCACTGATTTATTTTACACTCAGCAAATCCAGGCACAGTGTGTTCTAACCTAAGACCAACCTGACTGTGTCAAATAAATCAACATGTCACAGATGAGATGAGATATACCACATGAATGAATAATTTGACTAGATATATTAATTTCTTGTACATCCCACTCAATCCAATGTCCTTCCATGGCAAATGAGTGGGAGCTGCAGGTGAGGTGCTCTTTTTTGAAAATCAGGCCACTTTTTTAGGTGCTTATGGCCCCAATTCTGTAGTTAATTGGGTGTGGGCAGCTGGCTGTATTGGCATGGACCCCTATTGCCAAGTCAAGACCTAAATGCATATTTAGGTAGCTAACTTTATGACACCCATACTTAGCAGTTTTGACAAAATACTCTTAAACTGAAATAAAGAAAAGTAGTATTTTATGACTTGTCATTGATGGCACTGTCCTGCTCATAAGATTCTCTCAGATATAAGCCAGCCGTAGCACAGCACCTCAACCACATTAAAGCTCATTTTGTTATTTCCCTTTGTTGTAACCACACTACTACTTTATAATTCTCAGAATGTAAAAGCCAGTAGTTCAGTAATGATGAATATACTTATCATTACTACTGTGGTCTAGGGAAGCTGCACCTGTATTTCCCCTAAATGGTCTAGCAAGGTCACTCAGTCTCAGGCTTCCAGCTCACGAGCTGTTGCCTCTCATGGGCTATGTTTACATCACAAAGCTTAGTTTGGACTTCCTTAGTCTAAGCTAAGCACATCCTGGTTAGTTCAAACTAACTGCAGCTTTTTAGTTCCAACTGGTCGCACTGACTAGTTTGAACTAAAAGTTGGTTCAAATCAGTCAGCACAGCTAGTTTGAACTAATGGCTTAGTTTGAACTAAAACACTTTGAACTAAGCCATTAGTTTGTGTCTATATAGCGTTAGCTAGTTCGAACTTAAAGTTTGAACTAAGTGCTTAGTCTGGACTAACCACTTGAATTTGTTAGTTCAGACTAAGCTTTGGCTAGTTTGAACTAGGAAGTTTCTTAAAACTCTGTTTTCTTTGAACTGTGTTCATTTGAACTGTAGACTGTGCCATATGTTCCATCTGCACATTTAATAAAATAACTATTTGTAAAATGCTTTTGTTTTGACACATTGGTAATAAGCATTTCTAAAAGAGGGCTAATTATCCAGGCTTACTTGTCACACAATAATTCTCACTGAAAGGAGTTAGATTCATTCAAGTAGCTGCTGTGTTATAAAAACAATTGCCTAAAATGATATGTATTCTGGATAGAGAGACAGAAGAGGAATTGATTAGGGTCTTTCCTTCTTTTTATTGTTCCAAACCTCTTCTTGAAAACCAGCTGAGAAAAATTAGACTGTTTGTATGGAAGGATGTTCTCTGCTTGTTTTTTCACCTGTGAGCTTCTTTTGTTTATCTTTTTCCCTCTTCTGCTTGATGACTCTTGTGATGTTCCCCTCCTGCAATCTGCATGGGTGCCATTGTGCCACCCCGATTCTCCATGCCAGGGCCCCAGCTTACCATGCCATGCAGTGTGAACACCCACTCCTGGGTCAGCTCACACCCAGCCACCTGCATGTAATCAGTCCCTCAACCAGTAGAAGAGCGCGCAATAGCCACTCATAGGATAGTCCACTGGCAAATACTCGCAGCACCACGTGTAGTCTTACAAGTTTCATTGAACCCCCACTGGGCCTTACAAGCTCCTTTACACTTGTCTGTCAATTTAACAAAGAAATCTATATGCATAGCTTTTGCTCTCAGTGAGACCTTTATACATCCTCTCATTCAACACTGTGTCTTTCAGATAAAACAAACACAAGTTTGACTATAGTGAAAATTGAAGTGACTATAAGTCAAACTAATAGCCACTCACTCTTCCACTGTGAGAGCTAGTGTCAAGTGAGTATGCACATGCTTCAGTGCTGGGAACAGCTCTGTGCAAAGTCCAATGAAAGTGCCCTGGCACATACAGAAGTTCTGTTAGCCACAGCTCATGATCTCACAGGGTCATCATGATATGGTCCCACCAGTCTTTGCTTCTTTCCCTGATCCAGAACTGATGCTCCCCAGACTGAACGTGTAGCAAGTGAGAATTTTTGGTCTATTGCTCGCAGCAGGGTAGCCTCAGTAACATCACAATATCCTGTGTCGCAGGTCCTGTTTCACTCTGAAAATACTGCAGGATAAGGTGCAAAGTGTTTGTAAGACTCATGATAATAGTGGAGAGCTGAGTGGGCTACATGCCCATGGCACAGAAAAAAAAGTGCAAAAAAAGTTCCCATTTTTTGTGACAAGGAGGGAGGAGAAGGGAAAAGGTTGTGTCAAGGGAGGACAACAATATTCCCACAAGCTGCCACAGGTACTTGCACTGTGGGATGGCTAGCCACAATGCACTGCTTTAAAGTCTGAAGTAATAGTGAGTAGTGGGGATACGAGAGTCTGGCACAAGCAATGTGATGTGATCACACCCCTGTGACTTCTATAATTCGGTAGGTCAAAATCAAATTAAAATCCCTCTGCCGTGTAGACATAGTCTGAGACAAAGGAAAACAGACAGATATAGATGGATAGGAGTGCAAAGAACCAATGGGACAATGTTGGTCAGCATGATAGCCAGTAAAATTTTCTGCATGAGCTTTTGTGGGAGAAAATCCCACTTTGTCAGAGCATCTGACGAAGAGGGATTTTTGCCCACAAAAGCTCATGTGATAAATAAAACTGTTAGTCTTTAACTGCCACAAGACTCCTTGCTTTTTTTGCTTTATTAGACTAATACGGCTGCCCCTTTGGAACTTGGCTAAAATTTTCTGATGGTTGTCATGGAAATGGAGCATGTTGAGGCGAGATTAAAAGGTGACTACAGAGGTGGCTTTGCAAATGATCACAAGGAGCTCATCCCAAGCATGGGAACAGGAACCAGAAGCACTGAATAGTAGAAGATGCTCTGCATGTTTTTTGTATACTACCCCATATCTTGCTCCAGTACATAAGACAGGGATTTGACTTCACTCACTTTCCAAATTTTATGAAATTCTAGCAAGGCTTCTGCTGCTGTTTTATGTTTGGTTTGGTTTGTTTGCACCATGAGCTGCCTTTGCCTTCATTTGATATATGTTACTGAAACAGTTTATTCTAGGAGAACAAAAATTTGAGTATTACATTGTAAGAATCCAGTTTCTAATTATTAGGGATATGAAAAATGTAGGTCTTTTGAGACAGCTGAATTAACCTTGTAGTTTTTTGAAGTCCATACAAAATTAAATTGTATAGTCCATTAAATTTTAATAAATACATATAAGCGTATTTTCCAAATAGGACTGCCTATTCCCATTTTTAATTGAGCATTGTGTCACTGGGAATCAAAATAACTAGGATGTGATAAATTACAATCACTGCTAATTATGTATATATTTCTGTTGAGCTGCTGTGGAAAAGTTGATGTTTAAGAGCTGGAAGAGACATGGATTGATTCACTGTTCAGTTTTACACTGGCTTTAATACTGATGAAATTCCATTGGCATAAAACCAGTAGAGTAGAATGGAGGATTAGGTTCACACAGTATATAATTTTTCCATTTCTGATTCTTATTGCATTAATGAAATCATTTCTGAAGTAAAACAGCATTAAGTCAGTAATTGCTTTGACACAGTACATTGGACTTCATGTTAAAAACAATTTACCGGATTCCATTGTGCTTCAAAAGTTCTGCTCAGTACGGGTTGAGAGGACTGTCCGGAAGCCAGTTACAGTTCCCTGATTCTCAAGTTGACCTGACTCCAGCCTTGGGATAAATTAGAGCAACTGTTTAAATTTATACCAGTTGGCTATGGCTCCCAAGGGACTGCATGCTATTTGCAAATTAAGATCTGGTAAAAAATTTCAAATGGATTTTGTTATAGATTGAGAAATTTGTTTTTTGGGTTTTTTTTGTTTGAAAAAGATAAAAGTCACAAAAAACCCTTTTTCAATGATAACTGAAAAAGAAAAAAATGACTTTCAGATTTTCCTCCCCCCATGTTTAATCCTTTTCCAGTGACATAAAAGGGCAGAAGGAAGAAGAGAGAGAGAGAGAAATCAAAACTTACTCCACCCCACCAAAATTCAGAACTCAAATATGTATATAATTTTTTACGGAAATTTTGAACAATTAAAAAAAAATCACTTTCAACACCTGTGGAATGTGGTGGCAGTGTCTAGCCCCAAGGAAAGTATGAAACATTAAAACTATATAGTAGATCTGAGATGAAAGTCTTGCTCACAGGTTCTTTTCAGTCCTTTTAGGGTAGAACCAATCAAAGTAGGTCTCAGTGCAAAACTACGCCCTCGTCTTGGGAGCATATGGAGGAGCACAAGCTGGAGAAAGCATAGGCTCAGGGGAACGAGCTGAATAGCCAGTGACGTTAAGAAAGCAGCAGTTTAGAATTAGGTTTTTTTCCTAACTTGTCCTGGAGTCAGGTGATCGAGAGAATCTCAGCTTTTAAAAAATAAAGCAAGTTTCTAGCCCTCATGTTTGAGAAGAAAAGCTTGAAAATGTGATCCCCGTCCCCCACAGGACCAAAAGCCAGTGTGTGACTAAAAAGCTACAATGTATTATTATTAGAATCTCTTGGTGGTGGTGGTTTTTTAAACAGTTGAGGCCTGACTCAATATTTTGAGTGCTTGGGGATTGCAGACCTGGTCCAGGGATGAAAGAGGAAAAGAGAGCCTATGATCCAGCAGTGTGGCTCGGAGTCGAAAGAGGGCAACAAAGGAACCTGTAGCCAGTGTGTGGCAGTGGAAAATAAAAGGGAACAGAGCAAAGTGGACTGCCTATTTATTTGGGGAGGATCTGGGAAGTTATTGGGTGACAGGGGCAAAATGTATTTATTGAGAATAGGGGGAAGAGTCCCAAAACTGTTTAGCTAGTTGAGGAATGATTATGTCAGTGTGTGGAGGAAAGGTAGAGGAAGCAAAACTAATTTGTCAGAGGGTGCTAAAGAGAGGACCTTTGCTCCAGCACTTATTTTGGACACTGGCCATCACTCTCTCAAACGTCCATTCGGGCTGGATACCTATCAACCTTATCATGGAGAAATGCCAGTGAAGTCAGAAGAGTTACTGTGGCATGAAACTAGTCTGAGTTTAGCACCAGGCCCTCTTCACAGGGGCAATTCTTTATTTTGCCCTGGCCCACTCATGCCTTTCTGGCAGTGTGAAGAGGCACACATGAACTCCAGATCAGAGGCAACAGAACAATTGTTATTGTGGGGGTTCTGAGAGCCATCAAATAGAACCATTTACTCGGTATATGATAGAAAACACATCAAGCTAGGGGGTATTGCCATACCCCAGCATCTCTACTTCCAGCACTCCTGTCCAGAGTATAATCCTAGTCAGGGTTGGATTATAGCAGGGTATTAGGGGCTGCAGCCCCTAAAGCCCTAGCTGATCTGATCCTGCCAGCACAGCACTGGCGAGTCGGGGGTGGTGCTGGGGCAGGGCCCTGGGCGTGAGCTGCAGCAGGCCACAGTGCTTGCACCCCACCCCTGAACTGTCTGGCCTGCCTCTAGGGGAGGGTGGGCCAGAGTATGTTCACTGTACTCCAGGGCTGAGGCCAGCTGGCACACAGGGCAGCCTCCAGCACAGCCCTTCACGCCCCTGGCAGAAGGCTTGCAACCCAGGAGCAGTGGGGGTGGTCCATGATGGGGGCTCCAGGTGGGAGGAACCCATGGTGGGGCCACAGCCCAGGTGTCCCTGCAAAAGTGGATAGTGTAGAGCCCCAGAGCTCCTTAATCCAGCCCTGATCCTAGCAGAATGTGTGGAATTGGTGCAGTATGTCTTCTCTGCCCCCACACACCCAGCCTCCAGGCCACTAGCAAAAGTAGGCTGAGACGGGATCTCTCACTGCTCCAGTCAAGGAACTCTCCTGCCGGGTTAGGTGACATGAAAGGTGAGATAAGGAGTGTGAGCAAATGCTCTGTTCACCAGCTGCTCTGCTCTGATGAAGCCAGTAGGGACCACTGCAGCCAGAACATAAGTTCTGAGGTTGCTTCCCCTCAAGCCCATGGCTGACCAAGGCTCCTGGACAGCCAGATGATATGGGAATGAAATGATCATTTAAACCCCCTTCATCTCTACCTTCCACTCCTGTGTCAGGTACAATAAAGAATTGGCCCCAAATTTTTATTTTGTGTTTGTACACTGGTTACAAATGTAGATAAACTGATTGTAATGCTCTCCTACACTCCACAAGCAGAGGTAAAGGGGATATGGGGAATGAAAAACAGCATATTCTTATGCCATTTTTCATGTGAATCACACATTATTCAGTAGCAGCAGCTGGCCTTCCTTTTACTCTCATCAGGTGCTTCAGGGAAAGCTTATTCTCATTCCTGGCACAACCAATAAAACGAAATATCCTGTTGGTGGTCATTTAAAATATTCATGTTTAGCCAATCTAGTCACACTGTAGCCATCATTTTCAGCAATAAGTAAAACAGCTGCACTTAAAGGAGTAGTTCAGTTTAAACATTTAAGGCAGTTAATTGGCAGTTATAATCCCCATCTGCGCTCAGAAATCAAATGGCTGCTATCAAGGCTACTTAGCTTTGGGACCTAGCAAAGTAAATACTTATGACTTCACTAAGACATATCAAGCTTGTTTTTCATTCTGAAATTGTACTGCAAATAGTTTTCTCCTGTTTATACTAGCAGCCAGTGGGATCCACTGTTGAAAATTGTCAGCAGTTATTCAAATTCTTATTGTGGGGGTTATAGATTCTGGTCGAATAGTTAAGCTGAAGTGAGAGTTATTTAGGTTTGTATTACTGAAACAGTGAACTTTTTGGAGGTGGGGACTGACTTTCATTATGTTCAGGCCTCAGAACAGTAGGGGACTAGTCTATTTGCTACCATAATACAAATCATAAATAATATTTGCTGACTACATAGTTGTGGCATAGAGGAGAACTGGGGAATGTCAAGGAAAATGAGGGGAGAAGTTAAGAGCCTGGAAAAAGAGTGTAGTAGGCAGGAACGTCGCTGCCCCTGAATAAGACCTGGGGCACGGGCCCAGGCCCCACCCCCTGGGTCTGGGCCACACTCCCTAGGCCACGATCTGGTACCCTGGCCAGATCGTTCATCAGGCTCCTGCTGCCTCCAGCCTGGCCCCACCCTCCCCGCTCGGGTTTGGGACCGGAAGAGGCAGGCGCCACTGGGAGCATCCAGCCTAGATCCAGTGCCAGGAGAAGTGGGCGCTGCTGGGGTTTCCCCACCTCAATCCCTGGCTGGGGCAGGGAGAGGCGGGCTCTGTGGAGGGCACCCAGCTAGGGTCCCTGGTCCTGGATGGGGCTGGCCCAGACACTCAGGGCACTGGCGCCGAAACTCAGGGCATATGCCCCATGTGCCAGGCACCAGCAACGCCCCTGGTAGTAGAGAGAATTAAAGGGAGGCAGTTCAAAGGGAATTATGACTCAGAAAACAGGGGTGTAAAGAAAATTGGTTGGGGAATGAGATAGGTAAAAAGGTCTGGAAAAGTTTCTCTTTCCGGCTAGCCACACCTCCCATCCAAAGCTTTCACTTTTATTTATGAGTGGAGACACTATTCTACCTCTTTATCTGGCAGTGGTGCAAGTGCTGCTGGAATACAGTATGATGCCCATGTCTGATGTCCTCAATTCAAAAAGATGTCTATAAATTAGAGGGAGTTCAGAGAAAAGCCATGAGAATGATTAGAAAGTGTGCCTTAAAGTGATAGACTCAAATAAGCCTAGGAAATGTGTTTGCTTTGGCAGCACTCATTTGTTTAGTTGCAGACCAGATGATGTCTCATCACAGAAAACTTTATAGTGTGCCAAAGCAGAGTCTAGGGCCCCTTGGGTTGCACGCTTCTAGGGTTTGCAGATCACCCGGAGCACCACTTCCCCTCTTACAAACTTCCCGTGCAATGTAGTCCCCAAGGTCCTCATCTCAATGGCAAGGCCCTTCAGCCTCACTACCCTAGAGTGCTGAGCCTTCCTGGGAGATCACTGCATGGGTTAATTCCTCCACTATCATATTCTCCTGCCTTCTCCTCTGCTCTTGCTGCATCCCAAATACACCCTTGGCTGTCTGCAGGCCCCTTTTTATCTGGTCTGGCTGAGCAACCTAATTTGCTCAGGTGCTGCAATCAGTTCCTAGCCCAGGTGTTGCAACCAGACTCCTCTGTTCTGCCTGGCTTGGGTGCTGCAATCTACCCCAACTGCCTGATTTAGAGATCTGCTTCAGTACCCTGGGAATAAGGTCTTGGTAAGTCTGAGGCTGATGTATCTATTATCCCATACTCTCCTGTATTTCTCTGATCTGACTCTGTCAAACTAGTTAGAAGCATTTTAGTTAATTCATAAATCAGCAAGATACATTTCTCAAAACTGTTAAGTCCCTCCAGCACTGACAGAATAGGGACTTACTTCCACTCTTATTCTATTTAACTTCAAAGCTGGACTTTATACTCCAAATCAGGGAGTAGTCTTGATTCATTCTGAAGCCTACATCAGCTTTTTGAGACAAATAGTACTTGACTAGTTCAGCTTTGAGTTTCAGTTCTGGCTTGTTTGTTTGCAGAATGACACTATTTTCCTCTTAGACTGGCACAATTTTATCCCAGTCCCTTCCACTTTTGTAAAACCCTTATTTAACTATTAAATGCAAAATCTACATTAATGGAATACTAAGGTTGCACAATTGTTTATAAAGAGTCAGAAAATGTGAAAGTTATGGTTCCAATAGCAACTTTGTTTGCCACATTTAACTCCTCAGCATAGACTCTCCTGTATGTAGAGCAGTGTTGCAACTTTTGTGTGTATAAATATAAGTCTGGGTGGATATGTGCATGCAGAAAACAGAGCCAGAGGGGGAAAGCAGTGTAAAACTTAGAGTACTTTCAGGGAATAAGATGTTTTGAGATTTGGATCCATGACCAAATTTTACTGCTTGAATCTGGTGGTACTAATTGGCCAGTTATTGGAATGGTTATCTCATTACAAAAAGTAATTGCCCGTTTACACATCCTCACCTTCTAATTAACTGTTGTGAATGGGTCTCATCTACTCAAGCTGAAGAGACTTTGTTAGCACTTGCCCTGCCCCTCCCCATCGTAATGGTTCTTTCCCTTGCAAGTGTGTATATATGCCTCCTAACTGTTGTTTCCATTTCATGCATCTGATGAATTGATATTTTGCTGCTGTCAGAATAGACTTAGCCTTAGGCTCTTACCTTTGAAGAGCTGTTTCTTTTCAGTGTATGATTACTGGTGCTTTCAAGCCATATGTAATATATTAGTTCCAACTGCTGTCACTTTCCATTATATCTTCTATTTCTTGCTAATTTTAACAAAACAAGTTAATTTTATCCTGGCTTTCAATGTGTGCATTATTAGCATCCATCAGCTAATGCATCCTGCACTGTTTCTGGCTCTAAAAGAGAATTGAACTCCTTGCAGAATAACATGCTTATATTAATTCCTGCATTAAATACAATGCAGTATGCCAAGAACATCTTACATATGTTAGAAGTGCAACTTGATTTGGCTAAACAATAGAACTTCAGTTACTGGGCTGGGAATTTTCATCCAGGATAGTTTTGGTGTTTTTGAACTCTCAGCGGGGAAGATTAAGAAGGCTTTCTCTGTGTGTACTGCTGCAGTTAAATCAGTGTAGGCCACCAGCCTCTCTGGCCTGTTGGGAGGGTGCCCCAGACTAGTGGTTCTGGGAAATTAGCTGGAAGGGGCATCCCTTCCAGCAGCCGGGTGTCGCCTTTGGGGTAGACAATCACAAAGTCTTTGGCTCCGGCCCCCAGGTGGGGTGGGCAAGCACAAAGTCTATGGATGGCTTGGGCGGTCTGGGATTATTTGGGTTGCTTGTAGCCGGGAAAAGGGGGTTGAGGATGGAGACGCAGGCCCACCCACTTAACTGCTTCTCAGCCCAGGGCCCTAGGCAGTGATGGAAGGGCTCTGCCTCTGCATCTGCAGGGCTCCAACCGAAACACACTGCCCTGTGGCATGGCCCGGCATTCTGACCTCCCTGGGCTACTTTCTTCAACTTCAACCCCGACCCCTCCCCTGCCCTGGGTACCTAAGTCCACAGAGGGTAGCCATCCCTGGGGTCTCCATCATAGAATGCTTGTGAGATCCTGATGAACCCCTCCGTGTCCATTGGCGGCAGGTCCGGTAGTTCCTCTGGCCCATCTGCAAGGGGTAACTCCTTCAGGGTGCATGGCCCGTATGCTGCCAGCAGTTCCTCCCCAGCCAATGGGAGCTGCTCCAGGTCGCAGGGGATGTAGGGGTATATGACCATCTCCTCAACTGGTTGGGGGTCGGCCCCATCACAGGGCAGCTGGTCAGGACCCTAGGAGGTCCTGGGGTTCTCTCCCCAATTGGCAGCCTTGGGGTTCCCCTCCCAGCCACCTGGTCCCAGGAGGCTGGATGGGCCATAGGGCTTGCCTGTCGGAGGACGCTGGGTTCTCTGTTTGGCCAAGGCTGGGCTCCTTCCCTCCAGCTGCCTCCCTGCAGGCATGTCCTTCTCCTTCAGCAGCTCAGCTCTTACTGAGCTGCTGGCTGGAGGTTTTATACTTCCCCTTCCTGCCTTGGCCCTGGTGCCTACAGTTCCCTAGTCTGACCAGGGGCAGCATTCAGGCCCTTCCTCTGGCCCCAGCTCTGAGGGAGGCCACAGCGCCCACTTACATCGGTATAAATTGATGATGTATGAGAGGTATAAGAACTCAGATAGGAAAAAATAAAAACCGCTTGGGCAATTTAGTTTATGATCCCTCAAGTCTAGAAAACACATACAAAAATATCAATATCTATCCATAGTTGGTACACACTTGTCTCTGAGAAGATTTATGCTACAAGGCTATGTCCACACATACATGGTTAAATCGATTTAACTTACCGGATATACTCAGGTATAAGCTGATCCGGGCACAAGCCAACACACCAATTCTGAGCCCAAAAAAGAAGCTAAAATTGGTGACCCAGGTACAAGCTGAGGTCCCCTTTTGGCCTTGGCCCCTAACCCCCCACCCACTGCTGCTGGCTTCCTCTGGAGTTTCTGACAGCTTCCCTACCCCAAAATCTTTGCTGCTGCTTTTCCCTTGCCCCCCTGCTGTCCATTCCTCACTCCTGCCCTCCTGCTCTGCCATTTCCTCACTGCTACACCCTGCTCACTTCTCAGTTTCCTGCTGCTGCACCCTGAGCCGCTCTTCCTTCACTGTTGGCCCCCTGCTCCCACCTGCTCTGCCCTTTCCTCACTGCTGTCATCCCTGCTGCCCCCTGCTCTGCCCTTTCCTCACTGCTACGCCCCTGCTCACTTCTCAGTTTCCTGTTGTTGCCCCCCTGCTCCTCCTGCTGCCCCCTGCTCTGACCTTCCCTCACTGCTGCCCTCTGCTCTGCCCCTTTCTCACTGCTGCTCTCTGCTCCTCCTACTGCTCCCTCCTCACTGCCACCCCCACTCCGCCCTTCCCTCACTGCTACCTGCTGCCCCCCCCGCTCTGCCTCTTCCCTCACTGCTGCCCCCCCACTCCTCCTGCTGCCCCCTGGCTCTTCACTGCTGCCCCCCTACTCCCTTCTCAGTGCCCTGCTGCTGCTCCCCTGTTCCCCAACACCCTTTCCACCCCTTTCCCCGACACCCTCCAACCCCTGCTGCCGCTCTTCCCAGCCTGCCAGCCCCCCACCCCCCAAATCCCCGGTCCCTGTCGCTGCTTCCCTGGGGTCCCCAAAACTCTGGGTCCTCCTGCTGCTTTTCCCAGATTCCCTGACCCCCCCCAAATGCCTGAGCCCTGCTGCCCCTTCCCTGGTCTCCCTGACCCCCCCCAATCCTCCTGGCTGTCCCATCACTTTCCCCGACTCCTTGACCCCCTCCAGCCTCTGGTCCCTGCCACCACTTCCCTGGCCTCCCTGAATCCTCTCTGAATCAATGTTCAGGCTGACCCCCCCCCCCGCGGGCCCCCTTACTTGACTGCTCCAGATGCTGAGGTCCCTTCCTTCTGACCCTGCCAGCAGGTTCAAAAAATTTGGGGATCTTAGGGGGCAATTACTACACAAGCGGAGTACCCTTTAGTCTTTATTAAAAATAAGTGCAGGTGTCAGGTGGGTGATGGGGAGTGTATGTGTGGTGATTGTCACGGTGTTTCTAATGAGGTGTTGTGAGGTGCTTAATTTTGTGGAGTGGGAGAGGTTAGGGGACAATGAGAATTCTCAATTAACCTAACTTACAGTTATGAACCTACCCACGGTAACTTAGAAAATGTTCCAGTAACACATAGGCGGAAGGGGGGGTGCAATGCAAACTAGTATGCTGCAGTGGCAGAGGAGGATGAAAACAGGCAGGAGAGCAGGGGTTTCAAGGTTCGTACGGAGGGGTTCGAAGAAGAGGAGGGTAAGTGGGCTGGGGGTGCAGGTGGGGGCTCGGGGCAACAGGGAGAGCAGGAGGGGCTGGGCAGCTGGGGCCCGAAGAGCAGGAGTGGGGAGCTGGCAGCAGCGGCGGGGAGAGGCTTAAGGGAGAGTAGAGGCGAGTGAAGGGAGTGAGTAGGGACAGCAGGACAGAGACACACATGGGAGGTTAGGGCAGGGGGACAGAGGCCCGAGAGGGGTTGGGACACACGTGGGGGTTTGGGGCAACAGAGGAAGCAGGAGGGGCTGAGTAGAAGTTCAGGGGTTTGAGAGGGAGGCAGAGGGGGGCTGAATGGCAGGGAAGGGAGCAGTGGCGGAAGAAAGGGAAAGAAGAAAAGGGAAAAGGGGAGCTGGCGGGTCGGCCACGGGAAGTGGGTGGCGGCCGCGGGGAGCCGGCAGGAGCCGGGGTAGCTTGCGGAACAGCCACGGGAAGTGAGCAACAGCCACGGGGAGCTGGCAGGAGCTGGCCGTGGGAAATGGGCAGTGGCTGTGGGGAGCTGGCAGGAGCCGCGGCAGCCGCGGGGAGCGGGTGACAGCTATGGGGAGCAGGTGGCAGCCACGGGGAGCTGGCAGGGCCGCCACAGGGAGCAGGCGGCAGCTGCAGGGAGCCGGGCAGTAGCAGGCAGAGCAGCTGCGGGGGACCAGCTGGAGCCAGGGCAGCTGTGGGAAATGGCGGGAGCTGGCAGCCGCAGGAAGCGGGAAAGGCAAAAACAAAAAAAAAGGGGGGGGGCTTTGCGGGGAACGGCAAGAGTGAAGGGAAGGTGAGAGGAGGCAAAGGAAGTACAAGGGGAAGCGGCGACGGACAAGGAAACAAAATTGGGTAGGAACAGTTTTTTTAGGGGAATTGCAAAAAAGAGGGAAAGTAAGGCAACTCAACACAACTATGCAACTCTAGGGGTCACAGCCACGGGGAAGAAATCTCACAACCAACAAACTAACTTAACACAATTTCAAAGGTAACAAATCAACAAATACAATTTTTCAACCCAACAAAAAACCAACTAACCGATACAACTCCAAAGGGGCAACAAATCAAAGGGAACAGTCTTTCAAACTATCAAACAAACTTAACAAAACCCGAAGGCACCAAACCAAATGATACAATGTTGCGTGCTATATTAACACTTCTAAGGTTCACGAATTATAATTAAACAATGTTGCAACTTATAATGGCACTTCTAAAGCAATAAGAAAAGAGAGATACAGTAATGGAGAGAAAGATACAACTCAATATAACACAGTGGAAAATGTTTGAGGACCGGGAACTTGGAATAGTGGAAAGAAAGATATGAGGTAAAACAAGTGAGAGAGGCAGCAATAAAACTTAAACGAACCAGCTCTTAAAAGCTAGGGCTTGTTAGGGCAGAAGGAGAGAGAGGGAGAGCACAGTGGCAAGGCAGCAATACGAAAGGGAGAAAACTTTCACTGAGAGGAGCTGCAGGGGCAGACTCTTACCAACACCACTAGCATCAGTGGAAGCATCCCAGGAGAGAGAGAGAGAGAGAGAAACTCGTTACTCAGCCGGGAGTTCAAAAGGTGGGGTACACTCGGGGAAGAACTTGTGAGAGGAGGAGGTCAGCGTCTGGGTGATCAGGCCAGGCAGGATGTCAGGGACCATCCTGCCTGAGCCCTCCAAAACCTGAGTTTTTAAGCTGTTGTTCCCGCCAATTTCCTGATTACAGGGAATGTGGGGAACAAAAGTAATGTGAGTCATGCCTTCAGTGTTTCAAAGGACCTTGCAGTCAGGCAGTGCCCACCTATGCCAAGCCCAAGAGAAACAATGGGGTGACAATGGCCATCTAGTTAAGTTAAGGGGCCATCTGCTCCCCTTAACATTCCTTACATACTTAAATGATGGCCCGGCAGGGGCGGCCATCAAATCAATTCAATGAGTCACAAACTCCTTCCTCCAGCCCCAGCCCCCACAGACTGCCCAAGATGGCTGCCCGGCAACACTGGGGCTTCGGCCTGCTGCATGGTCAGGGTAACTGCTGGCTGGGGCTGTCTACCGTATTCTCTCAAGTATAAGCCAAGAGCCTGTTTTGAAGCCAATTTTCAGGCACAAAATTCTTGGCTTATACATGATGATATACGGTAAATCGGTTTAATAAAATCAAAATAAAAATCATTAATTTGATTTAAGTTAAATTGATTTAACAGGTCCACATCAAAACCCCCCCCAAATCAAAATAGCAAGTCCAGACACAGGAGAGGGGCACCATGGGGAGTGTGGCAAGATGGCCCCCTAGAAGGGCCATGCCCCCACCCAATATGTAGAAAAAGGACAGCACCTTAGGAAGGATAAGGGCAAATCACATTAAATCGAAATAACAGTTATTTTGAAACAATGGGTCCAAACAGTGTTATTTCAAAATAACTGTTTTAATTTAACAGATGTTTTGCTTTAAAGTAGGCTTAACCTATTTTGATTCAACGTCTCTTGAATCGAGATGATGGAGCGTGTCATTTTGATTCAAAAGAACATCTTGTGGACCTAATATTTTTTAAATCGAAATAACCACCGTTATTTCAATTTAAAAGGTACGTGTGGACACACCCCAAGAGACTCTGCCAGTTTAGCTATATTAGTGTAGTTATGTTGGCATAACCCTGTAGTGCAGATGCAGCCTATGCTACCAGAAGGACTATTCCCCTATCAGTGCAGGAACAGTGCCTTCCTGATGGTTGCTAGGTCTACAGAAATATTCTGTATCCATAGCTTCATCTGCAGTGGAAGTTAGATTAGCTATGTTGGTCATAGGTCTTTTTTATCACGCCTAGTATAGACACAGCTATGTCAACAGAAAAATTCTTCCATTCATTTAGTTACCATCAAGGGGTGGATTTAGTGAACTGATAGAACAGCCTTTTCCATCATTGTAGTAAGTGCCTACACTGCAGGGGTGTAATACCAACTTACCGTTTTAGCACTTGTAGTGTAAAAGGAGCCTAAATATTAAACACCTGTAGTTTCTGAGGCCTGGTCTACACTACAAAGCTAGGTCAATACAGGCTAGCTTATGTCGACTTAACTATGTATGTGTTTACACTAAAATTTCATTCCCACTAACAGCACTCACCTGGTCTCCTGACTTAATAACTCTACCTCCATGAGTAGCATACAGTTCAGGCCAATATAATTAGGTTGACATAGTGTCAGTGTATTGCATTACTTATAGTAGCTCTTAGTGGCTTCCACGTAGTTTCGTGCACTAAATGGCCCATGCATGCCAGCAGGCCCAAACTAAAAGTTCTTTAATGCACATTTGTGTGATCTCATTTCAAAGAGTACTACACACCTGTATCCTAGGGAACTTTTAGTGAACACCAACAGGGTCCTCACACACCATTTAGTGTCATGCAGACTATAGAGTCATGTAGACAAGCTCCCCGTTTTGAAAATCAAAAATTGAAAAATTTTGGTTCCTGGTTTTCTGTTTTTGAACTATACATTTTTATGTTTCAGTTTTTTATTTTGCACTGGGAAAAATAGAAACATTTGAGGGAAACATTCATTTTTCATGAATATTTTTGTTTCTTTGAAAAGCCATGTTTGTGTGTGTGTGTAAAACACATGAAAATATGTTTCATATAAAAGTATGGAAAAAAACCGTATCTGATGTCAACACAGCAATAATCTATCCATAGTTAGATAATCAGCTACACCTCTCAAGCTCCATAGCTGTCAACCCCACCTTTCCACAAATGCTCAACAACGGGGGCCTTACATCATGGTTAACAAATACCAGGTCTGTCAGACTAAGGGACCATTCCTATCACGTTGCATCCATCATGGAGACTATCCTGCCAGCAGCTGCCTCCTATTAAAATTGAAGGGGTTCCCCCTGGAGGGTCTCTCTTGATCACAAGTGCGGTAATATCATATGAGGCAAAGTGTAACTTGGCTCCTGGAAGCTCATGTGATTTATTTTAATGCCATTCATTTCATTTTTGTGATAGAGTTTTAAATTTTAACAAATTGTAGGCAGAGGCAGTAGTGTTAGCACTAGTGGCCACCCTAATGTAGACTTCTAGGGTATATATCACCATATGGATGAAAGCATGCGTTTATCTAACACAATGATAAAAATGCGAGAAGCAGAGGCTTGTCTATACTAGGGGTCTCACCAAACAGCCTGAGATAAAGAGAAATGTAAGTTTCGCTGGCATAAGTGGCAGTGTGCAAAGCACTATGCTGGTGAAAAAGAATCTCCCACTGACAGTTATTGCCTCTCATTGGGGGGATGGATTTAATTATGCCAATGGGAGAGTTCTTTCCTCTCAGCATAGAGTGACTATATGAGAGATCTTACAATAGTGTAGCTGCATCAGGACAGCTGTGTCGCTATAAACTTTCTGGAGAATGTTATAGTTGATAGTAGGGCATGTTATTCCTCATAACTTTTGTACTCAAATTAGAAAAATAATGTTAATGAATAATTTGGGATAGTAAACATGTGGACTATATCAGATAATGAGGAACTTGCTAAATAGTAATAAGGCTATGTTTGGTTAGTTTAACATTAATAGTTCATGACAATGTATGCTGTAAGGTAAAAGGGTTATTGAATTGTGTTGATGTAATGTGAAATGCTTCTGCCTGGAAATAAAGGGTAGGAATAAATAGTTCAGTTTTCACAGTGGAAAGAGATAACTATCACAGTCCCTCAAGGATCTGTACCTGTGCTGTTCAACACAGGGTTGTTGCTGGTGCTGGCACAGGGGGCAGGTGCCCTGAGTCCTGGCGCCAGTGCCTCGAAAGGCTGGTGTGCCCCCTGCCTCTCCCATCCCCGTCCCTGGCCAGGTACGTGGGGCCAGGCCAGCCATGACGGCACCTGCGTCTCCTGGCCCCACCAGTGGCAGCCACTGCCATGCTTAGCCCCGTCCCTGGCCAGGGATTAGGTGCCAGGTTGGCAGAGGCAGGAGCCTGGGGCCCTGACTCTGGATCAGGGCCATGGACTGGGGCCCAGCCTTTTCCTGGGGCAACGATGCTCCTGGAAAATGGAACAAATGGTGAAGTGGCAAAATTTCAGATCATACAAAATTACTCAAGCTAGTTAAATCCAAAGTTAGCTGTGAAGAGAGGAAAAAGGCATCTCATAAAACTGTGTGACTGGGTAACAAAATAAGAGATGAAGTTCAGTGTTTATAAGTGAAAAGTAATGCAAATTTGGAAACTATAATTCCAGGTATATGTACAAAATGATAAGATATAAATTAGCTTTGACCTTGTGAGAAAGAAATCTTGCATTCATTGTGGATAGTTCTCTGAAAATCCACTCACTGAGCAGTGTTGGTTGAAAAAGCTAACAATGTTAGGAACCACTAAGAAAGGATAGCAAATAAGATAGACTATATCATAATGATGCTATATAAACCCATTGCACATGCTCCCCTTGAATATAGCATACAGTTCTGGTCACCCTGTTTTTGTTTTTTTTTTAAAAAGGAAGATAGTATTAAATTGGAAAAGAAACAGAAAAGGACAATAACGATTAGCAGTATGGAACAGCTTTCTGCATAAGGAGAGATTAAAAAGACTGGGACTGTTTTGCTTAGAAAAGAGCTGACTATGGGGGGCATATGATAGAGGTCTATAAAATCACGAATAGTGTGGAGAAAGGGCATAGGGAAGTGTTATTTGCCCCTTCACATAACACAAGAACAAGTAGTCACCCAGAAAAATTAATAGGCTGCAGGTTTAAAATAAACAAGGAAGTACATCTTCACACAAGAGACAGTCAACTTGTATAACACTGCCAGGCAATGCTGTGAAGGCCAAAAGTATAACTTCATTTAAAAAAAGAATTAAATAGGTTTGTAGAGGATAGGTCCCTCAGTGGCCGTTATCCAGGATGGGCAGGAGCACAACCCCATGCTTTGGGTGTCTTTAGACCTCTGATTGCCAGAGCTGTGACTGGATGTCAGGCAATGGATCACTGAATAATTGCAAATTCCGTTCATTCCTTCTAAAGCATCTGACACTATCTACTGGGGGAAGATGGGATACTTGGCAAGGTGGACCATTGATCTGAACCTCTATGGCCATTCTTATGTTCTCATAACAACATCCAGTGCGGAAATGAGACACACATGGGTAAATGTATAACTAGGTATGAGGAACAATAGATGATGCAGAAGGACAAATTAATGTGTAAAAACCAAGTGACCAGAGGCCTACCTAAAGACCACCTAATTAGGGTTAAGCTGTTGAGATGGCCATCATGATTTAAAGATTTCCAAAGGGATAGCCATGTTAGTCTAGTCCAGAAAAAAAAAAAAAAAAAAAACCACCAAGAAAACACCACACCAAGGAGTCATGTGGCACTTTAAGACTAACAGGTTTATTTTTCGCATGAGGTTTAGTGGGAGAAAATCCCACTTCGTCAGATGCTTCGAAGATGGGTGAACTTACAGAATGGAATGAAAATAAATGCAAGAGGGTGTAAAACATAGGATCAGGTCATATAGTAACAGCAAATCAGAGCAGTTTTCAGGTTCAAACCATGGGAAGCCTGAAGTCAAATTACCTTTTGTAATGGGAAAAGAACCCATAGACTCGATAAAGTCCTGCTTTCACAGAATTTAGCTTGCATATTAATTCGAGTTCAGCTGTTTCTCTTTGAAGTCTTGATGTCCCAGCCGCATCTCCGACAACGGTTGTTAACAAATCATTTATTGAGTGATTAGAAACCTAACAACTGCTCTGATTTGCTGTTATTGTATGACCTGATCCTATGTTTTACACCCCCTTGCATTTATTTTCATTCCATTCTCAAAGTTCACCGATCTTTGAAGCATCTGATGAAGTGGGATTTTCTCCCACGAAAGCTCATGCGAAAAATAAATCTGTTAGTCTTAAAGTGCCACATGACTCCATGATTTGAAGAGCCTCTGGATACTCCAGAACTTGGTAAATGTGGGCCCTTATCTGTTCAGTATCATGTCTTATTTTCTGTCATATGTATGATTAGAAACTGTAAGTGACAATGGTTCTGTCTGAAAATGTATAACAAAGGCAAAAAATTGTTTAAGCCTAATTGGATGGGCTCGTATCTCAGTTCCTGTCCTTACAGAACCTTCATCCACCTTTCATTAGCCATAGGGTTTGGTTACCATTGAGCAAGAACCCTCTAGGTTGCAAAACAGGGAAGGAAGTATAGAGAAGAATGAGCAAGCAAGATACAAGCTATGCATGGGAGCAGAGAGTGCATTGGCCCTGAGTGTCAGGAAGTAGCAGCAAGCATTGATGCTCCCTGAAGCACACTTCCCTAATATGCTCTTACCTGGTAAAAACACTTGCCTTATTAATAACATTAACAAAAAAACACCCATCAGGACAGGTTTTAACTGAATATGCTGAAATCATTGGCCCAATAATGATCAAGTCTTTAGGGCATGGAAGAATCCCATAATCATTAACACCCAGGAGTAATTATTATCTATGATTGCTCAGATCAAATATATGAATATCAATTGAGTATGCTTTTAAATCATCAATGTACTGAAATTACAAGCAAGGACACTCCCAGACTCTTTGTGAATTCAGATAGCCCACACACCCACGTCACACAGTAAATTCTAAATGACACACAGAGTTTTCTTCTATTCAGTGATAAGAGAATAAATTATTTTTCTTTAAGAAAGCAGATGGTAGGATTTAATGGCTCTGCAGAAACACACAGTAAATCCAAGCAAAATTGGATCACTGAACAACACTGAAGTGCAATGAAAAGTATTGATAATGTGGAAACTTTCTTTTTATAATGTCAAAACAAAATCTACTTGGTTCCATCAAACAACAGCAGTACATCCTGCTAAAAAAATGATTATACCAAGATGATGAATATCTGACTGGGCTATGGTAATAAATATATAAGGAATGACATTAACATTAACTTGGCCGGCTGGATGAAGTGTTTCAAAGGTAGCCAGGCAATTCTTCCAGCTATGTTCTGGCATTTTCTTAAATGAAGTTTCGTTCAGACTCTAATCCTAATCTGAAACTCAGAAAGTCTTGCCTCTGCTCAAGAGGTCATTCTCTGCTTTCATTCCTCAGCTTCAAAAACTTTTTACATAATTTTAAAAATTCATTCACTGTACATGTTGCTTATTGCTGCAATGCTACTGTATTGCACTGATTTAGGTGCATCACTGTAAACAGCGGCTCCCATTAATTACTCTTAGAAAACATTGTGCTGGAATGGTCTGATAGACTAATTAAAGTGATTGTTCCATGAAGGACCAAATCCTACAGTCAATGGGAGTTTTTCCTGAAGAAATAATAATAGGTTTAGTATCAATAAAATTTCAAATCAAGTGAAACATTAATATTTATGGAAACAAACAGGAAGGAGGAATGTAGAGGTGGAAGAAGAGTCAGGAACCAATTAAATATTCCCAAAGAAATTTAATTTGGTAGAAATGCAGTTCTTTTCACCCTCCTATAACTAAAAAGATGCCTGTAGAATGAAGTTGTTTTTAGCCACAAACTAAATTCATGGATTAAATTTCAGCCCAAGTAGTGAAAGTCATTAAAAGAAGGATTTAAAATGCATATATAATTTTGTCTACCATTGATTTCCAAAAAGCGCTGGAGGGCAGTTTAATGTTGTTAAAGAAGAATGCCTCCAACTGAACTAGAAATAATTACTTCTATTCAAATTTGACTAGAACACAATTGTTAACAACTTTCCTCTTGTGAAAAGTACCACTGAATCTTTAATAAGCACAAGTAGTCATGAGTAGAACTTGTTAGAAAACTGAATTTCCATCCCACTGCAATGCTGACATTTCGATATTTGATATACTCTCAAATTGGGAGAAAAAAGTCAATCACAAAATAGATAATGGAATGAATTCCTGAGTAGTTTGATTCAGAAACACACTGAAGTGATCTTCTAGAAATGAAAAGTATTGACAATGTGGAAACTTTCTTTTTATAATGTAATTGAAATACAAAACAGTAAATGCATATCAAATAATAAAATATTAAAATTAATACCATATGTAAAAGTTAAAACTAAAACTGATAGTACAAAATATGCCATTTCAATTTTCAATATTTTTGTATCTAATTTCATTAAAATTTGATAAAACATTTTGATTTCTGATGTTGTTAGTCTTCTGTTGAAAAAATTGGCTGGCTCTAGTTGTGTGTTTGGTTTAACATCCTCAATACAGAAGGTGGCAATGCTAACAGCATGGTGCTCCCTATCACTATCTGGGAAAACTGGTCCAGTTCTGACTCAGAAGAAAAAGTGTCTCACCATTCCCACTTTATACAGCACCTTATTTTTCTTTAGCAGTTATCAGTCCATCTATCCAATTTATATGGCTCTTATTGCCATAGTCTCTGCCATCTCCCAAGTATTTAAAAAAGGGGAATAACCATCTATCTCACTCTCCCTTCCAAGTGTGAAGGGTAAATAACTCGATTTCATTTTGTTGGCTCAGTGTGCATAAATTACAGAGATGCCGCATGGATATGATTGTGATTAACTGATGAGATATTGTGTGATCATACTTTGAGGTTAATGGAATTGTGAGGAAGGTGATGGAAGACAGACAACCTTAACAGGATTCTTACATCCCTCTCTTATAAGAGTAATGCATTGTTGTTACATACAAATCTATTAAAAGTATTTGGTGCATTCTGGGAATGAAACATTCTAGCTTTAAATAACTTATGAGACATTCTTCAAATCTGATTATCCAGAAGAGAATTCCAGGGTCATGGAGCTGAATATGCAAAAGACTTTGGTCCAATTAATTTTGTTACTGTAGGAACTGTAGTTAAATTCTAGTCATAGATCTTAAATTTGGAGAAGTGAGAATTTAGAAGCATCCATTGCTGAGGATTAAAAATAAGGTAGAAAATGCCGGTCTTCTTTTAAACAGCAAAAGAGCTTGCAACTGAATATACAGGGTACAGTGATGTTCTCACTCACAGCACACTATGTAAATTTCCATAATTTATTATACAACACAGACAATTCATGTGAAGAAGCTAATCCTCCTGAATCATAAATCACATTTTGTTATTCAGTTACAGGTAAAATAATCTACTATATATTCTGGGTTTATCTACCCATAAAACTCAACTTGTGCCTATTCCTGAAAGAACCTCTGAAAATATCAGTGGTCAGGTTAATCACTGAGGAAAACATTTGATTCAATAGAGGCTCTGCTATACAAATAAAATATATAATAAAAAAACTTTGAGAAACAAATTTACTTTCCTCATACATTGCAAAAAGACCAAATTGCCCTATCAGCCTATCTGCTATAAATGTTTAGGGGAAATACACAATGTATAATACCTTGTCTAGTTTAGAGAATTTACTAGCTGGTAAAGTGATGATTGTGATTGTGGAGTGGAGAAAGGATGCAAGGAGCTACCTCTTCTGCAAAGGGATGACAAATATTATCCCCATGTCATGCTTGGGGAAACTGAGAAAAAAAGCTATCAATTCCTTGGTCCACTCATCCTTTCTTTAATAACTGTTAAATGTGGAGATTATGAATAAGCAAGTGATCAAAACCTTGGGGTAGATTTCACGTATTTTACTTATTGGATTAATGCCATTGGCTGCTGGATTGTGCCAATTTATTCTGACTATTCAACACACTTGTGGGGTTTTTTTTTAATACAATGCTATGTGTGTAGCTCAATGCTCCAAGTACTGCAAAAGCCAGATATGACTATTTGGAAGACCTGTCAATGTACAACTCATAATTGTCTATTTTATGAACTCTTTGTATAACTCTGTCTCCAATACATTGTACAGCAGCCGTAGTCAGATAAGTCCCTTGGCACATGTATCTTACCTTATCTGGAAGAAGCTGCAAAACAAATAAAAGGAGTCTTTAACATTGTAATGATGTTGCTCTGCCAGGACAATAGGTACGTTAAAGAGAGTGCCTGAACTGGGAGAATCCAGGTGGTCTGTGGGGACCCAATATAGAAGCAGAAGAAAGAACCCTAATGATGGGGCAGCTGCAGCCCTTTAAAAACACAAGGCTGAGAAACTGGGGTCCAGACTCAAAGAGAAACAAGAAGACAGGTTTCTGGGGACTTCTTAACTGCCAGACCAGCTAAAAGTGAGGCTGCTGACTCTGGGTCAAAGAGATTTCATGTTCTAGGGGAGAAACCACGTGCAGGACAGTAGGGGGAGAGGAAGGATCTTGGAGTCCCAGAAGACTCTGTAAAACCAAGAAGTACTCAGGAGTGTTGTAGAATCTGAGGCAAGGATTTATGGGCAGTTACTTCTTATCTGGCTTATTTGTGATGTCCAAAGTATGTTAGAGATCCTGTTCAGCATCTGTGTTTATTTGTTTCTACTGTCCCATTCCCCTCAAAGGATTGAGCTGTAAACCACAGTGCTCACAAGGTTGGAGTTCTGGGCAGGATGTATTTAAGTTACTGGGGAGTTTGGGCAAAGCCAGCATTAGCCTGAGTGTGCAGGCAAGCTAGACAGTAAAGTCCCAGCTCTTAGAAGGGCAGATGCTAGAGGATCTGTACACTGGACATGACCACAGACACCCAAAGCCAGAGGCAGTGCCTGTTCAGAACAAGCTTAAAGCATGTGTCCAGTGTTGGGATGCCAACAGAGCAGCCTTCCTAATTAGTTTCCAAGGGTGGTGACACCGGATCAGAACACCGTGTTAAGCTCCAATTTGACAAAACACTTCAGTGCATGCTAAAATCCATATTTAATCACCAAACTGCTTAAGTATCTGTTCTAAATCCATTGCAGTAAAGGGAATTGTAAGTACATGTTTAAAGTTAACTGAGTACTTAAGTGCTTTGCAGATTCAAGGTCATAGTGAACAGTCATTTGCTAGTGATTTCTTACATGATCTTGAAACAAATTACCAACATGAATAGACATGCAAATTTAATAATTTTGGGTATCTAGGAGCTCTTATTAATCTTATCAAAACCTGATCCTATGTTTTACACCCCCTTGCATTTATTTTCATTCCATTCTATAAGTTCACCCATCTTCAAAGCATCTGACAAAGTGGGATTTTCTCCCATGAAAGCTCATGCAAAAAATAAATCTGTTAGTCTTAAAGTGCCACATGACTCCTTAGTTTTTTTGCTGGACTAGACTAACACAGCTATCCCTTTGGAAAATTAAATATAATCTTTTAAAGCAAGTGCTAGCTTTATGTTGCCTGGGAACCAAAACAGATCATGAATGAGTTTAAGCAAAATCAGATGTTGCAGAATGAGCATATTTAAAACTAGATAAATAGCAGGTCAAAATATTTCATAGAATCATAGAATCTCAGGTAATAATAAATTGTCATTAATTGCTTAAGTAACAGAAGGTACTGCTGTCTCCCTCAGCCATGAGGAGTGTTTAAAGATGGTTGAAAAATTTAAACTGTTAAATCTTTTCAAAGGAAGTGGGCAGTAAAAGAGTTTTTTTTCATGAATCATTTCCCCCCTTTTATTTTTTTTTGACAACAACTAGCAATATTTTTATCTGTTAAATTTTTTTATAGTAAGAAATCTTTTATCCAGGTCATGGACTCTGAGAATGCAAGTGTGGGTTTCAGTCAGGTTATTTCTAGGCAAGTTTGATGGGGTGTTCACCCCATGCTTGCCCTGAAAGCATTAGGGCAGATTGAGACGTGTCTAATTAACCCAACAGGCCACAGTTGAGAGAAATCACATGGGTAAGTGAGAGAGGCCAGCTGGGCAAGAAGGAGCTGGACTGGACTTATAAAGTCAGGACATTAGATGCCCAGGGTGTGTAAGGAAAACTGTACTTAGTTATTACTTGTTGGTGGAGTGTATTTGGAGGGTATGAGGAGAGAGCGCTCACAGTTGTTGGTGGGGGGTTAGAAGGTAGGTAAATCCAATGATGGGGAGCGAAGGAGTGTCAGGTGATAAGGAAAGGGTTCAGGGAAAGGCGGTGAGGTCTAAAAGGGAATGGAGTGTGAATGCTTTAGAGGGTCTCTGGTCCAGAGCCTGCTGCAGGGAATGGGCTGGGTTCCCCTGCCAGCCACTGAAGAGTGGTACTGGGAGACAGTGAAAGGGATGACTGCTAAGAAGAAAAACTCTGGTATCCTGGAAGGGGGAAATATCTACAGGGAGCTGTCTGGAGGATCAAGTCTTTTGAAGGAGGCTATAGCTGAAGGAACAAGAAAAAGGCCACAGACACAGAGCGGTGGAGTGATGGTGTACAGTCATGGGAAGTACAGTTGGTGTGGTCAGCTGTTCCCCAGAGTGACAGGGAGATGGTACTGACCTATTGGTGAGTGGACTGTCCCGCAACAGGCAGTACAAAATTGTGGTGTAGTGATTAGGTCTCTCTTATCCTATTATGGTTTGGAGAAGAAGCCTTTTCCTGAGGATTACTAAGTACAATTTTATCTTCTAATGCTGATAGGGGATGGATTTGCTGGCTGTCTTACATCTCCATACAAAGTTTAGAGGGATTTTCCTAGCATGATAGCTCAGTGGCATCTCTAGGCCTTGGAGCTGTATGGCACAAACTGGGCTTTGGGAATAGGTGGTTTTATTAAGGATTTGGATAATTATGCTGTTCAATAGCTGAGAACAAAATGGGGAGAAATTGGGTGATGGCTCCAGGCTACCAGGCCTTTTTCTAACCACAGCTGGGATGCATGGCCTTTATGTAATCTTTGCCAACGCAACAGTGACCTTTCCAGCATAATTTGCATAGATTGGGGTCTGTCACTGTTCCCTCGCTCACTGCTACAATGCATCCTGGCCAATGTGTCCTAATTTTCAAAGCTGTCCTTGAGCCACTGCTGATGCACTGTTTTGAAAGTCTTGTTGTATTGCATTAGAGGACACCTTTGGCATAAGAGAAGGCATAAAGAACCAGCTTCTATTCTGTTCTTATTATAGCATCTCATGTTGGTTAATCTTCCTTCTCACAAGTTGCCACAAGCTCGTGTAAAATTTAGCTCATTTCAGGAGTAAGAGAGCTTCTTCCCCAACTATTTTGTCTAATCTCCTTTATAAGTCACAGTGTATCCAAACTTCAGTTGTTCACAATCAAAGGAAAAGGAGTGTAATTTATTAATCTTTTTTCATACAGTAAATGAGACATGATCCTAGAAATGAGGGGGGAGGGGAAGGCCAGCTAAATCAAGCACTGCCTAAAGAGGCAGAATAAAGTATACCTAGGCTGTTCCTGAGCAGCATTTGCCAAAAACATTTCCGATGATAGGGATTCTGCAGTTTACCTGGTTTCCAGGGAGTTTCAATGAAAATATACATAGTACCATGTCCCAGTGGAAAAAACGTTTAGTCAAAACTTATCCAACCAGTTCTGTTAGGATGTTGGTCATTGGTTGCATCAGAGGTTAAAGTATAATTTGCTGGACCCCAGAACCTTCCTAATCTCTGGGCCCCCTTCCTGTATAGTCCAGGCTCCCTGCATGTTATGTGTTCCTGGTTTTTCTATATTCTGGAATCTGGGCCCTGGAACTTGGGCCTGTCGGATTTGTGGGCCCTAGAACTCATTCCATTGTGTTCCAGCTTGCTTTAACCCCTGCTTGCAATCAGGCTCATTGTATTTAATTTCCATTGCTCTTGTCTTTTGTACTTCTCTCATGCTTTGCATTTGCACTCTCTTTGACTTCATTACAAACAGTGGTGAATAGGGCCCCCCTCTCAGCAGAGCGCTCATTACAGGATTGGGGCCTCACAACAAACCTGTGAAGTCAGTATGTATTACCCTCCCTATGTTGACAACTACTAATCTCGTTCCTTTTCTTTAGATTCTGCTTTTCTTTAAACCATTAATAGAATGCCACAACTACAGCAGGACTGTATAATTACAAAACTCCTTCATCTGCTTATACTCTGACAGACAATTGTTCATTGTTTTGTGGTGTGTGTGTGTGTGTGGGGGGGGGTGTATATTTACTTCTTGCTGGAGATATCTCAAGTGCATGAATAAGCATAATAACCTGATTGCTAGAGTGGCCTCTCCCCATTGAAGTCAGTGGCCAAAAACTTGGCTTCACTAAGTCCTGAACAGGAGATATGGAAGAATGCCAGTCCAGCTTCTGATGCTGGTGTAGAAAGGGAAAGGCAATGACCCTGCCACCACCCTGATGCTTTTTTGGTTAATTTGCTTCCTGGAAAGAGAGATGACTAAAGCAGTCATAGGGCTGCTGTGTGAGTCAACCAGATGATGTTCCTTGTGTTCCCTCTTCACATTAACACTAGGGTGGTTTGGCCCAAATATTGTCATTTTGGATCATCCTTGCAGATGGTTCGGAACCAGACTCTGCTGCTTGTAGTGTGATAACAATGACCCTCTACATAATGAATTTCAAACTTGGCCAAGTATACAATGGTTTCATCATCTCCTAGCAGTGCTGTGCAAAGCCTAGTATTAAGCGTTACAGGTCATCTAGCTCATGTGGTTTTTGAAGCAGAAAGTCCTGAGTTCCTTCTAAGAGTTGTGAAATGTATGGCCTGGGGTATCAGAAATATTTAGGTATAACTGCCATAGATTTCAAGGGAAACTAGACACCTTTGAGAATCAGGGCCCACGTGCATTGGTGTCTGAAGTCTGCAGCTGCAGAGTCATTGGAGTGCCTTCCTGAATTATGAATGCTGCTCAGCAGTTAGTATCAATGAATTTCTAATCATTCCACCCAAAAAATTATGTTCCTTCCTCACAGCTGTCTTCTGCAGCTCTTGTAAACTGGACCCATCTGCCAGTAATATACACAGGGCTTCCCCTGAACTTATCTGAACAGCTTTGTGGCTTGCAAAATGACTTGTACGTTTTTAAAAAATGTGATATGTAAATGAACAAAAATAACAAGTCTACACTGGAAACCCAAGATTATATACATATAATTTACACAAGAGCATGACTCTTCTAAACACTGAGAATTTACACACATCTTAAAGTACCTTGACTCAGCATAGGACCTAAGCACATACTTAAAATTAAGCTTGTAAATGTTTTGCTGAACACATGCTCGCCAGACCTGTTCATTACTCTTAATTTCTTTTTTTCAGGAAAATCCAACCTTTTAAAAACATAGCTCTGAATCAGTTTGGAATTTAAAATTCCCCTCCCCCCAAAACATTCAGGCCTATTAAAACATTTTGATTCAGTTTTTATTTTTATTTTTATATTACTTATAAAAAAGATTGTTCAAAATATTCCATTCCACTATGCTAGAAATATTCCAAATTTTTTTCCCTACAAGAAATTCTGTAGCAATCAACATCTTCCTGTGGAACATTTCAATTCTGACATCAGTGCTTTCCAGGGGAAAAATATTCTTTTGAAAACTTTTCAGAACAGCTCTAATACTCATTGATATGCATCCCTGACACAGAGCTATAAAAATATTGACAGGCTTATCTTTCACAACAACATATTTATTAGTTTATAAATTCCTACTCCATCAATTTTGTCTGCAGTACAGTGAATAGCTTCTAGAAATTCTGATGCTATTGACCAAAGATAACTGTAATATTGCTAAACAAACAAGGAGTCTGGTGGGCACTTATAAAGACTAACAATTTTATTTATTGCATGTGGTTTCATGAGAGAAAATCTTACTTTGTCAAATGCTTGAAGATGAGGAGCTTACAGTAGGGGAGTTTGTCATAGGAGCTGGTCAGACCTTTGCAGCAAATCAAAGCTGTTGTTTAGATTCAAACAGTGGAGAACAGCAATGAGCAGGGAGGTGGGAGAGGGAAAGGAAAGCAAAATTACCTGTTGTAATGGGGAAAAAACCCATAGGCTCTATTCAGTGCTAAGCTGATGGTGTCAAATCTGCATAAGAATTCCAGTTCTGTAGTTTCTCTTTGAAGCTTTGATTTGTTATCCATTTTCCTGAGGACGGTTATGAACAGATTATTGATGGAGAGATCAGGCAAATTGAAGTGTTATATTGGTTTTTTAATGTTTTTTTTCTGTCAGATTTGTGTCCATTTACTCTTTTGCACAGAGACTATCCTGTTTGTCCAATGTATAAGACAGGGGAAAGGGGGCATTTCTGGCACATGATTGCAGAAATCCACTGGTGGATGAGCAGGTAAACGAGCCCTTGGTGGAATAACTGTCTTGATCCTGGGATGATGTCTTTTGTGCAGATATGTGGGCAAAATTGGCAACATGGTTTGTTGCAGGGATATGTGCCAGCTCTAATGTTTCTGTCATTAGCTCTGTAGCTGCTGGTGAGTACCTGCTTATGTTTAATTATCTGTTTAAGGTTGCTATTGCTATTATCAGAATATTTTTTATCAGTGTGATTGTGTGTCACTGATGCTTTAAAGGCAATATAGAAGGGTTTTGGATTGATGAGATTTACTGAATGTGGAGTTGTCTCAGTGTATTACTAGAGTTGTGCTCTTTAAGCAAGTGGAATTGGAAGTGCATACTTATTAGCTAGCAAAGATGCATAAAAATGCTAAGGCCTTGTCTACACTAGAAACTGTCGACGCAGGTTACAGTGATAGTCAAAAACGCTGTAATTGCAACACCTGTGCCTGTCCACACAGCAGTTGTGTTGCCAAAGTGCGTCCACAGTTGGTGCTCTAGCATCAACTGTGAAAGCAGTGCACTGTGGGCAGCTGTCCCACTGTGCAACTAACTGTCTTAATAAGAAGATGGAGAGGATTGCAGTGCATCAGGGTATGGACTCAATGTCCCATGATGCAGTGACTTCCATCTCATCATCCCATGGGTTTCTGACTGCATTTTTCACCGGTGCTGTTTCCTGTGCACCTGCCATCTGTCTGAAAGGATAGATCCTCTCCACTGTTGCCAATGTTCTGAACACATTGGGCCTAGTCATGTAATATATTATAAGCTTCCAATCAGAACTGGAATCTGAGGCACCTGACCAGGTGTGTGCTATGCCAACAAACAATGCTGGGTTACTGTTTGCATTCAGGGATCATCTGCACACAGTGCACTGCTGCTTCTGAGTATGTGAAATAAGCACAAAGTGGTAGGATTGCATTGTTTAGCAGTTCTGGGGTGGCTAACAGTGGCTGCAGAACTTTCAGATGTGCAAAGCCACCTCCACTGAGATCTGTGTGGAGCTTGCCTCTGCCCTGAGGTGTAAAGACATAATGGGAGCTGTCCTTTTGGTGGAAAAGAGTGTGGTGATGGCTGTGTGGAAGCTGGCACCTCCAAACTGCTAACAATCAGTCACTAATCAGTGTTTGGAGTTGGAAATTCCACCACTGGAGCTCTGTTATCACAAATGTGCAGAGCCATTAATCACATTCTGCTATAGAATCATAGAATCATAGGGTTGGAAGGGACCTCATAGGTCATCTAGTCCAACCCCCTGCCAGAGGCAGGACCACTCCCACTAAACCATCCCAGTCATGGTTTTGTCCAGCCGGGCCTTAAACACCTCCAAAGATGGAGACTCCACCACCTCCCTCGGCAGCTCATTCCAAGGCTTCACCACTCTCCTAGTAAAAAGTTTTTTCTAATATCCAGCCTTGACCTCCCTAACTGCAACTTGAGACCATTGCTCCTTGTTCTGTCCTCTGTTACCACCGAGAACAGCCGAGCTCCATCTTCCTTAGAGCATCCCTTCAAGTAGTTGAAGGTTGCTATCAAATCCCCCCTCAATCTTCTCTTCTGCAGACTAAATAAGCCTAATGTTCTCAGTCTTTCCTCATAGAGCTTGTGCTCCAGCCCTTTCATTTTGACTGCCCTCCACTGAACTCTCTCTAGCATGTCCCTGTCCTTTTTGTAGTGGGGAGCCCAAAACTGAACACAGTATTCTAGATGTGGCTTCACCAGTGCAGAAAAGAAGGACTGAGTCTTGAAAATGTTTGTGAAATAGTGGATGGCTTTACAGAGATAGGATTCCCTGATTGTGGCAGGGTGATTGATTTCATACATTTCTCAAATTTGACCCCAAACCATCTTGTGACAAAGTACAACAATAAACAAGGGTTACTTCTGTATGTTACTACACAGGCTTGCGGATCACTGTGGATATTTCTCAGACATCAGAACAGGCTGGTCAGGGAATGTGCATGACATGTGCATCTTCAGGAGCATTGGCTTGTTAGCAAAACTGCAAACAGGGACTTTCTTTCCAAACCAAAAGATTTTAGTGAAGGATGCTGAAATGCTCACAGTGACCCTGAGAGAACCAGCCTACCCTTACTGTGAGGGTTCATGAAGTTTTATATGGGTAACCTGTATAGTAGCAAGGAGCGCTTCAACAACAGGTTGAACAGGTGCTGGATTGCTGTTGAATGTTTGTTTGGCAAGTTAAAAGCTTGCTGGCAATGCATGCCTTATGGCATGAAGAAAATATTCCCATGGTTCTTCTTTGAGTGATGTCCCGTGCTGCTCCACTTAAGGTGCTGCAGCATCCGGGCACCAGCTAATGGAAGTTTTCCCAAGCAGATGTATGGCAGGCTGTGCTTGCACAGAATGAGCCCGCGACGCCCTCAGAACGGCTAAGCGCAAGCGCACCTGCTGCCCCTCAGTTTTTTTTTAACCGTCCGCCACGGCTAACGGTCTTCTTCGGTCTCCCGTCTTTTCGGTTCTTCTGGACTCCTGTTGAGAAAAGAAGAAATGTTTCTGTCATAATTTCTTAGTTTTTACGTAGATATTAATTAAAAAAAAAAAAGCCATGCGAGTTTAAACTGCGCTTCACCGCTTCCCTTTCTCCTCAGACATGCCGGTATCTCCCAGTTTTAAAAAATGCTTGCAATGTCATGAAGCCATACCGATGTCGGATGGCCATGCATTATGAATTAGATGTCTGGGGGAAGAACACATCCCTCAGAAGTATGAGCACTGCGCCAATCTTAGCTCCAGAGTGAAGAAAGATAGAGAGCTTCTCCTTAAGATATTGTTAATGGAAAAGTTGCTTTGTCCCCCGGCGCCGACCGTCTCTGAGCCAAAATCAGATGATCAATCATTAGAGTCATCTCAGAAGGATGTGAGCTCCAACCCCAAGAAACGGCACTCGCCCAGCACTAAAACCTCAAGCCCGAACACCCCAGAGGCTACAGAATCCTCGGGTGATTCAAGGTCTGTCTCTTCCCACGTCTCCAAGCGGAGCCGGGATAAACCTCTACAATCCAGCAAGCACCGTGTGCTGGGCGCCAGGTTGGAACCGAGATCCTCTAAGAAACAGGGCTCATTCCGCATGATAATCAGACACCATCAGCACCGCCGGTGTCGGCGAATGCTGCACCACAGCCTGCTAATGACAACATGCCCACACCGCCAGCACCGCCGGTTCCAGTGCCTGTGACAAACAGTGCAACTTCAAAGACAGTTCTGTCGGCACCGCAGGCATCGAACCCACATCAAGAACGGAGCTCACCTCCTAGAATACATTCAAGGAAACCACATTATGTCTCTCCCAGCCCTTGCCATACTCATCAGTCTTCCCTGTCACCGAGTTTAACTTTCTCATCAGCACGCTCCAGCCGCTGGCATAAATCCTGTCCAGCATTGCACTGTTCATCTGCTTACTCTTCACCACATCACAGTTGCTGCCGTTCATTCACTACATCTCAGGGCTATGGTTCTGACAGACACAAGCACCATCATCATTCACGGTGCTCCTCCAGATGAGTCATTCGCACTCAATATGACACAAGGTCATTGTCTCCTTCAGGCAGATTGCCACACAATACCTCTTATAAGAGCAAACACACCTCCCCTGCTGGGAGTGGTAATAGTCTAATCACCTCGCCTCAGCGAGCTCCCTCAATTGAAACAATTAAGTCTAATGACTCTATTCACCACTCTCTGGCAACTTCACAATTGCAGGAGGAAATGTTTATTCAACATCCAATTAATGCTCCGGACAATTTGAAACAATTTAATGAACTGTTTAAAAGAGTGGCACAGGACCTTGATATCCCTCTGCAAGAAGTTGCTGAATCACAACATAAACTACTTAAAATATTATACTCAGTGACTCCCGCCAAGATTGCGATCCCCGTGAATGAGGCAGTCATGGAGCCAGCCAATTTAATTTGACAAACTCTGGCTACAATTTCTCCGACTAACAAACGCTATGACAGAAAATATTACATTCCTCCTAAGCACATGGAGTTTCTTTTCTCTCACCCTAGTCCTAACTCATTGGTAATAGATGCTGCTAATCATCGAAGTAAACAGCCAGCTTTCAAAGCCAACCCCTCTGATAAAGGCTGGAAGCAGGTGGATACTTTAGGGAAAAGAGTATACTCATTCTCCACATTGCTTATGAGACTAACTAATTATGCAGCACTTTTATCAAATTACAATTATAACATATTTGAAAAATTATCTAAACTTACCTTAGACATGCTGGATCCTAAAAGAGAGCAATTTAAGACACTAATTGCAGAAGGCCACCTAACGGCTTGTACCTTTCTCCAGATGTCGCTGGATGCAGTTGATACAGCAGCACGTTTGACAGCGGCCGCAGTGGTCCTTCACCGTGCTTCTTGGCTACACACAAGCTGCTCTACCAAGGGAGCTGCAGAATAAAATTGAAGATTTGCCATTTGAGAAACATCAGTTATTTTCTTCCCAAATGGATGAGGTATTACATTCAATGAAAGACTCAAGGGCAAACCTACGCACCCTTGGTATTTTTCCTCCATATAATAGAAGACCTAACATCTGGTCACAACCATTTCAGCGCTGATATCAACCCCAATATTCGTCTCTGTCAGATGTTAAGCCATTTGACCAGCAATGCAGGCCTAAGACTATGTTTTATAGGCTCAAGCAGAGACCTCAGCAGGCCTCCCCTACTTTACCATCTCAACCTCCTCAAGCAAAGCCTCATTTCTGATGCGTTGGTCGAGGGTCTGATCGCTCCCGACCTTCTAGCAGTATGGACCACTTACCATCCACTTTTGAATTTCGGTTAGCCCACTGTTCTTTGGTCTGGTCGAGCATTACGACAGATAGATGGGTTTTGGAAATAATTAAATTTGGCTATTCTATCCCATTCGTATCCACCCCCCCACCATCCCTCCCCGTCCCTTTTTAGGGACGTCTCTCATGTACAAGCTCTTCAGCAGGAAATTCAAAATTTACTACAGCTGGGAGCTATCGAGCCAGTACCCCCACAATTTCATTGGTCAGGGTTCTATTCACGCTATTTTGTCATACTTAAAAAGTCGGGGGGGGTGGAGACCAATACTCGACCTAAGACCTCTGAACAAATTTGTTAAATGTGACAAATTCAAAATGGTTACTCTTAGTACTATTATTTGATTGCTGCACGAAGGTGATTGGTTTTCAGCCCTCGATCTTAAGGACGCTTATTTTCATATAACGATCCATCCTTCCCACAGGCGTTTCCTGAGATTTACCGCCAGTGACCAACATTTTCAATACAAAGTTCTTCCCTTTGGCCTGTCCATGGTGCCCTGTACCTTCTCCAAAGTCCTGGCAGTGGCCATATCTCATCTCCACGCTCGCGGTATCAAGATCTATCCGTACCTGGATGATTGCTTGATTGTGGCCTCCTCGTACGATCTCTGCCTCCATGCTCCAGACATCACAACAACTCTATTTCATCAGCTTGGACTAAAATTAAATATGGAAAAGTTGGTCATGACTCCAACTCAATCTATAGAGTTCATAGGCGCCATGTTAGATTCAAAGACCTCCCGAGCTTACTTACCTCAGATGCACCAACTACTAATCTGCGATCTGATCGATCTTATTCTGACTGTTCCATTAGTCACCGTGTGAAAGTTGTTAAAACTTCTAGGCCATATGGCGGCGTGCACAACAGTTGTTCCCAATGCACGATTACATATGTGCAGCCTACAGGCTTGGTTAGCCACAGTCTACAGACCACAGTTCCATCTGCTTCAGAAGACTGTGATCATTCCCAACATAATCAAGGCATTGCTGTTGTGGTGGAAGGATCTACGAAATCTGTCAATAGGCATACCATTCGTTCAACTGCAACCAGAACATATAATAACAACAGATGCTTCCCTAATCAGCTGGGGAACTCACATGGCTAACCTAGTGGCACAAGGAAGATGGTCATGTGTGGAGACATTGCTCCACATAAATGTCCTAGAGCTCTGGGCCATCAGAAATGCCTGCAGCCAATTTCTCCAGTCTTTCCCATTTCTGGGAAAGCCGTAACCATCATGTCAAACAATATGGCATGTGTCTACTATGTAAACCGCCAAGGCAGGGTGAAGTCCCCTTCCCTTTGTGCAGAGGCGGTCAAGCTCCGGAGGTGGTGCATCCACAACCAGGTTCACATTTCTGCGGTATACCTACCAGGTGTGTGAAACATCACTGCAGACGCCCTCAGCAGATTGTTTCCTGTGCAACGTAAATGGCAGCTCAACGACTTTGTCCTACATGCTATTTTTCACAGATGGGGACACCCAGCGATAGACCTGTTCACGACGGCAGCGAATATGAAGTGTCCCAAATTTTGTTCCAGAACTCAGAATGAATGACACACATTAGGGGATGCCTTTCTGATCAGCTGGTCGAGGGATCTTCTTTATGCGTTCCCACCGATCCCTCTAATATCCAGGACCATCCAGAATATCAAACACGATGGCATGTCGGTGATATTAATTGCTCCAGCATGGCCTCACCAATTTTGGTTCCCACATCTACTCAATCTATCGGCACGCAGACCAATACGTCTCCCATTAATAACAGATCTATTATACCAATCAAATACTCCAGCACATCACCCTGACATCTCCAGGTTACACTTGATGGCGTGGTATCTAATTGGTTCCGCATCAGTGAAGAGTCCTGCTCTCAGCAGGTCAAGGACATTCTACTGAATAACAGGAAATCGTCCACTAGAAGATCATACTCACACAAGTGGAAATGATTCACTGCATGGTGTGTAGATAATGATCTCTGCCCTGACCAAACTACCATACCTCAGATATTACATTATCTCCTCCACTTAAAACATCGGCCCCTATCCAATAGTTCGTTAAGAGTTCACCTATCTGCGATATCAGCACTCCATCCTAAGAGCAATTCATCACTCTTTGCTCAACCCATAATTAAAAGGTTCCTAATAGGCTTGAAAGAACATGTTTCCGCCTATTCGTCCTATAACAATCCCATGGAACCTCAACCTCGTCCTTGCAGCACTCACAAAATCACCTTTTGAGCTGCTTGCGACCTGTTCACTGTACTACCTATCCATGAAGGTTTCCTTCTTTAGTAGCCATAACATCAGCAAGGAGAGTAGGTGAACTGAACGCTTTACATTGTGATGCCCCCTATACTGTTTTTCATAAACACAACGTATCACTCCACCTGGACCCCAGCTTTTTGCCTAAGATAGTCTTGCCTTTTCATGTTAATCAGGCCATTGACCTTCCAACATTCTACCCAAAACCACATACTTTGTTGCTGCAAGCTTCATTACATACCCTGGATGTAAGGAGGGCGCTTGCTTTTTATATTGATCAAACAGCTCCATTTAGGAAAACAAATAAAATCTTCATATCATTCGCAGAACGACAAAAAGGAGAACCTATTTCCAATCAGAGACTTTCAAAATGGATAAGGGACTGTATTCATGCATGCTACAATGTCACGAATAGCCAGCCTCCGTCAGGAATTCGTTCTCATTCCACTAGAGCTATGGCAGCAACCACTGCCTTCTTAAATAATGTTCACATTCAAGACATTTGTAGGGCAGCAACATGGTCTAATCCACATATGTTCATATCTCATTATGCTTTGGACCTAGCGGCAGCAAGGGATATGACACTGGGTCGCGAAATCTTGTCTTCATGCAGGACATCCTAACACCTTCCTGCATAACTGCTACATATTCACCTTAAGTGGAGCAGCACGGGACATCACTCAAAGAAGAAGAGTTGGTTGCTCACCTGTGTAACTCTGTTCTTCGAGATGTGTGTCCCGTGATGCTCCACCACCCTCCCTCCTCCCCTCTTGTCCTTTCTCTTCACAGAGGCATACCTGCTAAAAAGGAACTGAGGGGCAGCAGGCACGCTCGCGCTTAGCCGCTCTGAGGGCATTGCGGGCTCATTTTGCGCAAGTGCAGTCTGCCATACATCTGCTTGGGAAAACTTCCGTTAGCTGGTGCCCGGACGCTGCAGCACCTTAAGTGGAGCATCATGGGTCACACATCTCGAAGAACAGAGTTACACAGGTGAGCAACCAGCTCTTGTGTGTGTTCCATAATATTTGTAAAACTATGAGTGAAATGTAAAAAATGGCAGATTGCCTTCCAGCTGACTATGAACCAGATGTTAGCGATATTAGATGGGTGCTAGGGGGCCTAATGCATGAGGGAGAATTTGTGGAACTACTTTGACAATGAGCACCAGTAAAGTGTCTTTCTAAACAGCACTGTGCCATGCTATGACCGGTAGTGAGCTTACACTGTGTATCAATGTGAGCTGCAATTTGTGTGTCCAAGAGAGCAGTAAGGATTCCTTACTCTTCACAGAGTACATCTGGGCTGGAGGGAGAAAAGCAGTGAGCAGCAGTGTAAGCTATGACTGCTGGTTGTAAGTGCAGGTTCTGTTCTGGAAGCTGTCTGAAGAGATGGAGTGAATGGGGTACCGAGACAGGAGTTTGATAGAAATGTGGAGGAAGAGTTTGGGAGAGCATGGAAAGCAATTCTATAGTGGCTGCAAGAGGATGGGGGATTGTGAGCATACATGAATTCAGTCTGAAATGTTAAGAGTGACTTGACTTTTCTCTTGTGCTTGTGACCACTGTCACTCACTCTTGGTTTCTCCTGCCTATCAATCTTCTGATTTTTGGGACAGCGTGTCTCCATGCCTACCCTCTCCCAACTTTTTCCCCATATCCTCTGAATGGCTCCTCCGTACTGCTTCTTAGTTGTTTTCCTACAGGCGCAGGTGCTCAACTACTTTGATGGAGTTTCCCCTCAAGGGCATATCTGTAGACTCACAATAAACAGAAGCATGATTGTGAGGGCAGTAACAGCGTTGGTGAATTATTGTAAAATACACCCCTTTCTCACTGCACCCCTGGCAAGTGCACAGCTCAACAATCAACCAGAACATGGTGAGTGGTGCTTGCAGTGAGCAGGGACCCAAGCTGGGGGAAAAGATGGGAACAAAATTTTAAATTGTGCCACCATTTTCCACAGGTGGGGGCCATAGGAGCCGATATCTCACTTCTCAGAGTCAGCAGTGATGCTTGACAACACCTCCCTGTGAGCAGGTCCCAAACTGGGTCTCTGTGCTGCTTGTCTGTGTGCTACTTTGGTCCCTGCACAAGTGATTGCTGATTGCTGCAGGAAAGCTTTCTACCAAGGGGAAAGAAACAAAGCTTCTTTGCCATGGAATCTGCAGCAGAGGATTAGCAAATACCTCCAGGAAGGGTTCCTAGAGTTCTCCCTAGAGAATTCCCATAAGATATCAGTGTGCATTAACACACTTTTCCACAGCATTGCCTAGCTGAACAGAGGAATGGGAAGCACATGCAAACATACCTACTCTTGTGCATTTCTGTCCCTACAAACAGTATATAATGCAACAAAGCAAAGGACAGCTGTACCTCTTGTAAATGAGCAGAATCAGCTAAAAAATCACTTCTGTGAGCTTGTTTCTCCTGCATTTTGTATGCCAGAGCAGGAGGGGTGGGACTGACTGAAACCCTCTGAGATCAAGAAGAGGTCCTGGCTCTGCATGTCAGCAAATAACTGTCTGTTTCGCATTGTCTTCCAACTGAACCTCCTCATCCTTGACTTCTTCACTGAGACTGAGGCCTGGTCTACCCTGCAGAGCTAAGTTGATGGGAGATATGCAAGCTATGTGCTATGGAATGCATTATCTTCCCTTTACTTAGTTACTTGGAATTACTACACTATCTACCCTCGCTCCAGCAATGCACTGCCATCGATGCAGCGTTTCTCCACTTGGAGGGGTGGAGTTACTGTATCGATAGGAGAGCTCTTCTGGGATCAATTGAGTGGGTCTACAATTCAATCGATCCTGTTGTGTCAATCCATGGGAATCAATGCAGAATTTTCAGTGTAGGCATGGTCTGAGTGTGGCGTCTGCTGCCTCTGGACCCGTGGTGGTATCCGTATGTCTTTTGGCAGTGGAAGTGGAGTTACTGCTGAGGATGGCTTCCAGCTCCACCTAGAAGCATTAGGTCTGGACTCCCTAGCCTTTTGGTACTCCTGCTACAGCTCCTTGATTTTTCATATAGCACTGCTGTGTGTCCTGTTCATAGCCCTTTTCCATTAAATGAGAAATTTGGCCATAAGCATCAAAGTTCCTTCAGCTGGAGTAGAGTTGGGAGCAGCCAGGATCTAGTGGGGAGACGAATGTGAGCTCTCCATGATGACTAATAAGGGAGTGAAATTCCAAAATTTCCCAGGACTTTAAATGGGGAGAGAATTGATGCCTGCAGCATGCTATAGTTTAAATTAATGGCCAGCATGGTCAGGATGGGCATTGTGAGACCTTTCCTGGAGACCATTTACCACAATATAATCAAGTGTCTAGGCAGATGCTTTGCCACTAGAAGTTCAACACAAAAAGCTGTCCCTCTTGTCAAGGTGATTTTAGTTTGCTGCAAAATCAGGGGACTTGGCTCAGTAAGGTGGGGGATTACAGGGCATATGCTACCACTGTTTTGGCACACAAAGCTGACTTTGGTTGGCAAAAATCTGTAGCACACAACAGGCCTAAGTATGATAGAATGATTGCTCTTAAGCACAAGGCTCCAATTCTTCAGCCAGCTGTACTAGTGCAGATGATTGTGTTTGTAGAGACTCAGCATCTTCAGTGGCCACAAACATCCAGAGTGGTGGATTTTCAGGGTCAGGACCTAAAGGAGTCAAAACTGGTTGAAAAAAATTCAAGATTCAGAATAGCTTTCAATGGAAAAAAAGACATCTTTTATGATCCCTCCCCCCATTTTCTGACCATATCTATTTGTTAAAACATATAATAAAGTATTACTATCCCTGCCTAGTCAGTATTTCATTATTAGGGGTGATCATTATATAGCTGCGTACATATAAGTGCTTTAAAAAGCTTCAGGAGAATAATTTTGACTTTTTAAAGTATCATAGGCAATTATTTGTTTAAAGACACAGAGAGACCAAACTTTCCGTTGGCAACTAAGCTCATAAATCTGGCAGATGGTTCTTTTAAAAAGAGCAGCATGAAACAATTGACAACACTGACCTTTAAATTACCCTAATTAAGCTTCTTGGAAATTTTAGTTCTATTTTTTTAAATAAAGGTTTAGACTCTGCAGCAGGGGTGGATTGCCAATCCCATGATCAGTTACAGAAACCATGGTGTCCTTCTTGTGTCTTTCAGCAAAGACATTTACTGAGAACAAAATTCTCATTATGTATTGTAGAACAATAAACTCTTATTTCACTGTTTTTCCTGGTTGGTGAGTAGAACCAACCCATGTGGTCCAACCACTGACAAACACATTTATCAATATTTCCCTGTGAAAACCATTTCAGTGTCTCCCCCAGCTGCATAAGATTTCCTAGTTTAACATCCATCAGAGATGTGTTGATTGGCCAGTTATTAAATAACTTCTGTCTCTGGCACCTCCATTATCTAAACAGGAAAAAGAACTAACAAAAGTAAAGAAACCAGACATGTTTTAACTCATTTTTACTGGAAAGTCTATTCTAGGCAGGCTTAACTTTATTCACTTTTGACAAACTTTGATTGCTCACTCCAGCCTGGAGGTAAAATAATGATATTGCAAGTCTCTAGCACTGGAGGTGTGATTATGACTCACTAAATTTAGCTTATCTGACTTCTGCATTCATGTTCAGGTGGCAGGCACTAAGAAAATAAGGCACAGCTGGAAGCCTACAGTTTGGAGGATAATTAATGGCTAGTAAGAACTATAGATTTGAAAATTAAAAAGGATTAGTACATCAAAAAATCTTTGGAATATTGTACCTGATGCATTTAAAATGACCTTTAAAAAGGGTTACTTACATTGTCTGAATGTCCCATTGTATCTAAGTTGATTAGTGTCCATCTTGCCATAAATCTCATCTAAAGTACTTGAGGTGTGCTTTTTTACCATACCATGGTCTTTGGTGACTTTAGAGTACCTCTACTGATATGCTGTAAAACCTTAGTTTCTTTTAGTGTATCCATTGTTTTCTTTCAGAAATACCCATCTAACATATCAGCTAAAACTTAAATTTAGAAATGTACTCATTTAAACTATTTAGTTCTGAGGACATTTAGATTGCATCCTATTCTACCACTGATCACCGCCAAACCCCCATAATCACTGAATCTTAGTCAAAGGGCGTCAGAACCTTCCACTTCCCTGGAATGCTGAAAATCCTGATAGAAACCCAACTTCTAGTCCTAAACTGGAAACACACGTAAATCACCATGTGTCATTAAAAAGCCCAGGTAACCGTAGACTGCAAAGTGATCACTAACAAAAATAATTACAGGAATCCAAATATAAAACTATCAGTATGTTTAAAGGTTATCAAATCATAAGTCACCAAAAGAAGTAGAGATGTTTTCATTATTCTCTACATACTCAGTTAATAACTAACCATCTAATTTTATTAGTTCCTCCTAATAGGTTTTTAAAAGTCTAATTAAGTAAAATTTGGGAATCAGTGAATACTCTTTTAAAGTGCTGGGGTGACTGAGCCCTAGTTTACACTTCCTGTGGTTTTGGTTTTGGCAGCAGGCAAAGGGAGATATGTAAGTTTCTTAAAATAACTTGCATATCTCCCTTTGACTTCCTAACATTTGGTAGGTCCACTGCACTGAGCTGAAGGGAAATACCCTCCCTTTGACTCACGCTACTCCAGCTGAGGGGCTGGATCATCTCCCCTGTCAATTGAGCAGGTCTTCACAGACCCCTCTATCAAACTTGGAAGTTTGATCTGATGGTGGCAAATTTGCTTCCGTCAGTCTAGACAACCCCTGAGAAAAAGATTGTAAGCTTGTTGAAATAAGCACTGCCACTTATTATATAATGTGACCTGTTTCCAGCACAAAGCAGGCCTGGCACACTATCAATATTAAATAACTACATATACTACATTGCAGAGTACCCAAATGATGACTGTAGTGCAATATGACAGCCATCCTTGGTTATGTGAAATAATATTAAAGACAGGAAGCAATTGTTTGGGGACGGATAAGCCCAGAGAGTATATTTTAAGAATTAAGAGATGAAACTAAGCAAAGAGACTGATTGGAAGTGTTTCTGCCAGTGAGGTTGATTAGCTATGTGGAATAGCCTGTGAGTAAACGCTTTTTACAAAACACTCTATAGCTGATCTCTCAGTCCTCATCCTGAAAGGAAATCTGCATAACACCTTCAAAGTATGAGCCTGGGAGCTTGAAACTTTGCAAGATACTAAAAATCATGGACTTAATCAAGACACCAGTTATATGCTTTAATTACAGTAATCTGTAACCCATTAACCCCTTTTGCAGCTGTGATTAAAGGGGTGTTAGCTAGCCACTTCAACATCAATGGCCTCTCCTACAAGTAGCTAACACATTGTTTTTAGTTGTGGTGCTTTGAATACTTTTCCTGGACCTGAAGAAGAGCTTTAGGTAAGTTCAAAAGCTTGTCTCTTTCACCAACAGAAGATGGGCTAATAAAACATGTTACTTCACCCACTCTGCCTCCCAAGAAAAATGTCAAAAATTAATTGTTTATGTCACTCAGGGTACTAGAGAGTATGCAGTGGAGATTATATCTGAAGAGGCTGACTCAATAGCTGTTTATGCAGCAGTTCTCAAATTTCATTGCACCACAATGCCCTTCTGACAATAAAAATTACTAATACCATGGGGGCTGAAGCCCTTGGGCTTTTGGCTTCACCCCTAGGTCCCATTGAGTATAACACTGGCCCGGTGACCCCATTAAATTGAGGCATTTTAGGATTGTGACCCACAGTTTGAAAATGGTGGTTCTTATGCAATTACTGCACACTAAAAACAGCAAGAAAAATGCAGCTAGCTCTTTTTTCTAGAATATAAGAATAGCCATACTGTGTCAGACCAGTGATCCCATCTACCTCAGTAGCATAGCTTTCAACAGTGGCTGATGCTGTATGCTTCACAGGGAAATTGCTCTGTTTTGTTCATTATCAAATAATGCATCTCATCTCCAAGCCCAGCTCCTGGCTATCTGAGGGTTAGGCAAGCTGAATTCCTGACCATCTGGGCTCATAGCCGTCGATGAATATATTTTTCAGGGACTATCTAATTCTTTTTTGAACCCATTTAATTTGTGTCGTTCATAACATCCCTTGCAATTGAGTTCTGTAGACTGACTGTGTTGTGTGACGAAATATTCTCATGTTCATTTAAAACTGACTTCCTATTAATTTCATTGGGCGAACCCCCCCCCATCTTGTGTTATGTGAAGGGGTAAATAGCACTTCCCTCTTCACATTTTTTTTATGTCAATCATGAATTTATATACCTTTGGCACATCCTTAGCCATCTCTTTTCTAAACTGAACAGTTCCAGTCTTTTTAAATTTTAAATTTTTAAATTTTAACTCGTATGGAAGCTGTTCCATACACCTAATCACTTTGTGCCCTTATCTGTACTCTTTTCCCAATTCTGTTATTTATTTTCGAAATGGAGTGACCAGAACTGCACGCAGTATTCAAGATGTGGGCCTACTATGGATCTTTACAATGACATTATGATATTTTTGTCTTTCCTATCCCTTTTTTAATGATGTCTAACATTGTTAGCTCTTTTTAACTTTTACATTTTCATTTAAAACAAAAGCTTCCATTTAAGACCATAAATTACAATATTATGGAAATCAAAGATAGAAAGTTCCAAAGGGGCAGCAGTGTTAGTCTACTAAAGCAAAAAAAAGCAAGGAGTCTTGTGGCCTTAAAGACTAACAGCTTTATTTATTGCATGAGTTTTCATGGGAGAAAATCCCACTTTGTCAGATGCTTTGAAGAGGGGAACTTACAGAATGGGATGAAAATAAATGCAGGGGAGTGTAAGACATGGGATCAGGTCATACTGAAACAGCAAATCAGAGCACTTGTAAGGATTCAAACTCTAGGAAACAGCACATGGAGGGTGAAGTCAAATTCCTGTTATAATGTGAAAAGAATCCACCTTGGCTACAAAGGGTATGTACACATTTAGTCTTTAAATCAAAATAATGCTGATTATTTTGGTTTAAAAAATTGCATGTCCACACTACGTTTCTTTATTTCAAAATATGGAGCTCCCTCATTTCAAAATAAGGAAAGTCATTTCGATATAATAAAACCTACTATTAAATCAAAGTGATGGTTAAATCGAAACTGTTATTTTGAAATAACACAGTGTGAAGGTGTTATTTCAATTTAACTGTTATTTCGATTTAACAATTTTGCCCTTTTCCTTCCCAAGGTGCTGTCCTTTTCCTGTATATTGGGTGGATGCATGGCCCTTCTAGGGGGCCATACTGCCACACCTCCCAAGGTGCCCTTCTCCTAAATCGAACTAAAAAGTGCTGTCCATGGACATGCTAGTTCGATTTGAGTTTCTTGTGGAGACATGTTAAATCGATTTAACTTAAATTGAATTAATATTTTTATAGCAATTTTATTAAATCAATTTAACGTAAATAGATTAAACTACCTAAGTGTGGACATAGCCTTAGTTCACTGCAGAATTTCTCCCCATAGAATATTTAAATGGTGCATTCAGTCTAGCTCCACTGGTAGGTACATTTCTCTCTTTGGAAGACTGTTCTGTTGAAATAGTCCTAATCAATCCAAAGTCAACCAAAGACTGTCTTTTCATTTGACTTTAACGCCAGACCCAAAGCCCACTGATAAAATTGCTTGCCACTGAAAATGTTTCTGATGTTCTGCCTGCAATTTATTTTTCTTAATTTATACCTGTAAGCGACTGCACTCCCTCATCTGTGTTTAAATTTTCATGATATGCTTATGCAGCACAAGAACAACAGAACATCTAGAAAGTAAAGAACTGTTCTTCTCATAGGCTACAAAATGAACTTCTGCAAAGTTTGTCTCTTGAGCCTTCATGCCCTGGGACTTTAGAGCTAATTGCATCCTGCATGCTCTTTCAAGTGTGCAGTAATTGTATAAGGAGAAGACTTTGTGGGAGACTGAGCAGCTGAGTAGATATGTAATAAAAATAATATCGAATCTTTTCAGCACCACGTTATTTTTCCAAATCCAGTTCAAGTTTCTAGTAATCAAAAGCAAAAATGAACATTTGATTGCCATTAAGTGGCCTATATGAAATGAGTTAATTAATGCTCTTTGTACACTTCCTAGTTATGTAAAATATTCAAATCAATATACTCAACCCTGTTTATATTTTATGTATTACTAAGCAGTTTCACTAGACATTGAAGCCCAGAGCCTCAGCTGTACCACAGCTGAAGAGAGAGGAAAGATAAAACAAAAAAGTGTCTAAACTGTCTTTGCTTTCTCCTAGGATGGGAGAAACTAGAGAATTCTCAGGGTGCTCTGGCCACAGACTGAAATGACCTGTTACAGGGGTTGAAGTAGGGTGGAGTAAAGATGACAATGCTAGAGGACTTGCCAGTTTGACAAGCAGATTGGTATATTTCCTAAGCACATGAAAATTCAAGAGAAAAAATAATGTGAATATATTTAGATTCAGTATAGGTTTAATTACTTTGGTTTTCTATTGTGTAGCTTTCAAATTCACTAAATAGGAGAAAAAGACTATTTACCTTCATGGATTAGGAGCCACAAGAAAAAATGTTGGCAAAATAATATCTTCCAACATTATGAATAATTTGAATAAACAACTTTGAACTTGCTTTGTTCCTTTACACATGCTGTAGGAAAACATCAATGAATAATCCAAGAAATGCAAACCGTTGCAACATGCTGCCAAATTATTTTTTGCATGTATTTCTTCAGTTAATTTGATATACTAAAAGAGCTTCTAATTGTCTAGAATCTCATGGCACTGGTCTGAAACGAACAGGTCTAGTTTTAAGGAGACATAGATTATAATTGTTACAAGCTCTCCTATTATAAATCCAATCAAAATCATTCCAGTATTATTCAAGATCCATAAATGATCTTGACTACTAAAATTTGCACTAGAATATTTATAGCAGTGGGTATATCAGCTACTTCTCATCTCCATATTGTAGAAGGCTGCAGAGAATGAGTACATCATCTGACATCTGGAATAGCTTACATATCTAAACAGCTTCTAAATGACTTTAAGAATTTATGAACGTGTGACATATTGTATTAAGAATGACATCTCCTGTTTAAGTTAAGTATCTTTAGGAGTTCAGGGGCCAGCTTCTCAACTGCCGTAAATTAGATTTGCTTTATTGAAGTCAGTCAAGCAACACTGATTTACACAAGTTGAAATGCTTGCCTTGCCTGTCTGAAATGTGTCAGGTTCATAGATCTGGAGACAGAGTATCTGGGAGTAGAAAAGACACCTACAGAGAAATACTGAAGTATTTAAAGCCAGAACAGGTCTCGCTGAAGATATATTTTAGAGCTAAACAAATGCAGACTTGGAGATCAAACTGCTACAGAGCTATTTATATGCTTAATTCTTTGCTTATTAAGACAAAGTACACACTCCTACAAGAAATTTAAGATTAACATTAAGAATAAATAGCTAGTCAAACTCTGGCATAGCAAGTAACCAAGACATGTAAAGGCATTCAGTATTTGCTCAGCTGCTCAGTCATAGCTGTGCTTATCAATATAAATAAACATGTGAGGGTATTGATATCACCCATTTAGTTCTTTGTCAGTCTTCCATTTTCTCCAGTTTGGTTTTTTTTTTTTTTAAATGTAGTCTAGTGTTTCATTTCACATTCTAAAAATAAAACTGAAAGACGTGTTTAGTCCTCTTTTGTAAGCACATCTGTTAGATGTAAGAGCATAGGAATTGCCATACTGGGCCAGACCAATGGTCCATCTAGCCCAGGGGTCTCAAACTTACAGCCCAAGAGCCACATGCGGCCCCTAAAGTTATTTCCTGCAGCGCGTAAGACACTTAGAATTTCTCAAATAATTGATAATGCAAAATCGAAAGTGTGTTTGCTTACTTACTCTTTGTCTTCCCGATGATACCTCCATCTTAAACAGAAGTAATTCTTACTTACTTACTCTTGACGTATATATGTTGCTCTTCATTTTTTCATTTTTATGATATTTTGTATCATATGGAAAGGTTTCAGTGGTGCAGCTCTCAGGCTAAGGTACTAGTCTTCATGCAGCCCTCTGGTGATTTGAGTTTGAGACCCCTGATAGTCTGTTATCCTGTCTTCCAAAAATGGTTTGTGCCAGATGCTTCAGAGGAATTGAGCAATACAGAGTAGTTATTGAGTGATCTATCCGCAGTCATCTACTCCCAGTTCATGAGGGCTTAAATCCAGCCTCCACTGTCTGTTCTTACTGTCTGGGGAGTCAATGAGGGAAGAGGCAGAGAAAAGCAATCCTTTCCTTGGGGTCATGGATTGGTTGCAGTGTTGTTTTTCAGGGACTATGGGAATGGTTGAAGAATAGCTCTGTGGCCCAATGTATCCTGTTAGCATAGCCAGATGACAAAGATGGGTGAGAAGAATAGAAAATCTATCTAGCCCTTGATACTTGCACATGAAACAGTGTGTGCTAAGCACTGGTGTTAAGGGAAGATTCGAAGAGCAGTGTTTTACAGCCTGGAGTGCCATGAGCCGTCCATAATGGTGCCTCCATTTTACAATTCCTTGTGGAACTACAGTCGCAGAAGTGAGGGCAGAATTTGCACTGGTGTAAACAGAATCCTGTTCTGACAGTCCAGCTCGTTTTCCCCACATCAATAAATGAGAAGTCACTAACTCAGAAAGTAAGGTGGGTGAGGCAATATCTTTTATTGGACTATCTTCTTTTGCTGAGAAAGACAGGTTTTCAAGTTACGTAAAGTCTTTTCTCAGGTCTGGGAAGGGCACGGCATCATAACTGAATACAAATTCTTATAGACAGTTTAGTTCATGTAGTTAACACATGCCTAAGAACCCAATCAAGGTGAAGTGGCCTGTTAATGCCTTTCTAGTCATGGGACAAAAGGCAGGTTATTGGTTAATAAGCCATAAATCCAGTGTCTTTATGAAGACTACGATTTTTACAGTCTATCAAAGTTAAGAACTTTTTAAGCTCCCAGGCTTCTTTTTGGAACATGTTCAGCTTTCCTGCTGCTAACCTGTAACTCAAGGCAAACAAGTTCTGTCAAGAATTTAATCAGTTCTAATTGCATGGCTCTGTCATTCCTCAGTGTTTTGACTGATAAAATGCATTGCATAGAGTGTAGGTGATTTTGGGAGTAAATATTATATCTTAACTTCGCTAACTGGTTGAAGATATTTTAACATTTGTACAACTTAAAGTTTGAAAAAAATATATAGCCGTAGGAGGTAACCTGTTAGTGAATTGCTTTTAAATATACATAGACTGACAAATCTATGCCAAGTTATATCTTGCTTTAGCCATTCTCTTTGTGGAATGTATGTGTGTATGATGGATGTTTAACTTACATTTACAAAACTTATCACACAATATATCATATTTAATATTAATTCTTAGAGGTAAAAGATAGACCATCTCTTCCTTGCAGTCTATAACTTTATTAGTAATTGGTTGCAACTTACAATGAGGACAAGTAATCTAGTTTAGTCTAATTCAAATAAAAAATCTTTTGAAAACATCCAAATGTTAAATTTATGAAATACCTTTAATGTTGTGCTCAGCTAATTTGGAACATCTTACTTCAGTAAAATTGCAATATTTGTATGTTCACAGGCACAGAACTCACTGGAGAGACACACCTAGGGATTTCTAAGCAAGAAAATTGCCCACTGGTTGTTTCTATTGTGTTCAGGGAAACAGGACATTGTACATCCTTTGAAAATAAACAAACACACCAAGAATATAATGGTTGTGTTCCATCAGTTTCTTATTCTCATGGAAATAGCATCTGAACATTGGCTAATCACTCAAGCCAAAGAGGGAACAATCACAAATGGGATGCTTGTGGCAACAGAAGCATCTGTAAGGAAATTTTCTAATTCTTTGTTTCGGATCTTCTCAGTACCTGAACGTAATGCCTGTGACACAGACAACTAGGAAATGGATCCATAGAAAATCAACTCAAGAAGTTACATAGCTTTAGAAACACTAGTTATAATGCTGCCAGAACACTGATGTAGTTAAATGTTATCTCCTTCTTAAAATGGAGATACCCATACAAATAATATTCAGCAACAACCTGGCATTTTGTGTATTCAAGGTACTGTGCAAACAACTAACTAGTTATAATCAAAATTCACAAGGTTAAATGGTCTGCATGAGGCCATACAGCAGCCGGACACCATAGCTGATGTAAGCGCACAAAGAAGCAGATCTTGAACTTGTATAAACTGTTCCATTAACGTCTTACGTGCCAGTACTGTGTTCATGTGATGCTGCCTTGGTAGTGTAGATTACATTGCCTTCTTTACTACTAGAAGTGACAACAGCTGTGTATATTTTAGATAAGACCACTCAAAATGACTTGTCTCATTGTCATGTTGGAATGTGGGAGATGAGAAAATTAATTCACCGAGTGGGCCTGAGGGCAAGGTTCATTTTGCATGAACTTCTAATGTGATCAATAAAGGGAATCTGCACCAAATGCATACACTGGTCTGTTGCAAAAGGAAAGCTAAATACTAATTTTCACAGGAGTTTTCTCATAGAAATTTCCATGGGAAACACTTGAACTTGGCTGATCTTTTCCCTTCTGTTTTTATGAGAAATCACTTATGTCAAAAGTTGGTGTAAAATGAGAAATAGGCAAAGTTGCTACTACAAAATGATGTAGCAGTTCTGACTGCAACAGATATCCAAACGTGGACAGAAGAAATGGGAAAATTAAGAAATGCAGGTTTTATTCAAGAAAATAAAAAGTTGCAGCATCTCTATTAGTATACCTGGGAGAACAGGAGGGAGGAAAGTTGTTACTTGTGCAAATATGTCTTTGTGAACAAACACGCATACCCGCTGGAAGTGCTATCCTGACTCTTGTGAGAAGTATTTACTATTGATTTTGTGTGTCTGGGAGTGAGGGTTTTAGAAGGCAGGGAAAGACTTGGAGTCTTGTCTTAAAATCATTGCATTCTAAAGCTAACTAAGAACCAAGTCTATAATTTCAAATAGCCTTTTAATCTGAAAAATCTTATGAGCCTCCTTTCCTCTTTTGGAAGTATTTTTTTCAGGTAAGCCTAATTGTTTGCTTTCAGTAAAGGACAAGATAGATCAGGTAAAATACATTCAAGTGTAGCATAGGTATATTAATTTCTAACCTGACAAAATATACGTTTCTTTTCCTCATCTTTGAAGGAGTGTCTTTGTTACAAAATGTGGTCTCATTGGGCCTGAATTGGAACTTTGTATTAAGGGACTAGTTTACAATAGAAGTGCTACATTAGCACTGGTGTAGCTTCTGGGGAAGACACTTGGTTGATGGAGAACGTCTCCTGCTGACATAGAGCCAGTGTGAACAATATTTAGGTTGCTTTTTCACATCCCTTAGCAACATAAGTTGCATTGACTTAAGCAGTAGTATAGATGTGCCCAAAGACAGCTGGAGGACCTGCTGAGAAAAGGTTCTGGAAAAGTTTGGTTTTTTTTTTTTTCATAAAAAGGGAAGAGTGTAAGCATGTAAGTATTCCAGAGTACTAGCTGGCAATGATAACTAAATACTACAAGGCATTTGCTCCTATTGTTCAATAATCTGGGAGTCACTAGTTGTACCAATAGAGACTGTCTACACTGCAGTTATAGAGTTTGACTGCAGCTCATGTAGACACACCGGATGAGTAAGCTTTAATCTAGCAAACTCAGATCCTGGAGCAGTGAAGCCAGCGCAGCCTGGGCCTCAGGTTAGACTTATGAATAAGTACCTAGTATTCTGGGCAGGCTTTGCATGGCCCACACTGAAGCTTGCACTACTACAGTTTCACTGGTCCAAGACCTGAGGTAACCAAATTAAAATTTAGCTCTGGTATGTCTACACAAACTGCATTCCCACCCTATGCTTGCAGTCAGGATGTTCAGACATGTGCCAAAGAAAAATACAATGAACAGTCTCAAGTTCCTAGAACTGTAATTCTTATAAGTGACCTGTTAAAATCCATTCTGTGTAGATTGCACCTCTTGGTTGGGTTTCTGAGCCTAGTTCTTGGTTCTGTGTTGACTGAGGCCAGCTAAGGATCTGGTGTCCATATTTCTGACAGGCTCATGTCTGTATGCATATGTATGCTGCATAATGGACAAAGGGTAGCAACTTTTTAAACAATATGCTGTTTGCTAAACATCTATGATTTTACAGTGCTTTATTCATCATTCAATAGTTTGGATTTGTATGCAGATTTGAGATGGGGGAATTCAAAATAAACACTTCCTTAATGGTTGTGTATCAATGTAGTACTACATTGAGCACATCACTGGGCCCAAACAATACCAGAAGGAGTAAGCAGGAGCACCTTTGTGGATCACTGCAAAAAGGATCCAAAGACCTTCGTCTCACAGATGGGAACATATGCACTAATGAGCTGCCTATGCCACACTGCAAACACAATCTGGGAAAACTCAGTTTTGCTACCAGATACCATATATACCGCCATTTTCCCATGCCTTGTAAACTCACTGCTTAACTTTTATAAAGTGATGTTCCCAAATTCAGTAACACTTCTACATCAAACCCCTGACCTCTTGACTTCCTTTATCCAGGTTATTGCAGCTTACACACTTGTTGTACTTGCAATACTTACTGTAAACCACTCCCTACTGATGACCTGTACTCTGTCCCTGGATACCCAGCCACTCTTTATATTAATCCTACAAATAGTTTGTTCTTTTCGTAACATTCACTAATAAAAATTTTAAATCTAATATTTCCCTTGCTTTATTCAAGCATGTTCTGAGACATGAGACCAAATGCAGAGGTTGGTGTATTTTAAGTGTATTCAGAGAGGCAAAACAAATCGCTACTCAAACTTCCCTCTTCATACTCCCAAAATATATAAGTGGCCCCCTCTTTGCTTTTTTAGCCTGACTTAGGCAGTTCTAGTATTCTAATAAGTGGGTATGCATCTACTTTTGACCCATTCCCTCTACAGACATCCCCGGGCAGGGACAATTGATGGACTACAAGCTCAGTGGAGAGAATAATAATCCTACCAGAATGTGGTCAAGACACCCTTGTTAATAATAGTGAGGGTTTTTTTAAGAAACTGCCCCCTACACTTGGGCACACTTGGGAAGAAAATGATTATTTCCCACAAAGGATTCTGGTTCTTGAGATTAAAAGGCCTGTTTTGCACCACCAGACTTCCTATCTGAGGATCACCAGAAGATGCCTAAACTGTTTTCAGCAGCACACAGAGGAAGTTTCACAATGGTTATAAACGCTGAAACTGGGCAACCTCCATGAATGAGCATGACAACATTGTACTCCATTGGAAAAAGCTTATTTCTTTCTGGCTTGTTCCAGAGCGTAAAGTTACTGCTTGTGGAACAGCTTTTTATAGTAAAATATGACAGGTCTTGACACTCTGATCCTTAAATGTTCTCCACCCCAACCCCCCAAAAAACCTGATGCTATGGTCACCTCTGCAGGATTTTGTAACTTATAGATGGTGTGAAGATTGGTCCCAGAATTGTATCGTTTTGGTTATGTCATTGCTGCATGACATGACACACTCAGTTTTGAACTCCTGGTTTTCAGATTTAAAAGTTAGTGTATAGAAACTTTTGACATGAAGCTAGAAGAACACTTCTACTCTCTTCTTCAAATTGTTGCAAATCTCTAACACCACCTTTGGAATTACACTGGCCTCACATCTGTACAGCTTAAATCACAATTTGGAACCGAGATACATTCACTGTTTTTTTTACATAATGTTAGTGTTCATGATGGTGATGGTAGTGGCTGTGATGATAGTGGTGATAAAGTTCTTCTAAAATAGTTTTAAAAGCTTACGTGACCAGAAGGGAGCCAGGTTGCATTAACTAAAAGAAAAGGTGACTTTTATTAAAATCTATGATGTGGCTTAGTAGTCTAAGTCCTTTTGACAAGTCTTAGCACTAAGGTAGGATCAAAGGGGTTCTGTAATTACAGAAGCTATTAGTATTTAAGCAATTATTAAGCTAGAAAGTGATTTACAGGAATAAATAGGTACGTCATAATAAGATTATTTTCCCCCCCACGGCCCCTAAATTCTGTTAGCAGAGGCTCATGGGATTGGCCCTTTCCTTCTCATGTAAATAGTCTGACTGACTACATTGGCCTCATTGATTCTGGTTTGCATGGTCTCCATGTGTTACCATTCATGATATTTATGAGCCCACTCCACTGGCACTGGGTTGCTTGGTTTTGTAATACACAAATCTTAAGGTTACCTTGATATCAAACTTTATTTATAATAGAATAATCAAAGGAACAGATAGTTACTCTTTGTGCTGCAAAAGTGGGAGAGGTGTAAAGATCACAAAAGAGAGCTCAAACACCAGGGAAGTGAAAGGAAAGGAGTTCATCGTTTTTTGCTGGGGATTCTTTTGTTGATTTTCTGGATCTTGAACAGGGCAGGTTCAAGGGGTTGTGGCACCCCAAGCCAACTTTTCCTTTTGTGTCCCTAAGCGCTGATTCAGCACCTGCAGGAGCAGGAGGTGTGGGGCCAGGCCAGCAGTCACATGGCAGTGAGGCCAGGCTGGCATCCCTAAGCTTTGTGCCCCAAGTCGGTGCCACACTGGTTCATCACTTAAGCCTACCCTAATCTTGAAATATTTAAACCATGATTTGAGGGATTTCAATAACTCAGTCATAGGTTAGGCGTCTATTACAGGAATGGGTGGGTAAGGTTCTGTGGCAGGTGTGCAGGAGGTCAGACTAGACAATCAACATGGCCCCTACTGATCTTAAAGTCTATCAGCTTTTTCTCCCTACACTGGAGCTCATGGAGCCCCTTGTGTATTAGAAGTTTGCTCCAGTGCTCATTTGAAGATAATGGGAGATGTCAGTGGAGGTTGCATTAACCCTAACATTGCATGGCTGGGCTCTGCAGCTATTGGAATCATGGGGACAAAGACATATTGAACTGTAAGATGGGAAAGATCATGGTCTGCTGCTAAAAGGGCTTAAATACTTCAGCAAGTCATGTCCAACCAGCACTAACTTCCCCAGAGGGAGTAGAAATACATTGCTGTAGTAGAGAAGTCAATGACATTCTGTTTTTACTGGGCAAGCTACTAGGGAGAGGAGGTCTAAAAGCAGCCGTGAGGAGTAGGGTACCCTTGTAGATTTCCTGGAATCAACTAGGTTTAAGCCCCTTTTCCTGCTATTTTTAGTGCACTAGCTCAACTGAGAACTAGTGCAAGTATGTCCACTATCAGCTTGGGCTGTGATTGCTAGCTCATATATAGACAGAGCTTCAAGAGTCATCACCTAACATTCTCTCTCTGATTTTAGCAGGACAATGACAAGGTCAGTTTTTTTGTCAGGAGAGTTGCTAGGGGAAGATCCAGACTCTCAGCACACATTAGTTCAGAGATGTTCCAAATTTTGTGCAACAAGAAAAGTTGCAGGAAAAAGCATTTTTCCCTGCAAAGAATATCTGAGGAAGAAGACTGGATACTTGCTCATGCTAGGCAACTAAGGATTCAGGTGAAACAGAATGCAGACTGGGCTGCATTGTTTGGGATGGATAAGGGGAACCACTTCTGGGAAAATATATTCTAATTTTTATGATTCTCCTTTTTCCTTGTTTGTTTGTCTCTGTCTCTCATTTCCTCTTTCTTTCATACCAGCTATCCCCTTCTGACCAACTCCCTCTGCTATTCTCTTTTTTTTTTTTTTCTTCTGCCATTTTCCTCTTTGCCACATAATATCTTACTGATCCAGGATGGTGTTTTCTTAACCTAGCATATAAATACTCTCCCACTCCTGACTGTGACTGAATGCTCAGGGTATAATCCCACAGCCTGAAATTGTAATGCCCATTGTTATAAAATGCTGGCAGTCAGTCAGCTCTAAATCTATCTTCCTACATCTACATTGTTAACTGACATGGAAGACTAGGTCTTGAAGCCTCCTACTGGAGACCTCAATACTTATCCCAGGATAGAGCAGAAGAGAGGTCCTTCAGGCAACCTAGAGTGACTGCAAGAGTGTGGCCTATCAGATGGGCTTCTGGAGTGACCAATCAAGTTCCAGAAGGGCCAAATAAAGCAAGCAGCAGCAGTAGCAGCCCATTTGCTTACTGTGTGGAGCTCCTAGAGGGTAGAGTATGTCTCTGGCTGGCTAGAGGAGCAGGAGGCCTGTGAATGAAACTGATTCAGGCAGACTGGAAGCTCAGACTGGGGACTGAGCCTAGCCACACCTGAAATGGGTATGATGATGGATCCTGCTGATCTGATTCCAGACTGATGCTAGGGAGGGCTGCTGAAAGTACAGCAACTGAGGGTACCAAGATGGGCCCCTATAGAGTAGTCAAAGAAGGCAGTGCCTCTAGAAAGGGAACTTTAGTGCTTTGGCCTCATGCCCATGAAAAGCACTAGACAGTGTATATCCTTGGAAGAGGGGACTGTGTCTGTCCCTCCGTGGAAAGCCTGAGACGCTGAAGACCAGTGAAGAGAACCTTTGGCTATCAGCGCCTGCAAGACGTGAGTGCCACCCTACTCAAAAAAGTAGGTAATTGCAGACTCTTATTGACCACAAAAGAGGCAGTTGTGAAGAGGTATAGTTATGTTTAAATGTCATTGTTTGGGTTTTTTTTAAATTGTATTTTACTTCCAATGCTATATTCCCAGTTTTGTAGCACTATCCAAATTCTGCCTTTGAGGCAGAAGGTGGGCTGGTATTCAGCTAACTCACAGTGTTCAGGCACCTCCACAAAGCATCTATGCAGTGATGTCACTTGTGGAATTGCCTCTGTAGCAGCCAATCCCTCTGCTTGCCTTCTTACTTGAAAGTTTAATCAGAACTCTTGCTTAAGCATTCAGTTAAGTAATCATGTAATTACATAACTGCCCACTAGAATTGTTTGAATGACTCATTGGTACTTAACAAATTGTAACATAATTGATTATGAATTTATTTAAACCAAGGAAATTCATACAACAGTAACATCCAATAGTAACTACAAAGACAGAAGAGGCAAGTAATAGTGTGATTAGCAAGTAAACACTTATTCTGCTTGTGGACTGCAATTCCCTCATCCAACAAGCAGCTGGTGAGACTGAGAGCTTTGTTGGACTCAGAGACCTGGGTGCTAATACAGGTAACAGAAAGATCTGTGGACACTATGGATATATTTTAAAAAAAAAGTCTGTGGTAGAGCTATAAATACTTCATGGCTTTTGCCACTCTCTTTCTACTGGGATTCAGCAGCAAACTTTTCATGTGAGCAGACTATTACAGAGCCATCTACCACAAGTTTTTCTTCACCTTCTTCCAACATTGGCCTGTACTGGCTGCTTCAAAGGGAGAATAGTGAACCAGATAGACAATTGTTGTCATCCAATGTTGCAACTGCTCTGTTCCTGTGAAGTTACACAATACTGCTGTATCTTGATCTCACTGTCAGTGAAACCTATCGAAATCTTTCCTGATGCAACATTAGGATTATGGTATCTTGCCTGAGACAGCAATACGATTCTGCATTAAGCACACAAAATCATAGCTTTGAGTTGGGTTCAGCATATATGGTAACTTGCATGAAGAAAAAGAGGAAAGATAAGCATAACTGACAACAGAGGCAAAATGCCTTTTTTATACCTGTGTGACTGGGGATAGTTGCTGTGTAATCTTACAGTTTATTTAAAATGTGCTAGTTACTTTTAATTTAAACATAGCAGAATTCATGATCTCACTTGATACTTTTTTAAGGGGAAAAACAAAAGGCAACTTTTGTTGTTGTGTAGAATTGTTTCTCCTCTTCTTTTTTTTTCACCTCAGTCTTTGCAGTCTACTGACATATATAAATAGTTTGCCTGCTCTCATGCATTAGACTTGTGATTGGGTAAAAGTTACAATGCTCTATGTAACCTACTCTGAAGTTCTTTCCTGTAATGGGCTATTTTTGAAGCTTAACATGTTCTTGTATTTATTTGAAAGGAAGGGAAACTATTTGGAGTTCTTGCTAACTGTGGCTCCCTGGAGGAGTTTGGCACATTTTTTCAGAATTAGCTGAAAAGCAGTTAATTCTGAGCATGAAACTTCTTTTGTGTTGGGAGCATAGAAGCAAAATAAAAGCAGTAAGAATAGTTCAAATCAGTTCAGGAAAACTCTACCACCAGTAGCAGATGACTCAACTCATATTTTCAAGGTGCTACCATCAGTTCAGAGCAATGAAAACTACAAAATTCCTTGAGGTTCAATTTAGTGGTAGATCTGCTCAGTGCAGCTAATTTAGGCTTCCTACCATTAGCATAGTAACTTCCACCTCAAACTTCTGCTGTTACACCCTTTTCTAGGAGAACATTATTTCTTCAACTCTAATTTAAAATAACCACATTGTGACTCAAATTGTGATATATATTTTTTTTTAGCACCCCTGGTTGTGTTAGCAGGCTCTTAACACAGGTATCAGAATAATGATGAGAGCAAACAGAAAACCCATGGCTTTCTGCCTGGAAAAAAAAGTGTGTAAGGTTTGGGTTACATGTTCCACTGACTTCCCATCCTTTCTTATAGTTCTGTACAGAAATGAATAAAGGTTAAATTAGTCCAGATCAAACACATACATGGGTGCTCAACCTATAGGTTTCCACTAAATATTGTATACTAAAGATAGAGTTCTTGAGCTCTGGTGCTGTTGCTTCATGGCTAGTTAGACTCAGATCTGCTTGAAAGCTACCATAACAGGTCACAGGAGACTTGCACCAGGCTAGGGAATACCTCCAGTAGCACAACGTATAAACCAGTCCTACACCATATCCTCTTGCTCTGGCTGGCAGAGAGGGTGTGGCTGATGAGATGAGGTAGGCCTGCTGTATGGGATCCCAGCTGCTGTACTGACTCCTTGCAGGTTGTTAAAATAATCTTCCCACACTCTAGGTATTGCTGGGTGTAGGGGGATAGAAAGTTGCTTCTAAACAATAGGCCAGGTCTGAACCGCAGGTCACCATAGTAACAGGGTCACTCTTCAGGCAAGCCACATCTTCTGTAAGTGGTATAGGATTATAGTTAAAGTATATTATTTCCCCTTCTTCTTTTCCTCCTACCCTGGCCATCTTTATGGAAAAAGTATGATCAGAACTGTCCTGTCTGAGATCCTTAATGGAAAGGCAGAATCAGGGGAATGCCAAAAATGTTTAAAATTGTCTTTGGACATGCATGCCCATTCCAAAATGTCCTTTGAAATCCAATTCCACAGCTGAGACTCTGGTCCATTTAGGTGCCAAAATTAACTTGCATTGATTGTTCAAAAAGCTGGCAGCTTCTGCATTGGAAAGCTCTCTTGATTTGTTGTAATCCTTTTCTTAATAGGAACAAAATTCAGTTTAAGAGAAGCTTTAAGGGTAAGTCTACACTTGTGCTTTAAACAGAAATAATGACGATTAATTTGACTTTAAAGTAGTGCATGTGTACACTAGCTTTTCTTATTTCAAAATAAGGAGTGGTCATTTTGAAATTATAAAACCTGGATTTTTTTATTGAAATGAAGGTTATAGTAAAACTGTTACAGCAAAATAATGTAGTGTAGCAACTTTATTTTGATTTAACCGTTATTTCAGTTTAACACTTCTTGACCTTCTGTCTCCCAGGGTGCCCTCCTCTTTCTATATATTGGGTGTGGGAATGGCCCTTCTTTGGGACCATCTTGCCACATGTCCCATGGTGCCTCTCTCCTAAATTGAACTAGCAAGTCCTGTGCATGGACATGCTAGTTTGATTTGGGTTTCTAGTGTGGACATGTTAAGTCATTTTAACAATTATTGGTTTGATTTAATTAGTTCAATTTAAGTGAAATAAATTTAACAATCTAAGTATAGACATAGCCTATGAGTAATACAAAGTGTCTGAATTGCAGCAGAGAGCACCTCACTGCTCTCTGTCTAGTTGTAGATATAATTTTTCAGTGAAACTACAGGAAGTCTTCTAAGTGCACATTATTCATTCAGAGCTTGTCCTGTGCAGCAGGAACATTTGAGGAAGGCACATGCAGCCAGCTGTCACTTGCTCCAGATAGTAGTGGCTGAAAGAACATTGGTCTGTAATATTGTGTTGCATACTTGACCTGCTTTTTCTGCCACTGCTAATTAACAAATCTTCCTGGAAAAAAAGTTTTTTACCCCACCTCTCGCAGTTCCATCCCACATGCAGGCAATTAATGCTGCTGTTGTGAGCATTCAGACATATGCCTGGCCTGCTCTTGGAGAAGATAAGAAAAATATGCTTTCAGACTAGTTCCTATTCTTCCTTGCTGGCAGTTAAAGCAATCAGCTAGGGACTGCCAGATGCCATCCAAATGAGAGTTTAATGTGGTGCCAAAACGGAGCGGGAGATGTAGAATACAAACTCTCTTCTTTAGAGATGTGCTCAGAATTCAGTTCTGTCTTGCCAAGGATGTGCAAAAGGGAGCCGCAAGGAGGGGCTTGGTCCCTCAACAGCCAGCTGGGGCACAGAACTCCTTCCACTCAGCTTCAGGGCTGGAGGTGACAGCTCCTCGGACCCCAAGCTGTTGGGCGAGCCAGAGCTGTGCTGTGAAGAGCGAGTTCCTCATTCTGCAGTAGGGAAAGCCAGCTTTGCGGAGCAGAGGGCAGAACTGGCTCCTCAGACTGTTGGGCCTCAGTGCATGCACAGAATGTTCCCCTCTAAAAGCAGTCACATTTTTATTTCTCTGCATGCTCCTATGTCCTGCCTTCTTCAAGGTATAGAAGTGAATGGCTGCTTCTGACTAAAATAGCCTGATATCACATAAACAGAGTGGGAATGGAAGGCACTAGTATCCTGAGCAGTGGATCAAATTCTTTCCTTATTTGCTGTTGTGTACCTCTGAAGCAAATTCACTAATTTGAATAGTTGAGTTGATTTTTAAATCCAGAGTAACAGTGAACTTTGGCATTGTTTTTCAAACTGCAAAATACTAAATGACTCTCAAAGACTGGATAAAGCCCTTACTGGTAGGATCAAGGGTATTTTTCCTGGGAACATTTTGTAGATGCTTTGCCTCTTCCTGCAGCATACTGAATTCTAAGTACCTTGGATGTGATTATATTAAGGGGTCTCTACACTTGCTATAGCAGGCTGATGTAAATTTACTCCTTCATCCTGCTGCTATCGGTTTAAATACAAGTGGTCAAAGGGTTTTAGAGGATAAGATTGTGATGTCTGGCTGATGTTCCTTGGGAGAACTGGGGCCAGTTCAGCTCCTGGTGCCACTTAGAACAGCCTTGCCACTGGTAATGGCCCCCTTCTTCCCCTGATATCTCCTGTGTTGGGGTATGCATGGCCAGCCATGTAAGCCTAAGATAAGGATTAGACCCGTTGGCAAATGTCTTGTTGCTTGTTCCCACTTCAGAACTGGATTTATAACAAAGTTAGAAAATATATTACCTCATTCTATAGAAAACTAATTGTTCCATGAAAAGTATTATCTGGTTTCCCAGAGGAGACTGCAGGGGGATGGATAGGTTCAGACCAACATGCCTACTTTGTACAGCTTTTCTACATCTTTAGTCTTCTTGAGCTTCGCCCAGCTTTTATAACTCAAAAGTACTGCACCCAGCATGAGGCAACTCGTATTTAATCTTGTGATATAGGAAGGTGATTAATCAATGGACTGGAAGCTGGTGGTTGTCTAGAGACCAGTGATCATGCCCTTATTACATTTGATATGGGCAAACACAAGGCATTCCTAACCAGCACCATATAAGGTGCTTCAGAAGCACTAACTTCCTAATGCTGCAGAAAGTTTTGAGCCAAATTGACTGGAAGGAAAAATGTTTAGACAGGCAAAAAAATAACTTGGTAGTTCTTTATTAGCCAAATGTGTCACCTTTCTTGATTATGGAATAGTTGCTTTTTGGCTAAAAGCCCATCTTGGTTCATTGAGAATATTAAGGCAGCAATCAGAAATAAAAGCAATACTTGCAGTATAATTGTCATTTGTTATGCTGTATCTCTTGTCTATACAAAATTGAAAATTTCAGAAAATAAAGAAAATCTTAGCTTGTTTTAAAGAGAACTTAAAGTAACATCTCTTGCCTAGCCATCACTTTACCATTACTAAACTTCAAACAAGTTTCTTGAACAGGTTTCTCAAAAGTATGTTGCTATATCATGTAAGTCCTTTGCAAATGAATATAACTGTGCTGAGAATTTTTTTTAGTATTCACCTTCTGAAGGGGGAGAGAGAGAGAATGCTGCATAAGTATTTTTGGAAAGCCTTATTTCTAGTTTTAATCTTCAACTAAATTTAATGTACATGGAAAAAACTGCACAAACAGCAATTTAAACTAAGCTGTCCTGTATTAATGTTTGGACATGTCCCAAATTCTGGATTCACTGTCATGGTGTATGTGTGCTTGTTTTACTGGACTTGATGCAGGATCTGCTTGCTGTATGAAATTCTATGGACTGTGTTCTGCTGGAGGTCAGATTAGATAATTCATTTATAAAAATTTCTTCTGGCCTTAAATTTCCATGAATCTCTTTCCCCACCACACGTTGGGAGCCCTGAACCTGAAGTCCTTACAAAGACAAGGTGGAACTAGTGTTCTTCCTCGACTCTTTTGGGTGATCTTTCCTTGTGCTTATTATTTCTGCTCTTGCGGTCCCTTCATTCCTTTTCATGATGATTATTCTTGCTACATTTGTAGCACAGCTCTACTAGTGTTGATGTCCAGTCTGAGTCTACTGTGGCATGCACCTACCTGGATATCACCCAACTTCTACAGCTCAGGTGATTTTGGTTTTAGCCAGTGACTCATCCATTCAGCATGGTGTCAGGCTACACCACCACCCCCAACCCCCCAAACTTCATTTTGAAACTTGGCCAGTAATTCTTCCAAGAATCCACCTGGTTCAAAAGAGCAACTTTTATGGCTTTACTGCCTCTCTAGCATCCTCATTTGAGGCTTGGTATATGGCTTGTGCCTTTCCATTAAAAAAAGGTTCAGACAGCTGATCGAGGACTTCTTTCACTGAGCTACAATAACTACTGATTTGAAAGCAAGTAAGCCAGCCTCTGGATCATCTTCAAGTTCCAGGTTGGACAGGGAATGCTTCAATTAAAAAAAAAAAAAATTGATCTGTTTTTCGCATGTGAAAAATAAATCTTTTAGTCTTTAGGTGCCACACGACTCCTTGTATTTTTGCAGGACTAGACTAACACGGCTATCCCTTTGGAAATTGACACAATGCTTGGATATTTCTACTTCTCACAAACCATTCCTGGACCTCTTCCACTTTCTCATTTTGACCACATACTGTTTTCAATATAAATTTGCAGGTAAATTCCCAACTTGGCCAGAACAGAGTCACATATACATAGCCCAAACTGACTAGCTGGCTGTTTTTGCTTCAATGGCCAAGCAAAGCAAGGTATTGAATGCATTTGTCTGGTTGTTTGTGGTGCAGTGGTTCTTCAACATTACGCCCAGGGCCAGCTTAACCAGCCTGAGGGCCTCAGGCTGCCCTCCACCACAGGCCCCCCCTGCCTGGGCATACCCCACTGTGGGGGACACAGCTGCCCCCATCCATGCCTCCCCACCCCTGCCTGGTCCACGCAGGCTGGCCCCAACCCCCTTGTTGCTGGGGGCAGGCCCTGGGACCAGAGTGTGCTCCTGCCCCAGCCTTTCTCTGGCCATTCTGCCCAGGGGGTGGGAGGGCCAGCTGGTACCTGAAAGGCTGCAGTGGACACACTGCCATGAGCTAGCTGCCTGTCACCCCCTCAGGTGGAGCAAAACGGTACTGGCCTGACCTGGCCCGCCCCCTGGGGGCTGGCCAACTGGCCCAGGGGCAAAGCATGGCACTCTGAGCACTCCTGCCCTACCAGGGCTGACCCAGGCAGGGGATTATCCGGGGTTTAGGAGTTGGAGCATGGGGGCCCCCCTCTTAAGCCCCTCTTATAATCTGGGCCTGATTGCACGCTATCACTTCCAAAATTTCAGATCCCTATTAATGTTGGGGGAAAATAGGAGAACCCAGGGAAGTATAATAAGGTGGGCACTCAGATCCTGGCATTGACATAGGAAACCCAGCAGCTCAAACTACTTCTGCAAAGTATCTGTAGTTTTGAGGAAAAAACAAGTTTATGGCAGCCACTAACACCTTCCTGTGTACCAATACACTTCATCTGAGAGTTGCCCAAACTCAGAATGTAGTTTTAAAATGGTGACTCTCTGAATAACTTGTCTCCCAGCCTGGGCTAGATACAGTAGGCATGTGTATAGGGGTGCCTAAAAAGTCGGGTATTAGCATATAGCCAAGGTCCCTGGATGCAAGATCCATTGGTCCAATTTGGGAGACCCTCATGAGGGGATCTTAGGAAGGGGTGGAAGAGAACTGGGGGAGGGGGCCATCACAGCCAAGCATTCAGTGGTGGATCAGCACTGGCTGCACCAAAGGAGGCCTCCTCAGGCCTATCATACCCTCCACTCCTGATAGTGGTATGATTATAGGGTACTATCATGCATTTGGAGAAAAAGAAACATATATTTTGCAAGCCCACACAACAATGTTAAAGATGAGTCTGCTACCATCAAAAGTAACCTGTTTCCTACAAGTGATATAGCATGTTTGCATGTTGCCATGGTAATTAATTGAAATGGTCATTTGCCTTTTACATATTTCTGAGTTGCTGGCCTTTGCAGATTCAGCATATGTTCTCCATATAAAGTGGTGAGACTGAAATCTTCTGTAAGTTGTCTCTAGCCATAGCTTTGATAAAGGATGGTAAATTGAATTGCAAAACTATACCACAGCTCTACTACCCTTTGTAATAAAAAAAACAGTGAAATCCAGCAACTTAGTTCTGCTCAGTTCTGATAACAGCTGCAAGAGAATTTTATGGGCACTGCCATCATTCATCAGTAAAACTTCTGCATGGCACATCCAACTGATTTGAGAAAGAACAAGATCACTTGAGACCTTCAGCTGAGATGGCTTTAAACTCCTGAGTATTATTGAAATTCATTCTGCCTGGACATAAGCTATTTATTGCCTCTTCCAACAGTCAGCAGACAGAAATAACTTATTTACAGACCATACTGCAGCTTCTTTTTTCACTCAGGCTTTGATACTTTTTTTTTCCTCCTACATTCTGGCTCTTCTCTCCCTGCCCCTGCCCCCCAATAGCACATTCTCTCCTTTTCCCTGTCAATATTTTTGCTTCAAGTTTACTCAGTCCTGGCCCCAGGGCCAGAACATGCTGCAACCCAAAGATGGCTCCATTAGCATCAGTTGCACTACTGCTATGAGGAAATGGCAGCAAGACTAGGCCCACAATGTTGATGACTAGCTTATTGCAGCTGCATATCATGCTACTGTATACACTGCAAAAATTACAATAGATCCTGCAGGTCTGTCTCACAGGGAGTTCTCTTGTCATGCAGACACAGCACTCTACTAGGGACTGTATGGAGCTGCATTCAGAAAGCAGAATCCTTCCTGCAGCACCCCAGTGTGTAGCAGGATCACACTGACTGCTTTAGTTCAGTGAGTGTAGGGCTTGATTTCCAATTAGGCATGTGCTTAGGGATGCCATTGTTCAAGGGGCACATATACAATGGTAGACTACTGCACAGGTCAGTGGGAGCCATGCCTAGGGCTCCACATACTGATAAATGCTGAAACTCCAGCCCAGTTCCTCCTACTCTCTCCCTGGGCCAGGGCCCTTCTTCACAATGAAGCCCCATCCCTTGGCCAAGCTGAAAGCTGGGATCCTGGGGTGAGCATATTCCTCCCTCCAAGACCCGACCAAACCACTTGCCTAGCTCCTCCTTTACCTGTCACACCTCCCTTCCCAGCACAGAAAACAGAAGCCAGCTAAGTGGGTGGAGAGGGCTGATGATGCTGTGCCTACAGGTGTATAAGGTGTAAATACAGACATGAGTGGGTCTCGTGTTTTCCAAATTACTGTACCCCTTTTGAGGAGTCAGCTTTGTCTTGCATACCCTCAAGTTTCACCTCACTTAAAACCTAATTGTTTACAAAATCAGATGTAAAAATACAAGTGTCACAGTATCCTATACTAAAAAAAGCTTGCTTTTTTTAATTTTTAACATACAATTATAAAATCAATTGGAATATAAATATTGTACATATATATCAGTGTCTAGTATGTAGAGGAGCATAAGCAAGTCATTGTCAGTGAAATTTTAGTTTCTACTGACTCTATTAGTATTTTTTTATGTAGCCTATTGTAGAAGTAGGCAGAAATGTAGATGAGTTGATGTACCCCCTGGAAGACTGCTGAGAATCTAAAACTGAGACCCCGCAGTGCAGCTGATATATTCCACCAGCCTGTGCAGGAGGAAAGGCAAGACTGATCGTAGCCCCACTTTCACAGTAGCTAGGAGCATTCCCTGTACTGCTGATTGGCTCACTGAGCCTGCATTGCCAACAGTGGCTCCCTGAGCATCCTGTTCTGGCTCCCTGGCAATCTCTTCCAGGGAGCCAGGTGTGGTCTGGGGACTCCCAGCTGGCCCCAGGATTGGGGCTGAATAAGATGGCTCCTGGCTGGCTCAGGCCCCTACTTTCAGGGCACCAGCATCACCCCCAACCTCCCACCAGAGCTGCATGAGCTGGAAGTGGCCCAGTGGCCATACCGTGGCCTGTAGTGCTGCTGGGGGGCGTGCTGGTGGTGCACGCTTCCTCCATCCCTCCCTTCGTTGGCGGGGCAAAGCAGTGCTGTCCCTCCCAAGAGTAGCCAGCAGAGAGCTATGGCTTGAGAAGGCGGGGCCCTGGAATGGCCCACTCTGCAGAGTTCGGGCCCAAACAGACACCGTCTCGCCCCCCGGCCCTGGATCAGGCCTGTTCAACCCTGGGCGGCCAAGTCGAAGTGGCCTGAAGTCCGCGGAGCAGGCCATTCCAGGACCCCACCTCTGCAAGCCGCAGCTCTGCTGGGTGCTCTTGGGAAGGACAGCTGGCTGGGGGTAGGCAGGGCAGTGCTGCTCAGCCCCACCAGTGGAAGGAAGGACGGACAGAGCACGTGCTGCCCACACACCCCTGTAAGCACTAGGGCCTGCGGCACAGTCGCTGGGCTGGCTCAGGCGCGTGTGGTTGTGGTGGGAGGGTGGGGGGAAATGGCTCTTCTGCTCTGTTGGCTTGCTGACCCCTGCCCTATACTAAAGGGGGCAGAAAGCTACAGTTGTGCCCACCTCCTACAACAGGTGTGCATGTTGAATCTCTTTCTTGAGCAGCTAGTAATAATCTGGCCCATTGTAAGGGCTGAGGAACTGGGACTCTGATATCTAAACTTCGCGTCCTTGCAGTACTCAGATGTTGTGCTATTGGTAGTTTCAACTTCATGGTAATGTTTTCTGTAGTGGTAGATTAAAGAATGAGTATTGGGCATCCATCCGAAGAAAAGAATTATGAAAAGTTAGGCTTCCATTGTCCATGTCAGTGCCAAGCCTGACAAAGCCTTAGTCGTCTGAGTATCTTTTACTCACAGAACTAGTCATATTACCTTCAAGGAATCCTCCTTTCATGAGAAGGGGGTAAGGATTTGCAGGATCAGGGAACTAGATGAGGTTTGAGAATTTACACTGTGGTATGTTTTTATATCTTCATTGTAAAAATCTCTGTTTTGCAGTAAATGATTTCACATAGCTATTTAATTATGAATCATCTTGTGTCTGTGTGTATTGGCATTGTTCCATTTTAAAAATTAGACTGATTCAGAGTTTGCATATATACCACTAGAAGTTTTATTCACTTAGTTTGTTTTATTGCCTCACTAGTCTTGAAGGGCTAGAAAGTGATTTCGATTAATCAAGACCTCAAGTCACTCACAGGACAAGAATATAGAGTACCAAATCCCTACACTACAGCCTGTGGGCAGAGGTTTCTCTGTCAGATTCCAGTCTGAATTTAACTTTCCCATCACTTTTTTCTTGGTATTTACATGCTAGTTGTCAGAACCACTTCTGCTGTAACAAGAGTAGCCCCACACAAGGGTCATACTTTTAAAAGGTCAGTGCAATCTGTCAACCTGTGACTCTAAATGTTTCCCAATGTTTAGCTCAATCTGCTTTTGGTGTATTTAACTTGCTAGAATTTCCCCAGTTGAAAACTGTTTTTCTTAAACTCATATTTTGGGTTTTTACTTTCAAGATTTCTCGGGGGGGGGGGGGCCGGGGGAAGGTTGTTTTTGTTTCTTTTCTAATTTTTTTTGTTTCAACAAGAACAAAGCCCTAACCACTCCCCCCCCCCATGTTTGTGACTCATTCTGTAATGCCATCAAGTGCTTCTCAAAAGGGGTATATTTATCCCCTACAAAAGCACTGTTATTACTTGTGTTGCAGCCCCACACATGGCTATTCTCCTCCTTCCTAGAGTTTATTCTGTCAGCTGTAGTTGGCACCTGTCACTAACAGTGATTAGTTTGAGGCTTTATCTACACTAAAAAGTTACAGCACTTTTTAGCTTCCTGGTATAGTGGTATGGGCACAACTAAAGGTATCTGTAGTTGGTATAGCTTGTCTGTACTAAGGATTTTAAAGGTATAAATATTTTGGTTGTAAAAAAAAAACCAAAAAAACCACACCACTAATCAAAATAGTTATACTGATAAAATTGTCAAGTAGGGATTAGGCCTTAGAATTTGAAGAAGTGTAAACCCAAATCCCTTGGGTATCCAGGTGCATCAGGCAATGTGTTGTCATCTGTGTGCCAAATGGTAGCTTATGCACAGAGGCTTGTTGACTGGCTTCTTGTTGTAGGAGACACTAAAGATGTATAGTCTTACTGTAATTTATTTTGCACTTTATATACCAGTGCTTGAACAGTTATAATCAGAAATGGCATTCAGGCAATACCCTCTTCTGGGGTGTCAATCAAAATGCCAGTTCTTGGTTTCTGGGGAGCAACTGTGCACTGAGAACTGACTTTAATCAGAGAAATAAGAGTGAGAGAAGGCCTCTTCCTGCTTGTCATTGCACCTCCCAAAAGACACTGACTCTCAAAACTAAAATTGGAGAATTTCTTCAAAGACCCCAAAGTGCTCAAATGCAACAATTTCACAAGGGGAGTCTTGTTTCTCTGCAAGGGTGTCACCTGGTGACATGTCCTGAGGCCTTGTCTACCCTATGAAATTGTCAACTCAACATTGGCATGTAACTGCTGCAGTTGTTAAATTACTTGTGTATGAGCACCCTTTGCTCCTTGTATTGGCAGTGTGCATCCTCTTCAGGTGCACTTCTATCAATTGTATTGTCAGCATGGAGTGTTATGGATGTCTCTGAAAGCCAGTAATGGTCTGTGCATAACATGGTCTCCACTGAACAGCATTGATGTAATTACAGTCTCTGTCAATGCGCTGTGTTTAAGTTGGTTTAGGGAGGCATTTAAGTCATTGGGAGCCAAGTTTAAGGGAAGATGCTTCCACAGTGAGCTCAATGCAATGCAGCTTACACTGACTTAACTGTGTAGCATAGACCAGGCTAGGGCTTTCTCTCATCGTTTTTTGCAATGAGTAACTGATATAAAGCTGTGTGTCCTCTTTTAACCATGTTTTTACAAACTAATTATTTGTATTACAGTAGTGCCTAGTGTGGTCCTCTACAAAGGTTCAGGCCCTACTGAGCTAGGTGCTGTACAAATGCCTAGCAAGAGACAGTTCTTACAATCTGAATGGATGTTAAGCAAAAAGTGGATGCAGAAACAAAGGCACAAAGAAGTGAAGGTATTTGCCCAAGGTCACTCAGTAGGTAATGGGTGAGCCCCAAACAAAATTCGGGTCTCCTGAATCCCAATTCAGTTTCACTGGATCTTGCTGCTTTTGAACCCCTGGATCACTTAATTCAGAAGGCTAGATCCTAGCAAATCTTGTATCCCTCCACAAAGGGAGTGAGCAGGGAAATGCACAGAGCAACTTCTTTGCACAGATACACAGGCTGCAGCCAGAATCTTTGTACTTACATGCCCCATGCACAAGTACTACACACACCATAGAACAGGTGGCAGCAGTAAGGCCGCAAGCCCCTGTTGCAAAATAATTTCACTCTGCCAGATGGTAGGTCAGAGGCTTACTTCTGCACTCAGGAAGGTCCCCCAAAACTCAGATATCTATCACTCTGGACACCCTATCCCACAGCAAAAGTCAGGAGGCATCAATCACAGCAACATTAGTTTATTGAGGGATTAGGGATACGAAGGTTCTCAGTGGATCAAAGGGAAATAAAAGGTAGAAAGGAAACCAAAGAAAACTTACAGGTAAAGCTCTGATCAGCATACACCATTTTGGACCAGAATTAAGGCGTATAAACAAGGCCCTTCACAGAACAAACAGCTTCAAAGACATACAACACATGAACTGGTACCATATACTTTCCACACAGGAGCCCTTTATCATACTCTCACCCTCCCTAGGATGCTCACAACCATCCAGGTGAGTTCCCCAAGAGCCCAGCCTTAATGCAGGTAAGTATTCCTCACCTGACAACAATTGAGGACAAGGATTGGGCACCCAACTCCCACTGAGGATTTCCCTCAGGTAAGTAACATCCCTGCCAGCTAGTGTAACCCATGTGCCTAAATAGGTGCAATCTCTTTTAGGGATCCTTATGGCTGGGTTACGTTGCTGGGCAGATTTTGCAGCCCAGAAACCAGAAACTTCTGGTAAGAGGGTGAGGAAGCACACTGAGCATGCTCCGCAAGTTTTATTGTTGAGCTGGAATTGCATGCCCAGGGAGAAGCCTGAGAAGAGAAGCCTGGAGAGGAACAAACAGAGAGCTGCAGAGGACATTGGCTAAGGGACTCAGTGAAAGGAGCTGAGCAGGAGTGGACTGCAGGATGTTTTGTCCCAGCTTTCGACTGCTTTGCAGGGGAGTTGTCTGCAGCAGAACTGAGAGCTGGATGGCCAGTGACCTGATTGCATGGTGCTGGCTACACAGGAGGAGGAAAGGACTGCATGGCATCTGCCTGAAGATTCCTGCAGCTAGAGAGGATCAAGATTGCTTTCGTTCTGCATTCAAGCCTCAAGGACTTAAAAGACTGGAACTGAGATAAGGGTGACTCCACCTGAACTTTGGGACTCTTGGGTTTCTTACTGTTTTGTTTAAATGTATCATGGTTCTTTAGGATAAGGTGTGTTCAGTTAGTTAATAAAGTTCATTGTTACTTTTCTGTTGAGTAATAGTTTAATGTAGGATGGAAACTCTGAGCAGTCTTTGCTGTGAGTCCTTTTAACAACTGGATCCTGGCTCTCCAGTTGCTTTCATCAGGGGTTTTCTCTGTGAGGCACTGGAGAGGGGCAAGTGAATGAATTTGAGCCCACCCTAGCAGGTTACACTAGCAGTCTGACTCCCTCCCTGTGAGGTGTGCCCAGCCTCTCCCTGAGGGACCCCTCGCACCAGCTCACGGTCTTTCTTTACCTGCAGGTGCTGTGCTTGAAAGTCCAGCGAGGGTCCCATGATGATCCAGGTCCTGGAGAGGTGAATCCAAACTTGCCTGTCACCTTCAGGGCTTCGTCTGGCCAGGCCTGTAAGGAGAGTCCATTCACCCCATGTCAGAGCCTTTAGACAGGGCCCTTCTTCAGGGTTGGTGTTCTGACCCAGGCTCCTGTTCCTTCGGGGACTTGTCCAGAGGATGATCCAAAGTCCTCTACTGGGCCTGCAAGCAGTGTTTCCTCTAATTTTTCATAGGCTATGTCCGCAAAAAATTTCTTTTGTGTGAAGTTTTGGAGCCAGTGTCCAAATTTGTGCACACTCCAGTGAGTGTGGTCAAACTTGTGAGTGCAATGAAGTGTGTGTGATGCAAATAATATCTAAATCTTATTTTGATCTGGTAATGGAAATGATTTTATAAATAAACCTTATTGAAACATGTTACCTGAAATCATCGTCTTAATGTAGCATAAAAATATTAGCCCTGTTCAATTTTTTGTGCACCCTTTATTTTGTTGTGTGCATGGGTTTCACAACCTGTGTATGTGTGCACATGTGCACAGCTTAGAGGGAACATAGCCTGCGTGGAGACCTTGGGGAGATGCCTGAGCCCCCTGATTCTAGGAACCAGGTGCTCAGTCCGTGACCAGTCCAAGTCTCCGAGGCCCCTTCTCAGTTTGGTGGTGCAGCTCTAAAGAGCTGAAGTAGCAAGTCATGGCCTCCACTCTGCAGAGGGGCGCAGTGAAGCAGCCACTCCCTTGGCGAACCCCCCCCTTAAATAGTCCAGGCATCTGCCAATCAGCAAGCCCCCTTTTTTGCACCAGTGTGCCCCTCTCATAGAGCTCTATATGGAAGGTTCCCGAAGGGGTGTACACGGCACACTGCAGATTCATTCTGCCCTAGCTGTTACCAGGCAGACTCTTTCCTTGCCGGCAAGCTGCCAACAGCTACTGTCCATCAGAGCTACACTATTAGTTACATAAGCTCTGTTCTTGAACAAAAGCAATACTAAACTATGTTGTAACACCAACTCACTCCTGCTCGCCCACTGCTAGGGAGGAGCAGAGGTAAGTATTCACAACCCATATTAACAGCAGCATTCAAAATACATACAATTGAGCATTATCAAGTTACATACAGATTGAGGGCATGTATTAAACCATAACTGAGCAACATGTGTTGCCCCCCCCCCAGCCTCATTGCAGCGGAACGGATTAGTGAGCTCAGCCTACCCCCAGCCAGCCGCGCCTCTTGGGGGGGGGGGCAGCACTGAACTCCGGTGTGCAGGGTTGGGGTGCTAGAACAGCCACTCCCAAACAGTTTCAGCTGCTTTGCCCCTGGCCCCCCCAAGGCCATGGAGCAGGCCCATTCAGGCCAGAGGGGTGGGGGTGAAGTGGCTGAAATGCTTTGGGAGCAGGGCAGGCTGCTCCAGCGCCCCAATCCCACAAGCCAGAGCTCAGCACTGGCCCCCTCCGCCCCCAGGGTGGCACGGCTGCCTGGGGGCAGGCTGAGCTGGCTGCTCCACCCTGCTGCAGTGAGGCCAGGTGGGCAGGTGAGCAAAGCAGCCTCCGGCCACTGTTCCAACCCCCCCCAGGAATTGGAGGGGGGCAGTTAGGGCCCCCTTCCCTGGCCGCTGGAGCAGCACAGCCAGGCCCCCGGCCACTCCTCCAGCTGGGGGAGCTCTTACTGAGCGTGCACAGACTCTGCACAGGCTCAGCGAGAACTGACTCTGAGCTGGGAGTTTTAAAAACTCCCAGCTCAGAGTCTGCCTCCCTGCAGGGACTGCAGCTGGCAGCTTACCCTGCAGAAAGCAGGCCCGGGGGCTGCACAGCCACACAGCTTAGAGGGAACATTGCTCTTCAGCATCATCCAGTGAGTCAACACTAGTACGGAAGGTAGCATTTGTTGTACCGTTTAACAAGTTGTAATAGTGGCCTCTCTTCTATTTCCCTGGATCCATTTTGTCACACATTTGAAATGTGTGTTCTGTTCTGCTTTCCTGGTCAGCTCAGATGAGATGTGCATGTTGCCTGCTAAAGAAGTTACCCCTTTTGGTAAAGCGCTTGTCTATGTCCTGGTGATTAAAGGCCTCTGGATCAAACACTACTGCCCTCAGCACAAGTTGTCAGCAACATCCTCCTGCCTTCACTACAAGGAACACCTCTGGGAATTGCCATGGATGCAGAGTTTAAGAACAGACCTGGATGTGACAAACTAACAGCTGGACATTATTTCCAAGAAAGACATTGGTGCCACCTACCTGATATTCAAACAGATATTTTAAAAAGAACAGAAGATGAGTGATGTTTCTAGTTTCCAGGTATATGTACAGTATTTATTAATGTTGGCTGGGAACTGGAATTCCCATTCTAATTTTTTTAGTTCTACAACAGAATGAAAAATGAAACTTTGAAATTTCCCACAGAATGAGAATTCCAAACAGTCATTTAGAAAAAATCAAAATAACATTTTGTTTCAGCCTTTACCAAGACACCTTGAGCTGCCCAGAATGAGGGCAGCCTGCCCGACAGGGCATAGGGGAGCTGGTTTCTTGGCAGCCCTGGAAGCTCAGCTACTGAGTTTGGGAGCGCTGGCTGCTGAGTAGTCATGCCCATTGAAAGCTTGCCAAAACTGTCACATTCTGCAAAATGTTTTGATTTCAGTGAACTCACATTTTGTCTATGGGGAAAAAATGGCCTTGTTGGAAAATTTCTAACCGGCTCTAATATTTATCCTATTAGCCAGCTATATCACCTCCATGTTCCTTGTTGCGGCTTACAGTTTCCAACTGATACTCCAACTTTCAGAGGTAGTAGTTCCTGTGTCAGAGCTTGTCTACCTGCAGAAGAGTTACATGGGTTTTGCTCAGTGTGGGCACTTGTATTTCAGTTAAAACCAGACTCCTTTCTACTTAGCTAAACCAGATAGGAAAAGGTTTAAGCTAAATTGAAGCCAATCTTGCACTGAAATATGAGTGTGTATGAAGGTTCTGCACCATCTTAACTATAAACCAATTTAATTAGACTAGTGCTACTTCTGTGTGTAGATAAGGACTGTGAAATGTAAGTGGAGAATGCAGTCTCTGCATAAGACAGTAACAAAATAGGGTTCCAGTTGTTTGAATAACTACACAAGCAGAAGGGGGGGGGAATAAAAGTAGTGAAGGGAGGTAGATTAGCCACTGCCATCACCACTTCTGTTTTGCTTCCATCTATCTGGGAAAAGGTGATAACTAGAGTAGGTTGAATTAATCATTGAAGATGCTGAATTAGACAGTTTCCTGTTTAAGTAATTCACAGATGAACCTTTATCTACAAAGGTGCAAAAGTGGTTGGCAAATAGTTTATGCAAATACATATCTGCATGTTTGGTTATTTAACTTCTTATTTTGACTGTTTTGGTTTTAAATTAGTTCTAGCGTAGGATTGGTCACCTAGGTGACCTAGTATTGTTTTTGTGCCTCACTTAGATGCCTGAAGCAAGAACAGAAAAAACAAACTGACTTAATGAATAGTGAATGTGTTATCCATATGAACCTTTAAACAAATAATCATACATCATAATAAACAAACAAAACATTTGACATTTGCAAACATTCTCATGAACACATAGTGTGTTAAATGCTTTTATTTGCGAGGCCAATGTTTGTATTGATCACCTATACAGTTACTAGAGACAGTGGAACAACCTTTTTTTTTCCCTCAAGTATATATAACCTGGAACTGGCTGTAGCTGTGGCAAATACAAACAATAGTACAGCAACAGTAGTGCTCTACACAGTACCAGAAGACTGATTAATAGTGTTTACTGTGGGGAGATAGTCTTCATAATTTCCTATGAAAGTATTCAGTGTGTTAGAAGAATGCCATCTAGTGAGTCGTTCAGGTCATAACACTGCTTGTGTCCTAAACAGGAAAGGTCTGTAGCATTTTCTCCCATGAAAGCTCATGCAATAAATAAATTTTGTTAATCTTTAAGTGCCACAGGACTCCTTGCTTGCTCTTTTTTTTTTTTTTAAGCTGAACAAAACTAACATGGCTGCCACTTTGGAACTAGGAAAGGTCTGCTTTCTCTTCAGCTTGTCTTCCTCCTTTCCCACCATCTAAAACTCTTTAAAAGAAACAAGGAGCCCTGTGGTACTTAAAGACCAACAAATTTATTTATTACGTGAGCTTCCATGGGAGAAAATCCCACTCTGTCAGATGCTTTGAAGATGGGGGAACTTACACTTCTCTGCATTTATTTCCTCCCATTCAGTAAGTCATGGGGACAGGTCACATTGTAATAAGTCCTGCTAATTAAAAAGTTGAGCATTAGAAATTTATAATATTCCTCTGTTACACATTTATAAACTTTAGTGCAGTTTTTAAATAGTGCTTAAAGTGACTTAGAAGCCTAAGTCAATGCGACCAACTCTATTTAAATAGAGCAAGTCAAAAGGACCTAGACTCCTAAGTCACTTAGATATTTTTAAAAGTTGTACTTTATCCAATTTAATATTTGTCTTAGGGAATGACAAGTTATTCCTGGAAAAATAATTAAAACAAAATTTACTAGATTCTGTGCCAGGTCCTAAGCTAGTGCATATTAATATAGCTTCATGGTAGTTGGTATGCCTATTAATATATTTAGCTAAGGTGCTGGTTCAGTTTTTTGGGATAGAACTTGCATTTTCTGTTTCCTAAGGGTGGGTGGAACTACTAAAGTGGATTTGAGTAGATACACATTAACAATTTGAGAGGGAAAATAACTAAAAGATTGTTTTAACTACACAACTTCTGAAAGTCAAAAATTCACTTAACATTACACATTGTCATTAAAAAGTAAAGAACTGGAGACCTGAGGTACACAAATCATTTTTGTCTCTTCTTGTTTTTAAGGAGATTTTCTTTTGTTAACTTTGCTGCTCATAACAGTAAAGAGGCTAGGCACATTCTATATACAATCATTTCTAGTTTCAGTTAAACATTCAGCACATTACAGAAATGTTGGAAAATACAGCAGAAGTAGATTTTTAATAAAGAAAAGGGTCATTTATTGTAGCAGACAAAACACATTTTAAAGGAGCACAATATGGGGTGGGGAGCAGGGAAAGTTCTTACAGAAGTGGGAAAAGATGCATCTTGGTAGGGCCAACCACACTCTCTCTAATGCTTAATATTTGCCTTTTTAACAGATTAAGGCCTGAAGAAACCACTGAGATATTTTAAGAACCCCCCAGCAAGCATCTAGTAATGAGGACATGTTTGTAGTGATGAGTTTGTGAATATCACCCCAAATGTGCTGTCTCCTGTGAATTGTTGAATATCTTCAAAGTATTCACAAGACTGTATTTTCCTGTCCTTTTTCCCTGACAGGAACTATAAGAGTACCGCTCAGCTGATTTATGCATCTTCCTCCTTTGACAACTTTACTGGGGGAAGCAGTAGACATAATGAACCTTCACTTGTAGTATAGCTTGTGATGCAGTCCTACATGACAGTCTCATAAACAAAACAGAGAAATTACTATATAATGAGTGAAAATGCAGTCAAAAGAAAGCATTCATAGTGTAGTTATCAATGGGTCAGTGTAAAATGAAGAATGTCTACTGGAGTCATCAGGAGGTCAGTCCCCAGTACTAGTCAGGATGTTATTAATGACTTGGATAATGGACTAGAGTGTTTGCTAGCAAGTGCTGGAGAAGACAAGATTAGAATTCAAAATGACCTTGACAAATTTAAGAATTAATCTGAAGTCAACAGGATGAAATACAAAGAAGACAACTGTAAATAGCACACTTAGAAAGGAAAAATCAAAAGCACAAACTGGGGAATAACTGGCAAGGCTTGGGGGTTACAGAGACTCTCAGAGTGAATGAGAGCAGCAAAGTGACACAGATGCCTAAAAGGCTAATATTTTAGGGTATATTAATAGAAATGCTTTAGTCACAAAGGTCATGGAAGCCAGGGATTCCATGACCTTACCAGACCTCTGTGACATCTTCAGCTTCAGCGGTCAGAGGCCTTAACTGGGGTTAGAGCCAGAGTTGTGCACCCTTCTCTCACCATTGGTTGCAGCTGTGGCCATGTGCTCCTGGCCTTTTTGGTTGCAGTTGAGGCCAGAGTCATGCATTTCTGCCCTGTGGCCGTGGCCAGAGCTGGACCTGGATTTCCCACACCCTAGAGACTGCAGCTGAGTACAAATGGTTGGAGCTATGGCCATGTGCTCCCTCCATTCTTGTGGCTGGGTGCCTACTCACACAGTTGAGAAGGGAGGCAGGGCTGAGTGCTTCTGCCCTGTGGCTGGAGCCAGGGCTGTGCATCCCCTATAACTGCAGCTGTGACCCTGCTGCAGCTGCATCCTAAGCTGTAAAGCCCTCCCCTACCCTCTTACAGCTGTACACTGCCCTCATCATGGTGTGGCTTGGGCTCTCAGTCCCCTTCTCCCCGGCCCCAGTTGTCATTCCTCCCTTTCAGCCTTCCTTTCCACTCATTTTTAGTGAAAGTCCCAGGGAGACAGGAGCTCCCATGACTTTTTGTGTATTGCCCATGACCTGTCAGTGATTGTTGTTAAACATAACTATGACAAAGTGTTAACCATACTCGCATGGGAAATAATTGTCCCATTCTGCATGGTGCTAGTCAGGCCCTGCTTGGAGTTCTGTATTCAAATTTGGATGCCACACTTCAGGGGATACGCAGACAAACTGGAGAGAGTCCAGAGAAGAGCAACAAAAATAAGATTCAGCAAATCTTGACTTCTGATGGAAAGTGGAAAAATCTGCCCATTCATCCTTGAGAAGAGAAAACTGGATGGGGACCGAGAAAGGAACCTGATAACAGTATTCAAGTATGCTATGGTCTTCTGTTAAGAGGATGGTGATCAGCTGTTCTCTATGTCCACAGAAGGTAGGACAAGAAGTAATGGGCTTAATTAGCAGAAATGGAAATTTAGGTCTAGATATTAACTTTGGATAAAATCCTTTTTAACAGTAAGGATACATAAGCTCTGGAATAAGCTTCCAAAGGAGCTTGTGGACTTCCCATCATTCATTGGAAGCTTTTAAGAACAGATTAGACAACACTGGTGAGGTTTACAATGCAAGGGGACTGGACTTGATGTAGGGAAATTTGCCAGCGGTGAAGAGGTGGCATGGTGTGCTCTCTGCCACACCAACAGCCTCTAGCACAGGATCATGATCCAGGAAAAGGCCTCTTTGGTGCTATTGCAGCCAGCATCATCTAGGGCTGCCTTGAGGCTGCTTAGGTGCCTAGAAGTCTAAAGATCAGGGGTCTGCGCAGATTAGTGCTAAAGGAGCTTTGCTGGATGATAAAGTTGATGGGTAAACTGCTCTTCACTGCAATGGAGCAAGGATTTCACTGTCTAGGTCTGTTTATTTCTAACTTGATCCAAGCTGTAGCAACAGTGCAGCCAATAGTCTTCAAAAGCAATTGTGCTATTGGGGTCCAAGTTCTGTTTCAAGATGATTTCTATAGGATCTCCCTCAAACCCATCAGAATTGACCACGTTCACAAATTTAATTGACTTGGCTCCTCTACAGCTCATGTTACCAATTTTTGTCACAGGTGATCACAAAACTACGCAAAGCGTACCTTTATAATTCCGTCTGAACAGCAAACCGCCCTTGCATTTCAGTACTACTCTTGTGGGTTTCCCTAATCACGTCACTTGGCTGCACCTGTGGTCATGGCATCATTTTGTTGTAACTCGACTCTGATATTGCAGATGTCAGCCCTTCAGTTAATCTTATTTACGAATCTATAAAGATGGATTTACATGGTGGCTGCATACCTTTAAAGTTGATCTCTAAACAAATTCTGAATCATTTTCACACTTAATGGATTCCAAAAAGAAAGTTCCTGTCTTTGCTGTTATTTTGTTGAGAAATGCGATGCATGATAAACTATGGCATAATAGCCTGCCTCTGTACAGTTAGGGAATGTTTTTGTTGGATGATATGATCATTGCACATTTATGGTTGCATTGTGGTGCTTTGCCCCTCTTTCAGAGTATTTCATTGATGGTTTTGACTCAATTATTTACCATGTGCTGATATTTTATTACTGCTGTCCTCTGCACAAAGGTCATCTCATTTAATTTCTCAGTTTCCATTTATTTAGCATTCTGAGATTTTTATCAGTGCTTAACAAGCAGTTTCTATGGATCTATATTTAATAAGGTTTGTCTATCATGTATAATCTTTCAGATAGACGCTTGTGTGTATTCTAATCATAAGTCTGTCTCTGCTTTGGTATGTCAGTCTCTGCTCTCCTAAAATTTGCAATGTTCAGGCAGTTCTTGTAAGTTTCTAACTATCTCCCCTTCTCTGCTTCATTTTACCAATGCTAAAATGTGCTCTTCCACATATTGCATTATTTCTAGGGATATGACATTCATCATACATTTGTATAATTATATCATACTCTGCAGTGAGGTGGAGGCAAGAACTGTAAACATTTCCCATTGCATAGATGAGTAAGCTTAAAGTAAATAGGACAAGGACAAACGCAAAGTGCTCTACTGAGGAACCCAAAAAAAAGGTGGGGGGGAATGTCTGCTAGTAGGATGTATTGCGGAAAGGGATCTGGGCATCCTCATGGATCACAAGCCAAACATGAGTCATCAGTGCAGCACAATTCCAGGAGCAGCAAACATCAATCTGGGATGCTTTAGCAGGAGTGTTGTAAACAAGACACAAGAAGTAATACTGTTCTCCTCCATGCTGATTAGGCTTCCACTGCAGGTTTGTGTCTAGTTCTGGGTGCCACTCTTCAGGAAACTTGGGGACAAACTGGAGGAAGTCCAGTGAACAAAAGACAACCTGATAGAAGTTTGCAAAAACTAGGTTTGTATAGTCTGGAGAAGAGAAGACAGAGAGGACATAAAGGTTTGTTATAAAGAAGAAAATTATTCTCCTTAGCCTTTGGGGATATGATGAGAGGGAATGGGTTTAAATTGCAGCATGGGCAGTTTAGGCTGGACATTAGGAAAAACTTTGTAATTATTAGGGTAGTTAAGCACTGTAACAAACTGCCTAGGCAAGTTGTGGAATCTTCATCCTTGGAGACTTTTAAGAGCAGATCAGATACACATCTGTCAGGAGTGGTCTAGATAATATTTAGTCCTGCCTTGAGTGCAGGGTCCTGGACTACATAAAACTCTTGAAGTCACTTCCAGTCCTATGATTTTATTATTCTGTATAATACTAAAGTAGTATAAGTCTCCTAGCTTTTTATTTAGGTTTGCAGCTGACATACATATGTTAAAGTACAATTTCCCCTGTGGTCACTCTACAAGACTAAAGTAAGTTTCAGAAATTGGTCCCTTCTGACACTGAGAAAAAGCAAAGTAAGACAGCTTGGTTCTTAGTAAGATCATATTTGGGTCTGTTTTGAACCAAGGCTACAGCTACACTACAACTGAAGCTGACAAATTTAGCCAATTTATGCCAATTTAGCACAGTCTACACTGGTGCTATGTCAGTGAGAGCGTCTCCTGCCAAGATGTCTGGCACTGCTTGTTGGTGTATTAATTAAGCCGATAGGAGAGCGCTCTCCTGTTGACATAGAGTGGCTACGTGGAGAGCTTACAGTGGTGCAGTCATGGGAAGAAAAAAGTGAAGGGGGAGGGGAAAGTATTTTGGGGTGGGGGTTCTTAGTGGGGCACAGAACATTCTAATGAGGATCGGGGGCCACAGGGCCCCTGGGGCTCCCCAGCCAGTGGGTCCTCCCTCCATTGTAGGTCCCTCCCCTGCCAGTGCTCGGGCCGGGGGAAGGCCAGGGCCAAAGCCCAGCTGCAGCCTGGCCAGTTGGTTCCCAGGGGTAGCGGGGCCAACTGGCGTGTGTGGTGTGGCTTCCTGTGTGGCCTGAAGTGCATGCTGGAGGCTGTGCCGTGTATGGAACAAGTCACTTGGCTCTGCCACCCCCAAGGGTGGATCAGCTGTTCCAGGAGTGGATTGGGAGAAGAGCACAGAGCCAGCTGCATGGACACCCTGCCCTGCTTCCTACTGCCAGCTAGGGGGAGGGCTTCCACATCATGGTAGACCCCTGGGCACAGGCCCCATTGGCCCATGTGGTAATCCACCCCTGAGAACACTTCAATAAACCAGAAATCCAGTATCTCTGTTCAGCGCATGATTTTTGGTACCCAGTGAAATAAAGAATGCTGAGACTTAATCAACTTATGATCCAGTGGCTATGTCTACACTGCCACAGATATTTCGAAATAGTTATTTCAAGATTAATTTTGAAATAGGAGTCTCGAGAAGACTCTATTTCAAAATAAGGTAGGAGTTCTTATTTTGAAATAGGAAGTCTAGCAAAGACTTTCTATTTTGAAATAGGGAAAGACAGTGTTAAGTATAGGGCTATAATTTCATAAAAAACAGTTCCATTGCTTGGAATGGCTTTTTTGAAATAGCTGTTTCAAAACAGTCAATACTTCTAAATAAATCCAGGTTTTAGAATTTTGAAATAGTGCTTCATTATTTTGAAATAACGAAGCGCTTATTTTGAAATCCAAAATGCCTGCATGGACAGGCATAAAGTTTTTCGAAGTAAACCTCCTTATTTTGAAAAAGCTTTGCAGTGTAGACATACCCATTAAGGACACAATTCTACTGCCTAGCTGGTTACTGCCTGTTATGTAGATAAGCATTAGATTCTCCCCCCCCCCCCGCCTTAGTGTAGAATTTTGAACTTGCCTTTATTTCTTTATTGTATTTCTTGTTGATTTCAGACCAGTGCAAGTTTACCCAGCTCATTCTGAATCCTAATCCTGTCTTCCAAAGTGCTAACAACCCCTCCCAACTTGACTTCCTCCACAAATGTTAAGTATGCTTTCTGTTCCATCATCTCCATTATTTGGGTAGGCATCTGATCATAATTATGTGATTTAGTGAAGCAAAACAGGCATCACAAAAGGAAGGTGGAGGTGTCTGATCCATTAGCTCTCTTTCCCCTCTGAGGACCTACACTTCCTTCATCTTCATCTTGTTTCTAATGTATTTAGTCTCTTATTGCCTCTTGTGTTCCTTGACAGGTGAAATTCATTTCATGCTTAAATGCTTGTGCTGTTCTTTTGTACTTATCCTCAGCAATTGATCTGTATATCCGTTTTTTGTAAGGCTTCATTTTGAGTTTTCAAGTAGTTAAAGCATTCTTACACAGCCATGTTGGTATTTTACTATTTGTCCTATCTTTCTGTCTTATCAGCATAATTTGCTATCATACATTTAATATTGTCTTTTTAAGATACTGCCAGCTCTGCTGAACCCCCCCCCTTTTTTTTCTCCTTAGATTTGTCTTCCCATGAGACATTTTTACTTCCCAGTTCTCCAAGTATGCTAAAATCTGCTGTTTTGAAGCCTTTTGTTCTTATCTGCTCCTTTCACCCCTTCCTTTCCTTGGAAAGATGAAATCTGCCATTATATAATCTCTCTTCACCCATATTGCCTGCAACCTTCAGGTTCATAACCAATTGCTCCCTGTTAGTCGGCATTAAGCCTAAAATGACTGTCTCCTGGCTACTTCCTCCACCTTCTGAAACAAAAACTCATCCCTAACACATTCTATTAGCTTACTGGACATTCTGTTGTTTGCGGTTTTACTTTCCCAACAGAGGTCTGGATATAGGGCTGGATCATTGCAGGGGTTTTAGAGGCATAAGCCCTGGGCCCTGGCCAAAAAGGGGACCTCAGGCTCCAGCCTCTCAAACCCTGACAATTCAGCACCTGCCTCACTCAGCACTGGCAGGGCAGGAGTGCTGACAGCACTTTTTCCCTGCCAGTTCTGGGGAGGTGGGGGGGGAGCCCTGGAGCCAGAGGCCAGGCTCTGCACCCCACCCCACCCTGCCCCTGGGCCAGCTGGCCCATTCCTGGGGGCAGGGTGGGGCAGACCAACCTCTGTTCACTCTGTTGGGGGGAGGTGGGGCCAGCTTGCTTGCGGAGAGGCTGCCACCACTCCTGCGCAGCATTCCAGGGCCCATGGCGCTGGGTATCAGAGGCTGCCACACCCTCCAGACAGACTGGCCAGAATGAGACAGAGGTGGGAGTGCCCCCTGGTCCCAAGCCCCCCCCAGAAATGAGTGGGGGCCAACCAGTGCAGTGGGGAGCCCAGCCTAGAGGGGGCCCTGTGGTAGGGGATAGACTAGAGCCCCTGGACCTGTTAATCTGGCCCTGTCTGGATAGTAGTTTTCTATTACTATCAGATCTTGTGTTTCAGGGAGTGGGTGGTGGTGTTTTTTTTTTTTTTCTTTTAGAAATGCCTTACCATCTCACTTTCCTGATGAGGTGGTCTGTAGTGGACCTTATCTTGACATTGTCATGTTCTCTTTTTCACCCTTTTGTCTTCATACAGCTTCTTAAATTTCAGTGACATAAAAAAATAAGATGTTCCTCAAAATATTAATGCATCATATGCAATTAGAGGGACATTTCTAAAGGCACAAAACAGTTTGGCACCCAACTGCCTAGCGAAGTCAGGGGGAAGTCAGTAACTGGCTTTGAAAGTCTCGCCTTTTTTACATGGCAATCCAGTGTCGTTTGCCACATTAATTGCAGTAGCATGAACATGAGCTGAATGCTACCAGAATGAGTAGATGGTTCAGCACAACAAGTAAACTAAGTGGATTTAATCCACAGGAGCTAAATCTAGGTTTTTCTCTCTCCTGCAACAATGCTCTGTCTCTGGAAATGTTGTATATCTGGAGAAATCTCGGTGATGCCTATGTTTATTAGCTGCTTTTTTAGGATGGCCAGGTCCTGATGCTGTGCTGGTTGTAAATGCTTCTTGTAAAGTGACAGAACACCTGGCAATGATGTCTTCTGTATAATTACTCTAGCCCACCTGAAATGTCAATGTCAGGCCAGGCTTCAAGAGGAGACCATATTCTCCCAGAACTGGTCATTAACACTGAAGTCACAAGCAGTGTTCTTGATTTACCACACTGGTTATGAAGAAGCTACAATAAAATACACAGCTCCCTCTACTGCATTTCAGTCTTTGGCCCACAGTTAGCAAGTAGGTCCAGGAAAAAAATGTCATTTTAAAACTCTGTTCCCTTTACCAAACACATTCTCCTGATCCCCAAAGGATTAGCCACATTATCAGGTCAATGTTGGTTTAGATCTTACCAGGTGCTATAAATCTTATAACTAGAACTAAAAGTGTATCATAAAAGGAAAGAAACAAATGCACTGTTACATCATCAAAATAATCCTATACATACAAGTGACTTCAAAGTTCATATATATCAGATTCTCAGTAGAACCGTGGCATTTGAATGCCTATACAGTTCCTCTGGTGTGCATCCAGTACCTGGATGGGTTTGTCCTTTGCTTCATAGCTTCAGCTGTAGATGAGTTCATTCTTTCTTCCTACCTCTGAATCAAGATAATATTGGGGTGGGGCAGCTGCCTCCTATGTCCCTTGGCCATAAGACTTGCCCCAAACACAGCCACACAACACATGAGATAGAAAAGCCCCAGAGTCCCTGAACATGTACTTGGATGTCCTGCTGACTCATAAGGCATAGCCCCTGGCTTCTTTTACTTGATTCACAGTACCTTTTGAGTGCCCTTGATGGGCCAGTAAGCAGGCTTAGTGCTGCTGCTGTCTGGTGTGAGATGTCACCCAGACACACAGTACAAGTTGAAATCTCAATCTATTATACATATTTAGAACTCAAAGCAGGACTTAAGATTGATAAGCATATTTATATGTATACATAACAGATTATAACCTTTCCATTGGTACCTCACATGGCATATCTCACAGAAATTGTTATAATTTGGCATTATTGATATGACTAATATTGTGATTGGTCATTTGTATTCCACCCAGCATCACAGCTTTCAGAGGCCTGAGCATGCACAGAATGCTACCAAGAGTGTGCATTTGTATTCAGCCAAACAACTAAACATGTAAATTTAATCCATGGAGACTAATTCTAGATACCATGGTGATGCGCACACTATATAAATCCAGGTAGATGACATTAAATATAAAAATTCATGACATCAACTCCTTCTTCATAATCCACCATATGTAACAAGCTATTTATATAACAGAAGTGGCCAAACTTATGGAACTCAAGAGCCACACAAGTTGATTATTAGACCTTCAAGAGCTGCACTGAGGCCTATAGCCAATATTTTTACCTACTCCAAAATTACTAAGTTTAAAATTCATTGCATACTTTATCATTTAAAAGAGGACAAATATCAATCCTATTAATGTCAGATTCTAATAATTACTTAAGATTACCATGGATATTTGGCCTGTACAGTAAAAACTTAGCTGCTGTTTGATGTAGAAGACCACAGGCTAGTGGCGAGTTTTCTAAAATCCTGACTCTGCCGCACTTCTTCTCCCCACCATCCTGACCCCTTTCAGAACTCCTAGGCTGATTCTGCTTTCCTAAATTGATTTGCTGATGTTCTTCTGGGAGCCACAATTTTTCATTCAAGAGCCACATGTGGCTCCCGAGCTGCAGTTCGGCCACGTCTGTTATATATGATCAGTTTTTTGTCCGTTTGAAAGCCTGTTTCTCTGATCATGACTTACTGTTATACCTGGGGACAATAGAAAAAGGTGAGTTGGAACTTTGTGTGTATGGCAAACAAAAGGCAAAAGATCTCTTAGAGGTTTTAAAACAGTAGCTGTTAAGAGCACTTATCTTTTATGAAAGCATTATCACATAATTGAAGTAAGTTGCATTGTGTGAGTGAGAATACATTTGAGACTGGTTGGCTGGTCCTGGGAAAAGAGACGGCAAACTGTAGTGTGTCTTGAAGGTTAATAGATCGGGTCTATTTGCACCAATAGGTGGGAAGTAAATTCAAATTTTTTTTTGTCCTATTGCAGAAATTATCCTGCCTCCAGCCTCTTGTCTGTCATACTCAGGAAGCATTAGTTATTGATTAACAATGCATACAATCACTGAACAAGTGACAAAAGAATTCACAAACTAATGAACAGACATAGAGAAAATGGAACACAATAGTAGGCACAGAAAGAATAATTTAGAAGAAATTTTATTGCTGTGGTTTTTAATTTAAATGGTTGGTTTGATTTACTTTGTGGGCAGCTCTTATGAAAGACTCAGTCACAAAGAAGGCCAATTTTGAGTAACACAGGCCAGGTTCAACGGTTCCTCTAGTACTAAGTACTGTTCAATAGTAAAGATAAGCCTAGATTTAACAAATTGCAGAATTATGCTGTACTATAAATTTCCATTATAATAGTGACAAATTATTTTTAAAATTGCAGTTGCAGCTGAGTCACTCTGCATGCTCCCTCACATGCATTAAAACATGACAATGTGGATGCTGACAGTGTAACAAAGAGTTCCCTTAAAGCTTTTTTCTAAAGCCTAGTGGAGAGTAATGGTTAGATTTTCAAACTTAAGCATGTCCCATGTTGTGCATGAGTCCCACTGATATAATGTCAGTGGGGGGGGGGGAGTATTTTACATGCACATAGCCAGTCACTTCAGCTGGGTTACATGAGGGATAAATTTGGCCCAATGGACATGGAGGAGAATTTAGTTTAATATCCCTATTAAATAACAATATTTGCAAATGCAGATGAATAGTTATACCAGGAATTAATCTGTTCATAAAGCCATTCCCTGATGGCTTTAATGTAATACAGCGTGTTGCTTTTCCCTTTAGAAAGTGCTGATTTATTTATTAAAATAAGTAATGTGGTATATGGTAGCATTTTGTGGACTGCTGATATTGAACCCGGTACTGATAACAGTGCTGGTATCACATGTGAATTGGTTTGTTTTCTATTTAAGTATAAATGGGGTTAATGGAAGTTGGCTTTTGAAAACACATGCATGTAATCAAAAGAGCTAAGTGCATTTTGAAGAAACTGAGATGAGAAATTCAATCAGTGAAAGATAATGGGAAGAAAAAAGCTCATCATTACTTCTGGAGTAATTCTATGTATTTCCTGTCCCTTTTCATGTTTTTTCTTAAGGCTAAAGACAAAGGGTATGACCATCCACAGTCTTTAAATTGAAATAATGCAAATTTATTTTGATTTAAGAGACTGCAGGTCCATGCTCAGTTTCCTTATACTGAGAGAAGGAGCCTCCTTATCTCACAATAAGAATAGTCATTTTGATATAACAAAACCTAGTATCAAAATGACAGTTAAATCAAAACTGTTAACACGTCCACACTCCGGTATTCTGAATTATTTTGATTTAACTTATTTCAATTTAACACTTTTGCCTTTCGTCCGAGGGTGCTGTCCTTTTTCTACATATTGGGTGGGGGCATGGCCCTTCTAGGAGGCCATCTTGCCACATCTCCCATGGTGCCTGCTCCTAAATCGAACTAACAAGTCCTGTCTATGGGCATGCTAGTGTGATTTGAGTTTCTAGTGGGGACCTGTTAAATTTGATTTAATGATTTTATAGCAATTTTATTAAATCAATTTAACTGCCTAAGTGTGGACATAGCCAAAGATATCAAGAAATACTCCAAAACACATGCTTCTAAGTCAAATACCATAGGGTCCTTTACAGCGCAAGTACTTCAAGTTTAGAAGATAAAGAGAAATCCCTTTAAATTCATGTTCCATACAACACTTTTGGATTTTTTTTATTGTGATACAAAAATACACTTGTTATTGACAAAAAAAGAGAAACAATTAATATGTGAAACTGAAAAATGTTCTTTCCTTAGTTAACTACTATCCCAAATACAGATTCGGCCTTTTAAATGAAATTGTCTCATTCTCTAGCTGTCTTCATTGTTTTAAAACTGTCATTCCCTCCCTGAAAAATTTGTTAGTCTTTAAAAGTGCCACAGGACTTCTAGTGGTTTGTTTTTCTTTTCTTCCTGAAATAGATCAACACAGCTACCCATCTGGAGTTGGTGATGGTGCTGTAGCTTTGTTGGTCCCAGGGTATGAGAAACAATGTGGTGAAGTAATATATTTTATTGAACCAACACAACACTTCTGCTGGTGGAAAAGATGAGTTTTGAGCACCACAGAGCTTCTCTTCAGGTCTGGAAAAGATGTCACAGCTAAAAACAAGGTGACATTAAGTGTAAGTAGTTAACTGGTTATAAGAAACCACTCAAAATGAAGTGGGCAATTAACATCTTTGTAATGATAGGGCTAAGGAGGGTTAGCAGATAAATATTGTAATGAGTCATAAGGGCACTGACTGTAAGGAGGCTTAGTCCGGACTAATTTGGCCCCTTGCCACACTAGGCTTTGCCTACTCTTAACTAAGAAATTTCTTAGTTTTAGAACTAGGCAAAGCTTAGTCCAAACTAGTAAGACCCAGCATCAGTTCTGACTTATTTGCTTAGTTTGAACTTTAGTTCGAATTAAGTGCATGCAATATGTGAACTAATGGTTAGTTCAAACCTAAAAGGTTTGAACTAAGCCAATAGTTCGAACTAGCCACCCATTCTAGTTCAAACTAGAATGCTGTGGCTAGTTTGAACTACCCTTGGACTTCTTTGGTTTGGACTAGCAAGTCCAAACTAAAATTGTAGATGTAGACATTGCCTAAGACATTAAAAATTATGGTCTCAACAAAGTCATGAATGTAAGTTCCAAACACATCTTTTGAATGTGTTATGCAGGTTTCCTTTGAGGATAAGGACTGAGATATCTAATAAAGAGTAATCACCTTATGAATAGTGTTCACTTAGATGTGCTAGGAAGATGTTACAGAAACATCCTACGAGCCCATCAAAGAGCACAATGATTGTTTGGGTCCTAGAGCCCAGTCATGGGTTTTTAATTGCAGTGTAGACATATCTTCTGTGGCTCTCCCTTAGGACTGCTCAATGGTTACTCTGCCTGAATATATGCACAGTAGCATAAGGAGTTGCTCCTGACCCCTCAGCTTCTATTCCTCCTACTGTCCAGGCCAGTTCCATGGTGATCCTTCCTTCTCTGAAATGTACAGAAGGAACTTGCTACCCTGCGTGACTGGGTTTCATCTCTCCATTTCAGCTCCTTGCATTCAGAGTAATTTCAGGTCAATAGCACAATAGGAAAGTAGCTATAGGGTCTAACGTGCAGATAGAGAAGGGACGGGAATGATTTTTGCCCCTGCAAAATGCCAATAATGGATTTATTACTCTGTAAAGTTGCAGTTTTTGTACATAGTCAAGATCTGAAAGACAAGTGTTTTAAGATAGACACAACAGCATGCCGGCTGCCTTTACATATATTAGAATTAACTTCTATAGCAGTTACATGGTAATGGGTACTATATAAACAAATACAAATGGAAATACTTATGGTGATACAATATTGCAAACTTAGGATATTAAGGTTATATAAATACTTCCAGGCAACCCTGTGAATTTACTGGGTGGTTTTGATTTTATCTTTTTGATTTTGTTTGCAAAAAAAGGAGAACTCTATTAATGCAAGCTACATACACTATTTCTTCTGGCTTTTAATGTCTGTTAAAAAGCTATCTAAATTCACTGGTGAAGCTTTATTTTAGTGCCTCATACCCACCATAGCACATTTGAGAGAATCCGAAAATATTTTTTTTAACAATCAAAGCCAATAGGGCATGAGAAGATGCAGAGTTGTTACTCACTGATCTAAAGAAGATGGCAAGAAGGAAGAACTGATTTTGTTCTCATTTTAAATCAGAAAAATTCTATTACAATCAATGGCGTTCTATCAGTATAATGGTGTAAGAACAAATCTGGACCAGAGGTTATAAGTTAGCAACAAATGGCTGTCAGAGATTTGTGCAGCAAAGCTACCTAAAATAAAATTCATTCTATCCCATTAGCTAAGGACAAAACAAATCAAAATACTAACATTGCAAACTTAAAAATAGCTGCTGCATCACTGCCTCTTTTTTCTCTTTTTGTTTCACAGTATTTAGATTATTGTTGCCTCTCTTCTACATAAGAGGTATTAAAAAACCCTTTAAACTCAATGTCTCTGAACTACTCTGGTTAGGTTGAGTGAAATGCTTTCTAAAAAGTCTCTGAATTCTAATATAGTTGCTTAAAATAAAGGGAAATCACATATATAAACTACCTAAAAATAGCACGAAGATTCTGATAAAATAGCCCAGCATGTTTATAATATCACTAAGCTAAGTGCAAGTAAAGTTTGTAATCATATTGTGCAACACAGTCATCTGATATAGGCCACAAATAGTCCTATGTCTTAGTATCACAGGAATTAAGAAAGCAGAAAAGGCTGTGAATCGTAATCCATAACCAAAAAAATCCCAAGCCACCCACTTTCTCTTCAGCACAGGTGTATCAAAACTTGAAAATGCTGAAGGAATAGGAGCAGTGCAAAGGAGAAGTAGTAGGATAGAGAAAGGAGTCATTGACGGTAAGTACTGTCATTCTTGTCTGTCTCCATTGTTGCTCTTTGTGCTTCAGAGGACACATCTTGGATCATGGATTGACTGGTACACAGATAGTCAAAAACTTAATTACAGCACGAAGTAGTAAAAACAAAAAATAGCTTAAAATGTTTTGTGTTCAAAATTTAATTTTGCAGTAAACTATAAGGAGTGAATAAGAAATGGCTTATGTGGCCAGGGCTCTGCACATACCTACAGCTGAAGTCATGGTTTGCCTTCCATACTCAGGCTGTTTTTTTTTGTTTTGTTTTGTTTTGTTTTTGGTATTATATGTTTTTACCAGGAAGTGAAACAGATAGCCTTAGAAGGTTGTGCATTGGAAAGCAGATGATAAAAGGTGTAATTTCATTCCTGCTGGATGCACATGTCTGGTTTTAAGCACTCGAGGGTACAAAAGCATGAGAATTGAGACATTTGCCTGTTTTGAAGATATGCAGAACTTTCCTCCTGGTCAGACACATCAGTTTCAGTTTTGCTTGAAGGTTTATATTGATTCCTTTTTTAACCTGAATTGTTTTACCCTTTCCTAGAACATGCATGTCCCCAAAAGTTCATCTTACTTGCATGATGTTTCCATTTTGATGTGTTTTGACTTCATAAAAAATCATGGCACTGATTTACAGTCACAGGGACTGTCAAGATCTTCAAAATCTAGCCCAGGCCCAAATCAATGGTGGCACAATACAAACAAGAGATTTGAACCTTGTCCTCCTTCCAAGCAGGGCTGGGCCTTCCATAATGGCAACCTAGGTGGTCAGCTAGGGCACCATCAGTTAGGGGGTGCCAACGGCTGGGCTGGAGTCAGTGAGCCTATTCCACCCTGTTCCACCCCCTGTCCATGCCTGGACCCCCACCTGCAGCCAGATCCCCAGCTGGGGCTGGATCCCACTGATGGCACTGCTCTGCCAGTGGCTGGGGAGGTGGGGCTGCAAAAATCACTGTTGGCTTAGGGCAACAAAAAACCTTGGACTGGCTCTGCTTCCAAGGCTGTCAGAGACAGCTGCAGATCTGGCACGTCTAGTCTCTGAGTGGCAGGAGTGCTTCACATTGCTCTTCAGTGACTCCTCTAGCTGAGTTACAAGTGGAATTAATGGTGGTACCTAAGAAAAGACTAGTGATGCATATTTACACATTTAAAGCTTTGAAAATATGCAGTAACAAGAATATTAAACAGACTTTAGCGTTCCCAAAGGCATTGTCTAAATCAGCACAGCATCTTTGACAATATAGAATGGCATATTACAAAGTTGTTGCTTCCTGATTGACAAGGGAGTAGTGTTTAATCTTAGCAGAAAGAAGGCCTGTCATTTTTCTCAGCTGTGCTTAGGAGAGAGGTACTAATGAAAAGCATGATTGTGAAATGGGATTCTCAGAGCTCTGACAGGTGTTTGGATCCTCTATATGTTTGGAAAACACTAATGGTTCTCTGCAGAGTTAACTTCTGTGATTGATGCTTGGGTCTGAGCAACCCTGCTGCAAAAGCACATCTCAGCACTGACCCCACAGTGGTGCTTCACTCACTTGTGTGTGTCGCTTGGACTTCCAGGAGCATATCCTGGGGTTCTTAGCCTTACAGTAAGCTGAGACGCTCTGACTGTTTTCGTATGAGATGTGGCAGAACTTGTTTGCTCTGGGCACACACAGGGAATTGCGAGAAGGCACTGGAGGACTTGTCACTCAGGTAGCTTAGCTGGCTGAAAGTGAGAGGGAATAGCAGTCTTACGGAAAGCAGTAGTTAGGCTTTTGCCTTTATCTCAGTAGGCCAGCTAGCTTGAACTGAAAGCATCACCAGCTCGAGTCAGGGATTTGTGTGTTTAGGTGAGGACTAGATTACTTTCCTGTATCCGTTCACATTTCATCTGATGATTCAATGTTTTGCCATATTTGGAAATTTCAGTGACACAGAGTGCCCATTTACAAGGCTCACCATTACACCCTCTGGAGAATGCTATTCTAAACTACAGGGGGTCAGACTGAACCCTATTTGGTAGCTCTCACAAGTACTTTTTCATTTAAAAAAAAGCTGCAGGAAAAGTTTTATTTTTTAATTTTTAAATTAGTTTCATTCTATCACTAGTCGGGATCCTATGAAACAAACCAGTCAGTGAAGCTGCCTAAAGCTTTCTGTCAGGCCCAGCACTAAAAATGTAGATTATTCACATTGTATTTAACAGAATACATGTACTTGCATATGTCTGATGCACAGTCAACCATGTTCCACCCATTCAATGGCAACTTTTACAAGGGGAGAAATTGTCTTGCCTTTGATGAAACACTAATATGTAGAGTAAGGTGCGCACACACAGTGGTTTGTGTATGTTAGGCCTGGATTCTAATACGAGAAAAAATGAAATACACATATATTAACACATTAATTAATTAATATATGTTCACTGTCTGCTAGGCACTTGCTTACTTGCTTTTTATTTAAGGAGTGCTGGTTTAAACAAAAAAAAAAAAACCACAAACATTTAAAACAGTCCAGTTCCACAGCAGGTTACCTGATACTTACTGGTTGTTTCCTTCAGGAAGAAGAATGGGATTATAGTTAAGGTACTGGTCTGAACTATAGGTTCAATTCCTTGCTCTGCTAAAGACATCGTAGGTGATTTTTTTGGGAAAGTCACTTCTCTGCCTCTGTTTCCATCTTTAGACTTGGGACTAATAATACTATCTTTGCCACTGTTGCCAACTCACATGATTTCTTTGTAATGCCAGTTTGGTTTGGCTTGGAGTTGGTCTTATGGGCTTTGTCTACACTGGCAATTTTAGTTCAAATTAACGAGGCTTAATTTAAACTAAATTAGTCCCCATCAACACTGGACTTTCATTAAATCTAATTAAGAAATTCCTTAATTTGACTTAATGAAAGCTGAGTTCAAATTAATAAGAACTGCCTGTTAGTTCAAACTAAGCCTTACTGCTTAGTTCGAACTAAAGACAGTGTAGACCTGGGTAAACCCTTAAATTAACTTTATTAAATTCAAATTAAGGGCAGTTAGGTCAAATTAATAAAGTGGACTAACTCAGCTTTAAGTTGACTTAGTCCACTTTGTTTATTTGACTTAATAAGGTCAAGTTTAGTTCAAGTTAAAGTCAAACTTATTAGTTTCACTTAACAAATTTGACTTAGCTTTTTCTAGTGTAGACATAGCCATGATCCAAGAAGCTCCAGTCTTGTCCCAAATTTCAGCCTTGCCTGAGGGAGTGCCACCCCCTCTGACTGGCTACCTGTCCCACTTGCTGGGAAGAAGGGAGCAGCTGACATTCTTATAGAAGGAGTAGGGGAAGCAGAAAAAGGTCAATTACTCAGAATAGTTTTGTTCTCTTCTCCTTCCCCATCTGTGAAAAATGGGACAAACTGCATTCTAGTCCTCCCCAATCAATCCAGGCAATACTATATCTAGGAAGGGGTCAGGGTGGTGAGGAACACTAGGAGGTGCACAAAAAGAAATGTGGAGGTTGGAGAGAAGCTGGAAGCTCTTCACCATCAGGCAGCTGTGAGAACACTTGCAGTGGAGACCAGAATAAACTTACTCTAGCCAACTGGGAGAGCTGACAACAAAAACTGTCTTGCTCATTGTGGGTGAGCATGAACATGAGGAGTCCAATTTAAGATGGTCCAAAAAACATTATAAAATCTCATGATATTGGAATTTTTGGAGTTGGCAATGCTAGTTGTATCAGGTAGATTATAAATTCTTCAGGGCAGGGCCTGAAGATTCATCTGGAGATATTGAAATCACTGAACAAAGTTGGGGTATCAGAGTTAACACATCTCTTCAAAGTTGCATAAAAGGTGGGTGCAGTTAGAGTATCTCGAGATTGGCGAACTGTGGATGGTAGTCCCAATATTTCAGAAAGGAGACCACAAAGTGCGTAACTGGAACACCTAGGAGCCTTATTGGCAAAGCTATGCCAGATATTGGAGAAAAGGCTACCCCTATTAGCTGAATCTCAGGTTTGGGAGGAACAATGCAGTTTCCATTCTGGACACGGAATAATGGGTCAGTTCTCTCTCAGATACTTGAGCGGTCATGGTGGTAGTTTGCTAATCAAGTCGACATCATTTCTTCTTAGACCTGGAGAAGGCTTATGACCATATTCCCTGAGATACCTATGGGAGGTGCTATGGCAGTATGAGATGCCAGTGTCACAAGCTGCATGCAGTCTGCTCCCTCTATTCCTGGAGTAAGAGGTTGTGTGGTTTTTTGTTTGTTTGTTTGTTTGTGTTTTTGCATTCTTGGCATTGTCAAGTTTGTTCAAGGTGAGCATTGAACTCTGCTAAGGGTACATCCTATCTCCACTCCTGTTTGATCTTCAGGGACAGGATATTAAAGCACAGTCAAGTTGAGGAGTGTATCTGGTACAGGGACTCAGGATGGCATCCCTGCTGTTTGCTGCTGCTGATGATGATGATTGTTTTGCTGCTTAAGACTAATCTACAATGCACACTCAGATGTTTCTCTGAGTGTGAAGCACCTGTGATGAAAATCTGCACCTCCAAATCAGAGGTCCTGGTTCTTTCCCAGAAGAAATTGGGCTCTTCTGCCCAAGCGAATGGGGATCATCTGCTTTTAGTGGAAGAGTTTAATATATCTAGCAGTTCCTGTTCATGAGTGACGGTAAGTGGGAGCATAAGATTGACTGGTTGGTTGGAGTGGGAGCGATAGCAATGAAGGTGCCATACTGATCTGTGGTGGTAAAGTGGGAATTGAGTTTTTAGATGAAGCTGTTTACAGGTCAGTCTATATTCTCATCCTCACCTTTGGCATGAACTCTGAGTAATGACTGAAAGGACAAGATAGCAGTTAAAAGTTGCAGAAATTAGGTTTTTCCATAGGGTGGCTGAGCTGACTGACTGTCATAAGGTGAGAGGCTCAGCTATTTTGGAGAGCCCCAGAATAGAGCTGCTACTCCATCTGATGAAGAGGAATCTGCTGAGGTGGTTTGGGCATGATAAGGATGCCACTGGTAGACTTCATTTAGAACTCTAATGAGCACACTCCAATGTGGTTAGGCCCTGAAACTGATCCAGGATATGCTGGAGGGACTGCATCTGCTGGCTTGCCTGGAAATGCCAGGGAATCACCTAGGAGGGGCTAAAACCTGTTATGGAAGAAAGGGAGGTCTAGTCCTTCCTATTACTGTCCATGTTCCTGCTGCTGCAAATGTCACCAGAACAAGCAGCATAAAAGAAAAGGGCAGACTCGTTTCTTGAATTGCTTATGTAGAGTGCTTATCATGATGGAACCCCAGTTTGTTTTGGCTTTTAGTTGTTATTGTAATACACATAGGCAGTTTTCTAAACTATTTACTATCTCTCAAGTTAGCAGCCACTAAGGGACCTGGCTACTCTACATTTATAAAAACCTGAGAACCCAGCTCAGATGGCCTAAGCCATCACATTTTTATGAGTTTTGAGCTCACTGGAATATTCTCTTAAGCAGTGTCCTGAGTATATTTTGATCAAATAATATCCATCATATGACAAGAGACAATTTCTTCCTACAGCAACACATAAATAGCTGACGAAAAGATCTATATGGTTCTAAATGATTTATAAAATCTTTCTTTTTGGAATTTTGGTAAACAAATGCAGATAAAGTGAAAAAAGATGTTTATCAGGCAAAAACGTGTATGCTCCAAATTTCCAGGCTAATTGCTGTTGAAAAGGGTATTGATAATCATCAGGTTGGTTTATTATTGAGAAGTAGACTTTTTTGGTTCATTGTAAAGAGTTGGCATTTTTGTTCTTGCAAATCTAATTAAAAGGCATTATCTAGCTCACTGGTTCTCAACCACTGTGTCAGAACATATTACTGTGTTGCCATGCAGTGGTAAGTGTGGTGTAGAGAGCCAGGGAGATGACTGGATTTTGGCCTTGGAAGGTGTGGGCTGGTGTGCCCTGTAGCATCAGAATATGCTACCAGGCATGTCATGAACCACAAAAGGTTGAGAACCACTGATCCAGTTTGCAAGGGAATCATTAACATGTGAAAGCTAGACTGGATTTTGTCTTACTAACTGGTGCTTACAGTACAGTAAAGTGCTCTTAGAATACCTTTCACGCTTTACTTACTCTGGTCTAATAGAGTATCCCATGATTATTAGTGTGTGTCTTATGACCATGTAATCAATGCTTTTCCAAAGGAACTGTGCAATATTGAGATGACGTTCCTGCAGCAGATAAGATGTTATTGCAACTTCAGTACTATGGTATTTTTAATGAGGAGCAGGGAGGCCATTTGAAACATATTTGAGGAAAAAGAAGAGAAGAATGTAGGAATCGCTGGTCAGACAGGAGACGACATCCGTATCTGTAAGATCTGCCCAGATGCCCACAGCAGACTGCCTACAGCAGTTTTGGTCTCTCATAAACAATCTGTTGCTGAGAGTGAACTCCTGCTTGACCTTTCTTCACTACCCCTGACCCTTCATCCTTGTCTCTGTCTTTCAGAAGGGTGTGATATTGTTGGATCCCGCACTGGAGTATCTTCAATATGACATCTTATTTTATATTTTTATATGTTACACAAATAAATATGCAGTGCTGCCTTGTGCCTATATAGTCATTTAAATCTAAGCAAAGATGGTATAAATGACGACAAAGGGTATAAGGCAGTAGGGAATGTGGCTCCTAATCTCACATCTTCATCACAATGTAATACTTAATAGCATTCTGTTGGAGAAATAGTGTTCCTCTCCTCTTAGTATGTGGTACACCAAGGTTTTAGAAGTACTAGTTCTGGGACTCTTCTCCACCAGGGGGTAAAAAACCTAATAAAAATTAGTTATTTAGCTAGCAGATGCCCTTTGTACAGTGTTCAGAGAACAACCAATCTCTAGTAGTCAAACCTCCAATTTCTTTATTTTTGTGTGCTATTAATGCAAGCATTTGAAAGGTCCCCTGGTCTGTTTTGCTTCTGCAAACTAAGGTGATATCAGATGGGTCCTGACGTTTTATGAACAAATAAAATGTTTCTGTATAGCAAAGTAGAACAATCTTGTGTTCCATGGTGCCTGGCAAGTATCCACCTTTGTGCGTCACTCATGTTTTCTATTCCACCTAGTCTTTTACGCGTCACCATACTAGGAGAATTTACCTTTTTATTCTTCAAGCATTCAATAACGAGTGTTACTTTTTAACTTTAATTTCTCTATTTTTAGTCAGTCCTAGACAACCCAAATCCTAGTGTCTTCTCATTGTTTGTTGCTATAAAACAATGGCAGAAATTCTAATGTGTGAAACTAAAGCTGCAGAAAACATTACCCCTGGTCAGGGAGGGGAAAAAAGAGAGAAATCATGTCTCTTCAACCTTTCTGCCAGCCTGTGGTTGTATTTTTAAAGGGCAACTCCACATCTGATGCAAATTTTCTTTACTCCATTGATGTCATTGTAACGATAAAAGTTTACACCAGCTGTGGAACTGTAACTGAGTTTGTTTCACATTTTAGAAATCACTGTCACATTTAGTATGAAGCTCAGATTTTTAGGCAGGCAATCTTTCCCAACTAAGGATACAGAAGTTTAACCAATATAAAACCTCCATTAGACTACTCCATTCATTTGTTTTGAAAATAATGACTCATTCCATATTGAATACCAGCTTTGTGTTTAAATTTCTGCTGACCTAGTTCTGACCTTTCTAAACTCTAATTTACCTACCAGCTGACTGCTAACAGAATTGCAAAGTATCTGTTTATTCTGCTGAGCAGACACAAGGTAACATTCAATTTTCTTTTCAATTTCTTTCTCTTACCTATTGTTAAAATGTTATTTGATTCCAAATGCACAGTATGGGACATTCACTGTGGTTGCATAAAATGTGAATGTTTGAACTCTGAGCGTGGAGTGCACAGAAAAACTGAAAATGAAATTAACCCCGTAATCTACTCATTTCCCTGACTGTTTTCCAGCCAGTGAAGTTGAGTAGTGTCCACAGTTCTTTCACAGGACCATAGAAATGCTGTACTGAGGTAGGACCAGGTAAACCTAGATGATCCCTGGCAGATGTTTGTCTAACCTGTTCATAACAACACCACTGACAGGGATTCCACAGCCCTCCTTCATAACCTGTCCAGTACTTAATTCTCATACTTAAGAGTTTTTCCTAATAACTAACATAAATATATGCAGCAAAGGATTAAGCCAATTACTTCTTCACCTACTCTTGAAGAATGTAGAGAACAGCTGATCACTATCTGTTCTATAACAACCTTTTGCATATGTGAAGGCTGTCTTTTCTCAAGAAATGTACCCAGATTTTCTTAAACTTTATCACTTTTATTGCTCTCTTCTGAACTTTCTTCAGTTTATCCATATTTCTTAATGACGCCCAGAAACTGACACAGTATTCCAGCTGAGGCCTCACCAATGGCAGGTACAATAGGACAACTGCCTTCTGTATCTTAAATATAACATTCCTGTGAATACGTTCCAGAATATTGGCCTTTTTTTTCCCAACTTCACATTATTGGCTCATGTTTAACTTTTGTGATCCATTATAACCCCCGCCTCACCAGATCATTTCAGCAGTACTATGGCCTAGCCAGTTATTCCCCATTTTGTAGTTGTTTATCAGGGACATTTTGAATGCTAACCCACTCTTTCAAAGTGCTTGCAGCCCTTCCCAGTTTGTCATTCATCAATTTTATAAGTGTACGCTCCATTCCATTATCCCTCATCAAATAGTATTCAGCTGAAGACAGCCCCATGTGGTGGGACCCCACTAGATACATCCTTCCATGTGACATGGAGCCATTTAACTACTCCTTGAGTACAGCGTTTTTAACCAGTTATGCCAGGGGTCAGCAACCCCTGATACCCATGCCAGAAATGGCACAGGATCTGAGGCTGAGCAGCACGTGGTGCCACTCGGCCCCCCCACCCCCGGCCCTATTCCCCCAGGCCTCTGCTGGCTGTGCTTCCCTGCTGGGGAGCATGGCCAGCAGGGACAAGGAAGTTGTGGCGTGCAGCTCCTGGCCCTTGCTGGCCTTGCCCTCTGCTGGGCAGGGCTAGAGGGGAACAGGGTGGGTTGGCCAGCTGGGAGCCGCTGCTGCTAGGGATGGGTGCTGGCCCCAACCTCGACATCTGGAGGCTGTCTGCTGCAGCCAGGGGCAGGTGCTGGCCCCGGCCCTGGGCTGGAGGCCTGGCCATGTCCCCGGCACCCACTGAGGGTGCTGTAGGCAGGGCTGGCACTTTGCCGACCGTTGAGTTATGCATTCACTTGATGATAGTTTCATCTTGACCACATTTCCCTACTTTACTTGTGAGAATGTCTTGTGGGACAGTGCTTTACTGAAATCAAGATGTCATATCTACAGCTTGCCCCCTTTCAATTTATGATGCTGTCTGGATTAGGGGTGACCATTTATAAAAATATTTAATATGACAAAATTTGCAATGATTCTTACAAGATATGCCATATCAAGTACCATTGAAGGTTATACTTTGCAAGTATGATATTGTTTGCTGGTATCTTTGTGCTGTAAATTAAGGATGTGTGATATATCTGTATTCAGAAGCTTGTGTTGTGGGACTGGATTACACCCGTAGGCAGATTAGTGTTGGCATTGATGATTAATTGAGGGAACATCACCTATACAATGAGCCCAGGGAAGGAACCCAGGGCTGCATCAGGATATGTAGGGACAGGCCCATGATCAGGGAGCCTGCAAGTGCTTTTCCCTGCCCATGAACTTGTGTTTGAAGCACAAGGTACAAGCTATATGACAAACTATAAAATGCAGCTTTGCCATCTCCATTTTTGTCTTCATTCTTGTTTCTTACTTCTAGATCAACTATTTTGCATCTGAAGCTGTGAAACAAAGGACTGAGACACATCCAAGTACTGGATGCACTCCAGAGGAACAGTAAAAGCCTGCGAACTCTACAGTTAAGAATCTGAGGTATATATGGACTTTGAAGTGATTTTTATGTATTTGATTGCTTTGACCACTTAACATCTCCTTTCTAGTTTGTATCTTCTTCCTCTGTAAAGCTTTTCCAAGTACTGAAGTTAGCTCAACCCATCTATAATTCTCCTAGTATTCCCTCTTTTTTAAAGATAGATATAGATATAGATATAGATATAGATATAGATATAGATATAGATATCTATATCTATATCTATATCTATATCTCTATATATAATTTGCCCTTCTCCAGTTCTCCGTATAATTGCTAGTGGTTGTGATGTGGCTTTGGCTAATTACTTAAGTACCTTCAGAGTGAATATTGTAAGATCCTGCTGACATGAATACATCTAACTTAGCTAATATATTTTTAGCTTGTTTTTCTATTCTGACTTGTGGTCCTGTCCCCTTGTTAATAATGTGTTAAGCATGTGATCAGTTATTCTTTTCAGTGAATGCTGAACCATGCTAGTGGCATGACGCACTGGGATTGATGGGGACGCTTGATCTGCATAAATGTGGATCATTAACCTTTCCCAAACTGAAAATCTGCATGGGCTCCACAAAACTTAGCACAAAAATCATCCTGGAGAACTTACTGAGGGTGTGCAGATGCTCTGTGGTGCTCAGCTAGTCAACTTCCTGAATAGTCTTTATGTGGGTTAAGGTTGTATTGCAGGCCTTGCCACAGATAATTAACTTAGTTCAGAATTGTACAAGAAATGGCTATCTCCCTTGATAAGAATAAATTGGTAGTCTTCCTGTACAAAATTATAATTATCACTGAGGTGTTGGATGGCTGCATGAAATTCATTTTCCCATGCTCGCTGAACTCTACCAACAAAGGGCTTCAAGGAATAAAAGTGCAGGACAGACAATAAGCCAGCTTATTCCCTGATATAAATACACTACATGCACTGACTTGCAAGTAAAGAATTTGGCCTTCTACGTCCTTATTTTCTGATTTAAATCACGAGATTCAAATTGGCAAGGAATCAGATGACAGCAAGAAAAAAGCCTTCACCAGCTCCTGTGAATCTTTCTTCTATGAAATTTAGATATGTTCGGAGTGTTTGTATTCTGCTTTCATTGCCTCTCTTTAGGAGCTAGTATATTTTAGGACCTCATGTATTCTCTGTTGCCTATGGTTTTGTTTTAACTTTGCCATTGATCAAAAGAGATTTCTGCTTTTGCACGGTGTAGAGCACTTGAGATATCCTCAGCACGTTACAGCACAGTTCTGCCTTTTGCCTTATATTCAATCTCCAATAAAACCCTAATGCAATGAGTTGAGTCTTCCTGTGTTTCCAGTTAGAATGCCAAAATTATCAGTGTAGAAGATATTTGAAGGAAGCAGTTAAAGCTCTCACATTGTGGCAAAGCAGTACTCTCCCCACAGATAAGGTCACAATCAGTTTCTTTTGTAAAACCCTATTGATTTGCTTTGAATATTTGAATGGCCAGAAAACTGCAGATTTACTGTGAAGACAAAGTAGAATTTTGCAGCTCCATTTTGGGGAGTGGTAAATCCGTTAAACTGTCCTAATGGATGACTGAACCTTATGAAGAATGCAAGAGTGCTTCTCTCACTAACAAAACTATTCATTTGGTGGAAACCAGGGTTTTTGGAGCTGAAGGTACTCTTGAGTATCTTATTATGTAGAGGAAATAAACTCTTTTATTATTAAGGTTATAACCAGACCAGTCATTTTGATCAGTGCTGTAACACCAAAACAAACACAATCTTCATGCTTTCACATTTTTAAGGTTAAATCTCATTGAGAGATCATGTTTCTCTGAAAATCTGAATTAAATAAAAAAAAGCAAATTAATTTTTAAAATCTCTCAATTTTTTGTAAAGTGTAAAATGTTGACATGAAAAAATAATACCAAGAAGGTCACACAGTTATAGACTTTGAGGCAGGGATGATAAAATATTTAAGAAACTGGGATAGTGGGACCAAAGATATTGAGTTTCTTGGTACAAAGCAGCCAGAGGAGACCTGACAGTTGGTTCTGATAGGCAAACTTTGACTTGTTTCTTAACTATTCACTCTCTCTTTTCTTCCAGTGCTTGGGTTTTATAAATAATGAATAACTATAGCTTTGTCACTGTCAGCCTTTAGGTTTTATTTAAAACAAAATTTTATTTTTGCAATGAACATTCTTTCAATTAAATGGAAAGCTTCAGAAAGCCTGTAAATAAATACATTTTTTAAAAAAATTTCAATTATGAAGATGCATATGTTGTCCCATCCATGTGACTATTCAATCTTGTTGTCCTTGCCAGAAAGGTCCATGTGATGATCCTAGAGGCTATTAGGAAACAAACTGATGTTTAATCGATTCTTGCTGGATAAACTGGAATCTCCTTTGGGGACAGATGGCTCATTTGTTTGCCAAGATTAATTGATATTGTAACAAATTCTCTTTTTTAAACAGCCTTAGTAGGGCTTTGCCTTGAGTTAAGCAAATATATAGCTACATTATAATATTTAGCACTCTTTACTGCTTAGGACAGAATTTGATTACAGTATGCAAAGTGCTTTACAAACAAGCAAATCTGGGTGCAGACAGAGTGCTGGGGGCATGACAGTAATATCATTCTCTCCCTTGTAACCTGAATAACTTCCATCAAAGATGACAGGCATGATCACCTTTGTTGGGATTCTCCGAGAACTCAACATGATTCCAGTCCCATTACTCAGATTCTTTTATCTGGCAAACAGCAAAACCACACTGAATTGATGAGACTCAAATAGGGTGTGGGCATAGAGTATCCAATGGTGCCCAACAAAATTTGCATTACACAATTCCAGATTGGCTTGGTTCCTTTTCAGGAATCAATCCCTGTACAACATGCTGTCCATACACTGTACTTATATAACTTACTCTTTACCTCATCTTGCATTCCAGGCTAACCTTGTCCATTATAAATGGTATGAGGGTGTCTCCTTATTTCAGCTGGTACAGGCATCTGGTCTGTAGAAATCTGATCCATTTACCTTCCCAGTCACGCCCACTACAAGGCAAGCTACTTATGCTCATACACTTTTGAAATTTTCTCCTATGAAAGCTCATGCAATAAATATATTTGTTAGTGTTTAAGTGCCATAAGACTCCTTGTTTTTTTGTTTTTACTGAGCTAGACTAACATGGCTGCCCCCTCTGGAACTTCTCCACAAGAACTGATGTGTACAACTGAAAATAGCCATACTAACCTCCACATAGAGGAAGTCTTGTCTTCATGGTTTGAAGTACCTAAATACACACAGTAGTACTGCTTTCTTAAGTACCAAGTCTAAAGAGTGACATTTACTTACCTCCCAGTGTTTGGATCCTGTCGTGTGCTCAAGGGTTCCTGGAAGCATGTTGACAAAATTCAACCATCAAATTGATAGGAAGATTGGAATGATTTTCATGACTCTGATCTTTGCTCATTCCTGAGCAGGTGCTACTTCTTCATTCCCATTGGAATGCTAGAATGGGAAGGAACAATGAGAGGTCATCAAGTCCAGTCTATCCCTGACAGGTGTCTGTCTAACCTGCTCTTAAATTTCCAGTAATGGAGATTTCACAAGCTCACTAGGCAACTTGATTCAAAAGGTTAATCACCCTGACATTTATGATTTTTTTTCCCAAATGTCCACTCTAAATCTCTCTTGCTGTAATTTAAGCCCATTGCTGCTTGTCCTATCATCAGCAGTTAAAGAAAATAATTTTTCTTCCTTCTTGCATTAACCTTTTAGGTACTTGAAAACTGTTTATGTCCACACTCGATCTCCTCTTTTTCAAACCAAACAAACCCAGTTCTTTCAGTTTTCCCTCATGAGTCAGTATACTAGACCTTCAGTTATTTCTGTTGCTCTTCTCTGGACTTTTTCCAATTTGCTCATATCTTTCCTGAAATGCGGAGCCCAGAACTGTAAACAATACTCCAGGTGAGGCCTAATCAGTAGAGTGGAAGAATTACTTCTTGTGTCTTGCTTACAATATACCTGTTACAGGATGGATTTTGGAGCTGCCTCTAGGGAAGGCAGCTCCAGATGCCTGAGGCAGCCCAGAGCCGTCCCCCTTTGGCAGGCCCACCCAATCTGGCTCCTGTGGCAGGGCCCAGATCTGGCTCCTCCTGCCACTGCTGGCAGCCTCAGGACCCCAGCCGGATCAGGGACCGAGGAGGCAATGCCTCCCCAGACCTATGATAAACTCAGCCCCTCCCTGTTAGTACATTCCAGAATGATGTTTATGTTTTGCAACAGTGTTACATTGTTGACTCATAATTAGTTTGTGGTCATCTATGACACCCAGTACTTTCCACGGTACTCCTTCCTAGGCAGTCATTGCCCATTTTGTGTGTTTGCAACTTATTGCACTTTGCTAATTGGAGTACTTTACATTAAGGATGATATTTGAGGTTGATTTAAAGTACTTCTGACAAGAAGGCTTTTCTGTTGCTGTTTTAATCTCTGGAATGTACCAGATTGCACTGAAGGATTAAATATATTCAAATGAGTTTCCAAAGGGATCATCACGTAGGGAGGATCCACCCCTAAAGACCATCCCACCTTTTTCCCGACCATTTCAAATTGCATGAATTCAACACTACTGTTCCATCCATGTATTTTTTTCCAGGAGCAAGTATATAAATTTCCAGACATTTGCTTGGCTTAGTATTGTGGCTTCCCATCTTGGTTACTGTAGTAAGTGATTTTGTTTGAAATGGGAAAAATTGATTGTTCAGTCTTTTGCCCACATCTCTGCAGGCATCTACCTTATGTTTGGGTTATCTTGGGCCAGTGAGAAGTTTTTTAGGTAGAAGCTCTGTGCTGAAAGACTAGTAGGATAGTGCTAATTTTATACAGATTTTTGGGGAACACAAAAGCTTAAGTTTGATTTTAAAATATGATGCATTCTTAAACAGAAAACTACTTGAACTGCTTAGGGCTGCATTTAGTAACACTTCACTCCCATAAGGCTTTGCAGAACGAGTAAAAATTAACATTCCTCCAACCTCTCACTAATATGAGGGAAAGGATGGAAAAACAAAATTTGTGGAGTTTTTTCCTTACCCTACCTCTATTGCTGAATATATTGCAGTGCAATGGACTGCCCTTAAAAAATCAGGCTTTTCAGATATGCTGACTCTTAAGTGAAATTCAAACTGAAGAATCTACAGATTCCTCTACCTAGGTCTTTCCCAGCAGCTACCATGCGTTCATCTCTGTTAAAAGTAACTTTGGTGGTTTCCTATGTAGTGTTAAAGCCTATTTGTCACAATTTAGGCCCCTAAGGTTATGTCTGCATCTAACTGCTTAGTTCAGACTTCCTTAGTCCAAAGTAAGCAGTTTGGAGTTAGTTCAAACTAACCATGCTTTTTTAATTCAAAGTAACTGTTTAGTTCAAACTAAAAAAACACAGTTTAAACTAAGTTGTTAGTTTGAACTAGCACAGCTACATTGTGCTAGTTTAAACTAATATTTGAACTAAGTTCAAACTAACCATTTGAACTAACTAGTTCAAACAAAGCTTTTTTTTTTTAGTTTTTTAGTTTGAACTAGGCAAAGCCTAGTGTATATAGGTATCAAATTAGTCTGGATTATGCCGCCTTAGTCTGGACTAATTTGCTAGTGTAGACATAGCCTATGATGCTAGTCTTTGGAGGTTTCTGTTGACACTTTCTCTGAATATGTAGTTGAAAAAGCTTCTGTAAACCCGCACTGGGATCTGTGCTCATGACAGCCTGTTTTTAATAAAATATCCCTAAACTGGTCCTAAATTCTTACCACTACCTCCTTGCAAATCTCCAACAAATGTCCCCATCATAGGCTTAACTAGATGTGTATTTACCAACACTAGATGTGTCTAATGAACAAAACCCACACCAATTAACTTGTTGCATCCCCATCCTTGTCCAGCTGTCACTCTCTTCAAACTTTTAAGCATTCACACATCACTTGCATTTCTCACTATTCCCTAGTTTCTTCTGTTTCTACAGGCTTTTTCTGGGCAGAGGCACTGCTGGTGCTGGGCACCTGGGGCACGTGCCCCAAATGCCAGCGCCGGTGCCCTGGATCTCCAGCCCAATCAGGCTGAAGATCCGGAGCCCAGCTGCTGGTGGCCACCGCGGCCCTGTCCCCAGCCAGGGATCTGGGGCCTGGCTGCCCACGGCCAGGAATCCAAGGCCTGGCAGCCCACACTGGCGGCAGCCCCGTCCCCAGCCGGGGATGTGAGATCCCACCACCTGCGGCCGCTTCTGGCCCTGTCCCCAGCCGGGGATGCAGGGCCTAGCTGCTCGCGGTGGCGCGGCGGCTTCGGGCCCTGTCCCCGGCCAGGGGTGGGGTCTAGGCCCGTGCCCAGGGTCCCCCCCCCCGGGCTAGTGACGCCCCTGTTTCTGGGCCCCAAGTAAGACTGGGATTTTTGTTTTTTGTTTTTTGCTCAGTCTCCATTTCTTATTGTCTGTTCACCCCTGGTGCTTAGAACTGAAAATTATCTTCTTAACTGCTTATGATGAAGTAGCTGAGTAATTTTATAACTACTCCTAGTGGGCCTCACTCACCACTGCTGTAACTGCACAAGCTTGCTGTGGGAGAAAAGGTAAGTCCAAATGCGCACGCGCACAGTGATTGGGTGTGTGTGAAAACCACGTGACAGTGCATGAGCACTGCAATCCCACTTGGGGGCAGGGGATGTAAACAAGATAAAAGAAAGTCTGAGTGGGGAAAAATATCTTATTTTTTATCTCCTTGAACGTCTCTTTTTCTGGATTGTGTGAAGAACACTAAGCATCTCTCCTTTCTACATTCCCCTACTGCACTACAACAGCCATTCTTTCCCCTTCTCCCCTCACTAGCAGAGCTGCACATACCTAATGAAGTACAAATTGCCTCAAGAATTATACAAAACTGATTTAGAGTTGTTTATTTTAACTTTCTCATTCAGTGCTCATTCTAAACTGACAACATGGTTATTAAATTTCTGTAGACAGGAGCAGTAGTTCATTAATATTACCCAAGGTGAATAGCTTGAATAATATAGTTTTGGATCATTGTAAATAAGTCTTTAGTAGCAGCTACAGTGATTAATTTTTATTTGACAGAGCATTTAACCTGGGAAGATAATTTTCAGCTGTTGTAGTCCAATGGGGCTCCTTTTGGGCCAAGGGTCCAGTCATGCAGGATTGCAGGACTGAGGCCTTTGTTTTTTTTTCTTTGTATTTATTTATTTATTTATTTATTTTACTGGGCATCTGGAACCATAAAAGCTACTTAGCTTGTGTAATTCACTTTAATGTTGTAAATATGTACAATGAGTAGTATTAAGGAACCATTGCTTCAGCCTTCAGGAATTTTAACCTGATTAGAGAGGTGGGGGAGGTAATATTGTGTGTGTGTGTGTGTGTGTGTGTGTGTGTGTGTGTGTGTGTGTACATATAAATAAAAATATAATTTTTTTATTGGACCAATATTTGTTGCTGAAAGAGACACTTCTTGATTTCTCACCAGGAGAATTTAGTTCAATAAGAGATTAGCTCACCCACCTTGCTTGTCTAATAGCGTGAGGTTAACGTGGATACATACAACACTGTATAGAAGTCTTTTACCATAAATAACTATGAAAGATTTTGGTTTGCATTTAACTTTATCAGAAGTCAATAGAGTTAGTCCAGTCTGATGGCCTGAGTCATGACTAGAGCCTTAAGACTGGAGCCTGCAAGTGTAGCCATGTAGGCACACCCAGAAATCAATTGGAGCTGTACAGACATCGGAGGGGCTCTGAACAGCCGTGTGCTTAGGCAGATATATTTGCAGGACTAGCCCTTCTACAATAAGAACCTAGCTAATGTATTGCGTGAATGGTAAACTCTGCTTTATAGGATAGGGACAACTGTCATCCTATGAAGTGGACAAACAGCACCTAGCACAATAGAGTCTGGATGTTACTTTAATAGTAATTGCAGTCCTAATGTAATAAAAATAAGAAAAAAGCTGATTTAAAAAAATACAGCCTTAAGGGAAAACTCTGAATAACAGTTTAATAGTTGAATATTAATTGTTAATTTTTCCTAAAATTATTTGATAGATGGACATGAATATTTTATAGCTTTAAGAAATTATGGTTTTAAAAAGGACAGAACATAGATGCTAACACAGCCTCTTCAAGTGATCTTAGTCTCCCATCAGGTGATCATTGCTTAGTTACCAGCACCCTGACAGGATAGTAGCAGGTAAGCTCAGATTTTGTTCATAACTCTAGCATACACAATCAAAGGTATTTGGAATTTATTAACATGACCTCAACCACTGCTGAAAGAAGCTGCTCCTAGTGCCTTCTTTCCATGGCATGTCTGGGACCCCCACCCTAGCTGCCACTGAAGGAAGCCACCTGGAGCAGCTTTTGGGGGTATGCCTGGGGACTTGCCCAAGCTGCTGTCTTGAGCAGCAGTTTTGGCAGTGGTGCAGAGGGCACCATGTGCTGCTCCAAATGGGCTTCCATGCCATTCTTGGCACATGTACCGGGAATTGCCAACCCCTTGATTAGATGATCATGTTGGTGCCTTAGTCTGACTTAATTATTGTAAGTGGACTTGGGCTGTGACACTGTTTAATACAGTGCTAAAAAAAATTAGATATTATCAGTTCCAAAACCAAGCCAGCCAAAGTGACAAATACAGGTACACAAAAGTAGAGGAAAATTATTTTAGTAGTACAGAGAAGAACTAACAGTGATGAATATACAGCTAATGTTCCAGTCTGTTGTTTTAAAAAAATGATAAAAAGACAGATGAAAACTGGAATAGTGAAGGGGCTTGAGAGTCTTACCAAAAAAAAAAAAGTGTTTTTAGAATATACAAAGTTACAGTAGGACTACCTTTATCTTTCAATCTTAGACAGGGCCAAATGCTTGTTATAATTTAATGAAAGACAACTTGTTGCTTCAAAATACTATTTTAATAGACCTCTTGTTAATCACAATTGTATAAACAATGCCACCTTTTCTGTTTTTGAGATTATATTTAAATTAGAACAAGACAATGCATTCTTGTTTTTCTTAAAGCAAAACTGCTTTGAAAATTTAGGGCCTGATCTCCTTTTACAGCAATCAGTGACATATCCCTCTCCCTCTGCTCCCCACATTGGGTTAAATGGAGCAGAACTGGGCCTTTAGTTTCCTTTGAAATCCAAATGCTATGAATGACGTAGTCAAAAGGGTGTTTCATCTCTGTTTGTTTTTCTTTCTTTGAAAGAGACCCAACCTCTTGAAAACCAAACCCGAAAGAAGAAAGACTATTCTAGCATTTAAAAGCAGTTGTCAGTGTTGGTGGCCCTAAGCCTGTCTTGATGTGTGCTTAATTTTAAGCATGTTGTCATTGCATAGATATGAAACAAGATACTCACAAGCATGAGTGTTTACAGGATTGGGGCCCCAAGATACAAATTGTTCTCATGCATCTTCACAAGGAAAAGAAATGTTTGCACCAGTCACTTCCTTCTATACAAATGAAAAACTTGAATTTGTTTGCATGTGGGGATGTTCCAAGTTTATCAAGTACACAGTTTACAAAGTTATTTTATACTAGCTACTTCCTCGTTACCTGCCTTGTTCTATATATTGCTGCTATGAGTGATCAGACAATGATTGGATTTTCCTACGTTTGCCTTCATCTTCTTCAGAAAAGTTACTTCTTACATTTGAAAGAACATCAACTTTTTTTCTAAGAAAAGCATCATAACATGTCACTGTGCATAGCAGGAAAAAAAGGTCATGAATCAAAGGCAGCGAAGTGTGATGAACCCTAGGAAATCTTCCTTTTCTTCATAGTGTAAGGCCTTCAGGTCACAGACCTGTCCATTTGGCACTGATCTATTACTGCACAGCATGGTGCACATTATAGTGTTATATAATGAATATTAATCTGAAATATAATCACTGTCAGTACTGTTTAGCATTGGTTGACAGAGGAGTAAAATACTTATGGTGCTCTTCAGATTTTTTCTTGTTTGGGGAAGAGAGAGGGAGGCCAGAAGAATTCCAAGACTGATTATCATATGTCAGATCAGTTACTAAATCAACAATACAGTGGATAATTTACACATTCCAGAAAAAACTTATTCTATATAGGCGTTTAGTGGGATTCATTTTCTTGCTGAAAACAGGCCTGTCTCTAGAAATAGTAAACCTTCTACAGAAAGTTGTACAGGTCTAAGAGGTTTCTCCCTTTTTAAACTAGGTCTGTAAAATGTAATTTGAACCTGATATCTGGGAATTAAAAACCCTCCCTCACTGTGTTTTGTTGTTTGTTTTTGGCATTACTTTTCTGAAACGATCAAATGCCTCTTCAATTCCCAGAAAAGTGTTTTGTTTTGTGCCTTTAACTATGACTTGATACCATATCCCATTCCAGGGAGTTCTGCAAACTTGGCTCTACTATTGGACAGATACCATTGCTAATGCAACAGAGATCCACTCTCTGCTGGAAAAATTTTGTTTCTTTATCTAACCAACCTTGACCTTGTCAATGATACGGCTCACAGGAGCTGTCACTCAATCCACCATTACAGGGCATTTCTTAATTGACTACCCAACTGTCTAACTTCAGTTTCAGAGAGGCAGCTGTGTTAGTCTAGTTCAGTAAAAACAAGCATGGAGTCCTGTGGCACTTAAAGACTAACATTTATTGCATGAGCTTTTGTGGGAGAACTTTCATGTGAGAAAGTTCATGCAATAAATAAATTTTCATCTTTAAGTGCCATGGGACTCCATTTTTGTCTAATTTAAATAACTGTACTAAGAATTATCCTCTCATGGGCTATGTCTACACTAGAGGGCTCAGTTAAGTCAACTTAAAGTCTTTTTAAAGGCTACGTTCACATTGGAGGGCTCTGTTAAGTCGACTTTATTAAGTCGACTTACGAAAACCTACAGTGTAGATGACCCTATCCACAATGCATTAAGTTGACTTAATAAAGTCAACTGTAATGCTTCAATTGACTTTAAGGGCTAGAGTTATGTTGACTTAAGCAAGTGCTTAAGTTGACTGAATAAAAGCCCAACGTGGACATGGCTTTCCTTAAGTTGACTTAAGGAAGGCTAAGTCGACTTAAGGGTCCAGTGTAGACATACCCATGGAGATGAATTACAACACAAATGATTACTTACTGAAAATACATTTGACTATATGCTGAATTTTCTAACGCTAGGTAATCCAGTCCTATAAATACAACATGCTCTCCCAATTTTAGGGAGATTTGCTGCTTCCGAGACTTTACATCTTCAACCTAAACAGACATGAAATCTATCTAGATCAGTGGTTCCCAACCTTTTTCTTTATGTGGACCACTACATCATCATCAATAGCGTTCACAGACCACCACCCTGCATGCCCTGACCCAAAGCTCCTTACTGTGCCCCTGTACCACCACGACCCTGCACTCCCTTGCCATGAGCTTCTTACTGTACCAGCTGTCTGCTTTTCCTAACCTGTGGATCATGTGCAGTGCAGTCCTGTGCTCCCCAGCTTCCAGTGTCTTACAGCGCCCCTGTCCATTGTGGCTCCACATTTCCTGGCCATAAGGCTCGTAAGCCCCACCTCCCATCCCCCTCCACTCCCCAGCTGTAAACCTATTACCACCACTAGCAACACCGCCACCTCCTGTCTCCTGTGGCCCTGCACTCCCTGCCCCACGCCACTGTCCTCTGCAGCCCTGCACACCCTGGCTCCAGCTGCACTCTTCCTGACCTGTTCCCCCCCCAGACCACCTGCAGTGCCTTCGTGGACCACCGGTGGTCTGCAGACCACAGGTTGGGAATCACTGATCTAGCTTATTTGGTAGCAATTATTCATCTACATCAGTATTAGTTCAGTTCTGTGGGGCAAAACCGTGTCATTCTCACTCGTATTAAAATAATGAATAGCTGCTGATGAAATTGTGTATATTAAACTATTTACTTAATGTGACTATAGAAAATTACAAAGCAACTGATCTCATTTCTACCAAGTGTTCTTTATCCTAGTGAGGCTCAGAGATGAAAGTTCCCTAGTTGGAACTTTTCTATTACCTTTTAGGATTTTCTTTTGATGTCACACAAATTTATGATGTATTTCCAAATTAGGATGTCTTTTTGATGGGAGTTGTTAGTCCAGTATGTTGTTCCATTATGATCATAGTACTATCAGAACACCTACATAACTATTATTATACCAGCCTGTTTTAAACAGCTGTCTAGTTGGTATGCTTCCCCTTTACCCTGCACCTGAAGAAGCTTTTTATTTAACTAATCTAATATTAACATTAGGGGAAAGCTATGCTAAGACATGGGCTTTGTTTTTGGTCCTGAAGATAATGACCTGTAGTAATTCTTAACTTTTAGTCTTCCTGGGGCTAACCCAAGATAATCATTCTCTTGGTCCCACAAGTCCTGCTCTTGTCACTGATGACTAGAACAAGATGTCATTATATTGGTACTCTAATAATCTCATATATATATAATTTAATATGTTCTTATTAATGATCTGCCAAAATAATATTAAAGTATTTTTAAATTTAACAGCAAAACTGTAAAAAGAGAAGTAAATGCTAAAACATAGTGCCTGAATGCTGCAAATACAAAAGATTAAGATAGGATAAACATTGTATCACATACAAAGGAAACTTTATTCACAGCTCAAAATCACCCATGTTTTAATAACATTTATAATAGAGGTTAGATATTATACCAAAAGATATATAAAATATTTTCATTTAATGATGCAAAGACTTGCTTACACCTTAGTACAACTTTGTGTTATGCTCACCTGCAAGAAAATTCAAATGTAAATTGTATATATTTGTCTATTACTGTTTTCCACTGTAAAGTACGATATAGTATCTATGGCTTTTAAATGTTTTTGTGTCAAAACAAATACACTCAAACTGCCCAACCTACCCAATGCTAACACAACATTAAATTCATTATTAGTTAGAATAGTACTTAGTTACTCAAGAAGTAGGGGGTCTATGTTTTTGGAGCAGAGAGAGCTATGTTCTCTTCTCGCTGTTGCCAGGAGAATTCAGTAGCCATGGTGTGCAGCAGAATTAGGCTTGGAAGGATTAGGGTTTTATTGGTAAGCATCCAATAAACTTCCATTTCACTCTACACCCATGAACTGATGAAAAATTTTGTGTCACTAATTGTTGAGATTTACAGACAGGCAAAAGTAAGAAAATGGTTAGTTATTAAACTTGACTTATTTACTTTGTATATAGTGACGTGATGTTGACAATTTAGAAGCCTTAAAGCTTTAACTTTTTGACTCTCAACGTGTACTGTCATTAGGTATTGCCTGACCTCCCCATAATTGGCTACAGCTTGAACATTTAAATAAAACATGGAGGAGGCAGCTTAAAATAAACATTGATAGTTATCGAAGAAACAAGTATTACAAATCTGATTCTGCCAGCATAGCATAATGATAACTGAAGTTCCTAGGTGGCTTAAAGAATTGATTCTATATAAATAAGACTTTTTTTTTCCTCAATAAGTAGCAGTATTATAGGATACTAGTTGTAGTGTTAACCCCTTTATTTTATGTCTATTTACCAAACTCCCTTTCAGCTAAATTGTGTTTGTGATAGGGAGAAATCATTTATTTACTTAGTTATCCATCGATTAACCAAATAAGTGTGGTGTTTCTAATATTGCTCACTGGGTTATTACTCTGTTCATTTTTCCAATGTTTTAATTGATTTTTGTTTTATGTATTTTTATTTTTAAAATGCAAATACTGAAATGCAAGAAAACAGACTTGACAACTGTTCACTTTTGAGTGCAGAAGATGACATTTTAGCCCTTTCAAGACTAGAAAAGCTATACAGTCCCCTATTCTGAGGAAAAATGTCTGTTCTTGCTGCAGTTGTCACTGCTGGGTGCTTGACATCAAAATGACTTTGCCCCAAACTGTGTTAGTTCAAAATGAGTTTGAGATTTATCAGCAAGGCTTGAACAATGCTTCTGAGCATTTAACTATGCTGAAGGCAGAACCTAATAAGAGTCGAGAATCATTTCAAACATCATTAAAACATTGCTAGGCTTTTGAGTAGAAATCACATTGGAAAAAATTCACATTTTTTCTTATTCCTTCAAGCACTCCAAGGCTATGTTATTGTAGCAAATTCAGCACTGTATTTTAGCAAAAGGGAACTGAACTCCTGTGAAAACTAAACCCCTGCCTGTACAAGTTGCAACTAGCCACACGGTGACCAGCAGCTGGCCCCCAGCACACAACATTTACTGCTCTTTTCAGAGGAATCCTGTGTTGATTGATTTTTGACCCAGTCACTTAACTGCTTGGTGGTTGCCAGCATCAGGTTGTTCAAGCAAACATGGAGAACAAGTACCCCACCCAGCACTGGCCTTTGCATACTTTTAGGATATGTTTCTGCTAGGGTATCTTTTTTTAAAAGTAAACCACAACCATTTGTGGAGTATACAGATTAACTTGACTTAATTAGAAAAACCTTAACTAAACTTGAGCATGACATGCACTCTGAGAAAATTTTTTTAATCAACTGATTTTCAAACTGTCATCTGCGAACAATTGCTGGTGCTCTGAGAAGAATTCAGATAATGACTCAAACTCTCCATACTCCTAACAGTTTCTAGTATATAGGTATTGCATTAAAAGCTGCTAAAATATAACTTCCTAATATTTTCCATATTCAACACTTGCTAAACTTGTTACAGGGACAGTATAGTTTAACAGGAAAAGGAGCATGCCCCACAATTGCAAATGAGTGCTGGTTTCTGACTTATCTAATTGTTATGATCCACAAAGTGGAAAAGTGAGAAAAACCTTGTTCTTCTGTGGTACCATTGTAAACTATATGGTTAAGGAATCAAACACTGTGCTACAATTTTTTGTAGCCTAAACCTGAGAGAATAAAGGGGGAGGAGCCATGGATTCACAATGAATCTTGCATCTCTACCCATGTGTAAGGGACAAGGCAAGCTCTCAGAAAGCCCTGAAGACATCTAGGAGGAGGATGTGTAGTAGGTAGCATGCTTAGTAACTGTCTGTGAAACTGGGCAGGGGGTTTCCAGTAACATGCAACCTGCTGTACTGCTTACAGTATCCACCATCTTGAGTGCTGAGTCAATCAGAACTCACTGTGGAAAAAGCTTATAAAGAGGGATAGCTGGCATTTAGAAACTGTGATCTAGACTCATTAGTTGAGCAAACTATCCACAGTTAAGGTGTATCTGCTCTGGGAGCTGCATTTGAGTTTGTGCCAGCTAAGATCCAGACTCTTGATATTGCTGAAGATATGGCCAACTAGTGACTCCACAGGAACTACTGCTGGTTCTGATGACAGGTTCCAAAGGGGCAGCCGTGGTAGTCTAGTCTAGTTCAGCAAAACAGGCAAGGAGTCTGGTGGCACTTTTAAAGACCAACAAATTTATTTATCGCATGAATTTTCATGGGAGAAGATCCCACTTTGTCATCTCAAGTGGAATTTTCTCCTGTGAAAGCTCATGCGATTTAAAGACCAACAAATTTATTTAATCGCATGAGCTTTCACAGGAGAAAATTCCACTTGAGATGACAAAGTGGGATCTTCTCCCATGAAAATTCATGCGATAAATAAATTTGTTGGTCTTTAAAAGTGCCACCACACTCCTTGCCTGTTTTGCTGAGGAGATTCTGAAAAGTTTAGAAATGGCAAAGCTGTTAGTCTCTTCTGGTTCTGCAGAGGACGTGATGCATGGGCACTGCAGATAACTCACTACAGGGCCTGAAGAGAGGAGAGGGCAATATGTATGTACATGTATATAACTGTACTTTGTACTAAAATGTACATTACAACAATTGAATAGGGAAATGTATTTTTGAAAAAATACAAAAAGAATGAACACACAGGTGTTAAGACAAGTTTTCACAAGTACACACTGACTGCAGAAGTTTAGTTATTCAATGTTATTTCTGATGAACTGATATGCAAGAGTGCCTTAACTATGCAAATAAGTGCTCTCTTTTCCTGAAAAGACTGAGTTCAGGCCCTGCTGCTTGCAGAAGCAGGGTTACCAAATACCAAAGCCTAAAAAGGAGGACAGGGAAGTATGAAAAAGAAGCCATTGGAGGACACATGGAGAAAATGTAGTATTAATGTAATATGCTTCTGTTTTTAGGGGGCTATGGAATACTTCTCCCTAAAAATAAGGCAATCTGGCATATTTTAACCCCTGTAAGTAAAAAGCCAGATAAAATCATGTAATTTTAAAATGCCTACCAGATGGAGGACATGAAAGTAGAAAGGCGGACATGTCCTCCCCCCCACCCCCCGGGACAGCTGGTAACCCTAGGCAGAAGGTGATTTAAAGGTGTATATAATACAGCTCTCCACTGTGACTGCCAGAAGGCACAAGCTACCCTTGCACTTCTAGAGCCCTAGGCTGCACTGCAGCGTTCAGCCCAAAGGCTCCAGCCAGGCTTCTTGCTAGGGTGCCACAGGACTCGTTTGTTTTGCTGAACTAGACTAACAGAGCCAGCCCTTTGGAACTGCCCAGCCAATTTCTTCCTCTGTGACCCTTCCCTAGCTCCTCATTCATTCTTAACTAGGGTTACCAGATGTCAGGCACGAGGACGACGTAGGAGTCGTGTGGCACTGAAAGACTAAGATTTATTTTTCACGTGAGCGTTCGTGGTTGGGATTTTCTCCCACAAAAGCTCATGTGAAAAATAAATCTCTTTTGTTTTTAAGTGCCACACGACTCCTTGGGGTTTTTTGCTGGACTAGACCAACACCACTCTCTGGAAAATGACAAGAGGAGGACGTCTTCCTTTTTACCTTCACGTCCTCTGTCCGGCAGGCCTTATAAAAATACATGACTTTGTCTGCCTTTTTATTCCTTGCAGGGGTGAAAGCAGGCTGGAACACCCTCTGTTTAGGGAGAAGTGTTCCAGCACCCTCCCAAAAAAAAAAAATGACGTTACTACTCCATTTTCTCCATCTGTCCTCCTTTTTGTACTTCCATCTGCTAACGCTGTCCTTAACCCACCTTTTCAACCCTTGCCTCCCCTGCCCAACCTAGCCACCTTCGCCTCCTTCCTTCCCTCCCCACCCCCACCTAAACTAACCCGAGCGTCGGCGAACCGCCTCCTCCCCCTCGTAGAGCGCCGCTGTAACCAATCAGCACAGCGGATTCTTTTCCCTCTTGCCTCCCATTGGCCCAGAGGCAGGCCGCGCGCGCTCAGGCGGCGCGAGCCGGGCCGGCCGGGCGCGCGCCCGCCGCGGTTTCTGCTGCAGTCGGTCGCCGCGCACGTCCGGAAACGCCGCAGTGGCCGGGGGGCGGCTGCAGCGCGCTGCCGGAGCGGCGGGCCGCCAGGGTGACTTTGGCGGCGATGCCGCGGCTCTTGCCGCCCGCGAGGAGGCAGCCGGCGCCCCCCGCCCCCGCCGGCACGAGCGGCCAACGGCAGTAGGGCGCCTCGCTTGCTCCTGCCACGCCCACCGGGGGCACCCGCGCCAGCCCCGCCGTGCGCTCCATGGGAGTCTGCCGCCTGCCGCTGGGACTAGGGGCGGCATCCCGTGCCCAGGAGGAGGATGTCACTGCTCGGGAGGGTGCTGCGGGTCTCCAATCGCTCCATTCTCGTCTTCATCTTCTTCTTCTCCTTGTCCTCGTCGTGCCTCTACTTCATCTATGTGGCCCCTGGGATAGGTAAGCGGGGAGGGGGGGGGGGAGTCTCGGTGTGCCCCTGCGCCCTGTCTGGGGGCAGAGGAGCCTGTCTGTCTGAGAATCCATCATACACCAGGGGTCTCAAAACACACGGCCCGGGGGCCACATGCGGCCCCTCAGGCTGTTTGCGGTGGCCGGCGATGAGGCTGTCCTCACCAGTGTTTGCGGTCTCGTTGTATGAGGAGGTGTCAGTGGTGCGGCCCTCGGGCTAACATACTAGCGCTCGTGCAGCTCTCTGCTAGTCCACATGTGGCCCTCGCGGGGGTTTGAGGATGAGACCCCTGCTTTAAATGATAATAGGCCTTTTGCTAACGCTGGCTTCTTAAAAGGTCATTTCAGAGCCATCATTCAGAAGTGGGGAGAGAGCTTTTAGAGCAGGGGTCTCCAATCACCAGGAGGGCCCCAAGAGGACTAGTATGGTAGCCTGAGGGCCGCACCGCTGAAACCTTTTCATACGATGATGTTGGTAACACAGTGTCGTTGCAGGCAGCGGGAAATAGACTTAGGGACCACATCTTTGAGACCTCTGTTTTAGAGTAAGGATTGTATGGCAAAAATAATGTTGGTTGGTATTAAATTTGGATCTAAAACTAAAGGGTGTTCTTCTCAAGGGATGAGGTTAAAGATGTTCAAAGATATTTAGGGTGGCGCTGTGTACGTCTGTTGCTCCCCTCATTTAAGGATCTCAGTTCCTTTGTAAACATGCAGACTGTGACAGTGCAGCTATAATGCTTCAGCTAGACCCTACATCAATGAAATTACTGATGTTTACCTATGTTGTTCAGGGGTGTGTTTATTACACATCCCTGAATGAGGTAGCCAGATTAACCCAACCTTTTTTATTGTACACCTGTATGCAGTGGCCGTGACAAGGGAACTGCCTAACCGTTCCAGGGGTTGGGAGGTTGGTTTCTCTCTCTCTCTCTCTCTCTCTGGTTTTGTAGACATGGCAGGGAAAAGTTTTAAGAAGGAATTTAAAGAAATGCAGTGAAGTGGCTTTGAAGAGATTTTGGGATTGTTCTGCAATGTGTATGAGAGAAAAGCACATAGTTACTTGTTGAAAAAATGTTTGTTAGTCAATCCCAATTGTTGTCATTTGACTGACATGTCAATACCATGTGAGAGAATCCCTCCATCCTTGCTTCAGAGTTAAATCAATCAGAGCCGCAATGTGTGAAGGATCATCTCATAAGGTAAAAGTTCTCTGGTAGGACATTGACAACGCCAGGAATCCAGACTAGAAAAGCAGCACACTACTAAGTGTTCTTTTTGCTTCTGTCAGTCTTCCCAGACTCACACAGTTAATTAAGATTAATGTTTGTATGGCTACATCTGTTCTTTTAAATGGGACTTTAAAAAAAAATGGTGTGGACTTGTTAAAGAGACTGCTCAGTCGCAGATGAGAACAGCCACCACTAAAGTAATCAGTCCTGACTCTCGATTTACATCAGACATCAAATACAGGGGATCATATGGCTCCAGCAGGGGACAAAGTTCTGTTCCTGGTTCTGTCATCAGTGGACTATGTGACTGAGGAATCTGCAGTTTTTGTGCCTCTGAGCTTCATCTGCAAAACTGAGACAGTATTTATTAAGCACGCATGAGTACTGCATAGATTACTTAGGGCTGGTCTAAACTGAAAAGTTAATTTTGGCTTAGCTGCATCATTTATGGATGTGAAAAATCCAAACCCCTGTGAGATGTAGTTAGGCCAACCTAATCCGATATAGCTGGATGGAAGAACTCTTCTGTAGACCTAACTAGCGCCTCAGGAAGGTGGATTACCTACAGTGAAGAAAGAACCTATCCCATTCCCGTAGCTCTGCTTCTGTAGCATTTTAAGTGTATACATAGTCTTAGGGCTGGTGGACTCTAGAAAGCTTTGCTGACGCAAGTTACAGCGATGATCAGAATGCTCTAGTTATAATCCTTGTGCCTGTCCACACTGCTCTCATTGTGTTGCTGAAGCACATCCACACTTGGTGCTCTAGCACTGACTATGAGCAGTGCACTGGAAGCAGCTATCCCACTGTGCAACTTGCCACCTTGTGCTTAGGGGTTGTGGGAAGGTGGAGGGGATTACAGTACATCAAAGTGCTGGCTTAACCTAATACAGTGATTTCTGCCCCTTAATTCTGTGGAACAAACAAACAAGGAGTCTTGTGACACTTAAAGATTAACAAATTTTATTTTTTTGTATGACCTTTCATGGGAGAAAATCCCACTTTGTCAAACGATTTTCTCCCACGAAAGCTCATGCAAAAATAAGTTTGTTAGTCTTTGTGCCACAGGATTACTTGTTCATTAGTTCTACTGAACTAGACTAAAACGGCTACCCCTTTGGATGATTCTGTGGGTTTGTGACTGTGTTTTGCAGGAATTTTCAATGGTCTCGGTTTACTGAGCACCCCGCCATCTCTGACTGACTGACTGTTGTCCACTGTTGTCAGTGTCCTGTACGTATCACAGTCAGTCTTGTGGTATTTCATGAGCTCCCAATTGGAACTGGAATCTGAGGCACCTGACCTGCTGTGTTTCATTCAAACAAAGTGCTTGATTACCATTTGCATTCACGGAGCATTTGCACACAGTGCATTGATGCTTGTGGGCACCCGAAGTGAACAGTGAGTGGTGGATTGCATTGCTATGCGGGTTTGGAGTGAAGAGCAGTGACTGCAGATCTTTTGAATGTGCAAAGACACCTTCAAGAAACTGTGTATGGAGCTCGGCTCTGTGCTACAGCTCAACACCACCAGAATGAAAGCTGTCCTCTTGGTGGAGAAGCACATGGAGATAACCAGGTTCCCAACCTGTGGCCTGGGGGCCAAAAGTGGCCCACAACTCACTCCCTCCTGGCTGCAGAAAGGAGCCACTGCCTTAGGATCCAGGTGGAGCATTTTTCCATGGGACCAAAAGACTGTTACAGGCTCCTTGCTGCAGCCAGAGGGATCCGAGATCAGTGCTCCCCTGGCTTGGCTTCAGCAGAGAGTAAAGCACATTGCCTGGGTTCACAAGCACTGGTGTCCGTAATGGAGCCAGAGGTAGGGAGCATTAATCTTCCATCCCCCTGCCTGCAGAAGGAAGCCACTGGCTAGGGACTCAGGTGGAGCGCATGGAGCTACAGAATGTGTGCAGTTTCCCTTGCTGCAGCCATCGAGATAGATCAGCGATGAGGCAGCCTCCTCACTGAACTCCTTCCATCCAGCTGAATTGGGGGCCCTGCTGGTGCAAACTGGCGGCTGTTCAGGGTTGTAACAATTATTATGTCTGTGGCCCTCTCACTAAAAAGTTTTGGAACCACTGTGGATAACTGTTGGAAGCTAGCATCTCTAGACTGCTACCAGTCACTTGCTTATCAGTTTGAAGTCGGGGGATCTACCAGTGGAAGCATGATATCACAAGTGTGAAGGGTGATTAATTGCAGTTCTGCCGTAAAAGACTGAGATCTCAGAAGTGTACATGAAATAGGGAATCTCGTCACTGTGAAACTGCAACTAACTGTGGCAGGGTAATTGATTACATGCATTTCTTAATTTTGGCCCCCAACCATCTTGCAGTGGAATACATGGGTAGAAAAGTGTATTTCTCTATGATACTGTAGATGCTTGTGGATCTCTGTGTGCAGTTCACTGACCTCAGTGAGGGTTGGTCAGGGAATGTGCATGATGCATGCAGCTTCAGAAATGTTGGCATGCAGAGAACCTACAAGCAAGGACTGTCTTTCCAGACTAAAAGATTTTAGTGGGAGGGAGTGTCTATAGTGATCATAGGAGGGGCAGCCTATCCTTTAGTACCATGGCTCATGAAGCCTTATCTGGGCAGTCTAGAGAGCAGCAAGGAGCACTTCAATAATTGGCTAAATAGGTGCGGAATGACCGATGAATGTGCATTTGGCAGATTAAAAGCTTTCTGGAGGTGCCTTTATGACCAGTTACACCTAAATGAGGAAAATATTCCCATGGTTATAGCCACGTCCTGTGTGCTGCATATTTCTGAAGGTAAGAGTGAAAAAGTTTCACCTTGGGTTGAAGCATGGAGATGGATTGCCTTGCAGCTGAGTGTGGACAACGAGAGGTCAGGGTTATTAGGGGTGTATAATGTGGCGGGGGAGGCTGTTCGAATCAGTGAGGACTTGAGGAACTACTTTGATAATGAACATTAATAAGGTGTCTTTCTAAGCAGCACTGTGCCATGCTTTGATTACTAGCCAGCACACACTGTGTATCAATGTAAGGTGCAATCCCCTGTGCAAGAGACAATAAAGATTTCATATTCTTCAGAGAGTATGTCTGGACTGGAGGGGGTGGACGTGATGGACATTTTACACTGTAATGGCTGGTTGTAAGTCCAACCATTGTTCTGGAAACCACTTGGCAGGATGGATTTGACCAGGGTATTGATATGGACTGGTAGTTTGGTGGGAATGTTTGAATGTCATTTGGGGACAGCACGGAAAACGGTTCCATATTGGCTACAAAGATGGGGGGAAGCACACAAGCAGGGTTATAAATGACTTGAGCAGCTGCGTTTGCTCCTCCATGGCTTTTCTCATGCATTTGGCTAATTAAGCCTGTTATCACTTGCTCTTGGTTTTTCCTCCTCTCCTCCTTATCACTTCTGTGATTTTTTTTTTTTTTTTTGACACACTGTCTCCATGTCGTCTTTTCTTTCTCTCACCACCACCCATCTCAGAGGACTAGAGGAGTCGTGGAACATCTTTTTGCTCTTTTGTGGTTGTTTTCTGATAAGCCAAAGGCTCTTGGCAAGTGTGGAGGCTTCTCCCATTAAGGGCACATGTAGAAGCTCAGTAAAGAGCGAACAGAAACATGATTGTGAGAGCAATAACTCCACTGATGCATTAGTGTAAAATATACCTCTTTCTCACTGCCCCCAGCAAGTGCCAACTCGCTAATAAACCAGAGTATGGTGAGGGGGGCATTCAAGATATAAAGTTCTGCCTGTGGTGTTGGGGTATTGATACAGGTAGATGGGAACAAAATTTCAAATTGTGCCACCATTTTCCATAGGTGGGGGCCATAGAAGCCAATATCTCACTCCTGAGAGTAAGCAGGGATACTAAGGTGTATCTCTTTCATGAGAGCAGATTCAAACCAGGTCTCTGCTGCTTGCCTGTGTGCTGCTTTGGTACCTGCGTAAGTGATGGTGGATTGGCATGGCAAAGTTCCCTACAGCTGCGGAAGAAACAAAGCAGCTCTATCAAAGAATTAGCGCAAGAGGATTGGCAGCACATACCTCTTGGAGGATTCCCATGAAATCTCGGTGAGCATTAACATGGTTTTCTGCTGCACTGGCTAGTTGAACAGGGGAATGGGATGCATATGCAGTCACAGCTACTCTTGTTAATTTCTCAACCAGCTGTATAATGAGACAAAGCAAAGGACAGTTGTATCCTATATAACTGAGCAACATGCCCCCCCCCAATCACTTGTCTGAGCTCCCCTCACCTGCATCCTGCAGTTTGGAGCTAAAAGGCTGAGACTGGCTCAAACCGTCCAGGTCTGAGAAGACGTCCTCGTTCCCCAAGTCACCAAACGTCCCCGCCTTCTGCTCTGCATCATCCTCCAACCTGACCACCTCATCCACAACTTCATTGGGGTTCAGTCTGCTGCTGCCTCCAGGCCTGTGAAGATACCTGTGTGTCTCTTGGTAGAGTGGAGGTGGGGTTGCTGCTGAGCATGGCTTCCAGCTCCTTATAGAAGTGGTGGATCTTTGGCTCTGCCCCAGAGTGATGGCTTGACTTCTTAGCCTTTTGATCTCCCATCTGCTTCTCCTTGATTTTTCACATGACACTGCTGTGTGTCACATTCACAGCCTTCTTCTGCCATTAAATGAGAAATTTGTCCACATGTATCAAAGTTCCTTCAGTTGAGTGAAGCTGGGAGCACACTTCATCTTCTTCCTGAATTCCAGTCAGGTCCGGAAGCTCCATGCCCTCCAAGTGGGAAAGCGTTCAGTGCATGGGCCTCTTACAGTTAGCTGGGAAGACAAGATGTGTGCTGTCCATGCCTACCGAGGAGGAAGTAGAATTTAAAAAATTCCTGGGACTTTTAAATCAGGAGGGGCAGATGGCTGCACTGTGGTGGAGTTCAAAATGATGGTCCGAGCAATCAGGATGGGTGTTGTGGAGCACTTTCTGAGGCAATTTAGTGGAAGTTAACCGAGCATGGTATCTAACTAATGCTTTGTTGCTAATAGTTTTGTGCAAAAAGTGCTTTGCTTCTCAATGAGGTTTTGTTGTGGTTTTGGGTTTTTTGTTTGTTGCAAAATGAGTGGATTTGGGTCAGGATCAGGTGTGGTTGCAGTGTGTAAACCACCACTGTTTTAGCTCAAAAAGTCTGGTATAGAGAGGACTTAGGCATCTATTTTTCCTCAGGCATTATATGGGCAGTCTGCGGGTCTAAATGGACATTGTGGATTCCAGTCAGCACAAAGATGCCTGAATGTTAGAAAGTGCAATGCTGAACCCGAGTTCTGTTTGTGGATTTAGCCTTGGGCCATTTAGGTCACACATCTGATCAGACTTAAGAAAGCATTCGGTCACTGCTGACATAGGCTTGATTTGAATGAGTAGAAAAACTGTACATGGTTCCACCAATCCATTTCCTCTTGCTCTGTCTGAAATCCTGTTGTTAGTTTTGCAAGCTGGTAGGCTAACAGAAGTCAGAACAATTTTCAGTTAAATTTGCATCTAGAATGTGAATTTTTATTTATTTTTTTTGTGCATGTGACTCTTATTCCTGGTCTCTGGTTTTATGATCACATTCATCCTAATAATATTATCACAGAAAAACAGAAGTTAAGTTGCCAGACTTAATTTCCGACCAACGCATTGTAAAATACAAATTATATATTTCTCATTCAACACCCCTTCAGCATTCTTTTTTTGATCTTCCTTTCTCCACCTGAATGGATTTTTCAAATAACAGGAAATGTCAGGTTTTTGCAGTGTAGACATGCTGGAGCTCAGAAAGAACTCTGATTGGTCTGCTTCCTGATTGGTCCTTCATATCTGCAGCTAGTAAGCCACAGCTGCTGGACTCTGTTCACCTAGGCCTCAGTTCCCAGCCTGGGGTGAGGGTGGGGGGTCCCACAAGGAGGTGCTGACTGATGTCTGTCAGTGTGTCCTAGGCTTGCACCAGTCAACTTGCCACTTTGAGAAGTGACCGTACTCCTCTCCGCCCCCCACCCCTACCCCGGTTTACCTGTCATGTGTACCCTTTCTTATTGTACCCTTCCAGCTTCTCTCCTTCCACTTCCTTCCTTCCCCAGCAGCATCCTCTTTTTGGAACCTGAAATATAGTAACCTTGATAGTGGCATTGGCTAAAAAATTTCCAGTGGAACAGTTTTCCATTAATTTTTTTTTGTCAAACTCAAAGGAAAGGGTTTTGTGAAAGCAAGTCAAAATTTTCATCAAAATCAACTGGAGGGAGTTGAAACCATTTATTTGAACTTTATCATTTTGTTTTTGTATTGTATTAAAATATCAAGTTATTGTATACCGCATATAAATAATATTTTTACCTAATAGACTTGAACACTATAAATAGCCTCAAATTTTAGAACAAAACTAATCAGTGTCAGAATTTTTCATGGAACAGAAATTCTCTCTTAGTAATGATAAGATCTGGGACATTGGGAAGAGAGGCAAAGAGATGGGACAGTTTTTCATCTAAAGATGCTTCAGGGGTACAGCTGTCTAGTCTGGGGCCTGAAGTCCTAAAATGAAGGTAAACTGGAAAAACTTCTGTATGCTGAACTGCAGGAGCTTGGGGATAAAAGAACAGTTCTGATTTGTAGATGTATATGGATAAGATTGGAGAGGCACAGAGATTGATATCAGAGCTGTCCATTGGTCACAAGCTGTCTTCCAGAATCTTTTTTTTTCTGTCCCTGTTGAGGAGACTCCCTACTTGTCTGCCCTGGGCATCAGCCCAGCCCCCACTAATTTTTGCTGAGCCGATGCAAGGGCAGTGAGTCTGCCTGACTGAGTTCAGCTGGTGCCCCATCCTGGAACGTGGAGCTGAGTCACATAGGCCAGGGCAGTGGCAGAGGGAACTTTAAATTTGGCTGCAGGCAGACACTGCCTGCAGGTGAGTGACTCCCCCTTGCAAGTCCTGGACCAGCTACAGGCAAGTAGTGCTGCTGTACTCATCTCTCTCTGTCTTGCTGGGTGGCAAAGCAGAATTGGGCCTGGGGTTGGGCCATTGGGGGATTGGGCCAAGCAATGGGGCCGAGTGGAGGATCAACCCTTTCCAGGGTCAGGCTGGCAGAGGGCTGCAGGTGATGCCTCCCCCAAGCCCAGGTGATATGACCCCGGTGGGGGGAGGTGTTGCAGTTGGCTCTCCCACTTCTTGAAGTCTAGGTGGTGAAACTGGGAGGCTGTGGGAGGCTCCCCCCCACCCCAAGCTTATCAGGAGCTGGATTGGGGTTGCCTGTCGCTGGCTGTCAGTGGCTGGGACTGGATTGGGTATGGGCCACTTGCCACTGTGTGGTAGCCTCTGGGGCCAGATCAGGTCGGGGCCACCTGTGGCTGGCTGGCCGTGGCAGGGGCCAGATCCGGGATAGGCTGCCAGCAGGCGAAGGCCAGTCTGGCTCCTGGGTTGGGGCCTGGATTGGGCCCCCAGGTGGGGCTGTGTGGCACAGGGTGGGGCCCGGGCCCTGACCCTTTTCTCAGGGCAGCAGTGCCCTGGTGGCTGCTCTTCTTTCTCATGTTTTGCGTTTATTAGAAAAATGTATCTGGAAGTTGTAGATGTAAAATGACTGTCATTTCATTTATTTTTGTATCATACAATGTTTTGTTGACCCATTTCTTTTATAAGTCTTAGTATTTTAAAATATTATTAAACATATGGTCTGTGTTTTACAAGTGGTAGGTGTCAGTAGCTTGACCTTAATTTCTTTTTGACCTTATTGTGAGTTTAGCTTTTCATCATATTTCAACCCATGAAAATGATTGATTACTACTTGCAGAATTCAGCTGTTGATTTGTTGCAACAGTATTGCAGATCTTGACAAATTTCCTTTGACTCTAGGAGCCAGTCGAAAAATTAAGACGACAGACAAATGCCAGCAGGGTCCACTTCTCACCTCTCCTGACATGCCACAGGAAAGGTGGCTGCTCCTGAGTCCTATCCTGCTGCTGACGTGCTAGCATTCCCCTGAGATGTCCGGGTCAGCTCTGTGCTGTTCTTGACATGCCAGGAAATGGGGCTGTTCCTGAGCTGCCTTCTGCTGCTGACAGACCAGCATTCCCTCGCCATGTCAGCAGCAGGGAGTGGAGTCAGGAGTAGCCCCCTTTCCTGCTGCACGTCAGTAGCAGTGGAGAGCTGACTGCAGCAGAGTCTGCTCCCTGCTGTAACTGACATGCCATGGAAAAGAGAACTGTTCCTGACTCCACTCCCTGCTGCTGTCATGCCAGAGAGCAGACTCAGGAGCAGCCACTTTTCTCATGGCATGGCAGTGGCGGTGGGAAGTGCTGTCCACTGCCACCAACATGCTGAAGAAAAGGGGGTGAGAGCTTGACAAACTGTAGGTGCTAGGTTAAAGTTTCTAGGTGCAATTGGGACCTGGTGCCTGGGATTTGTTGAGCCTTGCAGTATTGCCATGGATTATTCTCAAATTACCTCATCTACCTTTTCTTTCTAATGTTTTAAGTGATTTTTAGATGGGTAGTAAACAGAACTTGTTGAATGTTGGCAAAGAAAGGAATGTATTTCTTACATACCCTAAGTTTGTTCTTCACAGAGAAAATTGGAGACCAAAAACAGGGGGAAAAGAAAATTCCTCCCCCCCACCCCCAATGATTCTGCTAGTTGCCATAAAAATGTACTCAGAGATGCTACCTACAGTAGTAAAATTACTCAAAATTCTTCATAAAAAAATAAAGATAACACAAGCATCCAGAACGGTTTGTATTTTTCTGATAGTTTGTAAGTTAATTACATCTTGATATCATCCATGCTAATTGATGGTGATCTGCATGCTATAATTGAACGTGAAGTTGGCCATACAAAGTCAGGCCAGCGTTCCATCTAGCTCAGTAACCTGTCTTCTGACATTGGTCAATGCCAGGTGCTTCAGAGGGAAAGGACAGAACAGGGAGTCATCAAATGATCCATCCCCTGTTGTCCTCTCCCAGCTTTTGGCATTCAGAAGCTAGGGAAACTCATGACATGAAGTTTTCATCCTTGCTGAACCTATCCTCCCTGAACATGTCTAGTTCTTTTATTGAACCTTGTTATAGTTTTGGTCTTCACAGCATCCCTTGGCAGCAAGTTCCACAGGTTGAAATACTGTAGGAAGAATTGTGTGAATAAATAGTTCTTTTTATTTGTTTTAATCCTTTATTTGTTTTAATCCACTTCATTGAATGGCCCCTAGTTCTTCTGTTGTTTACTTCTTCATGTAACATTTATTCACTTCACAATTTTATAGGCCTTCATTGTACCCCCCCCACCAATTGTTTTCCAAGCATAAAAGTCCCAGTCTTTTTGCTCTTTCCTCATGCAGAGGCTGTTCCATACCATTAGTCATTTTTTTTCACCTCTTTATACCTTTTCCAAATTAAATATATCTTCTTTTGAGATGAAGTGACCAGAACTGCATGCAGTATTCAAGTGGGCGTACCATTGACTTGTATATTAGCTTTATACTTTGTCTTATTTATCCATTTCCTAATGGTTCCTAACATTCTGTTAGCTGCTTTTTTTTTTTTTTTGACCATTGCTAATAGAGCAGATATTTTCAGAGAGTTATGAACAATGACTCCAAATCTCTTTCTTGAGTGGTAACAGCTACTTTTAGACCCCATCATTTTTTATTTATACTTGGGATTATGTTTTGCAGTGTGCATTATTTTGCATTTATCAACACTGAATTTCATCACCAGTTTCTTGGTGAGTCACCTACCTTTATGACTTCTTACACACCTTTGTAACTCTTTGTTTTAGTCTGGGTTGGGTTTTTTTGGACTTGATTAATTTTGTATTGTCTACAAATTTTGCCACCTCACTGTTTGTTGTTTATGGATATGTTGAGCAGCACTGATCCCAGTACAGATCCCTAGATGACACTGCTTATTTACCTGTCTCCATTCTGAAACTAACCATTTAATTCTATCCTTTGTTTCCTATTTTTTAACCAGTCACTGGTCCATGAAAGGACTTTACCTTTTATACCAGGACATCTTTCTTTAAGAGTCTTTGCTGAGGATCCTTTTCAAAGGCTTTCTGAAAGTCAAAAGTATATTATATCCACTGAATCACCCTAGTCCACATGGTTGTTTAACCCCTTCAGTGAACTCCAGTGCCTTGTTGAGTCATGATTTCCCTTTGCAAAACTCACCTTAACTCTTCTCCAACAAATCATCTTTGTCTAGGTGTCTGATAATTCTGTTCTCTTTACTGTGTTTTCAACCAATTTATCTGGTACTGAAATTAAGCTTACTAGCCTGTCATTGCCAGAATAACATCTGAAGCCTTTTTAAAAAATTGGTGTTATATTTGCTGTTCTCCTGTCATCTGGTACATAAGCTGGTGTAAATGATAGGTTTCATACCACACTTAGTAGTTCTGCAGTTTGAAACTTTAATTCCTCTAGAACTCTTGGGTGAATACAGTCCAGTCCTGATGACTTATTACTGTTTAACTTATCAGTTTGTTCCAAAGCTGCCTCTATTGATACCTCAGTGTGGGACAGTTCCTCAGATTTGTCACCTAAAAAAAAAAAAAGTCAAGTGTGGAATTCTCCCTCCTATACTGTGCAGTGAAGATTGATGCAGAGAATTCATTTAGCTTCTCTGCAATAATCTTACCTTCATGGAGTGCTCCCTTAGCATTTTAATTATTCAGTGGCCCCTGTTTGTTTGACAGGTTTCCTGCTTTAGATGTAGTTAATTTTTATGCTGTTGTATCAAAATTGTTTCCAAAACTATATTTTCAGATTTCTTAACTTTTGATATTCTTGTTATTTCTAATTAATAGCTTTCAAGGAGACTCCACTGGGTTTAGAAGCTACAAAATAGCATGCAAAAGCCCCATAAAACTTACAAGAAAGGCTTCCAAATATAGGAGTGCAAATGTATGCAGCACATAACTTGAAAATTACTGTACCCAGCTTTCTAAAAGTATGTAAAAGCACTGTTTCAAATATAAGAGAGAGAGATAAAGAAATCTGGACTTTTAAAAGAATTTTTATATGCTTTTCCAAAAAGGCACTGAAGAGTTCTATATGTGAAATTTGTTACTTTCCTACCACCTCAGAATTGGCAAAAATATTCTTATTTAATGGAGGCCTGTACCTCAGAAATCTCAGGTGGATTGATGTAGATTCAGCAAGTTTGTAAATTTGCTATTGATGGAGATTAGGGGAAAAAAATGTGGCTTTTGAATCTTTAAGTGTTGGAGTTCTGAAATAAAATTGTGTGGTATGCTGGATTTAATGGGTCTGAAAGGTTTTGCACAGTGTTACTAGAGTGCTATGACATTCCTATTTCAGTAGTGTGAATTGTTTCCAATATGTTTCTTTAAGATGTCGAGGCATCGTGGTTGCCACTTTCTGCTTATAAAGAAACATTTGAAGTTACTGGGCCCACCGTTAAGCAGTTACAGAGGCAAACAGCAGTATTGCCAATTGCAAGCATGCAAAAATAAGGAAGCCCTAAAATTTAATGTCTTTAGAAATATATTTTGGGTTTCTTTAATTTGTCTTCTGATTTCTGAGCCTCTAGAACGGTATCTCTCAACCTTCAGTGGACTTGGGAACACCTAATGGTATTTATTATTTTATGCAGAACACCTAATGAAAACATTCTCAGAAAAACAGTGGTAGGAGATTTAAAATGCACCAGTCACAGCAAAACTTCCAGGTGTGTGTTAATATCTGCCACAGCATGCCTGAAAGCTTTGCTGTAGCTGGGGCATTAAATTGTTCCTTCTCCCTCCTCACTCAGCCCCATGGATATTGCTGCCACTGGGCCTACAGGGCTGAAGCCGCGCCTGTCTCCAGCCCTGCTCTGGCAGCAGTAGGGGCTAGGTCCAGCATGGGGCCACCTGCCACTGGCCGGCAGCAGTAGAGGCCAGATATGGGCTGGGGCTGGATCCAGGCCCAGGTCACCAGCAGAAGGAGTGCAGTCTAGCTGCCGGATTGGGCTTGTGGAGGGGGGTGTACTGGGCCCAGTGGGTGGGAGCTGCGCAGAAAGGGGCAGTGACCCCTTTTTCAGGGCAGCTAAGCCCTGACTGGGAGCGGTCTGCATGGGTCATGAAACACCTTCACTGTGTCTGAGGAGCACCAGTGTTCCACGGGACACCGGTTGAGAAACATTGCTCTAGAATGCAGTTGGTTATGTAGTCAAGCTTTTCTCAATTTCTGTGAAGACTAAAAATTCTGTTATAGATGAAAACTTTGTTTCATGGACACCTTCTTGCTTCCAAACACTGGGGTTTAAGGGAAAAAATCAAGTTTCTCATGACTTATGAGAGTGAGCATCACTGAAGAACATTAACAGTTTTCCACTTTTGAATAGAAAAGTGACATTTTTACAGTGGCAAAGCCAATCTGAGGACATAACTCACCCCAGATTTGGTACTACACATTTCTTTGGAAACAGACTTCTCTCTTCTTTCCCCGCTATCTCATTACTCCCAAAATACCCTGGAAAACATCTCTCTTAATCTTTACTAGGCATCTGGTTCACCGAAAGACCAATACTAAAAATTTCCCAATACATGGACATCTTTGCTGTTTCTGGGTGACCTCTTAAAAAGGGAGCCATATTGAGTTAGCATTTCACAATTAAATACAGTATCCTTCAGTAGTAGTTTTACAGTGAGGATCGGTTAACGCAGGGGTGTCGGGAGACAAGCTGCTGTGACCACGCATAAAACGGACCGCGTGTAAATGGGACCACAGTAAAACATCCTAAAATACAGTACAGTATTTTTTAAATAAATCCATGCACAGTGCAGTTGGTGTACCTTAACAAGAGCTACAAGGCTACCAAAAATGGATTTTTTTTAGCAAAATTAACAATATAAATTTTAATTCATGGTCCGATTTTTAAAACACAAAATATTTAAAAATACACAGAAATCGCCAAAACATAATAAATTATTTAATCAAATTTAAGAATTCATATATATTTAACCATGAAAACAGTGATGAAAATAAATACTGTACATATCAGTGCATGAAAATACTAATAGAGTGAATTCATTTTGAATATTTACAGTACAGTACAGGTATTACCACAGATGACATATTACATATGTACATGATTCCACATTAAGTCCACAGAGTTCATAATCTAAGAAGCATGCTTATATAAAGTTTATTCAGTCCACAGGTTCATTTTGCTGGGATGGAGTTTTTGTGAAGTACGATGTTATTTTCTGCTGTTTCCTGTACTTGGCTTTCTTTTTCCTCACAAAATTGATCATCCCGCGTAGGTGTAAAATTTGGATATTTTCCGCATCTTGCTCCTCCATATGCCATGCAAGAGTTTCAGCAGTATTTAGCACTTCTGAATGGGAAATTTTGGCTTTTTCTGTATAATTCTCATCGTCATCATCTACTCCTTTTTCCTGTAACTGTTCCTCATCACTTTCGTGATCCGACCCTGCCTCACAACCTGTAATTATTTCTTCTGTCAGATCTTCTGTACTTATGCCATTTTCATCTAGTTCTTTTGAATTCAGGAGATGTCTAATTTAAAGTCTTCAATTAGTTGAAAAAGAACTTTAGCTTTGTCTTCTTTTGTTTGTGTTTTTTGTTAGCAGGATGTATTCTTCTGTAAACCCTTCAGATTCCAATTCTGAATCACTATGGTTTGGGTTTTCAGAGGCAGAACCATCAACAAAAAAAAAACTGGCCCAAGAGCCCAGCAGTTTTCAATAGATTTTTGTTTTACGCCATCCCAAGCTTTTTCACCAAATAAATTATTTCTTTTATGTTTTTAATTCTTTTAGTAATTCAGAAATGCTTGATGACTTGCATGAAATCATTTGAGACCACCTCACTTCTATAATTGCTTTTAAAATTTTGAATAATGCCTTGGTCCAGGGCTTGGATTTTTGATCTTGCGTTGAATGGGAGATGTAGCACATGGATTTGTCCTTCGTTTGATACAAATAATTCAGGAGGAGGATTGGCTGGACAATTGTCAAGTAGTAATAGTGCTTTAGGTTTGAGTTTTTTCTTGAGAAGATGTTTATGAACAGGTGGAATAAAAGAGTTGTGGAACCATTCTTCAAAAATGCTCCTAGTCATGCAAGCATTTTTGCTACTAGCATATATGACAGGAAGCTTGTCTTTGTTAAGGTGCTTAAAGCACCAATGGTTGTTGAAATGACCAATGTGAAGTGGTTTGAGCTTGTGACTGCCCATCTTGTTTTTACAAAATAGAAGGGTGATCCTGTCTTTTATTTTTTTTAAAGCCTGATTTTGTTGGGTTTCATATTTCAAAGCTAAAGTTTTGTCTGGCAAAAGCTTTGCAAATAAAGCTTTTTCATCACAGTTATATATTTGTTCATTGCTATAATTTTCAGTTTCTATTACAGTTTTTAATTTGGCGGGAAACTCATTAGCAGCATTCTCAGCAGCTGATCAGCTTTCTCCAGAAATGCTGACTTGCGAAATACTGTGGTGAATTTTAAACCAGCTTATAAAGCCTTTGATGGCTTGATATGTTTCATCATCCATTAAAGTTCCAAACTTACTTGCCTGGGCTTGGAGAATTGGACCACTTAGTGGTGTTCCCTTAGCTATCTGTTGGGCAAACGATGTGTGCAGTGCTTTGTCTACAGCAGGCTTTGCTGAATAATGCACGCATTTTCGCTCCAGGCCAACTTGAGAATCTACTTGTTGTACAAAACTGTGCAGCTTTGCTTTGTTTTTTATCCAATCTCATAGTGTTGATTCAGCAATCCCAAGAGCTCTAGAAATTTTGGCTTGGGTTTCACCATTATATGTCCAATCTATAGCTGCTAATTTTTCTTCAACGGTGTACGAACGCTGAAGCTTGTGTCCTCCCATTATGAACTAAAACCTGTATTAAAATACTGTATCTATTGCACGTAATGAATTAAAGCCTATACTAAAATATCTACCATATTGCTCCTGATGAACTACAAAGCCTAAACTAAAGTATCTGTTGCACTCAATTACAGCTAATCAAAAATATATACTGTATGTTCTGTGACAGCATGATTAAGCATGATATGTCTTTCCAAAATGGCGATGAAAAGAAAAAGGCAGCGCTAATAAGGCTTATTCCATGTGTTTCCGTGACTATGCCAACTTCCGGTTTTAGATACCACACATTGAGTCACACGTGTTAAATTGATAGCTTTGGGGGACATGATGCTAATGCATGTTAATCAAATTTATGGGTAAACCGATCATGGGCAAACCAATCCCCGTTGTATTTGTATTACCCACAAGAATTGGAATTAAAAGAACCTTAAGGTTGCAAGTCAAAAATTCAAAGGTTAGAAAATGCCAGAATTAAGGTTGCCTTTGCATGTTAATTTGACCTCTTGTTCCTATGCATTATGATATGTTTTTTATATTTCCCGGGGACCACTATCTCATTCAGGGCTCAAAAGGCGCAGTGCTCCCTGAACAGATGTACAGTATCTTTTGTTTTATTCTCATTGTTCAACATGCGGACTCGTGCCTTATTTTCTGCACACTATTCAGACCCTCCTCTGAATACTGAATTTCTTGAATTGCCTTATGAGCTTTTCTGTGGTGTTCTTCACTGTAGTTTTGAGTGCTTCATCAAGACTAATGAATTTATTTTTAAAATACTCTGTGAGGCAGAGTTGTATTTTCCCCTTTGTACAGATGAAAAATTGAGGCATAGAGTCAGCTGTTCTTAACTTTATTCTCATCTACCCCCCTGAGCAAACTAATAAGTGATGATCATTTGTGAATGAAGAAGATTGTCTTCCAGGAAGCTCAGTAGTGGATCTACAGATGGCTTGATTGTCCAGTCTTAGAGCCATGTGTCTTGTCACAATAAGGACGGGTATTTCCAGGACAGATAGGAACAGTGTTGCTGCACTTTATTGTTCTGATTTTCTTTCTCCATGTTCCTTTTCTATCTGTTGATGAACTGTTTCAAAGTGTTGATCTCTCTGACAGAGCCTTCCTCCTTTTTGGATAGTTCTGAGCAATGGTCTCCCAAGTATTGATGTCAATATTGTACCTCTTCATGCTTGCCTTTAAGGTATCTTTGACATGGTTTCTTTGCCATCTGTGACTTCACTGACCTTATTTCAGCTGTGAGAAAAGGATTCTCTTAGGGAGGAGAGAGTCAGGCATGCCAAAAACATTACCTATCCAGCAAAGTTGGCTTTGGGTAATCACGGTCTCGATGCTTGTGAAACCTGATGTTTGTAGGTGTTTCCTCCAACCTTATCTGAAGGATCTTGTGGAGGTACCATTTGGTGTTGCTTTTCTAGGTCCTTCAGATGTCTTCTGCATGTGGCCCAGGTTTCTGAGCCATACAGCAGAGTTGGGATAACAATGGTGTGGTAGACCAGGCACTTTGTTTTATAGCAAGGATGACGTGATTTAAAAAGACTCTCTTACTCAGATGTCGAAAGGCTGCACTCACGCATTTCAAGCTGTGTTGTATTTCCACATTGATGTCTATCTTTGATGAAAGATAGCTTCCAAGATAGGTGAAATAATCAACATTCTCAAGCATTTCTCTGTTGACTTGAACAGAGATAGATAGTTTATTTCTCCATTTGGGGCTGATTGATAAAGAACTTGCATTTTCCTTATGTTAGGCCGCTACTCTCATAGGCTTCTGAAAATGTATTGAGAATGGTTTAGAGATCCATTTCATATTGAGCAATGATCACATTGTCATTCACATACTGGAGCTTCATTATGGATGTTATTGTAGACTTCTTTTGGGCTTGAGTCTTTTGAGGTCAGAGTCTTCCCATCCATTTTATACTTAATTTCAATGCCAGGAGGAAGCTTTCTGTGAACAAGATGCATTGTGGTGGAGATAAAGATGGAAAACAATATTGGAGTGTTTCAAAGGGTTAGCTGTGTTAGTCTAGTTAAGCAAAACAAACAGGAGTCCTGTGGCACTTTAAAAGACTAACAAATTTATTTATCGCAAAGATATTGCATTATATGCTAGGACAAATGCATGGCATCGCCTGAGGAAAATATAATAAAAGATGTGATGAACTTCATCAGTTATATTAACATAGCATATTTTATTAGAAATATTTTTCTCTTACATATTACTTTAAGAAATTAACATAGCTAGTGATGTGCTTACAAAATGCATTGACATTTAACTCATTTCTTGATTAAAAAAAGTGGTGCATGAACTATGTGAATTACTTTAGCATAACAAATTTTATTGGAAATACCTTTTCTTTCATCACAGTACTTTAAAAATTTAACATAGCTCGTACTGTGCTTACAACACATTTACATTGAACTTATTGCCTGATGATAAACAATGTTTTTTGTTTTTCTTTTTTGAGCAAGAACATACAAATTTTTCCTCATTCCAACTCTTGAAGTAGCAACGTATAGTTGATCATGACTGAAGCAGTCAAACACTAAATCTGCTCCAGCAACTTTGAATGTCTGTCCTTGTGATTTGTTAATAGACATGGCAAACGCTAGATGGAGAGGGAACCGTAATCTTTTGAATTGGAATGACATATCTGTAGGTCTCATTGGTGTTCTTGGTATTAGTATGTGACATGCTTAACAGAGGAGTCCAGCAAATGCCTGTGATCAGGTGGTACTAAAAGCTAGTTTTCAGTGGGCCCAATTTTGGGCTCTGGGGTAGCCAATTTCAAGATCTAAGCTTTTCAGCTATTTAAGTTAAGAAATCAGTAGTATCTGTTCAAAATTCTTTGTTTCTAGCTCTTACTGTTTTGGAAATCTTTCAGGATAAACAAACTCAATAAAATATTTATAAGATATAAATTATAATGTGATAAATAAATTAGTCTTTAAAAATACCACAGGACTCCTTGTTTGTTTTAATATTGGAGTGATAGCAGTCTTGCTTCACTCCAATTTTCACTTCAAATGGTTGTTTTGGTTTCCATTGCTAACAAGCATTGCTGACATGGCGTGGAGAAAACTCAGAACGTGGATGAACTTGTTTGGGCAGACAGCTGTGGACAGGATTTTCCAAATGGTGTCATAGTTAACAGAATCAAAGGCTTTAGAAAGGTCAGTAAAGATCATGTGAAGGGGGTCAGTTTTACTCATGACACTTTCTCTGAACTTAAAGATCATGTCCATGATTCCTTGAGATTGCCTGTCTGAAAATGCTTTTAGATTCTGGAAGAATTTTTCCCACAAATGGAAGATGACAGTTTGTCAGGATAAAGGCAATGATCTCAGCTGTGGCCAACAAGGGAATACCTCAGTGGTTTCCGCAATCAATTCTGTTCTTCTTAAAAATTATAGCAATCAAGGCATCCCTTAGGTCAGGTGACTTTCTTTCTTGATATAAATTTTAAGGATGAGGGCATGAAGCTGACATCTAAGTTGTTTTCTTTTTGTGAAAATGTCTGCAGGTATTCTGTCAACACCAGCTGCCTTATTCTTCTTTTCCTGATGGCATGCCTCATTTCTGCTGGGGTAGATGGAAAATAAAGGTCTCCTCTGATTGCTTTTTGTGGGATGTTATTTATCTTCATTGGCAGTTGAGTCATGATTCAGGAGATCCTAGAAATGTTCTTTCCAGTGAGCATTGATGGATTCTCTACCCTTCAGGAGCAAACTAATTACACAGCCTATGTACTATAGAAGCTGGTAGTGAAAAAGAACTATTACTTAACATTTACATCCCCTTTACTATTGTCAGGTCATTCTCTATAATAGCCTCAAGTGTTTTATCCAGTCTAGGTCTTAATAATGACTCCAAATATAAAGCATCTTAAGTATGTAATACAAGTACTGTATGGCCTCATGGCTATCCCTCCCCCTCCCCCCGACTGTATGGATGCCCATAATGCAGCAAAATAACTAAAATTAGAAAAAACAGTATCTTTTCCCATGCTGCAGAAGAAAGAGCTTGACTTTTGCTCCAGGGGGACCTGGATGAGGGAAAATAATCTCAAAGAAATGACTGTTGTGAAGACGGTTTGTTCTTTTTAAAATGAATCTTATGTTCTATAAACTGCTATTCCAGAATGTTTCACATTTTAATACTGAAAGTTACTTCATTTACAACATTTTGGGATTGCAACTGAAATTTGGAAGCACCGTGTATAGAGATAGAGGTAGTGTGTATGTCCAAAGTGAGGAGTTCAGAATCCAAATAGTACCTTGCCCTTTTTTTAATTTATAATTTTGGACTAAAGGTATCCAGGGAAGGAGCCATAAGATTATAGAAAAAGAGGCTGCAGATTGGGGGTCTGGTATGGCTTTGAAAGAACTGTTCTGAGATTCTTACACTATAATCTCATCACATGTTTACCAGAAAAATAAACTTTTCTATCATAGGAACCATATTTTAAAACATTCATTTTAACCCTGAGGGAATGAACCCTGAGAGAAATATGGTTTTTAAAAATGTTACCTGCTCAGGGTAAATAGTAGTTGTTAAAGTATTAATTCATCTAATTAATTTTTACATTGGTTTCTCAGGGAAAAGCTTTCATCAGTTGGGTAATTTTTTTTTTTAAATGAAGGTTCAGGGAATTTATAACCTCTGTGGATTTCATGAGTGGCTGGGTACAAATGCTTCAAACAAAACAGAGAAGCTGGAGGGAGAATCACCAGAATAAATAAATGGATGGAATAAACTATAGAGATGCCATTTTAAAGCTGATCTCTTAAAGTAATATTCCTTGGTATTTTAAGTAACGTCGGAGGGTAGATAGGTTAACCCTAATACAGTAACTTCAAAGATGACATGCTCCAAGTGAGAATTTGGTTCTCACTTTTCAGTCTCAGCTGTTCAGCGTAAGAGTGGCTAGGAACACCCAGAATGTAAACTAAAACTTTTCGGTGTGATTACTTCCCCATGGACTACATCTCAACATGGTGGGAAGGCTTACATGTCCCCATGATTCCAAGAGCTGTGCTGTTTGGACCAAAACTCCTGGTTTGGTGATCTGAGCCAGACAGGATCTAAACAAAAGGTAGTTCACTGGTTTGGGAGTGGGATAACAATCTGTTCTTTTTCTGTGTTTCTGGTTGGTGTGGCAACCAGTTTTAGTAGCCTGTGTCCTAGCTCCACTGCAGCAATGTGGCACCCTCTAGTGACCAGAAGTAATAGTGCTGGTGCCTAGCTGTGGGCCAGTTCTGTCCACCCCTGTGTTACAGAGACTGTTATATCTGCTACAAACTCAATCCAATTCAGCTCAACTCAGTTCAGATAAGGAAGAGAGGTGATGTTGCAGGTCGTTGGTAAAGATGTTAAGTAGTGCAGAGCTGAGAACCAATTTCAGCAGGGGCCTAAGCAATGTTCCCTCTAAGAGTCTCCGGCAGCCGAGCAACTCATGTTGCTTGCTGCGCAGGGCCCCCCACCCCCTGTGTGGGCCCGATCCTGGCGTGCCCAGCCCCTCCCCGCAATCCTACCCTGCCGCTGGAGCGGCATGGCCCTGCCACAGCTCCTGGGGCCAGAGAAGCACTAACAGAGCATGCTCAGACATTCTGGGCATGCTCCGTTACAGTTTCTCTGGGCGGGAGTTTTAATAGCTCCCTGCTCCACAGGAACTCTGAGCAGGGCCTCTGGCTGCTGGCCCTGCGCAGCTGGCAGCCATCCCTGCACCGGGGGGGCTGTGGCAGGCTGTACGGCCGTGCACCCACGCAGCTTAGAGGGAACATTGCCTAATTGGAAACAGACCCACTCAATGACAATTCTCCATTTACAATTAGTTAGCTGGCTTTTAATCTATTTAATGTGTGCCGTATTAATGTTACTACATGATATTTTCGTTAAAACTAGAGTATGCAAAGTCGGACACCTTACAGAATCTTTATCAGCCAAACTTTAAATCTCATTTAAAAAAAAATCAAGTTGATTTGATGGAATCTATTTTCCATAAACCCATGCTGGTTTAGTGGTTTGCATTAATTGCATTATCATCTTTTAGTTCTGTATCAGCCACTCTATTATCTTTCAGAGAGACATGTCAGGCTGACAGACCTATAATTACCTGGGTCATCCTATTTAAATATTGGCACAACACTAGTTTTGCTCCAGCCTTCTGGCAATTCCCCAGTAGTCCAAATCAATCAGTTTTATCTTTGAAAACTCTGGGATGCAATATTTTTATACTTGCTGATTTTAAAAAGTCTTACTTAGTTCCCCATGTTCAAAGCATCTGGTGAAGTGGTATTTTCTTCGATGAAAGCTCATGCAATAAATAAATTCATTAGTCTTTAAAAGGGCCACATAACTCCTTGCTTATTTACTTAAGTAGCTTCTGTTAACATAGTCCAGAGATACTAGTGGAATGGAAGGAGTGTTATCACTGTATTGCAAAGTTAGAGCCTCTATTTTTTTGCTAAATACAAAACAGAAATATCTATTGAAAACTTCTGCCTCTTCTGCATTATTATTGGTAATTCTGTGATTTCTATTGAATAATAAGCCAGTAACATTATGAGGATTCTTTTTGTTCTTAATACATTTAAAACACTCTTCCTATTGTCCTTTTAACTCTGCTGGCAATGGATCCTCTGTGTCCCTTGGCTTCTCATCATTTTTTACATGGTTCAAAGCTTCTGATTTATATTAATATCAACTACTCCCCCCCATTTTATTTATTTACATTTATAGCTGCCTTCAGTTCCTCTCTAAACCAGTGGAGTTTTTTAGCCAGCAAGGCTGCCTTCCTCATCTGTGGGATTGTGGTTTTGGGGGCATCTAGTAGTCTTAAATGACCTCAAATTATCATTCACATTTTTCTGATTGAAATTCTTCTCTCAACTGATTGGGTTCATAGTTGTTTTCAGCTTTATGAAATGGTCCTATTAAAGTACCAAGTGTATACATTATTCATTTGGTCTTAATTTGGCTTGCACATTGTAAATGTGATCAAAGCATGATTACTTGTAACAAAATGGCAAATTATTTTTAGTTCTGTGATCAATTCCTCTCTACCTGTTGGGATGAATGTCTAGTAAGGAATTCCCTCTTGTTGCAACATGTGAGTTAGGAGATTGACATCGGTAATGCTTACAAATTTCAAGAATGTTTTAGTACTGGCAGCATGAGTTCTTCAGCGTATGTCAACCAATCAAAGTCCCTGTGATTACATGGTTTTTTTTTCCTTCTGCATTGTAGATAGGAGTATAAGGAGTTGGTCATTCCATCCCTAAAGCAATTTGAAGGTCTGTAACAGACATCATATTGGGTCAAACCAGTGGTCCAACTAGCACGATATCCTGTGTTCTGACAATGGCCAATACTAGATGTGGAGGAAATGAATAAGGAAGTGTTACTTACCACTTCATTTAGGACAAGAACCAGGGATCACCCAATGAAATTCATAGATAACAGGTTTAAAACAAACAAAAGGAAGGACTTCTTCATTCAACTCACAGTCAGCCTGTGGAACAATAATTCTTTCCCAGGGGGTGTTGTGAAGGCCAAAGTTATAAATGAGTTTACAACAGGAATAGATAATTTCATGGAGGATAGGTCTGTCAACGGCTATTAGCCAAGATGGCCAGTGCGCCCATAAGCTTGACTGAAAGAAGTGGGGGCTGGATGGCAGGGGATGGATCTCTTGGTAATTTCCCTGTTCTATTCATTTCCTTTGAAGCATCTGGCATTGGCCATTGTCAAAAGACAGGATAAATGGATCATTGATCTAATGCAGAATGTTATTATGTCCATAAGTCTTCAAGATAACATTCTGTTGAGTTACCAGCGATTGAAAACTGGGTGCAAAGTGCCAATGCCCCCTTACACTTTTGTCTACTTAATCCTACATAAGTAGGTAATAACTTGTTGATTTTAACATTCTAATTGTGTGATCATCCTACCTTGTTTTGGTAATTTGAACTATACCAAATCTATCCTTCCTATGGCTTTGAACCTGGTATTGTTCTTTTAGGGACAGTGAGATGGGATACAGTTTTCTTTTCTCATGAGAAATTTAGTGTTTCAAAAAAAAAAAAAATTCCTGTACTGAATTCAGATGAAAAGTCAGTCTAGAAAAGATCAGGAATTTGAAAGGGAGTAGAGTAGGGGGAGTGAGGGATGTGCTAATTGAAACATTTCATTTGAATTTTCACTTGTTTAGACATATTTCTCCTGTAAGGTAACTCAGAATTTTGAAACAAAAAGTAATTTTGACTTTTTGTTTAGGTTAGAAGGTGTGAAAATAACACATTTTGATTTAAAAAAAAATTAAAATGGGAAATTTATAGGAACTAAATCTTTTCTATAAACAGTTTTTTTGTTTTGATCTGGTAATTTTTGATTAAAAATACCAATTAGGTTGTGTCAAAAAGTTCCTGATCAGCTCTGCTTCTCAGGCCTTCATAACCTGTCCCCTAATGAACAGAGATTCAGATTCCTACCTGGTTTTCTTAAGATATTGTCTTTTGCAATTAGTTAAACTTTTTAAAAAAATTCTTTATGTATTTCACAGCTTGTAGGACCTGAAATCTCTCTGAAATTTCAAAATGAAACAAATCTCTAACAATAACAAAAACACTGATTATATAGCCTTGAGCTTTCATTGCTTACAGATGCAGTATAAATGGACGTGTTCCTTGAATTGCTTAAGATCATCATAAGATTCCCATAACTTTAGGGAAAGCCAGTTGCCTAATAGATTAAATATTCAAAGATACAGTTGCACAGGATTTTCTTACTCCCACCAGGTCCTGGAGGTTTAATTTTGAGTAGGGAGTGTAAAACACAAGAGGAAAGAAATCAGACTTGCAACAAAAAGTAAGAAGAAAAAATTTTACCTGTAGTGTTTGTTTTGGTGGAATCTTATGGTCAAAATGGCATTTAAACTTTTTAAATAACAGCATTAAGACACATTAGGATGTGTGTTTAATCAATTATTAAATACACGTGACCTAAGGCCTTCAGGCACCAGTCTCCCATGTATGGTCTAGGTGCCCAGTTAATGCTTCCTTCCAATTTTTAAATTTTGTGTTTCTATAGATAGTGAAACAGAATGGTAGCCATTTGTGTCTAAACTGCTGCATTGCCCTGTAGGGGAAAAACAAATTCTCTAAAACAATCTCCATTGATCACTGTCCATGTTTCCTGTACATACCTGTATCTCAGTACTTCAGTGAACCATTGCTTTGCTTTATGGCATCTAAGACTTCATAATGACATGTTGTTTGGACATCCAGTAACAGCAAGGGCTTGTCTACATTGAACTCCATGGGCTGAAGTGTGCTGTAATGTCTCCATGTAGACCCTGCTAGCTTGTAATGAAATGTACATTTTAGGTACTTTTGCAGAGGCATCACTTCCTCAAAAAGCATTTGGGGTCCAGGCCCAACCCCTGCCAGTCCTTCCTCCTGGCCTGGACCCACCCCCAGCCATGATCCAGGGTCCAGACCTGGATGTGGCTCCTGCCACTGGTGACCCCGGCTCTTGCTGCTGCTGGCAGTGGCCCCAGATTCCCAGCTGGAGACAGATCTGACGACCCCGGGTTCCCTGCTGGTGTTGGGCATGGATCCTGCTGCTGCTGGCAGCTCAGCCACGGGGTCCCTGGGCTGGAAGGATGCTGCTGCTGCTGGTAGCCCAGCCCCAGGATTGTCCTGATCTCTTCCCATCCAGGAGCGCAGGCAGTTGCCAATAGGACTTGGAACACTGGAGCTAGGACTGGGAGCTTGTGCCCTCCTGTGCCCAGTGCCAGCGATGCCCATGCCTTTTAGTTCATGCAGGCAGGGTCTGCATGGGACAGTTGCAGCGCAACATGTTAGTGTGCACTGCAGCTTATGACAGCATAGTCTGCGTTGCAGGGAGTTGTAGGCAAGCCCTGAGGATTTAAAAAAGGACCTTAGAGCTGCTGGATGATCTAGTACTCTAAGATGAAAGACCATTGGGAGTTGGAAATATTACAATGGCAAGTTTTTCAATCCACTTCACTCTTCTGATAGTGTTTGTATTTACATGAAGGAAATGATGGTTTTGGTAGTATTGTGGTGTGGGCATGCCAGCCCATCTTCCACTTCCACTGTCAAATTTATAGATACTCAGTATGGTGGACAGAATTCTCTATCAGTTTTCTTTGAAAATGGATTTTTATCTGTTTTCTAATGCAGTTTAACAGCTGGAAATATGAGTCAGTGCCATGTGACCAGCCAGCTTTCTGTGGACCACCAGTAAGTGTTCCATGTACCACGGTTTGGGAACCACTAAAACTTGTATTGGGGTTCTATTAATGATGCTCTCTATTGTTATGCTGCAGGCTAGTCAGTAGAGAAATTTTTCAAAAGCAGCAGTCTTTGCATACTTTACTTATGTAAAATGATAGAGCCAATCCACTTTGCTACCCTGAATGAAAACTGATTTACGAAAAGGATTTGTCCATCCACTATAAATTACAGAAGTCGTATGGATTCCATTTAGACTTGTCCCTATTTGAAAGGCACCAGAAGATTTTTATCTTACAGATTTGCGTGCCCTATATTAATTAAGTCTTGCTTGTCTTTTTTGGACAAAGACAGCATTATGATTTCTATCTAAGGCTTTGTACTGATCTGAGAGACAGGATTCTTGGTTCTGTTACATGCTGTCACCTTGAGTGAATCAGGTAAACTTTCTGTATCTCAGTTTAGCAACCTGTAATGTCTTGAATACCTGATTCACAAGGAAACAGTTTTAGTACAGCAGAACTCCATTAATCCAATTTAATAGGGCCAGATTAGACAATAAAAAAAAATTTGGATAATCCAGAGACTGTGGGGTTGCAGCGCCATCTAGTTGCCACAGGAAAGATAGCCCACTTTTGGTTCTTGTGTGTGCTTTTTGTTCAGTTATGTACAGCTGGATAAGGGAGGGTCAGGTAGACAGGATTCTAATGTACAATTGGTGTTTATAAAATGGTATAGCTGCTGTTTAATACTTCTGCCTAGTGGTGAACAAACAGAGGTAAATGTAGCATATCCTTACAAACAGAGCTGTATGAGGTGGAAAATGGATGCTTTTGTGTGTTAAAAAGAATTGCTGTTCTGTATTTTTCTTCTAAAAAGGTAACTTGTTACAGGTAAATTAATTTTAATGTTGCATCTTAATAGGGTTTTTCTTTTGCAGGGTAGGGGGGAAATGGTCAATAAATAGCATTTTGAAATTGTTACTTTTTCCATTTCAGTTAGGTCTAGGAATATGAAATTACATATTTTTCCTTTTGCCTGTGTCTTGATTTTTACTGTAAATATTTTTTAGGCATCACTTTGTGGCTCCTGCACTTGATCTAGTAGGTTTTTTGGGGGCCAGCCTTGAACTCAGACATTGTTCCGTATTGATTTGATGCCATTATAAATGCTAACAAAATGAAATACTATTGAATGAAGTTTGATATAAATTGAAGTCTCTTTTGTGTTTAACAGCGAACACCTATCTCTTTATGGTGCAAGCCCGAGGTATAATGTTGAGAGAAAACGTGAAAACAATAGGGCATATGATCAGATTGTACACTAATAAAAATGCTACACTTAATGGCACAGGTAAGAATGTTTCTTATTTAATTCTTTTTTAAAAAGTTGTCTTTCTTTATGACAATGATACAGTTTGTTTACAAATGGGTGTATAAAAATCTAGATCTAAACACCCTTCATTTTCCGTCTTGCTCTCTCCCCAGTTTTGAAAAGTAATATGGAAGGAAAGAATAGTCACTCTTTACAAGGTTACATGTGAAACAACTTATTTTTTCAGAAGAAATAAGTTTATCAAGATGTGGAGTAAACAGATCAGAATTTATAAGTAGATCAGCTCCTAGTGCTTCAGAGTGGTTTGTCTTCGCTATCAGAACTTAGAGCAGATGTAAAATTTATGCAGTGATGTCAGGATAAGATGTGAACAGTCTTGGCCAGCATAGTGATGTATTGAGTAAAAGCCTTTGGGAAATTTTTCATTTATACAAAAACGCACTGGTTCTTTTTTTTTTTCTCTTTAAGATTATCCTGAAGGCAACAATTCCAGTGACTACCTTGCTCAAACAACAATGTATCTTCCAGAAAACTTCACATATTCTCCCTATCAGGCTTGTCCGGAAAAATTGCCTTACATGAGTAAGTTTATCACCTCACCTTAATTTATGTTTTTGTTTATTACATTCGGCTCTGTTGAACCAGAATTCTGGAATAAACCAAACTTGAACAAATATATAGTAGATTTTGGCCCAGTAGCCTGATTAACACCTGATGTCTTAATATATTTTCTTCTTTGCGCTATGTGGTGTGGCATTTGTGCCACAATTAAGAAAAGATTGAGAGACACGATACATGGGTATGAGAGACAAGTTCTGATTGGAGATGTTGGCCTCAACACTGTTCTAATCGCAAGGAGATTCTGTGAGAGTGTGTCTGGTGGATGCCTATTTTCACATCCCATAAAGTCATGTCATGGTAGAAATCCAGAGAGTTACTTATGGAGAAAGCATTACCAGAAGTAAATGTTCCCCTTTGGACTTTCTTCAGTCTACGGTGTCTTTACAGAGCTGCTGGTAGTGAACATAGCCAGGCTTAGGGTACAGTAAATTCACCTATACCCCTTACTTGACCACATCCCTTATGAAGCCCTGGTGCACAAAGGCATGTCTCTGAGTCTGGACCCATGAAAATCCATGGTTTCGGTTTCAGCATCAGCATCAGCATCACCCAGCATCTCTTGCCTGGGAGTGGGAACAGACCCTGATAGCAAAGATCTGTCATTCCAAAGGCTCCAGAAAATCCAGGATCTTAATAGTTTACTCAAACTGTGGGTGTCCTGGTATTGTGATATAGGAACCACTCTGTGGGCAAGATCATAACTCAGGTGCCTTCAAACCTTCCTCCTGAGAACCTGGAGCACTTGAAAGATCAAGTGCAAGTCTCAGTCCAGTTACGCAGTTCCATAGAGTGGTATGTGCATGGGAATGTCTGCAAAGACCTGTCCATGTGCCATTGAGGTCCTTTTTGTTTACTGCCAATGCAATACTGGAGGTCTGGACTGCTCATCTGTGTTTTCAAGTGAATCAGGAAACCTTGATCCTGGAGGGAAAGGCACAGCATGCACCATCAGAGTTCAGAGAAGTCCAGCTAGATCTTCAAAAGTTTTGGATCTCTCTGAAGGAAAATCACATCCTGGTTCAGTCAGACGTGTCAGTTATAGTCATGTACATCAACAACAACGGAGGAGCAAGAAGCTCAGTGGTACATGCTCTAGCAGTGGAAATAATGAAATAAATAGAGCAGTCTCTCCTGTCTCTCAGAGTGGCCTATACAAAAAGGGGAGCTTAACCAGAAGGCAGACTGGCTCAGCAGGTGCAAGTTCACCAGTCTGTAGTGGTGAATGTATCAGGAGCTCTTTAGACTAATTTTCAGGATGCTCAGTCTTCCTTCAGCTGCTTTGTTCATGACCTGCGGGAACAGAAAAAAGGCTGAGGTGCTTCACCAGGGAGACTGGTCCCTTTCCACGCCATTTTGCCAGATAGCCAGAGAGCTTTTTATGTGCATTATCACCTTTTTCCTTCCTGGAGAAAGTGATTCAGAAAATAGAAGGGGAACAGATGAAAGCCATATTGGTAACTCCCTGTTGACCAAAGAGATGTGGTTTCCAAACTGATAAGACCTAATAGTGGAACCTTCCCTACAGTTGTTAGAGACTGGATATGGTTTTCCAAGACCCATTCTCTCCAGATGCAGGCTGGCTTCAGGCGACAGCCTGATTATTGAAAGGAAGCCTTACTAATTCTGGATGTATTTTCCAGAGTCATCAAGATCTTGCTAGCATCCAGGAGAGTCTGGACCTTAAAGGGATTGAGTTCCATCTGCTCCAGATTTAGTGACTGGTACCAACATAGCAATGCAGATCCTGGCAATCTGGGTATTCTAACCATTTTGTTCTTTCTCCAGGAAAGTGTATTTAAGGGCCTTCAGTCCAACACCACTATGTCAAGTTTGAGTTTGTTCTCAGCTTCATCCTTTTCATGGGAGATCCTTAGCAGAGAGTCTTCAGAATCTAGTTGTCAGGCTGGTTGAGGAACAGTCAGGTCAGTTTTCCCAAAATGGGCTCTACCGCTGGTATTGAAGGCTAACAGATTATCCCTTTGAGCACCTTATTTCAGTAGGGGACTTCTTTCTGTTCATAAAGCCTTGTTTTTGTTTTTTGTTTTTTAAAGTCAGTATCATATCAGATTGGTATCAGAGTGGGAAGCATTATTCATAAAAGAGCCTTATTCTATTGTTCTTGACAAAATGGTGTGGAAAACTTCAAAATCATCTTCGGAAAAGTCATCATTCTGTCTGAAATGACAAAATCTGACAGACAGGCAGCACCTTAGCACTCTTCTGACATGTAAAACTCCACATCAGGTGCACTGAACCCATAAATTGGACAGATTATTATTCACCTTATTATCCTTACTATTATTATTATTATTCTATTATTCCAAAGGGTCAGATGTTTTCTTTTTGTTGGATCATTATGATTCAGACTGTATGCTCTGTATAGGGCTCTGGAATGATTCTTTTGCAAGGAAGCAGGGGGTTGTGACCACTGCATTCACTGTCCATTAGTTGCAGTGTGCAGAGGAGCAGCCTAGATGTTTCAGAATTGTGGGAGATGCTGCTAGCTTATAGGAGGCTCCATCAGTAAAGAATCTTTCATTCAGTGTCCAAGATACGAGAAGTGCAAAAAATAGTCAGCAAAAATCTCACCAGTGCTTAGCACATAAATAGAACACAAACTACTCATTTCAGTAGAAATACAGCAATAATCATTGGAACTGAAGAGTGTTGAGAAGAACTCAACATGCAAATATTCTGGCCAATCCTTGCATGTTCTTTCTCTCTGTCTCTTTCTCAGGTTGGAACTGAACATTAACTCCTGCAGTCACTGTTATTACAGTGTAGTACTCCTAAAATCTGTTTCTTTGTGTCCCTTAGAAGAAATTAGCTCTCCTTTGCTTCAGGCATTGGAAGAAAACAATTTGGAGAAAAAATGCCTTCTCCTTTTGTGAAATATGAGACCTGATTGTATACCCTGCTTTTCCACTAACAGCTCACACATACACTTCCTTTAGTGGTCCAGGAAATGGTGAAAGACAGAATGAAGGTAGTCCTTATACTTTCCTAGAGCAGTGGTTTTCAGACTTAGGCTCTGGACCCAGTACTGGGCCATGGTGATGGCACCCCTTGTTGCTGTATTTAAAAGAATGGAATGCATTGCAGAAAGATGTAACTGTTGGGTCATGGGCATAAATGACTTTTTTTTTCAACTGGGTTCGAGGAAGAAAAGTTTGAAAACCACTGCTCTAGAGGCCTTGTGGACCCTGGATCATCCTCCAAAATATGTGTCTGTATCTTTCCAGGTACTTACACATGGAAAAAAGAAGTGCTGATGCAGCACTTAGTAATATACAAATTCCAGCTGATATCATGGTACTTGAGAGGATCAATCTGATTTTGGTTATTTGGATCAGTTGCTAGGTGTGAATTCTCCTTGCACTGAAGGGGATCATCTACAGCTTATTACCAGATCTTGAAAACATTTTGGAGAAGAACAATATAACCTGAATAAGTAAATCAGCGTACATGAAAACCTGTCTTAAATCATAACTCCATTGGGGGCTTACAGTAGTTTCATGTGGTAAAGACCTTCTGGTATCTCCCCTTTCCATCTTCAGATTTCTTAAACTGCTAGAACTACTACTTCTAGGTGGAAACTGAACAAAGGCTTTATTACTATGGTTCTTCTTCGAGTGCTGCTCCTGTCCTTTCCCTTGTAGGTGTCTGCACGCCCCGTGCACGGCACGCCGGAATTCTTTTCCCCTAGAGTACCCGTAGAGTCAGCTGTAGCGCCCCCTGGAGTGGCGCCACCTCCACTCCCTATATAGTCCCCGGCCGACCCATCCCTCCTCAGTTCCTTCTCACCGCCCTGTCGGTCGCTGGAACATTCCGTGGCTTCGAGCGAGCTGCACATGGCCACTTCTGTCGGAGTACCCAAAGTTTGTTTGTTAGTTAGTAGTAGAGTTAGTTAGATACAGCACCCGCCCCGGGCTCGGGGCCGGGCTATGCTGGGCTTTAAAACTTGTGGGCAGTGCAGGAAGCCCATGCCCTGGACAATCCGTACAGCAATTGTTTACTGTGCTTGGGTGAAGCTCACCTCGCTGAGAGGTGTAAAATTTGTAGAGGCTTCAAGCCGCGAACTCAGAAGGACAGGGTTCAGCGGCTGAAACTCTACATGATGGAGGAAGCCCTTTGTCCCGCGCCGGGCGACTCGGGATCGAGTACTGCACCGTCGGTGTGGAGCATCCCAGCGTCATCGGCACCGAAGCCTAGCCGCCCCAAGCCACATCGGGAACCCCGGCGCAGGTCGTCGTCCCTGGTACCGCCTAAGAAGAAGCAAGTGGATAAAGGGCGCTCGCCATGCCGAGCGGCAGCGGGGGGGGGACACTGAACGGAGCCGTGCTGGCTGACCCATCTCCCTGTCCCCAGTGCTGGTGCAGGACTGTCCTGAGAGACCACTCAGCCTGGTGTCAACCTCCTCTCCTACCAGAGACATTTTAGAAGAGGAGTTGATCCTGCCGGCTACGCCTGAGGCTTTTGCAGCGGCGCAGGAACTGTCGGGCCTCTCAGCCCCGAGGGCACCGGCTGCGGGCCCGGTGCTGGGGTCGGTACCGTCGCGAGGGAAACCTACCCCCCTCACGGCCGGTCGTGTGTGGAGCCGGGTACCGTCTCCTACTCAACAGCACCGTTTGCCGGTACTGCTGACAGTAGTGGCAGCGGCTGGGGCTCCCCGCTTCCGCTCTCCGACCACTACGCGGCACCACACTTCGCCAGTCTGCCGGCACCGCGATCGTCAAGAAGAAGGTCGGCGCCATTCCCCGGTGCAGTCCTCATCGGCACCGCCGTGGTCCCCACGGTCCAGCCCTTCTACAAGCTCCATGGAAGAGTCGGCACCACGTGGCTCGCATAAGGAGGCGAGCACGCAGCCTCAACAGGCCCCTGTGGCACCGCCTTTTCACACTCAGTGGTCGGCGTGGCAGCCCAGGATGCAGTGGCCTTTTTGGACTCCTTGGGCCGCCCACCAGGGCCCAGGGTTCATCCCAGGAGCCCCCATGCCGAGTGCAGGCGTCAGGTCTGCGCCGTCTGCTTCGCTCGGTGCTCCCCTCGGTACCGGGGAGGCATCAGAGGTGGAGTCCTTGAGGGATGAGCAGGACCAGACTAGCCTGGCCAGCGGAGGCTGCAGCACGAGGTCCAGGGCACTGTCGGGAGGTCCAGATCTCGAGGAGTCATCTTCTTCAACCCTGGACGAGGCAGTGGCAGGGGCCAAGCCGTTGGCTATTCCAGACGATGCTAAGGCTCACCAGGAGCTTCTCCGCCAAGTAGCCACTGGTTTAAATATCCAGGCAGAGGAGATCGCGGAGGACGCGGATCCCATGGTGGACATTCTGCTCCCTGAAGGCCCGAGCCGCATCGCCCTGCCCTTTATTAAAACTATACAGAACACTACCAAGGCGCTGTGGCACACCCCCGCCTCGATTCCCCCCACGGCCAAATGAGCAGAAAGGAAATACTTTGTTCGCTCTAAGGGCTATGGACATTTTTATTCCCATCCTACTCCTAGCTCGTTGTTGGTCGTGGCGGTGAATGAATGGGAGAGACAAGGCCATCCTGGGTCGACTCCCAAGTCCAAGGACGCTAAAAAGTTGGACCTGTTTGGCCACAAGGTCTATTCGACTGGGGGGTTGCAGCTGCGGGTAGCCAACCAGCAGGCCATCCTCAGCCGGTATATGTTCAATGCCTGGTCAACCCTTGAGCGCTTTAGTGACTCAATGGAGCAGGACTCCAGAGCAGCCCTGTCAGCCTCCATCAAGGAGGGCAAGGTTGTGTCCAAGGCCCTGTTGCAATCGGCCTTAGACGCAGCCGACGTGGCGGCCTGCTCCATGGCTTCGGGGGGTTATTATGCGGCGGAGCTCATGGTTGCAGGCATCGGGGCTGCCGCAAGAGGTCCAGGCCACAATACAGGACCTGCCCTTCGAAGGGCCAGAACTGTTTGCCCAACAGACAGACGCCCGTCTCTAGACTTTGAAGGACTCCAGGGCGTTGATTAAGTCCTTGGGACTCCACACCCCAGCGAGCCAAAGGAAGCACTTTAAGCCGCCCCCTTCCTCCCACGCGGCTATACCACCGCCGCCAGGACAATGACAGGCGTAGGGGCAGGGGGGCCCGTAGGTCCACAGGGTGTCGGCCCAGCGGCCACAGGGATTCGTGCCAATTGGCTGCCTAGAAGGCGGCTTTTTGGTGGTCGGCATGAGGGCGACCCACCAAACCCTAAAGATCCAGAGACTCCCTTGTTCATCAACAGACTGGCCCATTACGTGACGGAATGGCGCAAAATTACAAAAGACCACTGGGTCCTCAGAACAGTTCAGGAGGGCTATTCCCTCCAATTTTCTTCGTTACCCCCGTCGGTCCCCCCTGTGTTGCGTGGTACCCTGTGGGATCAGGCCCACCAACAAGTACTGTGGGAGGAGGTGCAGATACTGCTCCAGAAAGGGGCGGTGGAAGAGGTGCCACTGGGCCGCAAGGGCTTTTACTCCCGATATTTCCTTATTCCCAAGGCAAAAGGGGGCCTGCGCCCAATTTTGGATTTGAGGCGCCTCAACCGGTTCCTCTGGAAAATCGGTTCCGGATGGTGTCCCTCGCCTCAATTGTCCCTTCTCTGAATCCAGGCGATTGGTATGCCGCCCTCGTCTTGCAAGACACATACTTCCATGTCGCAATCAACCCGATGCACAGGAGGTTTCTACGCTTCATCGTTGGGCGGAGGCACCTGCAATTCACAGTACTCCCGTTCGGCCTCTCGGCAGCTCTGTGGGTATTCACAAAATGCCTGGCGGTAGTAGCGGCGTTTCTCAGGAAGAAAGGGGTCACTCTCTTCCCATATTTGGACGACTGGCTGGTGGTGGGCAAGTAGTATCAGGAGGTGCCTGCCCATCTGACGCTGACGCAATCCGTGTTTGATCACCTCGGGCTGCTGGTAAACGTGCAAAAGTCGGTGCTCATTCCTGCACAAAGGACAGAGTTTATAGGGGTGGTTCTCGACTCGATGTCCGCAAGGGTGAGCCTCCCCACCTGCCCGATTCCAAACGATCAAGCAGGCAGTGGACTCCGTAACAAAGTCCCCCCTCGTATCTGCACGAGAACGCCTTCGCTTGCTGGGCCTCATGGCGGCCTGTACGTTTGTGGTCACCCATGCCTGCCTACGCATGCACCTGCTCCAGCTGTGGTTGGCAAGTGTGTTCCGCCCTGCAAGAGACAGTTTGGACACTATGGTCACCGTGCCGGCGTCGGTGCTAGAGGCCCTTCGTTGGTGGGGCTGTGAGGTGAACTTTTGCTTAGGGGTCCCGTTCCGCCTTCCCCAGCCGTCGATTCACTTGGTGACGGATGCCTTGGACATAGGTTGGGGTGCGCATCTCGGCGGCCTCAAAACGCAAGGGCAGTGAGGGGTTGCGGACTCCCGGTTACATATCAACGTAAAGGAACTCAGGGCAGTGCGCCTGGCGTGCATGGTGTTTCGGGATCATCTTTGGGGGCGAACAGTGTCCGTTCGGACGGACAACACCACCGCGATGTTTTACATCAACAAACAAGGCGGCACGCACTCACATCAACTTTGCCAGGAAACCATGAGTCTCTGGGAGTTCTGTATTTGCCACAAGATCCACCCAGTGGCATCATACATACCGGGCCTCCGGAACTGCTTGGCGGACGAGCTCAGCCGCAGGTTCATGACCCACGAGTGGTCCCTCCACCCGGAAGTGGCGGAATCACTCTTCCAGAGGTGGGGTTATCCCCATCTGGACCTGTTTGCCTCACACCACAGTGCGAAATGCCAGGACTTCTGTTCGTTCCGGGGGCTCAGCCCCGGGTCAAAGGCAGATGCCTTCGAGATCCACTGGGGGCAGCTAGGCCTACTGTATGCATTCCCTCCGACACCACTAGTGCCCAGAGTCTTGTGGAAGATAAAGGAGGAGAAAGCTCAGGTCATTCTGGTCGCCCCGGCGTGCCTGAAGCAACATTTGGTTTTCGGCTCTGCTGCGGTGGTCCAGGTGCAGCCCCGTTCGGTTGCCTCTCAGGCTGGACCTGTTGACCCAGGACAGCGGGCAACTCCTCCACCCCAACCTGGAGGCACTGCACCTCCACGCGTGGTTCCTTCATGGCTGACGGCTAGCGAGCAGTTGTGCTCCTCCCTGGTGAGGGAGATACTATGTGGCAGCAGGAAACCATCCACACAGGCCACATATGCCGCTAAGTGGCACAGGTTTGCGCAGTGGACCGCGGTCAACGCAGAGGATCCAACTACGGTCTCGATTCAGCGCATACTGGACTATTTACGGCACCTGAAATTGAGTGGGCTGTCATTGTCATCTCTTAAGGTCCACCTAGCGGCAATTGTGGCTTTTCGTTGGGCTCCTGAGCAGGACTCACTTTTCTCCCTCCCCATAGTGAAAAGGTTCCTAAAAGGCCTCTCTAAGCTATATCCAGCAGTGAAACCGCCAATGGTCCAGTGGGACTTAAACGTGGTCCTGTCTCAACTCACCAGACCCCCCTTCGAGCCATTGGCGACGTGTTCGCTACTATACCTTTCATGGAAGGTCGCGTTCCTAGTGGCAATCACGTCAGCCCGAAGGGTGTCGGAGCTGCGTGCCCTGGTGGCGGAGCCGCCATACACTCTGTTTTTTAAGGGGAAGGTACAGTTACGCCCACACCCATCCTTTAGGCCCAAGGTGGTGTCACAATTCCACGTGAACCAGGACATTTGCCTGCCCGTCTTTCATCCTAAGCCCCATGCGTCGGAGGAGGATAGGTCCCTCCATACCCTGGACGTGCGTAGGGCGTTGGCCTTTTACATTGAAAGGACGAAGCCCTTTCGCAAGACCCCCCAGCTCTTTGTGGCAGTGGCGAACTCCAAGAGAGGCCAGCCGGTGTCTACACAAAGGATCGCTTCCTGGATTGCGGCTTGCATTAAGGAGTGTTGCAAGCTGGGCGGCAGGCACCTGCCACGAGTGATGGCCTATTCGATGAGGGCCCAGGCCGCTTCAGCGGCATTCCTAGCCGGAGTCCCGATCGCGGACATATGCAAGGCAGCGACGTGGTCCTCTCCGCACACCTTCACGCAGCATTATGCCATCACCCAGCAAGCGCAGCAGGATGCGGCAGTGGGAAGGGCGGTGCTGCAATCTGTCTGTTTGTGTTGTCTCCCACCTCTAAGGTAAGGCTAGATACTCACTCACCTACAAGGGAATGGACAGGAGCAGGACTCGAAGGAGAAGAGGAGGTTACTTATCGGTAACCAGCGTTCTTTGAGAAGTGTGCTCCTGACCATTCCAATCCCTCCCACCTCCCCTCAGATGTTCAGGGTAGAAGGAACTGAGGAGGGACGGGTCGGCTGGGGACTATATAGGGAGTGGTGGCAGTGCCACTCCAGGGGGTGCTACAGCCGACCCTACGGGTACTCTAGGGGAAAAGAATTCCGGCGTGCCGTGCACGGGGCGTGCAGACACCTACAAGGGAACGGCCAGGAGCAGACTTCTGGAAGAACACCGGTTACCGGTAAGTAACCTCCTCTTTCTCTTTATCAATGTTGCTGTCTTGCAGCTTTTTCAGCCAGAATGATTAGTAAATTAAATGCAATGTCTGTCAAAAAAGCCATTTCTGCAGTTTTCTTTCAGATTTCCTCTCTTAGGTATTTTGTGAAGTTTTTTGTTTTCTTTTGTTTTTTTCCATTCAATGCATTTTCTTTCCCCTTATCTTGAACATACTCATCTTGAAGTAATCATCTGGCACAGTTTGGAAGTCTGCATGGCAATCAAGTTCTACCTGGACAGGCCAGTATCATTTGGAAAATCTGATAATTTGTTCATCTTGTGTGCAGACAAGAACAATGCAAAAAATCTAGTTTAATCATCTTGGATGGGCCAGATATGCTATGTCAGAAACATACGAGAGTTAGAAAGGCAAAACCTTCAAGTTTGTGAGTGCATTCAAGGCCTGTATTCACCTGCTGAGCTCAAAGAAATAGAGCATTTTTCAAAGATGTCTGCTGAATGGCTCTGTCTTAACACCACCACCAGACATTCCACAATGGTCTGCTACTGTCACTTGATTTGTCTCCCTTCTACCCTGTTTCATTTACTGAATGCGTTGCTTTGTGATGATCCAGGCTAGCGGATCATAAATATATGGGGGGATTAGACAATTTCAACTGACTGTAAATGTCATCTTTTAATGAAAAGGCTTGAGATTTCCCCCCACCCCAGCTCAAGGACAGCATTTACTTTTATGTAGTTTGTAATTATTCAGAGATAAAGCTTTGGAAGTTTAGTGAATGGGGCTGTTATGTACTTTTCCTTTTCTGTGTAAGAGGAGCTGTGAAGGAGCCGAAATTTCAGTATTGGGTAAGTGCCTCTGTCTCTGGTAGCATGGCACAGTTAACTAACTACTGTGACTACTTGAGTGGGCGATTCATTATTATGAGACGACTTTCTTTTGGCAAGTTTGTCTACCAAAAGTCTTGTTGTAAAATTGGATAAAATATAACAATATAGATGAAAAGTTTTAGCTTGCTTTTTCACTGTTGTAGAATTGTCTATGAAATAAAATTACAGGATTCCTTTACAGGCTTTTATAGAGGAGGAGGAGGATGTTGTTTAGGGTGTGGTTTTGTTCATTTTTTGGAAAAAAAAACTGTTATCCATTTCTATATGACCTAAATATTCTGGAAGAAATGCATCAGAACTAGGACTTTTTTACCACTACATAATGGAAATAACCATTTCTTGCATTACTTATGTAATTTCTGGTGGAGGAAATTACACTATTAGACCTGTACATATTAAGATGAATAAATATTTTTCATATTTCTCACTACCTTAGGAGGCCTTATCAATGTCAACATGAGTGAAATTAGTTTTGATGAAATTCAGGATGTATTTTCCAAGGATTTAGACATTGAGCCAGGTGGTCATTGGAAACCGAAAGATTGTAAACCACGATGGAAGGTGAGACAGATCTTCCTATTAACCTCCTTTCCACTGCTTGTTTTCCTACTTATAATAATAATAATTGCAAACTGCAAGCATCCATTCTCTTACAAATTTAGATCTTTATGCAGTCATTTGGTTCAAGAAAGGTAGATAAAATATTGTGATGAAATGTCAGTGCTTCAGTACTTGAGAAATATTTGCAGAGAAGTTAAGGAAATTGTTGGTACTTGTATAGGTATTTTAATATATGGACATGAATTCATTATTTTAGTGTTCTAATCTGGGTGTTTTCTTTGGATATGAACATTTGCTCATAAAAAGAGTGCGTGCAACCTTTAAAGTGTTTCATTAAGAAGTGGTCACTCTAAGTATGTTCAATCCTTTGGTTCATTAGATTGCTTAAGATAAATAGCTGTGATTTGCACATGAATGTTACCACTTAAAGTCAAATGCATCATAATTTTGTAGGTAAAAAGTACTCCCTTAGCTGCTTTCCTAGGAAGCATGAAAAATTGTAGATGAGTTCACAGGTTTGACATTAAGGGTAAATCACTGAAAAATCCATAACAGCTACAACAGATTTCATTGAACTCCATTAGGATTTTAAAATACTTGGATCATCTTAATGTTTTGGATTTTTTTTTTTTTTGTTTGCAGGTGGCAATCCTCATTCCCTTTCGCAATCGTCATGAACATCTTCCAATTTTTTTCCGGCACCTGATACCTATGTTACAGAAGCAACGGTTGGAATTTGCTTTTTATGTTGTTGAACAGGTGAGTCGTGAATTATTAGAATAATATTTCAGATTTAATCTCTTGGAACTTCCTTGCTGTTTGGAGTTTGACATTGCTATTGAATATTCTGGTGGATCAGGAAATCAGCTTCTGAATCTAAACATTTAGTCAGTTACCAGCTATTTTTATCCATGACATAAAGGAAAACCTCAACTCTTTTTTTTTTTTGTGATCAGTGATACCTTTGTTTTTTAAATCTAGGTGATACTTTTATAGCTGCTAGTGTTAACATTGTTGAATCTGTTTACAAAAAACAACCAGGGAGTCCTGTAGCACTTAAAGACTAAAATTTGTTTGTTTACATGAGCTTTCGTGGGAGAAAATCCAACCTATTCAGATGCTTAGAAAATGGGGGAACTTACACTTTCCTGCATTTATTTTCTTCCCGTTATGTAAGTCATGGGATCAGGTCACACTGTAATAGCAAATCAAAGCAGTTGTTAAGATTCAAACACTGTTTACAGAGTTAGGGCTTCTAATGCATAACCATTATCTTTCCAACTATAAAAATTAAAAATTGGTATTTTCAAAGAGTTTGGAGGGCATGGTGTAATAAAGTGCTATACACTTAACACTTCTGGTTGTATATTCGTTTTGAATTCAAATCAGACATTATCAAAAGCAGTAAGCATTTGAAGGTTGTTCATTTGGCTGTTTATAAAATCAGTTGGTGGACTTAGTCTAGTTCTTACTGAACAGGTGGTAACATTGCATATACCCTGACAGGCAAGTCTCATGAGAAAGGCATCAAACTGAATTAGTGTGGGGAGTGACGCCTCTCACAATGACACTATTTCAGAACAGCATTGCGGCACATTGGTGGAGCTGTTTGTGAGGAATTTGCTTTTCTGTTGGTGGTCTTGTATATGTAGTTTAAGTATACATTAATTACAGGATTCAGGTTTCCAGGGCAGTGAATTCAGCATCTTTCACATACTTTTACATTTAGTTTTTAATGGAAAACAAATAAGGGAGAGTGAGGGAATGGTGCTCATGAAAAGATCTAATTATGTGATAATTTTTTGTTAAGAAAAAAGTTTTGTAAATTTAATCTTCATTCAGTCTTCAGGGATTTCATTTAAAATTCAGTTTTCAATTTAATAAGAGACTATTGAAAATTTTATGAAGGTTATCGAACAAGATTTTATCAGGCTGTAGGCATACAGTCTATCACAAGTTTAAATTACTGTAAACATGTAGCAAAATATTATCTTTTTCACATGAGTTGAAATTTATAAATACTGTGTACTTTGCTTTAACAAGATACATTTTTGAATGGTGAAACGTTGGAAACTTCGATTACCATGTTAGTGATTTAGTAGTGCATTTCTACATCAGCATAAAATAAGTTGCAGTGGAACATAAGTGCTTTTTATAGTACTGATGTCATATCATATCATATAGGGCTGGAAGGGACCTCGTGAGATCATCGAGTCCAACCCCCTGGGAATTGAACCCAGGACCTGCTGTATGTTAAGCAGAGGTGCTAGCCACTACACTATGCTTATGATTAATATGAACCAACTAAATGATACAGTGTAAACAAAATAAAAGTTTTTGAATTCTTGCTCTTTGAAGGCAGATATTCTAAAGTGAGGATCTTTCTTGAATTGGAGAAACTACTGCTGTTTTTGCTGACACTGTGTTTAAATGAAAGCATAACAAACCTCAGCAACACGCTTTTCACTTTCTATCACATGGGGCAGGGGAAGGAAAGGCTGGTAAATTTCCTGTATATCAAAAGTGCTGTCTACTTGCTCTTGTTTCATGCAATTTTTCCTTTGTTTCCCTGTAAAGAGTGGTCTACAACCTTTTAACCGTGCAATGCTCTTCAATGTTGGCTTCAAAGAGGCAATGAAGGATGTTGCCTGGGATTGTGTAATTTTTCATGATGTGGATCATTTACCTGAAAATGACCGAAATTATTATGGATGTGGAGAAATGCCACGTCATTTTGCAGCAAAGCTGGACAAATACATGTATATGTAAGTAATGCAGTTCATGTATCCTGTCTTAAAACATGCAGAAATATCTCTTGAGTGTGCACATTAAGCTTGTGGAAATTCTTAGCAGTAACCAAGTAGCTTACATCTTCAAAAATGTAAGATTTTTAACCAATAGATCCGCAGTTTTCTTAGTGTGAATGTTGGATGAGCTATTGACTCATAGCATCATAAAAGGAAGAACTGAAGAAATGGTTTAGTTTCTGTATTTGAGAAGCTACTAGTGTATGGACATCATTTCATTTAATACCTTCTTTGTTACTGTATAGTTATGTACAATACATGTGCTCTTGATAATTTACTATCTGGCATGGAAAAGCTTCTTTGTAGAAGTACTCTGAATGTTAGCTTTGTGTTCAGTTTTCTGATCATGGCATCTAAACTATAATCCTAGCTCTCAAAAAGATCAGTCATGATTTCGTAAACTTTTAATATTGGCTTCTAAAACAGCTAATTTCATCTGTGTGATGGGATCTCAGCACTTCCTTCCGTCTTGTTGAAGTGTCTCTTACCATCATTCCAATATCACTATATTGGAGTAGGGGAAGACAGTATTGACTATTGTGGGAAACGTTTCCCACTTCAACTTTGTATGAATGTACTATTTCATACAGAGTTTCTCATATTTTAATGTTGTAGATTACTTCTTAAATTAAAGATTTCTCCCCACCACATATTCAAGCAATATTAAACTTTAATAATGGGTGGTGCTGCTTGATTTATGTTTCTTTCCCTGCTATTTTGTATTGGTGATGTTTTTCCTTTAAATTTATTAATTCTAAATGTCCATTTTGCTTGCAACTCTGTGTTCTGATTGTTCCAGATACCTTTGTAATTTACTTCTCTATACCGCTGTGTTTGGAGTTCAGTTTGTAAAAGCCACTGAAAACCCCCAAAATCCTGGATCTGTGGTGTTGTAATGTCATTGTGGTAAGATTAACAATATTCCAGGACAACCCTAATTCACTGAGAATTACTGATTTAGTTCATGAGAGGTAGAACAGTGCAAAGTCAGTAGAGACTGAGAGTCTGGAGACTGAGTCCATTTTATTTTTTGTCTGTTGCCTCATTTCTTAAGTGGGGTAGTAATTTGTCCACTTAGAATCATAGAAACTGGACGGGACCATGACAAGTCGAGTCCAATTCCCTGCACTCATGGCAGGACCAAGTACCCCCATTAAACCATCCCCAGCAAATATTTGTCTAACTTGCTCTAAAAACCTCCAATGTAGGAGGTTCCACAGCCTGCCGAGGCAACTTATTCCAGTGTTTAATCACTCTGACAGGAATTTATTTATATCTAGGCTGAAACTCCCTTGCTGTAATTCAAGCCTGTTGCTTTTGGTCCTATCATCTGTGATTAAGGAGAATAATTTTTCTCCTTCCTCATAGTAGTCTTTTAGATATTTGCAAACTGTTATGTTCCCTCATAGGTCAAATGTTCCAGACCACTAATCAGTTTTGTTGCCCTTCTCTGGACTTTCTTAAGTTTCTCCACATCCTTTTTGAAATGAGGCACCCAAAACTGGACCTAGTATTCAAGCTGAGGCCTAATCAGTGCAGAGTAGAGTGGCAAAATCACTCCTCATGTCATAGTCTCAGTATTCCTGTTATTACACCCCAGAATGGTGTTTGCTTTCTTTTCTTTTTTTTTTTTTTTTCCCCTAACAGTATTTTAGCTTGTGATCCACTATTACACCCAGATCCTTTTCTGCAGTACTCCTTCCTAGGTGGTCATTGCCCATTTTGTATCTGTGCAATGGGTTGTTCAACCCAACCCTAAGAGGAGTACTTGGCACTTTAATGAATTTCATTCTGTTTATCTCAGACCATTTCATCAGGTTGTCCAGTTCAATTTGAATTGTGATCCTATCCTTCAAAGCACTCATGACCCCTTCCAGCTTGGTGTCTTCTGCAAACTTTATAAGTTTGCTGTCTGTGCCGTCATCTAAGTCATTGATAAAAATATTGAACAAAACCGGATCCAGGACAGATCCCTGCAGCACCCTGCTCATTATGTCCTTCCAGCCTGAATGTGAACTTTCTGTCCATCCTTTGCTCCCACATTAGTAATACTATAGCTAGGGTTATACTGTCATTCTACCAAGCATATCCCTCTAACACAGCATACCAAAGGCAGCTGTGTCTAGAAGAAAGCCTTTTAACCAGTGGCGTCACTAGTGCTGGGCACACGGGGCACGTGCCCCGGGTCCCAACGCTGGTGCCCCGGGTCTCCGGCCCAATGGGGCCGGGGATCCGGGGCCCGATCCCTGGCAGTCCGTGGCCACGGCGGCCGCGTCTCCGGCCAGGGATCCGAGGCCTCTCTGGCCGCCCAGCAGGCCCCGCCCCCTGGCCTGGGATAGGGCCAGGGGGTGGCCACCCCGCTGCCGCCAGCTAGCCCTCGCTGCGGTGCGGCGTGGCTCAGCCTAGCCTGGCCCGGTGTGGCCGCTGGAGGCCGGGCCCACGGCTGCAGCCCTGGATCCCCGGGCGGGGACGGGGCTGCCGCGGCCGCAGCCAGGCCCCAGATCCCCAGCAGAGGATGGGGCCGCTGCAGCCGCGGGCTGCTGGCCAGGTCCCGGATCCCCGGCCGGGGATGGGGTCGCCGCAGCCACCCCCGGGCAGGCCAGGGATCCGGGGCCCGGCTGGCCGCCCGCGGCGGCCCCGTACCCTGCTGGGGATCCGGGACCTGGCTGCGGCCGCGGCAGCCCCGTCCCTGGCTGGGGATCCAGGGCTGCGGCCGCGGGCCCGGCTGCACCGCGCTGGGCCAGGCTAGGCTGGGCTGCACTGCACAGCAGCGCGGCCAGCTGGCGGCGGCGGCGCCGCGGCCTCCCCCTGGCCCCATCCCGGGCCGGGGGGTGTGGCCTTTTGGCTGGGGGCGGGGTCTGCCCTCCGGGGGGTGGGGCTGGGGCCGTGCCTGTGCCCTGGGTCTTTCCCCGCCCCAGCGACGCCCCTGCTTTTAACACAGTAACAGTGGAGAGGCTATGGGCCTCCTTGCAGATGGTTCTCACTTCCTTTAGGGATCTGTGTTTTAGAGAAGCCTGTTGGGCAGCAAACTTTATCTGTTCTGATGGGATGAAGTTGTTAAACATTTATGAAAAAAGATCCTTGGAAATTTCCTTCCTCTCCAACAGTGTTTGAGGGATGGAATGATCTGTCCAGTATCTATAGGAGGCAAAGGGTTAAAGGAGAACATCCGTGCATACCAATGATCTTTCACTGTTTGGAATCAGGAAATTGCTCCTTAAATTTTAGGAGTTTTAACTGACAGTGGTAAATTTAGCTGTGTAGCTGTGGTGGCTGTGCATATTGACCATCTTCTTAATACTTACTGCTTGTTTACTGGCAATGAAAATGCACTGATTGCCAAGAAATGCATTCTTTTAGTGTTAAAAAGGATTAAAATGATCTTGAGTGTGGTCAGCTGTACTCCAAAAACTGAAACAAAGGAGGAATTTCCATTCCTTTAAAAAACAACAACAACAACAGCAAACTCCTGAATAGATTACTCTAAGGTATTAAACTGTTTTGAGTTTTCAATTTTTCTTGTAGAATACGTGAATAGATTGGAAATATTAATGACATATCAGAGCTTTTCACTATTGACTCAGGTGAAGAGAACTTTTCCAGCTCATTAGCATCAAAATACCATACTTTAAAAGCTTTGTTTTACAGTTCCTTCAGCTCTTAAGTCAGTCTTCTTTCTAAAACGAGCTATCTGAAACCTGGGGTAGCTGCTGTTTCATGGGATACTCATTTGGTGTATTGCCTGCTGCTGTTGTCTGTTATGCAAATCAAAGCCTTTATTACAAATGTTCAGTTTTTGCATTCTTTGCTTATACTAGCTTTCACTGCAAAAGATCTGTAAAACATTTTCCTAATAGGTATATTGAATAGCTACCCATAAATAGGTGGTTTATTTTGTTTGGGCCTTTTTTACTCCAGATATGGAAGCAGTTGTTCAGACATATTTAGTTATCTAAATTCAGTCAATACAATAAAACTTTATTTCCTGTCATTTTCAGTCTTCCATATAATGAGTTCTTTGGTGGTGTAAGTGGACTGACAGTGGAACAATTCAGAAAGATCAACGGATTTCCAAATGCCTTCTGGGGGTGGGGTGGAGAAGATGACGATCTTTGGAACAGGTGATTTGTTTTAATAGTACACTACTGTTCAAGAGCCTATGTCTAACATAGTGTTCAGTATTTTAGCAGTGAAAAAATTTGAAGTTAAGTTTGCAGAAAGCTTATTTGGGTAAGCAGGTGCTATTGACTCTTTTGTTGTATTTATTCATTATTATTGCACTGATGATGTACTTGGTGTGCTTTACAAAGAAAAAGATAATCTTTGTCCTGAAGAAATGAAAATATAGAAGATAAAAATTCATAAGTGTTTAAATGTATTATTTAACTCCCTTTACTTAAACAGTATGTTCTGAAATTATAGAGAAATATGTATGAAGGGTTTTCTGCTTGGCCTGCTGATGCTTAAAAGACTCTTTTAGGTGGGTCTGGTAATGTAGTCTTTGGGCTAGAGTTTAATGCCCCTCTCCAGTTGCTACAATACAACTCCTGTAGAAAAAAGCACATGGAGACTCGGAATTCTATCACTGAGGATTTTCAATAGGAATTGCACAGGGTCTGCCTTGCCACCACCTACACACAATCATGTCCAAGAAGAAAATAAGAGCTTAATTCTTTAGTACCATTTTTGTAGAATTTTATAATGATAAAGCAACAATAATAATAATAGCTTAATTCTACTGAATGACAAGATTACTTCATAATTCAGATGTACTGCGTTCATAGTTATACATAAATTAAATCTAAAAAAGGTTCACCCCCACAGAAGGATAGTGAGAAGTTCCTGAAAGGGCCAAAAGCTTAGGCTGAGTTCCCCTGAGTCTCAATTACAGTCTTTCTTTATGAACTCCACACCGTCTCCCAAGTCAAAAGCCCTGCAATAATATCTACCCTCCTGTTTTTCAAAGAAATCTCCAGTTGGTACCCATGCAGATTTTTTTTCTCCTCTGTTGGACTGTGGACTCACTCTATTAGCTAGTCAGTTAACTAATTAACCAACCAATCTGTATTAATGAATTATGTAAATTAATGCTGTTACCAAAAAAAAGTTGAGAATAGGAAAATATGACTTTCCATATTAACCAATTTAAATTATTAATAATAATTGATGAATAATGCCAGCTAAGATCATCTGACTAAAATAAGTAACATTCAAAGTATACAATAAAAATAATCAGTTTTCATTCTGAATTTCTTCTTTCTATAACTAACACTGTTGGTATTTCCTTGCTGGAAAGTTAACAGTATCACCAATCTCCTGCAAAGATGCTTCAGAATTAGGGGGAAAGAGCCTCCTTTCTGCTCCTGTGGCTGAGTGTGTAACAGCCAACCATAAGACAGCTGCCTTTATTACTTGCCCTGCCTCAGTGGAGGTTATTAGTCCAACAACAGGAAGCCTGCAAAGGAGGCCCCAAACCACCCCATCCAATTAAAGAAGATTCTGTTTATGAATGCTGACTGTGCATCTGCCTAGCAACAATAAACCAAATACCATTTCTCCCATCCACTTAACCCATCTCCTTAGGCCTCTTAACGACATCTCTTTATTGAGCATGTGTGGTACAATAGCAACAACAAAAAGCATATTTGGGTTCCTCTTCGCTTTTTCTCTCTAAATGTGCTCCCCACAGCCGCCTACCCCGGCAGGCTTTTCTGCTGTACTTACTAATAAAACCTCCTGCTGCAGAGCCTGTGGAAGAACTTGCACATAAGTTACCATTAGGGTAACTTGTACCTTTGTCCTGTGCTGAGGATCATGTGAGTGTAGGGATAGTTTAACTGTGTACTCTTGGGGGGGGGGGTGTCTTTTTTGCTTTCTGTATTGCTATAGGCTCCCTTGCTGACAGGTATTTTGAAACAAATTACCAAAATAATTGAAACTGTCATGATTGTTATATTATATTGACAAAATATGTAGAATTTTTAATTTTTGAAGCAGAATTCACCAAGGTGTAATATATATAGCACTGTTTTTAAATTTAAATATTTCAAAACGGTGAAGTGGAGGTAGTAACTTTTGTTGTAAAAGATGTCTGCCAATGAAAGATCAGAACACGAATGCATTTTTTCACTTTTTCTGTACATCACTAGTTGCCTTTTTTTGTAAGCTAATTTTTCTTCATATATTTGTGTTTAAATATTGTACTGTAGGGTTCATTATGCTGGATACAATGTAACAAGACCAGAGGGGGACCTAGGAAAGTACAAGTCCATTCCTCATCATCACAGAGGTGAAGTCCAGTTTTTAGGACGGTAAGAAAAAAAAGGTGATGCGTTCAAACACTAAAATGCAAAGAATACATAAGACTTTACCTTGAGCATATTCTCTTTCAAACACACATGCACACACACACAATGAAGTAGGACTGTTAGAAAAATTCTGTAAGTCTCTTGTAAGATGCTATCTTGATTTTTTTTTTTTTTTTCCTTTTGGTACACTCCATTTTTCAAGGGAGATAAAAAGTAGACTTCAAGGTTATATTTAAAATTGGTAAAGTCAGATGAGAGATGTACTTTAGGAACGCCTGTTGATTTCTGTGGTTTTACAGTAACAGTCTCCTGTTTCGTTTGGGTTTTGTTTTTTATCCTCCTCTGTTTCACCACTTCACTGTGGATGTGTGATACTTGCATTTCAGGGGATACTGACTATATGTGTGAAATAATAAAGCTGATTTTACAAAATACAATGAAACATAGAAAATACACTGAAGTTCACAGTTGGGATTATGTTGTCCAGTGTGCGTAAATTTGAGTTTACCAGTACTTAAATGTCATCCCTCCTTTTGTTGCCAAGTTACTCAGTTTTGTAAGATCTCTTTGTTATTCCTCACAGTCTGTGTTGGACCTTGTGTAGTTTTATATCATCTGTAAAGTTTGTCAGCTCACTGTTTACCTTTTTTTTCCAGATTATTTATGAATATACTAAACAATACTGGTTTTGTACAGACCCTGGGGGACAGCACTATTTACCTCTCTACATTCTGAAAACTGTTTATTCCTACCCTTTGTTTCCTATCTTTTAACTGGGTACTGATCCATGAGACAATCTTCGCTCTTTTCCCATATCCTCTTACTTTGCTTAAGAGCCTCTGGTGAGACTTGTCAAAGACTTTCTGAAAATTTAAGTATACTGTAGCCATTGGATCACCTTTGTCCACATGCTTGTTGAGTCTCCTCAAAGAATTCTAGTAGATTGGTGAGGCATGATTTCCCTTTATGAAAATCACATTGGTTTTTTTTTTTTCTCCTAACAAATCCTGTCCATCTGTGTTTGATAATTCTGATCTTTACTACAGTTTCAACCAGTTTGCTGAGTACTAAAGTTCGGCTTATTGGCCTATAATTGCCCAGATCACCACTGGTACAGAAGCTGATTTAATGAGCCCACATTTAATAGTTCTGCAGTTTGAGTTCCTTCAGAATTCTTGGGAGAATACTGTCCCAGTCTTTTGACTTAGTACTGTTTTTGATTTATTGATTTGTTCCAAAACCATCTCTAATGCCTCCTCAATCTGGAACAGATCCTCAGATTTGTCACCTAAGAAGAATGGCTTAGTTTTGGGCATCTTCCTCATCCTCAGCTGTGAAGACCAAATGCGAAGAATTCATAGTAGCTTTCTCTTCCTTGAATGCTCCTTTAGCATCTTAGTTGTCTAGTGGCCCCACTGGTTCTTTAGCAGGTTTCCTGCCTCTGATATACTTTTAAAAGGAAAAAAGTGTGCTCATACTGTTTGAGCCTTTGACTAGCTATTCTTCAATTCTTTTCTGGCATTTTTACATTTCACTTGCTAGAGTTTATGCTCCTAACTATTTTTCTCAATAGGATTTTACTTGCATTTTTTTTAAAGCATGTCTGTTTGCCGCTGCCTGCTTCTTTTACTTTGTTGTTTAGCAGGATGGCACTCTTTTGGGCCTCTCTTGTTTTTTGGTATACATTTTTAATTTGTGGTATATATTTAAACTGAACCTCTAGTTTGGTGTTTTTTTTCCATGAAGTTTCCAGAGAATTTAACTTTCAGCACTGTATCTTTTGATTTCTGTTTAACTAACTTCCTCATTTTTGTATAGTTACCCTGTCTGAATTTAAATGCTAGTGGGGTGAGCTGCTTTGGATTCGTCCTCCTTCCCCACCCCATGTGATATTAAATTTTATTATCTTATGATTGCTGTTACTGCTTGTTGTACTGACACAATGTTATGAGAGAGACTAACCCACATAACGAAAGTTGTCATGGGTCAGTTACTTGACACTTGCTATTGCTACTCCTTTGAATTTCTATGGCTGGCTGTGTGCCAGTTGGAGCATCAGCATTTAAAAGACTCCCCTGGCACTACTGGCTTGTCAGTACTGCACAGTGAGACAACACTGGCAGGGGAGTTGAGGCAGAAGGACAGAGGGATTACAACGAGAGTGTCTACATTGCAATTAAGTTCTATAATAAATGAATAACATAATATATAAATAATGAATAAAAATCTATGGTCGGCTTGTGCCAGCTGACTCAGGCTTGTGGGGGCTCAGGCTGCAAGGTTAGTTGCAGTGTAGACATGTATGCTTGGGCTGATGCCCAGGTTCTAGGACTCTGTGAGGTGGGAGGGTCCCAGAGCTCAGGCTTCAGCCCAAGCCACAATATTTACACTGTTATTAATCAGACCCACAGCCCAAGCCCTGAGAAGCCCAAGCCAGGTGTCATGAGCCAGTCACAGGTTTTTAATTGCAGTGTAGATGTACCCTTGGAGAACAGAGACTAAGGCCTTGACTACATTGCAAAAATAGGTTGACTTATAGCCATTGCCTTAATTACAGCGGTGACTGATGTTCACATTATCCATCTTGAGCTGATGGTGTGCATCCTCATCAGGAGCGCATCCACCACCCTAAGAGGAACAGTGTGGGGAGCTGAGAGCTTTTTTGAGAGGCCCTGGGCTCCAAGCAGGCAGCTTTTCACCACTCCCTGCTAGGGGAAGCCCACTGGGGCTCCAGAGGAGTGGGGACCAGTTAGACTCAAGCTGCCCATCTTTGTCAGTTTCACAATTCCATGACGTTGACAAGAACAGCAGCCCATGTAAGGAATGCACTGTCTACATTGACACTCTGCTGCACTAACTACACCCATGTAAGTCTTAACCCTCTCATTGAGGAGGTTTTATGATGTTGGCTTAGCTGGTAACTTATCAGTGCGAGGAGCACGTCAGTATATACGCTACTACTGTGTTGTCGTCAAAAGCTGACTTTTGTCAACAAAACTTTGTAGTGTTGACCAACCCTAAAACTTGAGGGGGTGGGTTTCCCCTTCATTTTCATCTTTTAAACACGACTCTCTTCTCCTACACGCTTCTCTCTTGGCCTATTCATATCCCTGCTTTCATCTGCTGTCTTGCTCTGGTGATGCAGAGTAGCTGTAAACCTAACTTAAGTGGTCGCTATGTTCTGGCTCTACGCTGATACAAAGCAGGCAGAGTGAATCATACTAGTGAATCTGGCCTAAAAGTTAAACTTTAAAAAGTAGTCTAAGGCTGCTGTTGCATATGTTTTGAGCATCGTAACATTGTTTTTGAGTTTCTTGTTAGTGCTCTGGGTGATGCTTTTAATTGAGAGAAAAAAAGGAAATTCCAAAACAGGCTGAATTGAAGACGACTTAAAAGTTCAGAGTGCACATCAGTGATTTATGATTATGAAACATTAGAGATGTTGTTTGCAAATAGTTGTTTTTGTGATAGTTACATAAGAAATTCAGAGTTAAGATTAAATTTAATTTGTTTTAATCATTAAAATTATGGTAATACACAGTTAAAGCACTTAAACAACGTCAGCTTTCTTTCATTGCTGTGGTTAAGATAAATATGAAGAAATCCAATGGTTCTAAAAACTAGTTTAAACTGACTTTGGACCAAACATGCTAATATGCAATAATCACAATTACATGGTGGTTTTCTAGTAAATCTCGGTGTAGTTTGTCTAAGCATATGAAAAGTACTTAAATGTCCATCTGAGTTGTAAAACTGCAGCAATCCGTACCTTTAAAGCTGAAGTTTGCAATTAGTATATACATATTGCTCCCAGGCTGAGTTTTTATAAAATGTTGTTTAAACCCAGAAAGTAGGAGTGTTAAATTATGATGACTTTCTTTAATTGACACAATTGATACCAATTTTCTTTACCAACTTTTCCCGATATTCCTCCTTCCCTCTACTTTGCAGGTATAAACTTCTGAGGTATTCCAGAGAGCGTCAGTACATTGATGGGTTGAACAACTTAATATACACTCCTAAAATTCTCATCAATAGATTGTATAAAAATATAACTGTCAACCTCATACCAGCATTAGCTCCTGTTAAAGACTATTGATGGAAGCGAAGTGGCAAGCTACACTTCTGGAGTACAAACTTGTAACACTGGAAATAACAAATTAAATATACTGTATTAAAAGACCTTATGTTAGGTCTTTTTGTTTGAAGGATGTTTGGGAAGAGAAGAGAGATGATTGCATGTGTGATCATGCATTCTATTCTGAAAAGAAATGCCAGCAGCTACTACTCAATGTTTACAGCATGGGACTACTAAACGTTCAAGCCTTGTTTCACCATATTCTATCTTAAGCCACTCAACTATATATACTGCAGAAAACAGATCTGTAGTTTGTTTGGAAGCCAAGAGAGAGGCCTTTTCTCCCAGGAAATTTTTATAGTTAAAAACTGTAACTTAATTTAAATCAATGCTTTTTGTTTCCCTTTAAAAATGTGTTTTGTAAATATGTGATGTAAATTAATGTGCTCAAATAGCTTTTTAAATATGGTAAATTATGCTTCTGTATGTATTTAAGTGTATAGTTTTTATTGTGTTTAGTAGCATGATAGAACAAATGTAAATATGTGTTTAAACAAAAAGGTTATACCTTGTATGAAGTGATGGAACTATCAATAATTGATGGCCAGCGATGACTGTAAACTGTTATACAAGTTTTGAGCTTTAGGCCACCTGCGTATTTGTATAGAAGAGTTTTAATTTCACATATAAACTTGCTAGGAAGAAAATTCTTAATTTTACTTACTATTGGCAAAATCCTATAATTCCCTACTGGCCATCTAAATCATAGTTTATGCATATTGCATGTATATTTTGGAAGACTCTTAAGGTTGTTGCATATCATGATATACAGGAACTCTTATTTTCATTCTCTCTGTATGTACCACTAGTATCAAGGTCAGGGATTCCATGCCTAAAACAATGTGTTCATCAAGTCTGTAATGCAGCTTGGTAGTATCTTTCTTTTTTTTTTTTTTTTTTTTTGTTTTGTTCCTAGTAAACAGCACTTTTATAACTCCAGAAATCAGAAGAGCCAAAATGTATCTTCATTGGAAGACTAATATTTAAATTTTAAGAATTAATAGCAAAATATATTTCTAACCTTTGTAGGGTGGGATTTTTAAAAGCACAAAAGTGTTGGCCTAGCTGCTGCATAGATTATGATAGGAGCAATGGACCCAGAGTTGAGCTAGTGCTGAGTGCTTTTGAAAATCTCTCCCATTAATATATTATCAGCATAGATATTAAGGGCCTGATCCTGTACTTTCTGTAATGTGCTGAGCACCCTCAAATTCATGACCTGCCGTGAGATTGAGAGTACTCAGGGCTGACCAGGATGAGTCCCACATAATTCTCTATTTTTGTGGTATTAAACACATGAATATTTAGCCTTTGTTTTTATTCATCCTGAATCTTAATTGTGCTTTGACTTTGCCTATGTTGTTATGCTGTCTAATAGCATCCTGTTCATAAACACTATCTTTGCCTAGTATTTTTATACATCCATGGTCAATACAGTGTAAGGAGATAGACTGAACCACTGTTTTCTCTGTTAATGCAACACAAATCAATTAAATGTTGACTAAGATGATCTACTAGATCAGTTGGTTGGCTGTTACAATCATTCAGTGATTTAGGAACCAAAGACTTTCTTCTGCTCCCTGAAGAATAAAAATGGCATATTGATAAATTGTCTACTGTATAGTGTTCCTGCAAGAATGCTAACAAGAAAAACTAATTTAAACTTGTTTGCCTTCTATATTTCCCACAACAGATGGTGCAGGTGTTTGTTTATTTACCATCACCGCCTTTTCTTTTGTGGCAATCTCTGCAGCAAGTTTTGCTTCTGGCCATTTCTTAATGAAAGTTGTGAATACACTTGTAGACATTCCAATAATTTGTAGATTTTTGGTAATTAGTGGTTTGAGTGACATAGTTGAAAGCAGGCTATTGGGAAGGTTGTGTTGGAATGATCTTTACATCTACTAGTCTATATGATATGCTATAGAAATTATTTAGTGTACAAAAAAATTATGTAAACTGAACAAACCTTTAAAATAAGCATGCTTGCATTCTTGTATTACTACTTCATATATTTCTATAATTGAGCATACTGAATATTTTGAGAGGCAGATGGGTAGATGTGAACTCAATAACTAGTATATTAAATAAGCAACTATAGTCTCAAAGTAAATTTGCTCTTATATCCAGATGCTGCATTCGTTGAACACATTTCCTTCAGGATTGTTAAAAGGAATAGCTTTTAAATGTCTGGCTTTATTTTGAAGTGTTTTCTAGCTTTCTGTACCATCAATTTTAACACCTTTGATTATGGTGCATATTTTGGTAGTGGAGGTTTGTGTCTAGTTTTCCCAGAATGCTTTTATCGACATGCCTATTTCTCAGTTATGCATGTGGAAGACATCCTGTGAAATAAATTTTTGAGCTGAGCTTTTTGAAAATATTTCCCTGTGCACTTAAAAAAGAGTATGCTTCAGCCGAAGTTATGGAACTTTGCAAATTAAGTGTTGACTACCATGAACTGTCTTAAAGAAAGAAAATGTGCTTTAAACACAGTCGCAATAGTGTATAAATTGGTTCACAAGGCATAATTAATTTTTTTTAAATTAAAAAAGATACCAACTTCTTATGCCCCTAATTGACATACCTTCCATTATGAAAGATGTTGACCAATCAGTTTTTCCAGATAGGTCCCTTTTGGTGTCAGGAAGTGTTAAAGGGTGGCATCTTACTATTGATATTGCACCAAAATAATGTGTACACTTTGTCTGAACCCAGTACTGTTCTGTAGCAGACTTCCACATATACAGTGCCTTCAAACAAAAGAAATGAAGTGCAGCGCTGAGAGCCATGCACATTCCTTTTGATAACATCTTCTTAATTCTAGTGAAGCATAGAAAAGAATACTGTTCAGGCATTTTGGTTCCTGAAAGATAGTAAATTTGCCTGTTCCTCAACAGAGGACACAACCTAGAGATTTTTTGGGGGGGTGGGGTGGGGGGAGATTCTGAAGGGATTTCACAAATTAAGAAGTAGAAATAGCTATGAAAATATAAACAGTGTCTCAAGTCCAGTCAGTATGCCAATGGATATTTTTCATCTAAATTTCCTTTGTATTTGCCATATTTTAAATTACAGTGGAAAAAATATAAAATGTAATATTCTCCTTGAAACCAAGGATATAAAGACAAATGAATGCAAAATGTTTATTCTTAGATCTTTCAGGTCAATTTTGGTATTCTTTTGTTCAACATAATATACTAGTCTTGTAGTGGATTACAGACAAGCCAGTTATAAATTTAAAAGGACATATTGCATATCAGCAAAAGGAAGTGTACTTAAGATTATTTTAGTTGCAGAGGTATCTGAGGCAGGCTTATTAAAAACTGCACTGAAACAATTGCTGGGAATTTCCTGTGTGATCATATTTTTCTTTTTCTTTTGTTGTTCATGAAACTGTTTGTACTTTTTTATCATTGTCTTTTTTGAAATACAGTGTTCTAAAGGCTGTGTGGTGGTGGTTTTTTTCCTCCTGCCTTCTGGGTACTATTCTCTGGATAGTCTTTTTCAGTGTATTGTCTCTAAAGAGAATAAACAGACATTAGTTACAGTCTCTGAGATCACTGTGGGAATGATGCAGTACATCTTGATGGGATGGGAGCTTTATTTGATAACTGATCCTGTAGCAGCCTTTTACAGATAAAATTGAAAAATGTTTCAGGAGTATCTTAAGATTTTATAAAATAATTTAACTTCTTAAAATTGTAGCAGCACAGGGTAAGAATTATTTGTGGCAGAATCCCTTCTTTAAATTCTTCCCAGCATAATGATCTGAGCCTGATTTCTAGTGTTTAGGGGCTATTGTAATACAATTTATTGTTAAAACTGTTATCACAAAACCCAGAAAATGTTGTACCTTGGCTGATTAATGGATTTGAGCCCTTGCTCAAATGTTTAGAGTGAATTACAGCAATTTTAATAATACTTAGGTCTGTACTACTTTTAATCATTTTTGTGGATCTGAAAGCTTGGGGGGGGGGGAATGTTTTGTTGTCCGTAGATTGATTGGATTCTAACAAGTTTCATCTCCTTACCATCAGAGAGCACAGCTGTCCTAGAACTATTTTAAATAGCTGTAAGTAGCAGGAAAACACCCCATGCCAGGAGAGTTCACCCAAGGTTCTCTTGGAATTATTAAACCTAGTAGACAATCATAGAAGATTAGGATTAGGAGGGCCCTTAAGAGGTCATCTAGTCCAACCCCCTGCTCAGTGCAGGACTGGTTCAGCTAAATCATCCCATTCAGGGCTTTGTCAGCCTGCATCTTAAAAACCTCTAAGAATGGAGTTTCCACCATCTTCCTAGGTAACTCATTCCAGTGCATCACTATCCTCCTAGTAAAAAAGTTTTACCTCGTATATAATCTAGACCACCCCCACTACAATTTAAGATCATTGCTCCTAGTTCTGACACTTACTACCCCTGTGAATAGCCTAGGTCACTTCTCCCTGGAGAACCCCCTTTCAGGCAGTTGAAGACTGCCATCAGAAACCTCTCATTCTTCCTTTTTGCAAACTAAACAAGCTTAGTTGTGTTCTAGCCTCCTAATATTTTTGTTGTTCTCTGGATTCTCTCCAAATTGTCCAAATCCTTTTTGTAGTGAGGAGCCCAAAATGGGACACACTACTCCAAATGTGGCCACACCAGTGCCAAATAAAAAGAGGGGAGTATTCACTTTCCTTGATCTGTTGGCAATGCTCCTACTAATGCAGCCCAGTGTGCCATTAGTCTTCCTGGCAATAAGGGCACACACCACTCATTTCCAGCTTCTTGTCCAGTGTAACCCCCTGATCCTTTTCTGCAGAACTGCTACCCAGCCAGGCAGCCCCAGTCTGTAGCAATGCTAAGTGCAGAAGTTTGCATTTGTCTTTGTTGAATCTCATCAGATTTCTTTTGGCCCAATCTCCAATTTGTCTAGGTCACTCTGTATCCTGTGCCTGCTTCCAGTGTATCTGCCACTCCTCCCAGTTTAGCATCATCTGCAAACTTGCTGTGCATGCAATCCACCCCATCCTCCAGATCATTAAGGAAGGTGTTGAACACAATCAGTCCATCACCAACCCCTAGGGAACTCTGCTTGTTATGAGCTGCCAAGTAGATATCAAGTCATTGATCACTATACCCTGAGATTAATGATCTCACCAGCTCTCTTTCCATCTTAAAGTCTATTCGTCAAACCCATGCCTCTTTAACTTGCTCATAAAAATACGTGTGGTAGGACTATCAAAAGATTTGCTAAAGTCAAGATAGATCATGCCTACTGCTTTCCCCATGTCTTCAGAGCAGAGCTTCTCATCACAGAAGGCAATCTGGTTGGCAAGATGTGACTTGCTCTCGGTGAAGCCATGCTGACTTTCTGATCACCTTTCTTTTTCCGAGTGCCTCAAAATGAATTCCTTCAGGACTTGCTCCATGATTTTTCTGGAGACAGAGGTCTTCATGTGTCAGTTACTCCCCTTTCTCCTCTGTCCTTCATTTAATTATTGATATTAGCTAGAGCCTCCATCACAACTCTGGCCTAGTATATACATATTGTACAAACATTGGTAGCTATATCTGTTAGAATTTGGGTTCTAAAAGACAAGTGCCATACAAAAGGAGTGGGGGAGAAGATATTTTTAAATGTATGCTGGTTTTCTTATTTACGTTCTGCATTTGCTGTTTAAACAAACAAACATCACCTATCCCTGAATGCCACACAAACTTGCCATCGTTTGTAGGCTGCATTTTGCAGGCACGGCTGCAGAATTGGAGCATCAATGAAATCATGGGGACTCTTTGTAGGGACTCCACATCTTTGCATCTTTTGGTAGGTCGGCCTCAGCAAACAATGTACTTATGAAGATAATTCAGTAAATGTCGTGTGCCATAATTTTATTTTGGAGACTTTTATGTTACAGATCAATTTTGCTTATAATTCTTTGTAATAAGGACTATAGTTTGTGGGCCTTATGGAAGGTTTGCTTTTGGTATCTCAGGAGTGGAATTTCAATATAGAATGCCCACTATCTTAAGGTTATAAAATACTAAACAAAGAAAAACACTCCAAAGAGTAATAGTAAACCTTTTTAGAGAAGAAATATTTATTTACTAAGCACAATCTAAGAAAGAGAACTCTGTTGTGTAGCTGTTGGCTTGTAAGTTAACATTTTTTTATCTTCAACCAATATTGCAGCCAGAAAGTAGAATAATTCATTATAAGAAATCAATGCATAAGTCTACATTCATGAATTTAAGACAGTTTGCAGGGTTAATGTGTGGTTCCTAATTCCTTGGTTCACTAACTATACCTGTAACTGAGTAAGAAAAGGGACTGAGGAGAACATCAATAGTATAATGACGATGACCAGAATCATTAGCAGTGAATGCCACCTGGAGAGGAGAAAGAAAAACATTTGTGAGCTTGAAACATAGTTGTGCATTTTTAAAATCAGCAGAAACCATTGTGATCATCTTATTTGACCTCCTGTATATCACCAGCCATAAAATTTGCCCATCTAAATTCCTCCTTGAACTACAGCATATCCTTTAGAAAAAATCCAGTCTTAATTTAAATCTTTCCGTGGATGGAGAATCCACCACAACCTTTGGTAACAAACCAGTAGAACAACTTGTTTTCCTTATTGTCTAAATTTGTCTAGCTTCAGCTTTGTCAGTGGATCTTGTTATAACTATTTGTGAAAACTGAAGAGTCCTCTATTAGCTTGCTTTTCCCCTTATAGGTTGCAGAAAACAAAGGACTGACCACTGTGGTCAAGTGTGGGCCCAACACCACCTGTAGCGTCTGCTAACAAGTCTGCAGCTCAAGGATTGGACTCCTCAGTCACCAAAGGACCCATAGAAAACAAATCCTTCGTGAGAGATCATCCCCAGCTTTCGAGGGGTCACTGATGGCACTTGACTGGGCTAGCTTGTTTTGCAGTCCTTTAATCGTAGCTTTTTCTCTAAACCCTCCCAAACTTGCTGATATCCTTGCAGAAGTCTGGATGCCAGCACTGGGCATGGTACCTCAGTAGTACTGCACCTGTGCCAAATATAGAAGTAATATACCTACTTTGCTTGCCTATATATCTAAGGATCTCATTAGCCCTTTTGGCCATAGTGCTGCACTGGGAGCTTATGTTCAACTGATTCTCCATCATGAATCTCTAGCCCTTTTTAGAATCACCACTTCCCAGGCTAGAGTGCACCAACCTGTAATTACAGCCAGCAATCTTTATTCATTGATGTGTTTATTGAATCAGGTGGTATTTAAACACACAGTGTGCTTGCATCCAACTTAAGTGCTCCAGATCACTCTGTTATTACTTACCAGTCACTAGATGACAAACCGCACCTTGAAGCTATTGTATAGCTTTAACTTAAGCTTAAACTTTAGAAGCATGTACTTTCTTGTTTAATCTTTTGATGATGATTTTCTGTCCTTGTTTTTACATTTTGTTAATTATATAAAGCTTGTAAAGTATGTTCAAGATACTATAAATTAACATTATAATATGGACACAGTGTCCATTTTTTTGGTTGACGTGCTTTTTTAAAAGTACTTTTTTCATTCTGAGGTGTTGCTCACCGTTTGTGAACCCTACTAGGAAGAAATGTTTGTGCTGTCTTTATTTGCAGCAGACTCTAAGGCATTGGTTCTTAAACTGGGGTTCATGGTCCCCTATGGTTATGTAGGGGGTGGGAATTGTGAGCCCTAGCCAGACATGTGGCTTTGAGCTTGGAGCACCAGCTGTGGAGCTGTGAGCCCCAGCCCTGGCCAGGCACAGGGCTGTGAGTCTCTCTGCATCCTCCAGCACATGAAAGGAGGGAAGAGGGCAAGTGGTGACACATGGCTACTGCTCACTCTTTCCTCTGATTCTGCATCCCTGGGGGTGAGTGGGTGGGAAAACAATAGCTGGGCTCCCTGCATCCAGGTCACTTTCCCCACCTGGGCTGTGTTGTGAGGTGAGCATCAGGACCAGCTGCTGTCTGCTCTCCTGTCATGCAGGTGGGGAAAGTGAGCTGGGGGCAGGGAGTCTGACATTGCTTCTTGTGTTCTCCCACACGTGTCCACAAACTCCTAGAAAGTGCATGGAGGAGCAGTGTTGTTGGTGGGGGGGTGAGCAGCAATACCAGCTGCATTGTGCATGCAGGTCAGTTTCCCCAGGTGGGCACATGAGGAGGGGTGCAAGGATTAGAGGAGGAGTACAGCAGTTAGCGCCAAAGAGAAAAGCGGGAGGCCAAGTGTGAAGAGGTAGTAGGAGCCCATGGAGGCAATGGTGAAGGGGGCACCTTGGTTGTTGGGGCCATGAGCAGCAGCCCTGGGGCTTGGGTGGTCACACTCACACTTGCTGTGTGAAAGAGGTCACCATTACAAAAAGTTTGAGAACCCACGCTCTAAGGGAATGTAACACTGCAAGCTGGGCCATCTGTTGCTGGGGCTAACAATGTAACTGAAACAGGATGATCACAGAACTATGTAGTATGAGCTCGGTGCTCAGTGAGACAGGTGAAAGGGGGGTGTTGGTACTTGTCTCTAAACAGGAGGGTGAGGAATCTTGGGGAAGGCTTAGTTAGATAAGCCAGGCTAGTGAGTAAAGTTTTGTGGAAAGGCAAAAACCCTGGCAGGGGGGAAAACTGGAAAAAGAGGTGGCCTGGAGCAGTGCAATGGCGGTATAGGAGTGTGGCTTGAGTTGTCACTTGTGCTTATTAGGCCCTTCTCCCTCCCCTGGCAATGGAGTTAGTGGAGAAAGTGGAAGCAAAACTGTTTGCCTTAAGGCAGGGGTCTCAAACATACAGCCTGTAGGCCGCATGCAGCCCCTAAAGCTATTTCCTGCGGCTTGCAATGACACTATTGTTACCAATACCTGCAATATCATTGTATGAAAAGGTTTCAGTGGTGCAGCCCTCAGGCTAACATACTAGTCCTCATGCTGCCCTCATGGTGATTTGAGTTTGAGACCTCTGCCTTAAGGTGCTGCTTAGCTCAGAGTATGGGCAAAGGCATTAGTACTAACACTGCTCTAAGGCTATGTCCACACATACACCATTATTTCAAAATAACCCATTACGAAATGAGTTATTTCGAAATAAAGTTCTTATTTCAAAATAAGTTAATTCGAATTAACAGTTTGTTAATTCGAATTAAGGGAAAGCCTGCTTTCGAAATAGCCCTTGTTTTGAAATGGTTATTTCGAGACAAGGCTGTTCGGACATTTGTTTCGAAAGAGTTGTTTCGAAACAATGGTGTTGTTTCGAAACAACCGTCTCGATACAACGGCTATTTCAATTAGATGTGAGGTTTAACAGTTTCGAAATAACAGCCGTTATTTCAAAACAACAGGTCCCGTTGTTTCAAAATAACGGTGCGGTGTGTGGACATGCTGCTTCTTATTTCGAAACAGCCTCTGTTGTTTCGAAATAAGAAGCCTGTGTGGACATGCCCTAAGTCTTTGCACCCTAGTGTCAATAAGGTAAAAGAGCTATTGAATCCACTGAGGGCTGTTGAAGATTATAAAGCCTGGAGAGGGCTGGGAAACTGCCTTGCTTTTATTTATTTTATTTTATTTTGACTATTGTGTGTTACTTGAAAATAAGAGAATTTTTCCTGACATTTGGCAGGATAGCTAAACCTCATCCACCAGGGAAAACTGCAGATCACTAGCTGAGGAGGGGAAACTGAGGCATTAGTGCCAGAAAGATAAGCCAATTACAGGGTCATAGGTAACAGTTCATCCACCCATTTTAAACCAGACAGAAGTCTTGTAATCTCCCTTGTGTATGAGGACCAAAGACTCAACTCTCTCTTATTTCAGATAACCACTGTTGCAGACAGCCCAGTGTACCGTTCAGTCTGTATGTGCAACTCTGAAGAAGCAATGTTCTCTCCATTCATTATTCCATGATGAAACAGAAAACTCAAACTAACCCCACCATTCTCCCCATACAAATGTAAAACTTTGTACTTTTTCTGCTAATATTCATTCTCTTATGAATCACAAACCCAACTTAATCCAGTCTGCTCTGTATAAATTGCATACCTCAAAGTATTCTGTTAAGCACACCAAGCTAACGTTTTATTTAGCTGGTACATATACATTAAGAGATTGTATGAACTGCTGCAGGTGGGATTTTCAAATGTGCCCAAGTGACATGGCATAAGTCCCATTAATGCTTTGCACCCCCGGAGGATATTCAAGTAGTTGCCTACTTTCTCTTAACTGATCATTTCTGTGCTGTACTTTAAATGCTTAGCTACATTGGACATAATCATATCTTCATCTCAGGATTTAATTGTGTAAATATTAGAGTGGCCAATGAAGACTTTAGATCCTCCATATTCAATCACAATCATCATCACCTCTTCTGCAAAAATAGACTTCACTTGTCAGGGTTCCTGGCGTTTGAAACTCATGTTGCCTTGTCTAACTCATGATTCCTGTGAAGTTCCCAGCTCCCTTCGTCTCTACAGCATTGACTGTTCTGTGTATTCCTAACATAAATGTATCTTGAACTGCAGAGTCAAGCTTAAAAAAAAATGTAGAAAATTTCTATTCTTTCAGTGATTGTTTCTGTCCATTCCACATTGGGTGTGTGCATGCCACATGTAACCATTGCCAGAAAGCTTTTCCCCCAGAGTACCCATAAGGTTGGCTGTGGCGTTCCCTAGAGTGGTGCCAGCCCAGCACTCAGTATAAGGATCAGCCAACCCTCCTCTCCCCAGTTCCTTGTTATTGCCCTGATGGTCACTGGAAGTTCTGCTCACTCTTGCTGGCAACTTTCCACCATGTTTTAGTGTTAATTTTAGTACCTGTTAAGTGTTTTAATGGTTAGTTCTTAGGGTAGTAAGTACCTCATTTGTAAGTTTATTAGCCAGTTAGATAGCCTCTTTGTTAAGAAGTAGATTGACTGCCCCGGACTCAGGTCTGGGGCATGCCTGGTTTCAAAGCATGCAAGATCTATAGCAGGTGTGGCAAAACTGCGGCTCACAAGCTACATGCAGCTCTTGAAAAGAAAACTGCGGCTCGGGCGGCATTCCCTCCTGCGGGCCCCAGAAGAGCTGGAATTCAGGGAGCTCTGTACCCCTTTCTGGCTTCTGAAGCTGCTGGCAGGGAGCTGGCAGCCACTTGCCTTCCTCCACGGGTCCTGCCGCCCACAGCACGGCACTGCCCCCCCAGCAGCCTCTTCGTGGAGCCTGCTGTGTGTGAGACTGGTGCTGCAGGCACAGCCCTGCAAGGCCATCCCTTGAGGGGGAGGGCCTAGGTGGGGCCTCCACATGCCCCCCCCCCATGCTGGAGGGGAGCATGGCAGGCCGGCCTGCTCCGTCTCCCAGGGACCCAGGTTGCAGGGCCATAACTACAAGGCCCCAGGTGAAAGATTTCACTGACTGCCAGACAACCCTGCCTGGACCCAAAGAGGAATGTGCCTTGGGGAAGGCACAGTCCTACCAGAGTCAGACTGCAAGTGGAAAAGGTCCTTTCCTGCCCAGTCCCCAGCATGCAAGGTCTGGTGAGGTGCATGTTGGGGGTGGGCGAGAAGAAGTCTGGCCCCTGGCCATGCAGCCAGCACAGCTGCTCCAGCCTCTGTTGGTCCCATGGTAGGTAGAAAAAGGCAGCGGTGTGCTGTGGGCTAGGCACCAGCAGTACTGGGCTGGTTGTGGTGGGGAGGCACCTTCCCAGCCCCAGGTAGCAGGCTGGTCAGCAGAGGAGAGAGCCAGGGAGGCATCCCCCCCTCAACCCTCAGCCTGTGTTGCTGGCTGCCAGACTTTGCTGGCAGCGGGGGGAGGGAGGGAGCCAGGGAGGCAACCCACCCACACTCCAACCTGGCTTGCTGGCTGGGCTGGCCAGGTTTGCTGGTCAGCGGGGAAGGCACCCCACCATCCCTGGCTGGATGGCTGGCCAGGCTTCTGCTGGTGGTGGTGGGGCATCTCCCCAGTCAGGCTGGCTGGTCAGTGGGTGAGGGAGATATTCCTTCCTCTCCTCCCCCACTCCTGTGTTGCTGGTTGGCCAGGCTTTGCCAGCCCAGCTGGGCTGGCTGGTCAGCAGGCGAGAGAGGTATACCCCTCCTCTATGTTGCCAGCTCTCGTACACTTAATAATCAACTTGTGTGGCTCTTGAGTTCCCTAAATTTGGCCATCCCTGATCTATAGGAAGCCTGTGTCATTAGACAACTCACACCAATCATGTCTTAGGTGCTTGGGTGAGTAGCACTTGAGTGAAAGGTGCAAAATTTGTCAGAGCTTTTGACCCGGGACTTAAAAGGACAGAGCATAGACTGAAGCTTCTCTTAATGGTGGAGGCCTTTCACAGCCTCACACCATCAGTTTGAAGCAAGCTGGCCTCAGTGAGAGACCAATGAACTCCAATAGGCTTAGCTGGCAGAGTGGTGTCCACCCAGACAGACAACCCATTTGCAATATTCTGTATAAACAGACGTCGTGATGCTTGCTTCTCTCTCCTGTGCCAAGAAGCCCTCGAGTCTGTAAAACTTCTGTATCTACCACTCGATTCATCTTGTGGCATCCTACTTACTGGATCTCTAGAACTCCTTGGATGACAAACAAAGGAGGTGATTCATGACATGTGAAAGGTTCATCCAATCAGATATCCTGACAAATGCCTTCCAACAGTGGGGCTTTGCCTTGAAAGTCAACAAGAAATGCAAGCTGTCCTACTCATTCTGAAAACACAGCACAGGGTCGCTGGCAGATGCCTGCGTGATTTGATGGATGCCCTGGAAGTAAAATGTTTTTCCTGACCCCATTAATCCACAGGGTGCTGATAAACATTTAAACAAGACAAGACCATGGTCATACTGATAGCCCCAGCATGGCCACGGCAACATTGATATACAACCCTGCTGGACCTCTCCACTGAGGATTCTCTAGAGGTTCTGCTCACCCCAGCTCTGCTCTCCCAGGACCAGGGCTGCCTGAAGTACCCGAACCTCAAGGCACTGAATCTCAAGATGTGGAACTTCCATGGTTAATGTCAGGGGAGCTGAAGTACAAAGAAGAGGTGCAGATGGTGCTCCTTTATAGTAGCAAACAAGCCATGAGGTTCGCATACAAAGTCAAATGATGCACTTTGCAGTTTGAGCAGGTGAGAAAGGTCTCAGGCCTCAGTCTGTCTTGATCCCAGGGCTCCTAGACTATTTATGGCTTCTGAACTATCAAAGACTTTCAAATTCATTGATTAAGGTCCACCTGGCAGCCAGTTCTGCTTTCCATTTGGGTGAGGCCTGAGGCTCTTTATTCTCTAACCTGATGATTAAGTGCTTTCTGAAGGGATTAAATAGTTTCCAACCATATGCCTCCCCAGTGGCTCAGTGGGACTTGAATCTGGTCTTTTTGAAATTGATTGACCCACCCTTCAAACTGCTGTCGTGCTCACTTGTGTACAGGTCCTGGAAAGTGGTGGCCATTATATTGGCTAGGAGGTTGTCAGAGACTCAGGCTTTAAGATTGGATCCTGCCTGCACTTCTTCAAAGACAACAACCAACTGAGTCCACACCTGGCATTTCTACCTAAAGTTGTATCCTAATTCTACACCAGCCAAGACATCTTCCTGCCAGCATTCCTCTCCAAGCTACATGCCAAGGATAATGCATGCAGACTCCACGCACTGGATGTTCATAGAGTGCTAGCATTTTATATTGATAGAATGAGGCTGTTTTTGTAAGATGCCGCAGCGCTTCATAGCGTTTGCTGACAGGATGAAAGGAAACCTGGTGTCCTTGCAGCGTCTTTAATCCTAGATTGTGGCATGTATTTGGCAGTGCTATGAGCTGGTGAAGGCTTGCCCTCCAGCAGTGAAAGCCCATTCGACAAGGGTGCAAATGTCATCAATAGCATTCTTGGCCCATGTGCCAATCATGGATATTTGCAAGGCAGCCACATGGTTCTCAAACTATACCTTCACAACACACTATGCAATCACACAGCAGACAAGGGATGATGCAACACTCAGAAGGGCTGTCCTGCAATCAATGAGGCTGTAAGTCTGACCCTCTAGGGGCGCCACAACTCTCCCTACTAGTACTCAGAGGGGGAAAAAACTTTCCAGTGATGCATGCATGCAGCACTTGCACATGGAATGGCCAGGAGCTACACATCTCGAAGAACACTAGTTACAGGTAAATAACTTTTTTTCTCATCTATTCTCCCTGCCATACAAAGAATTTATGATGTGTCTGCCCTGGATCAGAACTTAATGATCTATATACCTCTATACCAAAAAGTCAATTTTTAGAATTATTTTTATTAGCCCATTTTGTACATTTCAGTGATATTTACTTGTAAAGTTAAATTTTACAATCACATTCTCTCAGTGTTAGGGGAACCCTCAAAAAGTTAAATACTTGTAAAAATGTTCAAACTGTAACTTTTAAAGCATCTCCAGGTTTTGGCTCCAACAAAAGACCGCAGCTCCTTGATACTAAGGACCTGAACTAGTTAAGAGACTGTTTCTCTCCTTATATTGCACCTAGTATTAGAATGGTCTCACCGACAGCTCCAGGATTGTTCTCTATTGGCTGCTGGCAAAATGTTTTCAGTGGAGTGTCCTCCACTCTGGAACTTACCATCCCCAAACCTGTATGCAACACAGCTTGAGGCTGGTAATTTTCAGAGTACTTTCCAAGAAGGATGCCTTTCTTCAGGATTTCTTAGGGGTGTGAACTGGAAGGGGACTTAGCTTGGAATATTGTTGCTTTTATACCATCTTATAAGGTCTATAGTCATTAAATAACTTACCTGCACATAGAGCATTAGCTCAACTTTTCTTTAAAAATCTAAATAAAGAAACTCAATTGCACACAAAGTTTCTGTACTGATATTGTGTGGCAAACTGCTATTAAAAGCATCAGTTATGGGCCAAGGAAAATGAAATCTCCTCTTTTCTGGAAGACTAAAGGAAAAATAGAGCTGCTATTCTTCTCCCACAAGTACTCCCAAAGACCTAGGATGAGGTAGCTGCAAAAGTGGTGAAAGAGTTCCTAGGTAAGAAACAAATCTAGAGCCTGAGAACAAATGATGGGCTGGTGATGGGGCATTTGGTGTGTGGCAATTTCTGGGGAGGTGAGTTTGGAAATTTGAACTGCTCAGTGAACCTGAAGGTGTTAATCATGATACAGCTTTCAAAACTGGAGAACAGGACACAGTAAATGGACACAGTTATTAATTAAATCCTACACAGCTATGTTCTTTGCAATTACAGGGCCCAGGTAATCTTTTAAAAATGCACCATAGAATTATTATGAATACTCACATCAGCATGTTCATGGAATGGGTTAATGCCAAGTCCCTTCCAGTAAGTGACTGTATCAAACTCAATCTTGTATACTCCTGTTACAAATTGTTCCTCTGTTGTGAGGTCATAGATCTGCCCATGCTCATTGGTTTTTCTATGGTCAGAAGAAAATAATATACATTTATTTTTGTGTTCAGATGTCTGCATGAAAGAGGAAGTATGTAATACTGAACTGCAATGACACTGTGTAGTGAGGCTTCTAGGAAAATGCTGCCTATGATCTGAAATAATTTGTTCCTGTCTGTACCGTGGAAGCCTCACAAAGTCTGTCCTTGTATCTGGACCTTGTATCCAAGTTCCAAAGTGGTAGCTGTGTTAGTCTAGTTCAGCAAAACAAACAAGGAGTCTGGTGGCACTTTTGAAGACTAAAAAATTTATTTATTGCATTAGCGTTCGTGGGAGAAAATCCTACTTCATCAGCTGCTTGAAGATAGGGGACTAGATCTTATATGAATCACAAAGAATGGCTGGGCTTGGGGGTTAAAGTATAATTTAGGGGGCCCTGGAATGCTCCTGCATGGGTGGACCCCCCCCCCTGGACCCCACCTCCTGCCCACCACATGCCAATGCCCCACACCCTGCCCCCAATACCCACCGAGCCAGACTGCCCCCACACTTACCAGTGGCGGTGTGGCTGGGGTGGTGGTGGCAGTAGGCCCTGGGTCAGGGCGGTGGTGTGGCTGGGGAGGAGGCTGCAGGCCCCAGGTTGGGCCAGAGTGTGGAAGGAGAGGGGCTTGGGGTGGGGCTTGAGCCCCAAGCAATGCCCTTGGCCCCTGCCCCTGCCTGCTGGAACATGGCAGAACGCCGCTCTGGGGCCTGTTATTTTTAGGGGCCCAGCCTTCAGGCCCCTAAAAATAGACCATGGAACTGGAATGCTGCATTCCAGGACCTGCTGTTTTTAAACGGTGGGCCCCAGAATGCAGCATTCCACCTCCATTTTCTATTTTTAGGGGTGCCCGAATGCCGAGCCTCAAAAATAGTGGGCACCAGCATGTCATTCTGCCACATTCTGGTTTACTTTAACCCCTGGCTGGGCTTGTAAATATTTAAAACTAGTGGTTATTTCCTTTTTTATTTATTAATATTTCACATAAGTTTATTCTTATATCTTTTTCTTTGTAGATGAGTATTTTGTTCTGATTTATTTACAGGAACACTTAGGTTATAGTTTATTAGACTTACAGTGAGGTTGCCATTGGTTTGACCAAGAATGTATTTTTATAAAATCTCTTTAGTCCATTCAGATAGTTGTCCTTTGCAAGCAGATAGCTTTGTTTAAATTAGTCTATCAGGACATTAGTATTGGCTAGAAACTGCCGAGTTTTGAAGATTAGCTGATGTGGGGTTGTGGCGGCTACACTGAATTTTTTTCCTCTTTTAAGACAGTTCATCTAAATACACTCAATTTCCACTTATTCAGTCCTGTACTGGTGGTACTAGTGCTCAGACATCAGTGGATAGTATGACACCTTTATTTTATATTGACTAGTGTTTTAGTAATCCCTGTCCACTGTTCTAGATGCTGACACTCATGCCCTAAATCGCTCATTCACTGCATTTCTTCATTTCAATAAAAACAAAAAATCAGTATCTCAACTGAATGCAGTCAAGTCCCTCATTTGTTTTAGTGTAAGGCAAAGAAAATTATATAAACCATCTATGAACTTGTTAAATTACAGTTGATGTTTTCATTTTTTACTAGGAAGCTTCCAAGCCTGTACTTAGAATTTTTTCCTGGTTAATTAAAATGTTTGTCTACTTTTCTTTATCCTACACTGATCACTTTAAGCAGCTCTCCATTTACTTAACAAACTCTCTCAACTAAAACCTGATAACGCTTTTAGCTCAGAGTATAATGAAAGGCTACCATGGACTTCTGAAGCTCTTTTGTTAAATTCCACTATTATACTTAAATTGAGGGTGTAAGTAATTTCTCTCTAATGAAGTTCAGCTACTTATAGGATTCCATATTATAATCTCTGCCAAATAATCCTAAAAAGAAGACCACTGCATGTTCTTTGCATCAGGTGTCAGGGTTCTTTTAATATGCCCTTAGAACCTGACCCTCATGCAGTGGTTCCCAACCTTTTCAGTAACATGGCACACTTCTATGAGACAAACAATTCCATGGCATGCCAACTTTTTTCAACTGAATTGATTGCTTATAAACGTTACATTTACTGTGGCTAAGGTCTTACTAGAGTAGTTTGGAACATAGTGCATACATCTACAAGAAGCTAAATAAGGCTCAACTGCATTAATGGTTGAAATCTACCAGAAAAAAAAATACACCTCAGTTTCACCGTTTGGCCACCTCCATTTAGAGTGTTCATATTTTGGAATCGAAAGACCAATAACTCACTTTTAATCTGATGATTAATTTTCATGAATTGTAATTTTGGTTGGATAGACTATTGTTTAAGATATGTTGATTTTACACTGATTTTTTTTTTTTACACATTGCTATGGTTTAACATCGGTTTTCATTACCTTTGTACATAATTTCACAGTACACTTGGACAGTTCCCATGGCATACCAGCATGCTGTGGTACACTGGTTGAAAAACCACTGCCCTAGAACAGCCATGCACATCAACCCATCCATCACATTTTTAATTATGTTGTATTATATACATTACCAATATAGTCACAGAATATATTTTTGGGGAGCAAGGATACATATTTCAAGCATTAGCATATGCTTTAAGATGTTTCTTGTGTGCTGTTATTTCCGTCTTCGGGAATGAGGGCACATTTTTATGTAAATGGGAAAACACATGAAGACTTTTTCTATTTGCCCATCCTTATTTAATGTGAGGATGTACAACTCTGGGCCCTTAGGTTATGTTAGAGGCTAGCGCTTTAAAAACATATTGTGATAACAATTGGCGCATCACCACTATAAGAAATACTTTGTATAATAATGCTGGGAAACCTGCATACAGTTTTGTTTGAAGGGTCATTAGAGGTGTGAGGCTGGGACACTGTTAGTGTTGGATGCAGAATAAGCAAGGAGCCCTGTGGCACTTAAAGACTAATAAATTTATTTATCACATGAGCTTTCATGGGAGAAAAATCCCACTTCAGTATTCTTACATTCTTGTGCACCCAGGATTCTTAACTGGAGTTTTCAAGTTCTACGATTAGAAGTCTCTTCTGACTGTGCCTTATTATTATCCTGAAATTGGTGCTTATCCACTCTCTGGCATGCTATAGGGAGGTAGAATTCACTTCATACTAAGAATGGATGTGCTAAGTGTAGCTGTACAGAGAAGTGTCCGTGAAGAGGAAAAGTCAAAAGAGCAACTGATGGAAGAAAAGCTTGCTGTACCATATTTCATGCTCCTCCTTGTGTTTACAATGTTTTTAAACAATTCAGAAGCCAGTCTGCTAGCATTGCAACTCCAATTTACTTAATTGAAGAATCTTCCTCCTCCTCCACACTCCAGAGTCAATAATTGATGTAGGCATAGATGATTTTACTACTTCACGGATTGTAGCTAACAGCATTTTAAATATGTCTTTAAACTGAACATATCTAAAATTTGGGTTTTCTAATCTTTAATTTCTTTCATTGCATCCCTCATCATTTTACATTATTTTATGATACGACTTACCCTGAACTTAAGAGCCCCCAGGTCCCATCTTCAGCCTTTTTATAAAATTTAGCAGGTACACTGGAAGCTGGACTTCCTCTGACGGCATCTCGAATATTTACAATAAGAGGGTGCTTGGAATCAAACAAGCCCTGGATGTAGGGAAAAAGTGTTTTAACTCTTGTATGGCAAATTACACAGGAATGATAGAGCAGGACAAAGCATGCCCCTTAGAAATTTCATTTTTTTAACAGACAGTATCGCATTTTCATACACTGAATGCACAAATTTACTGTATAATGAAAAAATTTAGCCTGCAGTGTCACAGGGAAGGAGAGTATGTTGCGCCCACAGAGCCATGCATCCACTGCCTGCACTAGGTATCTCTTCTCTGAGACAGAGTATCTTTTAATACTCCCTCTACGGTTATGCAATTCTGCATCATATCCAATGCAGGGCTGCAGCTAACTGGGACAACCAAGACCAAGCCTAAAAAAATAAAAGTTTAATTATGGAAGCAGGGAGTGTGATGGTTTGCAATCCAGCAACCTGATAGCCTTCCTTTTAGTGGGGCTAGAGCAGTGGTTTTCAAACTTTTTTCCTTGGGACCCATGTGAAAAAAATCATTTATGCCTACAACCCAACAGTTACATCTTTGAGCAATGCATTCCAGTCTTTTGGCAGAAGCAGCAGGGGGTGCCACAGTGCTGTGCCTGAAGGTCTGCAAACCAGTATTGGGTCCCAACCCTATGTTTAAAAACCACTGGGCTAGAGGACAGCCCTGTAGACCAGTGGAGCGTTCTTGGTGGGGAAAGGTTTCATGGTATTAACACTATCCTTTTCCTCCCTTAATGCACGTCAGATTGACAAGCAGGGTACATGGGTGTGCTTTTGCTATCCAAACCCACTAGGGGCCAGACTGTGGTCAGCCCTTGAACAAAGCGTACAAGAGTGCCAAAGGGTACAAAAGACTCCCCTGCACCAGGCCTGCAACATTTACACTCTGGAAGCTAATAGCAGTGACTGCTGCCTCCTCCCCTCACCCCCCAGGAAGTCAGCCACCCCAAAGGGAATGAGGATAAATCAGGTCCTTGCCTCTTCCTTAACTCCTTAAATAAAAAAGGCAGCTAGAATGCTGTGCTAGTTGTTGGTTAGGGACACACTTTGAATGGCAATCACTCAGTATGTTTAACTGTTGTTGGTTTCAAAAATGAGGTTTCAGTTAGTGATTAAAAAAAGAAGAGGTTCTTATTTAAAAACTAATAACTTAAAATGGTGAGTCCTTTTTCCTCACCTGTAATCCCTTCTGAGGACCAAGGATAGTCTATCTCCCCTCTAGGAATTCTACTACATAGCCTGAGAAAGCTCATCTATTACACTAACAAACAAAATGAACTCTGTGGCTCTTCACTGATTTTTCTCATTTCCTCCCCATTGCCAGGGTGGAGAGCTTCCAGCCTGCTGAGGTTTCTGATGTCAGCAGCAGCAGGGCAGACTGTAGAAGGAGTCACCAACTTCTATAGCTAAAAGGATTTCTGGCCCTCCACCTTGGAAACTTTGTCATGGTATGGAGTGTAGGATAAATGGAACCTGTTTTCTCGTCACTAAAATCAGATGGGCTAGCTTCCTCAACCAGCAAAACCTACCCTGTAGAGCAGAGTGGGAGTACAAGGGCAATGCAGGTTAGGAAGATCTAAAAGCTGCATTGTGTACATCTTTCCTTATTCAGACTCGCAGGGGAGCCACAAGGAGGGAAATGGGCACCTTGCCTTGGTCCCAGGCTTCTCTCAGAGCCGTAGATGTGAAGGTCCATTCCCGCTACAGAATGGTGATGGGGAGAGCTGTAGCAATAGAGGAAGAGTGGGTAGGTAAGAGACAAAGCCCCTCTTCCTCTCATTATGCAAGCTTGCAGGGAGATGAATTCTCAGCTCACATATCCACCCAGCCAGTACTCCCCTGGAGATCTTGTTCAGCTGAAGATGGCTTTGCTGTCTTATGAGGGGAGGAATTGCTTCTCCACAGTTTCCTAAGGCTGATGCACATTTGGGAAGGGAGAGGGATATGAGTTCTTCCTGTCCACCTTAAATCCTTTTCAGTGGCTGTTGAATGTGTCTTGCTAGCAGGCTGAAAGACACTTCCCAGCTTCTCACAACATAAAGAACTTTAGTAAATGGGGAAGCACTTTTTCATACAAATAAGGAAAGAGAAAGAAGAGTACAGGGCCAATATACAATTAAGATAAATTTAATAAAATAGGCTTATTTTTCTTTTTCCAGTTTTCATCCTTCAAAAAACGAGTAGGTTGCATCAACTGCACTTGAAAGGCTCCTTTAATATCAAAACACTTACCAGGGATGCAGCTTCAGAAACAAACACCTGTCCAGCTACGAAAATAAGAAGCAAAGAACAAAAAGCCATTCTGCTTGCAGTTTGAAAGTCTCAGTATTACAACTAGAAACTGATAAGATTTGGGATTTTATACTCAAGCCCCTCATGTTAGGCAGCTTATCGAATACCCTGGGACCTCAAACTTGCTGATGCTAACTGTTGACTTAGTAAATAGTAAGAGAATAAGTAACCCACACAACCATGAACCTTGCCTGTGGAAATGAGGCTGCTGTAGTAGCCCCTGTGAGCTAATATGGCTCACTTTTTGCTCCACAGATCCACTGATTCCAATTACTTTATTGTAAGTGGCCTATTTCCTTTCCATGTTTCTGGTTCTGTTTGATGTTGAAGATAAGCTATAGGTATGAAGTCTTGACAACATGTGAGACAGTAGATTTTCTTTCTTTCTTGCACAATAATGAACTTTTCATTTGCAGTATGGATTACATTTTGGTCACGGCATGGAAAATACTCTCATCAATATAGTCAGCTACTCCTCAGCCTTAGTTTACATCTGGGGACTTTTTGGCAGCAGTCAACCATCGGTTACACAAGGAACATAAAATTCCTTCCACAACCAGCAGCAACTTTCTAAGCCACTGGTACACATCAGAGAAAAGCTGACTGCAAATCCCTTGTGGTTGGCTTTCCCCTATGCCCCTGGACTTCCAGGAGTAGCGTGGCAAGTTCATACGATGTTCTCCTGGAAGGGCAAACAGACGGTGGCAAAATTGTCGCCATCAGTATAGACATAGCCTCTCTTTATCTCATGGAAAAGCTTACTCTTCTCATTCTTTGCTGAAAGCAGCCTGAAGACAATGTGGACAACTTCATCTTCTTACATTGTTTCACCATAGTTGTGCAGCTTTGTCAGGACAAGTGGAAGCATGATGGGAGGTGGCTAATCTCCTCTCCAGGCCCAATGGACGCAAATAGCTTTTGGCCATCTAAGATCTAAGTATCTGTTTTCAGGCTACTGTCAAATTGTGATCTAAATAGTGTTATATATGTCTGTAGTAAATTATGGCCAAAATTAATTGCACATGGAAAGCTGTCCCATAAAACTGAATTTTTTTTTAATTTGGCGCTTTATTTTGTAACCTTAATTGTTGTTCTGTGCTTATGATCAACTAGAGCCTTATTTTAATACATCCATTGACTTTTTCCATAGGAATCTTTATGTAAGTAGTACCCATTCCTTTAGCACCTCCTAACTTCCCCAGCCGTACCCCCAGTAAACAACATGACCTACCCAGACCATCTAGCATTCACATTGTGTGGGAAAACAGCCAACAGCTCCCCTTGAGGCGAATATAACGCCTCCAGAAATGTCCAAAATACCCCTCACCCTGCCATCAGCCTACATATCATCACCCTTACAACAGCCATGGGTTTTTGCTGTGACCCCAAATGCATTGTGGGATGTTGACACAAAGCATTGTGGGACTGGGATCAGAATAGGAACAGGTGACGTGTTTGAGAGTGCTGGATGAAGTAACTTTTAAGGCAAATAAGCTCTATATACAGAGCCATAAAATGAGGACCTGCTTCATCTTTGTTTTTAACAGATCTATACTGTCTTCGATGGTCTTAGACCTAGAGTTAGCTGGATAAGTGAATGTGGTTAGGTAAGCACACTTCCTTGTCTATATACCATTGTTCTTGTCAAATAAATCTGTCTTTGAGTATGGCGATAGCAAATGCAAACATGCTATTTTTGAAGCGCCAGCCTGAATAAGTTTTACAAAAACTGGATACATTTGAAACATATTGGATTGAAACAGAGTCAAATGGAAATATTTGGCTTAGGTTTATAAGAGCTGTGTAACAAGGGCACAGTCCAGAAATCAAGGAAATCCAAATCGTTGCTTGTTGTTGCAGTACATATTTTATTAACTTGCTTGGAATTCATTCTTCTGAACACGCTCTCAGTTTAAAGCATTTAAACTAGCAAATGAGCACTAATTATTTTTGGGAGGTATTATTTCATTAGCTGTCTACAGTCACTGCTGTGCCACTAGAACAAAATTTTTGTTCTTATACATAGTCCAACAGACTAATCTGTCAGGCTAGACAAATGTTTGCCCTCCCAAAATAATGATTTCTCCATGACTTCAATTGGATCACATACACTCAGTCTGCATTTTAACCCATGATTACGGTTGAAAAATCTTGAGAGTTGTTACACGGATACCTATAAAAAGGTCATGTGTCTGTCTTAGCAATTTTCCCTTAAAACTCAGATGAAGCACAACTAGTACTTGATTGATTAGCTATTTTGTATACATTTGGTATTGTGCCTCATGATGAATTCTTGCAGGGTCTTTTTCATGTGAGGTTTGACTTGGGCTAACATGAAGTTTCACAGAACTCCAGCTAAAAATCTTCAGAAGCTTAAGTTGAATATAAAAATCAATATCTCTGCCAAAGGCACTAACAGGCACTTTCTTGTTTCAAACGGGAATAACTTCCTTTCATTATGTCTACTTCCAGTTGACATTGATACAAAGGTGTAGCCAGAACTAATTTCTTGGTGCTGCCTGTGCTTGACGCAGGTGGGCACGAGCTTTGTGTCTTAAGTTAAACAGAGGCTGACAAAAATGCAGGGAAAATTGCCTAAAATTGGATGGGGTGGGCCTACTTTCAAAGTAGGAAGGCCATGCCCCACCAGTAGCTATGCCATTGCATTGGTAAGGGAAGAAATTTTTGAGAATATTTAAGAATGGCATAGATTAACTAAATTCTTTGTAATGTATGGATGCATTTTGAATGAAAGTCCAGGGTAAAAACCATGGTGTTGTACACTGCTTCCGTGCTAAATCCTGTTTCCCTTACCCACTTTTCCTCTATCTTGGTGCTGAGATTGTCTCTTCTATGTTTGTAGCATGCCAAGTACAATATGACTATTATTTTATTAGAATTGGTCCAACTATCACTGGGCTTTAAACATGTACGCTGAGAGGAGAATATAGTTCTGGCAATTCACTGCATATCCTGCAGAATTTAACTTCTTTCAAACACCAGACATCACTGAATAAGATAATGAATTGATCTGTTTTCTAACAGTGTAGGGAGGGGGGGTCCAGTTACTGTACCAAGTTCAGTGTTGATTTGTTCTGAGTGGCTGGTCATTTTTTTATACAAAATTTCTGTTGCAGGTGAACACAAATGTCTCCCTTCTAAACAAAGTAAAACATAATTGATTAAATCACAACTGTTTCGTCTTTAAAATGTTTATTGATTTGCCTGAGTCTTTTGCCAGGTTACTAAATGATAAAGACTACTATAGCAAAAAGGCATGCCATTAGTTATAGGAAACTACTCCTCCTAAAACATATGGTAATTCTATCTGAGGAAGATAATTTGGGATGATTGCAGTGTACACTCATTCCTGTGGGTTACTGACTACTGCAGTAGTTGAATAAGAGAAGGGACTGAGGAGAGCAGCAATGGTGTAATGACGATGACCGGAATCATTAGCAGCAAAAACCACCTGGAAAAGAAAACATAAGTTTGAAGCACACCATCTATGCTCCAAAAGTAAGTCAGTGTTAGATGTAACATATAATTTTCCCACTGAGGGGTATTTGGCTGATTTCTTTCAAGTATTGGTGTTCTTTCACTAATTATGCAAACCCAATAAAGTAGATGCAAGATATTATCAAAAATTAATGCCTGGATAAATCTAAATTGCCATTAGATTGTTCAGGGCTTAGTCCAATTCTTATGGAAGTAAATGGAAAGAGTCCCATTGAGATCATGTGGCTTTGGATCAGATCCTTACACTTCAGTCCTGTGTGGTGCTGAGCCCCCTTTAACTCTCAGAAGACAGTGGAAGCGCACTCAGTACCTTGCAGGCTCAACCCTTAGCAACATAAAACCAACTTGTGATTTAAAATAGAATCTTCAATGTATTGTACATAATCTCAGACTATTTGGTTCAGGCTTTTAGGGAATATGCATGGAGTTCAATGGCAGGGTGTAGTAAAGGCTGTTCTTTTCCTGGCAGCTCTATGTAAATTAAACATTACATAAGAAGTGCTGGACTGCCAGCTAAGGCAAATATAAGGCACAATTATACCTCAGTTTTTCAGCTGTTACTCCTTAGGAAATTTAGATAGAATCACTTTTAAAAATCCATTTCTATTTTTTCCCTTTTAATTTATTCATAAATGTTTGCTGCAGTTTTCTCTATCACATATTTTAGAAATGATCTGGGGAAAAGTGAACTTTGAACTTTACAAACAAATGATGTGCAGGTGAAAAAATATTGGCTAATATGGCTCACTGTCTGTGGCTACACATCAGATTGAAGAGATTTCAAAGATTTTTATTATGAGCCTCCAAAGCCTGGTATCCAACCCAGCAAAGATAAAAATATTTCCATGCTGCAGAACATTGTAAATCTTTTGACATCTTTGAGGGAGGCACAGATTTGGGTCAAGTCCTCTGTCAGTGTAACAGAGACAGTAACAGTTACACTGACTTCAATGGAATTTAGTCCATTTACACTAGCAGAGAATTTAGTCCATTAACTTACTGAGAACTCTTTGGTTCCAATTGTGTGCATTGCATTTTTTGCCTCCACACAATGCTGTATGGTGTAATGCTACTGTTTGTGCATTGTGGGAATACAGCCCCTTTTTTAAGCGGGAGCTCTGCTTAACATGTAAGACATAGGCTTTGTCACACATACTCACATCAGCATATTCATGGAATGGAGAAAGCCCAAGCCCTTTCCAGTAAGAGCTGGTGTCGAACTCAATCCTGTATAACCCTTCTACAAATTGTTCATCTGTTGTGAGCTCATGGATCTCCCCAAATTCTGTGGTTTTCCTGCAACGGTAAATAGTCACGAATACTTTATCTTGACATTCAGATGCAAGATAAAAGTAGATAGTATGGAACATGAAATAGGACAGATGTGAAACCTGGTTTTTAGGACCCCGTTGACCAGTTCTGTTCATCTGAAATAATTCCCTGTCTTTTGTGCAGTGTGCATGTCACAGCATCATAGAGGCTATCCTCTTGCTACCAGCTCATGCATACACATCTCTAACCAAGCCTGGGTTTCACAAAGCCATTTTGTCTTAGCTGCTGTTATGACAGGCATTGTGGGTAAGTCCTATTTGAATCTGGTGTTTTACTTGCATTATATGTGCCCTGGAACTGAAAATTAGAAGCCTGGGAAATGGATTGTCATGAGACATGCTAGGTATCATGATGCTATGAAGCAAGAAAGATTTTTTTTTTCAGGAAAAAAATTCTGTCGATTAATTGTTATAGGCAAATAGAACTAAACATTTAAAAATCTAATGACTACATGACCCTGAATAGAATTTTCTTATGTTCTCATAATAATGAAATCTTAATTTCAATTTGATTAATATGAGTTACAGTTTGTGGGGCTGCAACTGAGGCTCAGGGAGCCTTTTTGTTATATGTTGCATAAAGGGGCAATGAAAAGAATCACTAGCCCAGCAACAATCCATTCAAGTTTCAGGTAAAATACAACAGGTATCTAACAGTGAAAGGAAAGGAATGGAAGCTTGTGATGGGATTTAGTCAGTATAAACAATTAGTTCTTTATGAACTAAAAATGTTGTTCAAATATTTACATAATTGGTTTCTAGTTCCTTGCTTCTCTTCCCTGTTTTATTTCCTACACGCCTTTCCATTCTCTACACATATTTTTCTTTTTCTTTTTCTTTTTTTCTTTGCCTTTTTCTCATGCAATATTTATGAATGGAATAACTTTACAATCCTGCATAATTGCGTGATGTTGCTGAAGAAAGAATGGACCTGAAGCCTGAAAAGGTAATAGGACTCACTGCTCCTTTGCCAGCTATGAGAATTGCTGTCGAGGCAGACAACGTTGAGTGGTAGGTGGAAGCGAGGGATAGTCAATGAAAGATCCTAATGATGAACAGAAACCTTGTTCTTGAAATGATGAACAGTTACCTTGTTCTGACTTCTTTCCATAAACACCATCTATCTTGGGGGGGGGGTTGTCCAAAAATGAATTATAGTGGAGTAAAATAGTCTCAGTAAAGAAAGATTTACTTTAATGACAAAGTAAAGGGATTATATACTTTAGGGGAAATGTCTAGTTCCTTTGAAATTGGTGCAATAACTGCCTCTGGGATTTAGTCCAGTGGGAATAAAATAAACTGTACCTAGAGTAATCTTAAAGCATGAAACAATCCAAAATTTTGACTTAAAATGGATAATTACAATGAAAGGGCATAATCCCTGACTTGAACAAGATTAATTTATTTTATTTATAATTGTTATTACTTACAGCTAGTTGGTTAACTTTCAGTGATCCAAAAAAGAGACAGAGTAATTAACTGGTGAATTCTCATTAGTACTTGTACTCATTAAAGAGAAAGGGTCAGGTTCCGAAGAAGTTTGTTATAAGCAACTGTGAGTTTTGTGAGTGCAAATTATTTAACCACACTATCCTATATATGTTACAGTTAAGGCTAATGATTAAATATGAACCAAAATCTCTCATCAGAACAACAACTTGAATATCAGAAAAGTTTAGGTACTAATTTAATTTTGTGGAAGACATTAGTTTTATAATACATTGAACCAATGTGGCAGACAGGAACAACCTAGAACTTGAGAAAAGATGGAATCCAGATTTAGACTTTGCAATGTGACCCCATTTCTAGATTAGGCCTAATTCAGAAGAACTTGGGTCTAAGACTAAAATGTACCTTAGGCATTTGGATACATAGATTGTTGGTTTAGTTACAATAGACAGGATACTGTACAAGTGGCTAATGCAGTTGATCAGAGGGAAAGTGAGGCAACAGTAGCTTTCTGTACCTAGTTACATAGTGTGGATACTATGGTTCAAGCATGTGTTGCTGGTACTAAAGAGTGAATGACACACAATGACCATGAAACCAAGAGCAAAATTAACTTATTGCCAATAAACTTTAATATCTATAAAAAATAGAAAATAGTGAACAAGTTGACACTGATGAAAGATTAACTAGATGAAATGATAGGTATTTTACCTCTCAAACTTCAGTGCTTTTTGCTAAACTGGTTGCCAATGTGTCACTTAAATCATTTAACATTATGATTATTACAGTCTTTGGGAAGAGTTACAGAGTATAGTGTTTATCTATAAATAACGTAATTTTCTGAGAGTGGGATTTTCAAAAGGTCTCAACTTCAGTGGCAGCAGAGTTAGGCTAATGTTGGGCTCTTTCGAAAATCCCACCTTAAGTCTACATCTAGTGGCATTTCCTCCATTCCAGAACTTCAGGGAATTTCACATCAAGAAAGTTGCTCCCCAGTCCTATATCCAAGTGTATGTTGGTAGTGCCAGGAAAAGGGCTTAGGTTCTGATGATGTGCTCATAAAGTCAATAGCAAAACTCCCAAGAGATGCCAATGATGCAGAAGTTTCTCCTAAATTAGGCTCTGCAAAAGGAGAGTTGTAAATATTTGTTCATGAGTGTAGACCCTGGTTCTAATGAGCCTCTCCATCCACTCTAGATAAATTGGAACAGTGGGCCAAAAGAAATCTTATGAGGTTCAATAAGGACAAGTGTAAAATCCTGCACTTGGGACGGAAAAACCCCATGCACTGCTGCAGGCTGGGGAACATTCAGCTAAGTAGCAGCAGTCTAGAAAAGGACCTGGGGGTCATGGTGGATGGGAAACTGGATATGAGTCAGCAGTGTGCTCTTACTGCCAAAAAGGCCAATGGCATACTGGGCTGCATCAAAAGAAGTATTACCAGCAGATCAAGGGATGTGATCATTCCCCTCTATTCTGCACTGGTGAGGCCACATCTAGAATACTGTGTTCAGTTTTGGGCTCCCCACTACAAAAAGGACAGGGACATGCTAGAGAGAGTCCAGTGGAGGGCAACCAAAATGATTAAAGGGCTGGAGCACAATCCCTATGAGGAAAGACTGAAAGCATTAGGCTTATTTAGTCTGCAGAAGAGAAGATTGAGGGGGGATTTGATAGCAACCTTCAACTACTTGAAGGGGTGCTCCAAGGAAGATGGAGCTCGACTGTTCTCGGTAGTAACAGAGGACAGAACGAGGAGCAATGGTCTCAAGTTGTGGTTAGGGAGGTCGAGGCTGGATATTAGAAAAAACTTTTTTAGTAGGAGAGTGGTGAAGCATTGGAATGAGCTGCCAAGGGAGGTGGTGAAATCTCCATCTTTGGAGGTGTTTAAAGCCCGGCTGGACAAAACCATGACTGGGATGGTTTAGTGGGAGTGGTCCTGCCTCTGGCAGGGGGTTGGACTAGATGACCTATGAGGTCCCTTCCAACCCTATGATTCTATGATTCTTGGCTCTCCATCTGATGAAGAGGAAAAAGCATAGCATGTGGGCCATCTGTAGCCATGTGATAGAGAAAACAACACCTTCAAATTAAGGGTTGCATTTTTTAAAATGTGTCTTTGCTGCATCAGTGAAAACAGCAATTGTCTAAAGTCAACATGAAACGCAATCACACGCCACAATTGCAATGTAGGTACACCTTAGGACTCTGTAACACAAATATAATCATAGAGGAAGCATGGTTACAACCTGGTTGTCTTCTAACCTGGTTACAAGAATAGTTCCAATCTTCAGCATTGTCTGGATCACAGTCATGTTTCATTACTAGATTAGAGCTCTATCAGTCTGTTCAACAAACGAGCAATTTCATAATCAGCTAAAGGAACTGCTGAGTTGTAATGAGGTTCTCTGACACAATTGAGTTTATTGTTATTACTCATTGTGCTAGTAGGTTTCCTCAAAGCTTCAACCAACAGATTGCAAACAAAGCCTTTGTGAGTGTGAAACTGACTTATACTTTCAGTTCAACCAGTTTTGCCTAACAGAGAAAAACCTATTACAATGTAAACAGTGAAAGTGCAGGCTTGCATACAACACTATCTTCCTATGCATTTAGTTTTAATATCTCAAAATGTTACATCCACCATTTTCATTGGGAAATACTCTTTGCTTGCATGTTTGACAGGGTAAAAACACTAGAGTTGGACCTCCAGCTTGGTTATGTGTTTAAGAATAACTAAATCTAAAACCATTTGTTGTCTTAGTTGTATAGTCACATGGAGTTTCTGAAGCTGAAGATAACGATTTCTTCAGGGTTTTCTGAAATTTGTTAAGTTCCAAAGGGGTAGCTGTGTTAGTCTAGTCCAGCAAAACAAGCAAAGAATCTGGTGGCACTTTTAAAGACTAACAGATTTGTTTATCACAGGAGCTTTCATGGGAGAAAAATCCCACTTTGTCAGAAGCTTTCAAAGCATCTGATAAAGTGGGATTTTCTCCTACGAAAGCTCATGTGATAAAAGAATTTGTTAGTTTTTAAAAGTGCTACCAGACTCCTCATTTGTAATTTGTTGTTTTCCATGTTCCAAAAATCATATGAATGAAAAGCAGATTTTTCTGAATTCCTTTAAAAAATGTTTTAATCATATGTATAGGGGATGGAAAGAAGGAGAAAGAAAAGAAGGCATTTTCACATTGCACATAAAGAATGGAGGGATATGTTTCATGGACATTACTGTCATGGATTAAGGTAAAATAATAGCTATTGCTCAAAAATCTGTTTCAAGTACATAGTCTAGGAAAGCTTCATTATAAAGCTTTGTACGGTGACTGAACTATTTTTCTTACATACATTTCTGCTGTCTTGGGGTTTATGCATTTGCTGGGTGTAAATCAATGAAATCAATGTCATTTATCCTCTTTGTGGGACATACGCCATATTGAAATTAAACTATGTCTTCAAATGTTTGCATGCATACTATTAATTTGGCATATATTCAACTAAATGAAATGGTGATTTAGAGTAAAATCTGTGACATAGACTGATTTAAATGCACACAAAGAAGCTAGTTTTGAAACTTCAAACACTAACCCACAAAAGAACAAATTTTGGCAAAGGGAATGGCTAAAATATGCGATAGGAGCTATATTTTCAAAAGTATACAAGCACAGATGGTGCCAGTGACAAGGTCAAAGACAATCAAGCAACGAGTTAAAACAGTTACAAGATTCTTAATTGCCTGAACAAGTAAGCCATACTCCTTCCTCAGAACTTCTCAGCTGGCATTAGCTTTCCTTGCATAGTACCTGTCAAACTCAGTTTGAATTGAGTTTAATAAAGTCACTTGTATTCTAATTTTCCTCTTGCTTTTTAGGTACAATTACTTCAAGTTCTAAGTGCTTTTCTTAATACGCTATGGGTATGTCCACACGTCTCTTTTATTTCAAAATAACGCTGGTTATTTGAAGTAAAAAAGATTAGGTCCACATGACGTTTTCTTATTTTGAAATGACGGGCTCTGTCATTTCAAAATAAGAACCGTCATTTCAAAACAGCTTAAACCCCATTCATTTCAAAATGGCTGTTATTTCAAAATGGTTATTTCGAAATAACGCCGTTTGGACATGTTGTTTTGAAACAACATGTCCAAATGGCCTTATTTCAAAATAACTGTTTCGAAATAACAGCCACTTCAATAGCAGACTTTCCCTTAATTCGAATTAACATTTCTTAATTCAAATTAACTTATTTCAAAATAAGGACTTTATTTCGAAATAACTTATTTTGAAATAAGGATGTATGTGTGGACATAGCATAGGATGTAGTTTTAAGGGAAAGAATGTTAATAATTATTTATTCCTTGCCTAACTCCTGTTTTCTAAGAGGATCTCACTTGTGGAGTAAATGGACTTTTGAGGGGAACAAATATGTGGACATTCCTTGAGAAAAGGCCATGAGCACTGTTCTGGCCAATGGTATTGAATAATGGCTTCTGACTGCTAGACTTGTGTGAGTGCAGAACTACCACCATTCCTCAACTACTTCTGAGATTTGGCTTTGCACTGACCTATTCAGATCTGATATTTCCAAGCACACAAGTGGTGAGGAAGCCTTTACATCTTGCCAGTCCACCCATGAAAGCTCATGCAGGTGTGCCTCAGGGATTCCATGGCATAGAAGATCCCTTAGTCAAATGGTGAATGTCACCCAGGGTACATGTTTTGTTTGATTATTGTACATATATCTAAATAGAAAAGGGACCTAGCTCCAGAATCAGTTCTCCAATGCATCATTGCCATTCAAGTTTTTCAGCCTTTTTGCATCATTTTCTTCCTCAGAGAAATATGCTCGTATGGAATCATTGTGACAGGGCAGTAATTTGTAACAATATGGTGTCTAAAATGTGCCAGATGTAAGATGCACATGTTTACTGACCCAAAGCTCAATGAAGTCAAGGTCAGTCTTTCAGCTGACTGCAGTGAGCTTTAAATCAGGCCCTAGACCTCATATTAGGTGTTTTGGATTGCCCCTGCAAGGAAAAATGGAAGTCACAGCAGCAAATAGTCACTTCTAATAGTGAGTCTCTTACTGTCCATTGTTCTCCAGGTTCTCCTAATTCATCTGTCAAAATAAACATGAAAGAAAATCTACTAGTAGTTTTGTCGTAGTGTCTATTAAAGTCCTGTATCTATCAGACAACATTTAAAAATCAACCAAAAAACCTATTCTAAATCACTGTAGTATGAAGGGGCCATACTCATAATATGAGCAACGTCAAGTTCCAGCTTCTCCCATTTCCTAGTGCTGCTCAGATAATTATTTAACTTTCTGAACTGTGTGACATGTTTGCAACTTTGGCACAGCTATTTTTTAAATTACTTTTTATACTGAAAGTCTAAAATCATTATTAAATCTAAAGTCACAAGGTCTCATGCATGGCCTGGCTTATAGCCAGTAAACCATGTAATCATAGATCTGTTTAAAGCAGAAAATAACAGTACTGCATTATAAAATCCTATATCTCAAAATTTGTCAGCTAATAAAACAAGGGGCATGTTTGAAAGAAGCATGACTTAAAACACATATCGTGGGAAGAACTAACAGCATGCTATTGAGCAGTTTAGTGGACTTTCTACATAAACACTAGACTATAATCCTTCCTCCTAGTCTCCCAGGCAAAAATTTCCAAATGGAGTGTCTACAGTTTAGATCCTAAATTCATGTTAAATGGCTAAGGAAGAACAGCGACAGTGCATGCCTGTAGTTTCCATCGACTTTAGCAGAAACTACTGCCTCATAAATGCTGCAGGTTATGCCCCAACTGCTAATTACGAACAGTGCTACAATCTAAACTGCTATATCACACAGTTAAAGGAATACAGTATTTATCTTATTCTTCTGCAGATTGCATAAAAGGACATTATGTATGTTTTAAAGACTGTTGCTCACAATATTTTAAAAAGAATATAGTTTTCCTAATGATACCAGAAAAGCATAATATGGCTTTTGCAGGGCAATAAAACTTATCCCATCATCATACTTGAAAGCCCTCGCAAAAATGTCAAGTTTCATACAGGTTTGCTCTCTTTTAATCCATAAATACATTCGGAAAGCTGCTTGTTCCTAGATTAGCTCTAAGTAGTTTCTTCATATCTAGTCAGCTATGTTGTGTAGCACATAGAGCAGTTTGTTTGTAAAATACCCCAAAACAGAGGCAAACAAGAAGTCTCAAAGCAAATAATGTCACAAAATCTTTAGCAAAAGACATTAAGGATGATCTGGCGGCCAAGGTGCTCACCTGGGACTTGGGAGAGCTGGCTTGCTGTGTGACCCTTGGGAAGTCACTTAATCTCTCTATGTCTCAGTTCCCCGTCTGTAAAATTGGAATAATACCACTTCCTGACCTCACAGGGGTATTGTGAGGATGAATTAATGAAAGATTGTGAGCTGCTTGGGTACCATACTACTATGTGCCATATTAGTCTACAAATATTGTGGACCTTTTTCTGATCTGTTACCTGTTGTAACGTTGTCCAAAGCATTTCTTCTGACTCAAGCTTGTGTAACTAAAAGCAGTAGGAGAGTGCATTTTTTGTCTGCATGTTCGGGGCTTTGTAACAAAGCTTAAAGAGGCAGGACTCACCTGGCTGTTTCTTCTACAAATGAAGCTCTAGAAATATCTACTCTGTATCAAAATGGCTATCCTGGATTATCTAGAGAGGCAGGGGCACATGTTGTTGCTTTGTTAAAACATAGGTACAGAAGTACCTTTAAAAAACTAGGAGGAAAATATAAATATTCCCTTAGTAAGGTAAAAGGAACAATTCAAAGTAATTCTGCCTCCTAATACATATTCTCATCACAGACCTCCTCCCATTGATCTTAAGGGGCCTCGCCTCAAGCTCCACATCCCTTTTTCAAAGTAAGAGGGACACAGAATAAGGTGAATTTCATTCCTGTTATTTTTTCTTAAGGTCTTCAAGACCTCTGAAAGTTTTGTAACAGAACTTACCCGATAGCAAATTCCTGCCAGGTTTCATCTGCAGCCTTTTTAAACACTTTAACTGCTACATTAGCTGCTGGACTTCCTCTGACTGCATCCAGAACTTTCACCATGAGAGGGCACTTGGAATCAACAGTTCCATGGGGAGCCTTGGGAAAGTAGAAAAGTTTTTGGAGTTGTGTTCAGCTTGCCAGTTAGAAGTCTTACCCTTCTTCCAAAGAACACAAAAGCTATTCTTGGAGCGTTTAACACCCACATGAAGGCACATTTCAGGCAAAGTAGAATTCTAAACTCAGTGCAGCTGACAAATATGTGATACTGTACCAGAATTACCTTGGTTGCATTGTACTTCATCAGGGAATGCTTGCATAATAATATGTAAACATAATTTAAAGCAATAAATAGCTCTTAAATTAACCCATGTTAATTAAGGGTGCATTTTTAAATGAGATCAAGAAATATGACAAGAAGATAATAAATGAGTATCTGTTCAGGCCAGTCACCTCAGTCTCTGCTTCTGATGAATGGCATTTTATTGTCTAAGAAATATGCTTTCAACTGGGAGAAAATTGGCTTTGCCAACTTTGCTACATTGTTTAATTCTTAGTAACACTTCAATAAGATCTCCCATCCAAGAATTTTGCAGGTTTTTTTATAAATAGTAACCAATTAAGCCTCACCCTTAGGAAGAAGGTAAAATTATCCCCATTTTACAGATATAGAAAATGAATCACAGAAAAACAAAGGTACTTGCCCAACATCACTGTCAGAACCAGAACCAGAGCCCAAATCTTCTAAATCCCAGCCTCTCCCTTAACTACAAGACCTCTTTAACAGCTATGAACCATGAGATCTTTGAAATAATAGATGGCTGACTCCCAAAATTGACTTTATTTTAAATATCACCATGAACTGTGAATTTTGAAGGCAACTCATGAGAAAAATGCTAGGTCTAGAACATTATAGCATGGCAATGGCTATAGGGATTTATTTGTTTTAGGATAGTAATGCATGTGATCTAAAATAGATGTGTATACCTGTATTCAGAGAGTTTACATTATTGGCAATCATTTTAATTCCCCCTTCAATATTAAAACACTCACCAATGGTGCAGCTTCCGAAAGAAATACCAGTCCAGCTAAGAAAACGAGAAGCACAGAGGGAAAGGCCATTGTGCTTGCTGCTAGTGAGTCTCTGTGCCAGCAGTTAGAAGCTGATGGGATTTGGGATTTTATACCCAATCCTACCACAAAACAGGCTGCTTATCTGGTGCCCATATGACTCAAAACCTGCTGATTCTGATTATTTACTTTGTAAACAATCCAATCCTGCAGTCATTCCATGCAAGGAATTGCAACTGAAGTCAATGGGATGTTTGCATGTGGAAAGACTGCAGGATCATTGGCGCTAAGCGAATAAGTAACCCACACAAACATGAACCTTGCCTGGAGAACTTAAGCTGTTAGTAAACCCTCTGTAAAATAATGCAAGTAATTTTTTTGTGTCAGGCTGCATAACTGGTTATAGCAGGCCCTGTTTCCACTGCTGACCTTATATTTCGAGAATTCCTCATATGTTCAGTCTTGCTCCTTGTCTACCCCTGTGCACATTTCCTTTTCTATTTAATGTTTTTGAGGACCAGCTGTTTAATCAGACAGCTATTTCCTTTCATGACACAGTTTAGGTGAAATGTAACAGAACATGGTATGATACTCAAACAATACTATGGTCCCACTGAAAGCAATGGCAAAGTTCTAATTGGCAATAATCGGACCAGGATTTCAACCCTATTTATTTAATGAAAAATCTTTGTGAACTAAACTCACACAAGAAACGGCAACTGACAGTGAGACTAACAAATTATTTTTTGTGGTTTAGTTGCGCACCTGTTACTATTTGGTTTTTGTCTTGTCACAGCAAGATGGGGTGTATCTGAACTGAAAATGTGACACAGATAGTTCCTGCTTCATTTTCAAAGTCTATCTGAAAAGGAGGCATGAATTTTGAGGTGGAAGTACATTTCAGTCTTAGAACTTGATCCTGCATCATTCTGGTGTTTGGAGTTTTGCAGGTGGCTTTAATGTGAGTAGGTTCAAGCCTTTAGAGAGGTTTTAAAGGATGAAGTGATACAACTGGTCTAATTTTTCCATTACCTTGTGTAGTCATTTACACTTATGGAAAGTTACTGTAATATATTCTAAAAAAATACATTACAGTAGTACCCAGATACCCCATCAGAGTATCAGTTCTAAGTGTATAGACATTCAATCCCCACCTATAAAAATTGCAATGGCAGCATTCTACACCCACTTTGCACATATAAAAATTACCACAAAAGGTGTAAGGCAGCTGAGAATCAAGCTCAGTTTCCTTCCATGCCCGTGGCAGTTTATTTACATCTGACAGACAAAAATTCCACTCTCAGACTGATGTGGCAATTCTTTCCTTCACATATGAGAATCCCTCTCCAGCAGTGGACTTTCTGCATGTGGAAGTGGAGCAGAAGTATCAGAGATCTGTCATGTATCTGCAAGCAGCATTTTGCCATTCTCTCTTAATAGACTACTGGGCTAATGGACAAAACAGGAAACAATCCTATTTTCAGCAATATGTCACTATGGCCATAATATTGGCTCATATTAGCAAGCTCAGGAATGTTTTTCTTTTATCTGCATGTGAGATTTCTCTGTGCTGCAGAAACAAATTTGGAAGAAGCAGACATTCTTGACTTCTTGGCAACATTTCAGCGCCACCGAATTCTCTATAGGAATAGCACATTTCAGCTTCTGATACTAGCTACTTTATTTGAATCTAAAATAACATTTTTCTGCTGGCAGGGCTGGCATTAGGTGCAAAGAAGTGTAAATCATAGAATATTAGAGATGAAAGGGACCTCAGGAGGTTACCTAGTCGAACCTGATGCCCAAAGCGGGACCAATGGCAAATGATATCACAGCCAGGGCTTTGTCAAGTTAAAAACTTCTAAAGATGGAGATTCTACCACCTCCTTAGGTAACCCATTCCAGTACTTCTCTACTCTCCTAGTGAAAAGGTTTATTCAAATTTCCAACCTGGCCCGCCCTCACTGCAACTTGAGACCAGTTCTCATTATTCTGTCATATGCCACCACTGAGAATTGCCTAACTCCATCCTTCCTGGAACTCCCATTTGGTTAGTTGAAGGTTGCTATCAAATTCCATCCCACTCTTCTCTTCTGTAGACTAAAATCACCCTAGTTCCCTTAGTCCCTCCTTGTAAGTCATGTGCTCCAGCCATTTTTGTTCCCTTTGCTGGATTCTGTCCCGGTTATTCATATTCTTCCTGTAGTGAAGGGCCAAAAATGGACACAATTTTCAAAATGAGGACTCATCAATTCTATGTCTACACTTAGAATTGAATTCAGATTGATGACAATCAATTCAAATTCAATTAAGTGCAAGGCCACACTCACTTTCCTCAGTTTGAATTGAGGATCTCCTTGGTTTGAATTGATGAAAGCTGACTTTGACGTGATCAAACCTCATTTGCCTTCAAAGTCCTGGTCAATTTGAACCAAATGTGAATTGACCCAGTGTGCCCATGTCAAACTGAACTCACTGTGAGTTTGAATTGACATGGGTTGACCTTCCTCCCAGAGTGTATGGCACCCTGGAAGGAAGACCAGCCCTCCAGTACCTGGGGCCAGCAGCCCCAAAGGTGCCTCCAGCACCCCCTAGCCAGATCGGACTGAGGGACAGTGGGGCTCCTGTCCCCTGGCTGGAGACAGGGACCCACAAGGGTGGCTTCAGCCCTGCTTGCTGGCTGGGGAAGGGATCCCTGCTGGGCTGGAGCTGTGCTCCCTGGGCAGGGGATGGGACCACTGTATGCGGCTCCAGTTCCTCCTGCCGTGCACGGGGATGGGACCCCTGCATGTGGCTCCAGCCATGCATGGCGGGTCCCGTCCCTGCATGCAGCCAGTGGGGCTCCAGCCCAGTGTGAGGGTCCCTGTCCCCAGCCCCAGGAGTGGGGCTCCAGGCCAGCCCAGCGATCCTGTCCCTGCACTAGGGGAGCATGGCTGCAGCCACACATGGGGGTCCCATCCCTTTCCCCCGCCTGGCCAAGGAAAAATATCCCCTGCCGGGCTCTAGACTTCTGAGCCTGGCATGGGGAAAAGCATGACCTGCCCAGCTGTAGCTGCATCTTTTCCCTGAGCCTGGCAGGGGATTGGGTTGTGGCATGGCCCTTCTTGGGGGCCATGTTGGCACACCTCCCATGGTGCCCATCCTCCAATTTGAATTATCAAGTCCAGTCCATGGACATGCTAGTTCGAATTAGAGTTTCTAGTGTGCCCCTGTTAGTTTGTATTGAGTGAATTTGAATTAATAATTGTTCGTTTGAATTGATTAGTTCAAATTCAGTCGAACTAACACTCCAAATATAGACATAGCTGGGGGGAATAATCTCTTCCCTTGATCTGCTGGCAATACTCCAACTAATGCAGCTCAATATGCCATTAGCCTTCTTGGCAATAAGGACACAGTGCTGACTCATCCAGCTTCTCATCTATTGAAACCGCCAGGTCAGTTTCTGAAGAACTGTTGCCAAATCAGTCAGTCCCCAGTCTGTATCAGAGCATGGGATTTTCCCATTCTAAGTGCAGGACTTTATACTTGTCTTTGTTTAAGCTCATTTCCTTTGGTCTTATCTTCCAACTAGTCTCTTTGTATCCTATCCCTACCCTTCAGTGTTCCTACCACTCCTCCAAGTTTAGTGTCATCTGCAGTCTTGCTGAGGTAGTGCAATCCACTCTACCTTCCAGATCACTAATAGAAGATGTTGAACAAAATCAGCCACAGGACTAATCACTTGGGGCACTACGCTTGATACCAGCTGCTGAGGAGATATTGATCCATTGATCACTGCTGGTTGAACCACACGATCTAGTCAGCTTTCTATCCATGTAATTGTCTGTTCATCCAACCAACCCCTATTTCATTAATTTGCTGATAATACTGTGGGAGATCATATTAGAAGCTTTGCTAACGTCAAGATATATCATGTCCACCATCCAATCCACAGAGCCAGTTATCTTGTCATAGAAGGCAATCTGGTTGATCAGACATGACTTGCCTTTGGTGAATCCATGTTGACTATTCCAGAGCACATTTCTCTCTTCCAAATGCCTCAAAATGGATTCCCGGAGGCCCTACTCCATGATTTTTCCAGGGACTGGGGTGAGGCTGACCAGTCTGTAGTGCCCTGGATCCTCCTTCTTACCCTTTTTTTAAATATGGGCACTATATTTGCACAAATATCAAACCAATCTTGCCTTCTTTGTCCTTGTTAGTTTTGAAGATTGAGTGAATTATTTCTTCAATTCTGTGAGTCTTAGGACATCACTGGAATCAGTGGGAAGATAATGAACCCTGGAGCTCTTCTATCCTGGGGAACTTTGGAGCATATGAAATCTAAATAGAATGACCATATGCCACTGAAGGCATTGCTGGACAAGGGTTGCTGCTCCACTCACAGTAAAAGGTATAATAAGAATCATGAAACAGAAAACGAATGGTTAGGGGTTTGTTGGAATTGGAGTACTAAAAATCTGAGAAAAAGAGGGGTCTGTTTGGAGTCAAGAGATGTGATAGGGCCAAGAGAAAAGTAAAGGGATCTGACCGACTCAGCAAGAGACAAGGTTGTGTTTGATACAGAGGGAGGTGGATATGGCAACAGGTAGATAATCCTAAAATATGCCAATCCGTTAGGTCTTAGCTGAATTCCAAATTATATGAAGTTTGCCACCTGCTAGTTAAAATTAATACATATTTTAATGGAACCATGTTACCTATTTGGAAGCATAGACGTGTTCAGGTCAAGAACAAACATGTCCTGTTAATTCTCTTGTTTACATCAAAGCTGTTTTCCAGATCCTACATTATATATATTTTCTGTCTCGTTCACACACTTACCTTCCACCAGTAACATCCGTGTGTGTGTTTTATTAGACATCTATTTTGCATTTAATTAGGAAACCAACTTCTTTTACATGACTAATTGGTAAGGAATATTCATTACAATTACTTCATTTGCAATTTTGACTTTGACTACCACAGATCTCTAGGGCTATGTCTACACCTAAAATTTTAGTTCAGACTTCCTTAGTCTGAACTAAGTAGTTCAAAGTTAGTTTGAATTAAGAGTGTTTTTTTTAGTTTGAACAAACTTTTTAGATTGAGCTAGCTGTACTTTTTTTAGTTCAAACTAAAAGTTAGTTTGAACTAAAAAAAACACACTTTGTTCAAACTAACCACTAGTTTGAACTTATTTAGTTTGAACTAGCATGTCTGCGTGGGGCTAGTTCTAACTAAAAATGCAAATTAGTTCAAACTAACTTAGCTTGCTTAGTCCAAACTATTTTGCTAGTGTAGAAATAGCCTAAAAGTGCCACAGGACTTCCTGTTTGTTTTTCAGTTTCCTTGAATCTAGGGGTATGTCCACATACAGCCAGTTAAATCAATTTAACTTGAAGCGATCTAACTGTATCACTATTAAATTGATTCAAGTTAAATCGATTCAACAAGTCCACACCAAAAAACCCAAACTGAACTAGCATGTCCAGTGACTGGCCTTGCTAGTTAAATTTAGGAGAGGGGCACCCTGGGAGGTGTGGCAGGGCGATGTTGCCAGCCCAATCCCCTGCCTGGCTCTCCCAGGGAGAGCCAGTTGCAGGGGAAAAGCATCCCTCACTGGCTCTGGGCTCCTGCGGGGAGACATTCCCCCAGACTGGCTGCAGTCTTGGGCTCAGCCAGGCCTGAGAGAGAAGGGACCCTGGTGCCTGGCTTCCCAACTGCTAGCTGGGTGGTGGGGGAAGAGACCCCCCCCACACCCAGCTCCAGGTACTCTGGCCGGGCAGCAGGGGAAGGTATCCCTGTGCACCCAACTCCCCCCACACTGGCTGGGCTGCGGGGAAAGCCAAGGGGCGGGGAAGGGACCATGCACCCTGGGCACTCCCACCACTAGCCCGGCGGTGGGGAGAAGTGCCCAGCTGCAGTGTGCGTGCCGGTGCCAGGGGAAGGGACCCTCAGGCCAGCTCAAGCCACGCTACCTGGGCTTCAGGGAATGCTCTGCTGGCTCCTGGCATGGCAGGGGAGACAGGACCCCGGTGCCCTGCTTTTAGAGCACTCCCCACACACCAAAATCTGGGCGCGGGGGTCCCATCTTCCTGCCACCTGGAGAGTGCACCAAGAGCTGAGGGAGCATTCCCTGCAGCCCGGCTGGAGCAGCTTGAGCTGGCCTGGGGGGTCCCTTCCCCTGGCACCAGCAAGTGCACCTGCAGCTAGGTGCGGGGGCTCTTCTTCCCCCTGCCTGGTTAGCAGTGGGAGTGCCAGGCATGTGGGGTCCCTTCCCCACTGCCCAGCTTGCTTGCTGGGAGCTGGGCATGGTGGGTGCCTTTCCCCGCTGCCTGGCTAAGGCTGGGGAAACTGAGTGTGTGGGGTCCGTTCCCCACTGCCCGTCTTTCCCCACCACCCAGCCATTGCAGGGCAAGCTGGATGCACAGGGATCCCTTCCCCTGCTGCCTGGCGACTGCGCCTGGGGCTGCGTGTGCAGAGGTCTCTTCCCCCGCTCCCTACCTAGTACTTGGGGAGCAGGGCGCACTGGGGTCTTTTCCCCACCCCGCCCGGCTACAGCTGTGGAAAGTGGGCATGGAAGGTCCCTTCCATCCTCTACCCCACCCCCCGGCTGGGGTGCTGAACCCTGGCCCTTACTTCCAGGGTGCTATGCACCCTGGGAGGAAGGTCTAACCAGGGTTCAAATAGATACAACTGTTATGTTGATATAACAGTTTTGATTTAACTGTCATGTCGATATAAAACTAGGTTTTATTGTATTGATATAACTTTCCTTATAGTGAAATTATGAAGCTTGTCATATAAGGAAATGTCGTGTGGACCTAAGCATTTTTAAATTGAAATAACCAGCATTATTTCGATTTAAAAGCTGCATGTGGACATACTCTAGAAGAATGAAGAGCAGCACTGGGTATCAAGAGTTCTTATGTTCTAGATGCAGCTTTGATGCTGATTTATTATGCAGCTTATGTCAAATCAGTGACAATCCAATTCAGTGTCCAACGAAGTCAGTGCCAATGTTTCCATTGACTTCAGTGCATGCTGAGATTGGCTAATTTCAGTGCCATACTTTCCCACACTTGTATAACTGGGGATATGACTTTCCTTCCTTTGAGTGGTGTTGAGGATTAGTATTTCCAGAGTGCTTTAAATATGTAAAGCACTGTTTAAATGTTAAATATTAATTGGCTTTGGTACATTTAGCTCAGGGTTAATGAGCATAAATGCATTTACCATTGTAATTATTTCCCAAACATTATTTTTTCTCCAGTTAATAGTTTTATTGTTCAAGTGAAGGGAGGGAAAAGCTTCTTGTGGTTTGCAAATAGTTAATAAACACATATTTATCTTGTGTATTAGATCAGCTCGAAAAAGACAGATGGTTCAAAGTGGCAGCAGAAAGATTTAGAGCCCATGAAAATGTGATCTGTAGTCCTTTAACAAGCACAAAGTCAAATTATTTACTCATATCTATAAGTGAAAAACTATCTATATACAAGTACTTTCTAGGATAGAACCCAAATTCTATAGAAGATCATCCTACTAATGAATTTTTGCTGTGATCTTTTTGTAATTTATGAATTAACTTGGTACCCATTAATCTGAATAAGCTCTCACTATGAAGAGTTTAAACTCTAAGGACAAAAACAGCATGATAGTTTCTGAAAGATACTATTTTATTAGCTTCCTGTAAAGATCCTGCAATCTTGGTAGAACAAATTTTTTTTTCTTTTCCTTTAATACATAGTTAGGCCAAGACACTAATCCATCATGCTAAACAAGTGATTGGAAAAAAATCAATTTATACACAACTTTAATTGAATCACACACAGACAGATGACATCTTAACCTCTCCATCTTACTGAGAATTCTTTGTGTGTTGTCAGGAAGATCAGTATTTTTAAAGGTCAACTTCTCTTAACGTGGTGAATAGAGGGTTTGAGTTATGTGGTCATTTTTGCACTACTTGCTGTGGTTATGGGTGATATAAAATCCTGAAACGTGATGGAACTTTTTTTTTTTTCAGGAAAACAAAGAGAACTCACAGATTTCACAACGTGCCATGTGTTAACTTTAAAGAGACTGTGTGGGACGCTGTTATATAAAAAGAACAAAATATTTTATTAACAGCAGAAATTGTAATATAGGTTATTTGAAACATGTTTGTTCAGTTTTATTTGATTTTGGTGTAATTATATTATCTAATATGTCCTTTACTTGATGGTGTTGTCATTGAATACTTATCCCTAACCACTGTTATCATTAACACAAGTCTGTATGGTCAGACTATGATCTTTCTAGGCTGTGCATATGTTTGCTGTGAATCCTGTGTCAGCTATTGTGTGTACTTTGCTCAGTATCTTGCCGCTGAAGATTGTTAAACGCTTAGTCAAATGATTGCAGGCACTTTATTCTGGTACCTAATTCAAACACACATGGAAATACCTCCCTTCTCCCCCCCTCTAGCACTCAATTCCAATGTTGTATTTTGCTTGAAAGTTTCTTCTACCTTGCATAAAATATGGTATTGAAAAACTGTAATTTTAACTCAAGATTGGATTTCATAAATATATTATATATGCATGCCATAGTATTTATATGTCTCTAAATATATAGACATAGATGATATAGTTCAAAAGGAATTATTTTGAGAAAAGTCTATGGTTGGGTTATACAAGAGGTCAAATAAAAATCAGAATGGTCCTTTCTGGCTCTGGAATCTATGAATCTATGAAATGCTATTTACACCTCTCATTTTAGTGCGGGTCAGTATATGCGTGTAAACATTTGGATTTCATTTAGTGTATCCTCTTGGCCTGAGAGCCCTGGAAATGAAATAAATGTAGGAGCTGTTAGCCTACAGCCCCCTGCTATTCTCCTACACTCCTGTGTCAGTGAGGTTTTGTTGGGAGTAGCTCTGGAGTGTTCTGCGTGACTTCCTCTGCATGTCTGTGACAATTTTTGCCTGTGTTCTTGGGGTATCATGGACTGCTCATAATGCAAGTATTTGGGGCACAACACATTCGGGTAAATTTTCACTCCATTTTATATTCTGGGTGGAAATAAAGATTGGGCAAATGAAGATGAGGTCTTACACTTGGAAAGCTTATCACTTCCTGGAGGGCCCATCCCCACTCTTGTCAAAGTGAAGAACCTATTTTAATGGTCAGCCTTCCTAAGAGGCTGCCGGATTGAAATGGCTTCAAGACTTCTGAGGTATCATTTTGTTCAGGAATATCGTGTCAGCTTTTTATAAATGAATATCAGTAATTTAGTAATGCTATATATGTGTCACTGCTCCCTTTCAGCTATGATGCTACAATGCAGATCATTTTCTGTCTTGATTGATTGACTGCTCAGTGCTTCTGGCCATGGTTTTCTAAAACTCTGTCTCACTGCTGTATTAGTAATTATAGTGTATCAGTCCCTATATAGCAAGATTTTAGCTATTAGGTACATTGTTTGAATTAGCTGGTTTCCATTTTCTGCAACTCATCCTCAATTACCATAGTTACTGCCACACTGTTCAGTAATTATGGGTCATGCCTCACACATGTGAAAAATATGATCTCACATTTTTGTCTTTTTCTTTTTATTAATTTCCCATTTTTCTGGCCAAGGATTTTTGGGAATGCTGTGCAACACATCTGCTTCATGTCCACCATTTACAATAGGTACAAAGGCTGTCATTGACTTAAGTGGATTTTGAACCATATCTCAGATTCATTAACTGAATTCTCTGTGCCCACACAGGCAGGTGTATTTTTGCATGTGCCTGAATGTGAGCTTGAACAAAACCTTGCTCGCTCATGCCAAGCAAAGGTGGATGCATGTGGCTGAATAAATTTTGATTTAGATTCAATTACATCTTCAGGGTTTTTCTTTTTCTGTTTTTGGGGGGTCTGCTCAGTTGTAAATATGGTATTGAATCTTGGAGCCAGATCAACATTATAGACTACGCTCACTGATGCCTCCTAGCATGGACCGGGAGATGAGGAAATGAGTAGCTGCAAAATACTTGGTTGAGAAACTACAATTCTTAGTCTCCACCAGCTGAACAAAAAGCCTTCACTGAAATGCCATCAAGCCTGCCAAAACAGAGGCATGAAAGCCAGGGGCTTAATCAGTCAGTAATTAACTCCTGGGAACCTCCGCACTGAAACATTTCAGCAGTAACATGCCAAGCTCTTTCTGTAAAGGGAGAAAATACATGAGTCAAGCTGCCTCCTTAGGCCTCCTAGACTTTGAAGCTCTCTTCTTTCCTGCAAGTGCTGAGTGGGGCAAATATTTATACAATTTGAAATGCCCTGAGCAAAATGAATAGTGCTAGGAGGAGTTTAACTTGAAATTGTGGCTTAGGATAATATTATGACTATGAAAATGAGGCTAACTATATTGTTTGCAGTTTTGCACATACACACAACTTCTCCAGTAACATACATCCTGTGAACAGTAAAAGTGCTTCCTGCATGAAGCTGGGCCCACAATTGCCACTTTAATTGGTTAAACGAGCTATTTTTTAATTAACTGTCTTATAAACCCATTTGCAGCTTCTCGACTGGATGCTAGTGCATGTAACTGAAACAAGCTCAACGGTTATAGCAATGAAGATTTCTTGAATATTTCAATATGGTATTTTCAGGGGGTGGTATTAATTCATTAGAAACCATCCTTAAGCTGGTTGGTTCATTTGCTGAGTTTATCACAGCAAAAATACATACCCTGCTTTAAGGTCAACATTCAACTATGCCATAACTATAGTACCCCATACTACCATAATATTTCTACATGATATAGCTCAGAGGTGGGAAACGTTTTGGCCTCAGGACTACAGCCAGTGTGTGGCAGGTCCCCACAAGGTGGGAGAAGAAAGGGGCAGAGCTTTGGAGGGTGGGGGGAGAGGCAGCCACTAATCTGCCTACATGATGGGAAGGGCCAAGGAAGGAGTGGGTGTCAAAGGGGTGGTACATTGTTCTACAGCTGATGTATGCATAAATATTGTAAATAGATAAACATAAAACCTGCTCACCGTCAACTTCTCTTTGTCTTTGCACTGTCCACTATTTTGCAGGGTTATTTTATTTTTACACAGTTTACTGTCTTTTGCACTATTCTTTTCTTTTGCTTCTACATGGGAAAGGGGATGGAGCCGTGAGTGGGGAGCTAGAAACCACTGGACCCTGGCCCTGGGGTCAGTGGCCACCACACCCTACCTAGGGACCTTCTGGGCCCAGCCACAGGAGGATGGGGTGGAGGTGGGAGGGAGTGGGGACCAGCCACCGCATGCTAGCCAAGGCACTACTGGGTCCACATGGTGGGAAAGGGAGGCAGCCCCACAACCATGAGTGGGATATGGGTGCACTCTGGGCCACCAGCCTGGCCCAGCTGGTGGGCTGGATGAAAGGCTCAGGTTGGCTATATCTGGTCTGTGACTGTGACCTTAGGTTGCCCCCTTCTGATACAGATATGCAAAATCCTGCATGTATAGACTATTTACTAATTCTAGTGATCAAGTTTTGTTAATTTTAGTTTTTCAGGAAAAAATATACACTCATTGTGTGTTTGTACAGCACCTAGCACCATAGGGTCTCATTCTTGAGTGGGCTGGCTCTGTACTACTGCAAAAGAAATGCTGGAACACTACTGTGATATGTGCATGCTTTCTCAGATCTGGTACTGAAGCAGCAGACTTAACTATATTTTTAAGACAGATGTAAACAGCTCAGCCACTGTACCTCCATGAGCTTCCCTTATATCCCACTCAAGAGAAAAACCCAGCTGGTATGAGCTGAGCTAAAAACTGAGCTCACACAACATCCAGTGTCTGCTATGTGTGCGAAGTCAGGCACTTCATCCTTATTCACATCATGGATGGTGACCACTCCACCAGCTACTGAAGGAGAGTCACAGTCAGGTAATACTCTTTGCCCCTGAATCAAGACCACAATTGCAGGCAATGTGCTCAATAGCAACTGCCATGCTCAGTCTGTGCTAGATCATTGGATTCCCCTTTCCCCATTGGATTCCCTTTCTTTGAATTCCCCCATAACAAAGATGGAGCTACGGAGGCGATCTCCATCCTTTCTCTTCCTAGGTTACCATGGTTCAGCCAATGGCAGACAATGAAACAAGCTATATAGCCCTACCTTGAGTGTAGGGAATTGGACTAGACGCTTTGTCCAGGTTTCTTCCATTTTTGTGACTTTGTGTCCAAACCTCTGCCACCTTAATATGACCACTGAAGGGATACAGCTGGGCATTTGAGGTCACAGGGCCACATAACTCCACTGGCCTTCTTTTCTCTACTGAACTCAAACACATTAATGATGTTCCTAATTGTGTAGGCCCCTGCCTTCAATAAAAGATCTCAGGTCTGTCACATCTGTGTGACTAATCCAAAACCATTAATAGAAAAACAGCTATCTAGAAGTGAGTTTGTATGATACAACAGCTGGGCTTCTTGTCTTATGCTATTTTAATTCCAAGGCTGAGTTTCTTTGATCATTTTTCAAAAGTCCTGTGGTCTCAAGCCAAGTAAAGTCATTCAAGAAAATCAATCATTCATTTAGGGTCTGGCACCAGGAATCCAGTAATTAATGGTTTTAAAATCTAGGGAAATGTGCAGCGGCTAGCCCACCAGCTCCTTTAACGCTTCCCCCATTGTTCCTGCGACCTCTTGCCTTCCTGGTAATTAGTGTTTCATCCATACTTTAGCTTGTGTATCATGCAGGCCAGAGGCAGATAGGAGATGAGTTTGTCACATGGAGTTACTCTGGAATAAGTATTATACTTTAAATTCAGACCCTACCTTAATCCAAATTAACTCAAGTGTAGCCAAGCCTAAAGGACAAATTCATGCAAACTCTAACTATATGGATCCACAAAATGGTTTGATATGCTGGAATCAATAACAACACTTTACATGCAACACAGCTAATTCAGCCTACCCCCAGAGAAGTCTTACCTCCCCAGGAGTGAGCTGCCCATCAATTCTCCACACTTCGACTCCTAAACGATGGACAGGGAGCTAAAAAGGTATTCTGAAAGGTTTATATTTTCAATTAATACAATATTTACCCTGTATGAGTTATTCTGTACAGATTTATGTAAAATTAATATAATTATTTGGTATGTTCCCAGTCCCAGAGTCTCCATTAGCTATTCTTTTCCTGAAAGATGATACTCAGCTAGTGAGCACTAAAATCTCAAAAATGTCCACAAATGGCACCGTAAATAATTGTTTTCAATCAAGAGCACACAGAACAACCAACTGATGTTCACATTACTGTATGCAGAGTCAGGCATGCGCCCCTACGTGCGCGCGCACGCGCGCACACACACACACATATACACTCTCTTACGAATAACATGGAGTAATTTCCCACTGTCTCTGGTTGAACACCTTTCAGCTACTCTTACCTATCCATTTCCTGCGCTTGACCGCTCTCACTATCTAGTGCTGCCTTCTCTTTTAAACCATCTCTATTGTGTGTTTTGGTGTCTTACCTAATTGCCTGGCTTGCATGTGTTGCCATTAGTAATATAGTTAGACCATTATTGGATAGGTCAGTCAGTCCTGGCTGGTTTTTAGTTTAATAAAGTGATTTAAACATAGTTTGTGTCTCTCTGTGTTCATTTCATCTCAAACCAAACTATTCCAAAAATTCAACATAAATTGGCAATGAGTACTGTATCCATCCATCCATGCTATAAAGGAAAAGTAAATTTAAGAGGCAAAAAAAATCACCTCGTTTGTTTGGCAGTGGGCTGGGCTGTTGAATATTTACACTGATGGGTCAAACTGAAAACAAAAATAGGCTCTACTTTGTTCTTACCCATGTGAAGGCCACAGACTGAAAAAAAACAAACATAACCCAGTGTTAGTAAGGGAAAAGCACCTGCAAGTGTGTGTGCAAGACCTCAATACATGAATAAAAGACACTAAAACAAGAGAAGAGAAAGGAAAAAAATAGATGGGTATGGGACACTAAGCGGGCCCTTTGGACCTTCTGATGACACTCCGGAGCAATGGCACACATATTGGGTGCGTCTACACTGGCAAGTTAGTTTGAATTAAGGAGCCTTAATTCAAGCTATCTTAGTCCCCATCCTCTATAGACTTTCACTAGTTTGAATTAAGGAATTTCTTAAATTGAACTAATGAACTCTTAGTTCGAATTAGTAACACCTGTATTTAGTTCAAACTCAGAGCTTAGTTTGATGCTCAGGTCGAACTAAGGGTAGTGTAGACAAGGATTAAGCCTTAATTCATACTAAATAAATTTGAATTAGGACAGTTAGTTTGCATTAACAGAGTGCACTAATTCGACTTAACGTTTAAGTTGAATTAGTGCACTTTGTTAATTTGACTTACTAAGGTCAGGCTTAGTTCAAATTAAGGTTGACCTTATTAGTTCGACTTTGTTAATTTGAACTAACTTTTGTAGTATAGCCACAGCCATTTTAAGTGTTACTATGCAGTTCAGTGCACCCTGATAAGCCAGAGACAAAAATTTTACACTGCCATTATGAAAATCTTGAATGCTAAAAATTATTCCCAGTGCTTCACGTTCGATTTGGGTATATCAGAGATGCTATTGGCCTTTGTAAGGCACCTGCAAACGTCAACACTATTGTGGATGGTCCACTGCCTAAAAATGATAGCCAGCTTTGCACTGTTTTAAGGTAATTGACCTATTATGGAAAGTTTATTTCACAGCTAAGAACACCACTAAAAACACCAGTACATGAGGTTCTTTGTCAGACCATGGTCTGGAGGTGAACTAAAGCCGGTGATATTCCATGTAACAAAGCTAAATATGACTTTCTAAATTCAAAGGTTTGGCCTTACCTCTACAGCTGGGCTGTGATGCCTTCCCTTATGGAGTGGGAGTGGTCATGTATCCCATTATGCTTTCAGGAGAGGCCAGAACCATTGCTTTTGTCTTATACTATAAGCAAAGCAGACACTATGCCCAAATCAAACATGCTGCACTGGGAATCATTTAGAAATTTCACCAGTACCTGGGTGGAAGGATGCAACATTATCAGCAAACTCAAGTTATCAGCTGTGCACATAGGCTATGTTCACACACACAGTGCTTGTTTCAAAACAAGTTATTTCGAAATAACTTGGTTCGATATAACATGTTATTTCAAAATAACTTGTTTCGAAATAACAAAATGGTGTCCGCGAAATAAGCAAAAAAACGGGAATCGAAATAGCGTTTCCACAGTGTGGACTTGCTATTTCGACCCGGGGCAGTGCCGCATGGGAGGTGTGGCAACATGGCCGCCTCCCTGGGCCACGTCGACGGCCATGTTGGTAGCCAATCACATAAAAGCCGACCCTGACCTCACTTCCCTGTCCACCCACGCTAGCAGCACGCTGCAAGCCATGGACGGTGCTCGGCTGCCTAGACAGCGCCGTGCAGCACCCAGCCCCTCGGTGCGCATGCAGGGTCTCCGGCACTTGTGGGAGACTCTGTTTGCAGACCCCCAAGGAGGACTGGCCTCTACCTGAGGAATACATCCAGCTCAGCCGTAGGGCTCAGCTACTGCCCCCTGCCCCTCCCCGTGCCCCACCGCATCTGGGCGCGTGAGACCAGCGTTGACTGGTGGGAGAGAGTCGTTCTGCGCACCTGGGGTGATGACCTCTGGCGCCAGAACTTCCGTATGAGCAGGACCGGCTTCACCCACCTGGTGGGCGAACTCGCCCCGCACCTGCAGCACAGGGACACCCCCATGAGGCCTGCCGTCCCGGTGGACAAACAAGTGGCCATCGCCCTGTGGAAGCTGGCCACCCCGGAGTCCCACAGGGCAGTGGTGCACCTGTTTGGCGTCGGGAGGTCCACCACCGGCACCATCCTCCTCGAGGTCAATCAATCACGTCCTCCTACGGCGCCTGGTGAGATGCGGGGACCTGCAGGACACCATGCCTGGGATGACCACCCTTGGTTTTCCAAACTGTGCTGGCATCTTGGACACCACACACATCCCTGTGCGCGCCCCGGAGCACAGGGCTGTGGTGTACCGCAACCGAAAGGGATACCATTCAGTCATTATGCAGGCCCTTGTGGACCACCGGGGCTGGTTCCAAGACTGCTACGTGGGATGGCCAGGGAGGGCCCATGACTCCAGGGTCCTCCGCAACTCCGCCCTGTACCGGGCCATGGAGGCGGGCCCCCATTCCCCCCCCCCCCCCCACACACACACCATCCACCTTGGGGGGGCATAGAGGTGCCCGTCCTCATAGTGGCGGACGTGGCCTGCCCCCTGCGGCCCTGGCTAATGCGCCCATACGCTGGGCCACTCGACCCCAGCCGGCAGCTGTTCAATCACCGCCTCGCCTGCTGTCGACAGGTGGTCGAGCGGGCCTTCGGACGCCTCAAGGCCTGGTGGAGGTGCCTGCTAACTCGCCTCCACCTCACTGAGTGGAGCCTGCCGCAAGTCATCGCGGCATGTGCAGTGCTACACAACTTTTGTGCGCAGCAGGGGGAACCCATCCCACTCGCATGGGAGGCTGAGGTCCAAGCATTTGCCAGGGACTATGAACAACCAAGATCCCAGCCGACTTGGGAGCAGCCATCTGCGCAAGCCCTCGCCATCCGCAATGCCCTCCAGCTCGCCTTCGCTGCGGAGGAAGACTGAGGACCAGGCCTGCCCTGCACCAGAACACCATCTCCCCCCGTCCACCCACAGCCAACCCACACCCATCCACCCACACTGCCACCCCCCCAAATAAAAACACAGACAACCAAGAATAACTTTCCAGGGGGTTTATTCACAATAAGGGAAGGGATGGGGGCGATACGGGATGGGGCAATCTGGGGGGGGGG
>ML682005.1:10060991-10110289 GCA_007922195.1 Podocnemis expansa
CCCCTCCCAGCCCCCTCAAACTTACCTCGGGGCTGGACTCAAGGCAGGCCCAGCCCTAACTCCTGGGCCAGAGAAGCTCTACGGAGCATGCCCAGATCTTCTGGGCATGCTCTGTTAGAGCTTTTCTGGGCAGGAGTTTTCAAAACTCCCTGCTCCACAGGAGCTCCCTCGAAGCAGTCTGGCTGTCGGCAGTGCGCTGCCGGCTGCCTTCCCTGCGCTGGCGGCTGTGGCGGGGTGCGCTGCAGCGCGCCAGCGCAGCTTAGAGGGAACATTGGTGTGGACATAGCCATAGCTATAAGTGATAAAACTTGCAGTGCCTGCCATGGTGCAGGAGTGAGCCCACCATCTTTATTGCTTTCAACCATTTATTAAGTCAGCCTTTAACAGTAGTTACAATACCGAGATACTGCAAGTATTTCCTCACTGTAGGCGGAGGAAAAATAGTGGTGGTGTTAATACTGCTGGAAACAGCTGCTTACTATAATGGTGGAAAGTGACTTTCTCAAAAGGAAAACATGCTTTGACCCAAACATCTATACAAAAAAGCTTAATTGAATGGCCATGCATTACAAAAAAAAAAAAAAAAAAAAGCTAACTCTGTTAGTCTTAAAGTGCCACACAACTCCTTGTTGTTTTTTTCCACTGGACTAGACTAACACGGCTATCCCTTTTAAAATTCACAGGAAAATAGCCAGTTATTTGCTGTGAAGGGACCTGCTTGGATAAAGTTGGCTTCCACATGCAGCAGTACAAAACCATCTCAATCTTTTCACTGTGATGTATTGCAATTTTGAGAGCCCTCCAGCTGCCTTGCCATTATGACAACACATTGCAGACAAAGAGTGATGTGTATGTCACCGAAGTAGACCACTACCTACAGAACAGCGCTACATCCTGCCTGCAGGACTGGAAGGTATGACTCCTTCACTTATGGACCACAAGCCCCAGATAAACCAAGCGCCAAAGATGAAGCTGCACTAGTCTAGGTCAGCACATCAAGCAAGGTGTCCTGGGGTACTTTTAAAGTCTTCTCCCAGGGATGCTCATGTGATAAATAAGTTGGTTAGTCTTTAAATGTGCTTCAAGACACCTTGATTGTTGAGATTAAACCAAACACACTCAGCTAGGTGTGGGGTAAGATGACCCTCCAGCATGTATGAAAAATCAAGCCAGGCAGCGAGGGGTAATAAGCACCTATATAAGAAAAATCCCTGAATCTCAAAAATAGCCCTACAAAATCAGGACACCTGTCACTCTTGTATGGGCTAAGAACCTAATTATTAAAATGAAAAAGGCACAGTGTTTGCCTCAGAGTCTGGGAGCTTGGTTTCTGACTCTGGCCTTAAAGCATGACAGGAAAGAGGATGAGAGGGTGGGTAAAAGCAGATTCAGCGAACCTAATAAATTGGAAGGTTATTTACCTGTAAACATCCTGCTTTGCTGAACTAAACTTAGACAATTGCCTCTTTGTGCTCTGGTTGTGTGTGTTTTGATGGTTCCTGGAAAAGGAAACTTTTGCCCAGCAGTAAAAGTCCTTGATCTGACTCATTATCCAGGATGAGAGGTGCTGTGATGTCACCACCTGATCTCGCATGCAGTTAGTGATAGCAATGAAGAGCTGAGTCAACATGCAGAATGGTCTGGTCCGTTCGATGGAGACAGCAAGCACCCACCTAGCATCAAGGGTATGCCAACTCCTCTTGTTTTCCATCTGGCCCTGGGAATAACACTGGTAGGAAAATGTCCTGGTTTATGTGGAGGGTGGAGACTACCTTTGGTAGGAAGGTCAGGCATGGACGAAGTTGAACCTTGTCCCTGTGGAATACCATGTACAGTGGCTCTGAGGATAGAGCCTTTAGCTTTGACACCCTCCTTGCCAAAGTAATGGCCACTAGGAATGCTACCTTCCATGACAGGCCTAGCAGGGAGCATGCGTCCATGTGTTCAAAGGGTGATTTCATGAGCCTGTTGCAGACTAAATTTAAGTCCCACTGTGGGGCTAGGTCTCAAACCTGTGGGTAGAGGCTTTCCAACTCCTTCAGCAATCTGGATGCCATGGGGTGTGAGAAGGGGGTAATCCCTTGGAACGAGTTGTAGAAGTCTGAAATCACTGCTAGCTGAACCTTGAGGGAGGCCAAAGCTAGTCCCTTCCCTTTTAGGAGTAGGATGTAGTCAAGCATGATTTGAATAGGGGCACTAACTGGGGGGACCACCTTCTGCCCGTAGCCCATAGGGATAACTGCTTCCACTTGCCCTTGTAGTTAGCTATGTGGATGACTTTCTGCTCTCAATCAGAACCTGCTGCACTTCCCTAGAGCAAGCTTTCTCAGCTGAGCTCAGCCATGGAGCTTCCATGCCACCAGGAGCCCAGGTCTGGGTGCTGGAGGTGCTCCGAGTCCTGAGTTAAAAGGTCTGCCATGGGTGGAAGTGTTTTGGGTAGAACCACTGATAGGTCCAGGAGCATGGTGAACCATGCCTGGTGAGGCTGGGCTGGGGCTACCATGATTATCTTGCCTGTCCCTCTTGATCTTCAGTGAGACCCTGTGGATCAATAGGATTGGTGAGACGGCATAGAGGAGGGGACCCTCCCAGCTGATTAGGAGTGTGCCTGAGAAGGAGCCCTTCTCCCTGCCTCTGAGGGAGCAGCATCAGTCACACTTGTGGTTTATGTTGCTTGCAGACAGATCTAGCTCTGGGAGACCCCATTCCTGGAAGAACTGTCTCACCACCACTGTATGTAGAGACCACTCATTTTGGGGGAGGAATTGTCTGCTGAGTTTGCCCACCTGGTTGTTGTTTACCCCCTGTAAGTGGGCTGCCACCAGGTGGAAATTATTCTCTAGAGCCTGTTCCCACAGGCGGATTGCCTGCTTGCACAGGGAGGACAACTGGGCTCCCCCTAGTGGTTGAGGTAAACCATCGCCATCGTATTGTCTGTGAAGACCTGCACCATCCTGCTCTTGATCTTGTCTAGGAAGACCTTGCAAGCCAGTCAGCCTGCTCTAGCTCCTTTACATTTATGTGGAGGGGAGCCTCCCCCACTGACCACCACCCCTGGGTGGAGAGGCCATTGCTGGTTTGAGCCTCCTCCCCCCCCCGCACCTAAGGGCTAAGGCATCCATATTAGAATCACCAATGGGTCCTGACTCTTGACAGGGACCCATTTTTGCATGAAGTCTGGACTCTGCCAGATCATGAGGGCCTTTAGGACTTCCCTTGGGACGGTGACCACTCGGTTCAGAGAGTAGCTCTGCAGCTGATACACACCTGCCAGTCAGGACTGCAAAGGCCTCATGGTGAAGTGGTTCATTCATATTAGGTAAGTGGAAGCTGTCACGTGGCCTAACATCTGGAGGCACTGCCTTGCCATAGTTGTGGGGGAGCGGTGTAGGTCTGAAATGAAGGTAGACATTGGCCAAAACCTAGAGAGCAAGAGGGAGGCCCTGGTCCATCCTGAGTCCAGGAGCGCTCCAAATTTCCCATGTGGATGTGACAGGCTGCTCCCCAGATCCAGTCCAGTGTGTGACAGTGACCCTCCAATTCCTACCTCTGAACCCTGATTCACCCCACTTTGCCAAGTGACCACTCACCTTTGAGTCAGTCCACACCAAACTCTTTTGTGTAATCAGTCTCAAGCAGTGGGTTTATGGCCTCTAGCTACTCAAGGGACAGTCCCAAAGTCAGCATGCTTGGCCCCAGTTACCTACCAGGAGCCCCTGTCTACAGAGATTGGGACCCACTTCCAATCACCACTACACTAGTCCACCCATTTAACAAAGAAATGGATTTTGCCCAGCCTTCCTCAGTCACACCCTCTAAAGACTACATAGCCTTAGATTACACAGCTACTAGTTTATTGATCAGATTACAATTCTAGGTGAGACTATGGCCAACCATAGCAGAATCACAATAAAAATGAGTCAGGAGACACCACAAGGAAATAAAAGGTAAAACATGCACACTAACTTAGAATCTCTACCTAAACTGACCTCATAGTCCAAGTTTATGCTCAAGGTGTTTGACTGCCAGATGTTTGTATAGCCAGTCTCTGCCTGAGCCCATGGCTCAGATCTTGCTTAGCATTGTTCCAAGATGGAGATTCCCAGGCAAAAAGCCCCAAATTGCTCCAAGTGTCGCTCCTTGTTCCAAAACTCTCCTGGCCCCTCCCTTTCTGGGCAGAGGTGATCTCTTTGTCTGGTCTGAGCTAGGGAACTCAATTAGCATATCTTTGTTGCTTCCTCCAGGTGCTTGCTTGCTTTTTGCTGGGAGAGAGTGCTGTCCCCCCGCCCCCCCGTCCCAAGGCATGCTACACATCTGTACACATGCATGAAGCTGCAGGAAACATATCAGCATAGTAATCATGTAGAATAGGTTATGAGAATCCGTAAAGCAACATTGCATGGCATAAAAACATACAATCCCAGTGTATAAATGAACAGAAAAAGCACATAGATCATAGACCAGGGTGAACAGATTTGCATCCCATGACAGTGGGCTCCAGTTTTGACTTTTCCAGGTTCAGGAGAAGGACTAATCTCTTGCACAGCCTTTGAGCAGTGTGGATGTTTTGGCAGACCTAGTCTTTGGACCTGCCTCTGATGAACCAGTCATCCAGCTAAGAGAAGATTTGAACCCTTGTTTTCCTCAGGTGGCTTGCTCCTGCTGCCACACACTTCGTGAAGACCCTTGGGGGTAAGGAGAGCCCAAAGGTTGGTGCTGTAAATTGGAAACGTTTTTGCTGTATCATAAATCTTAGGAATTTTCTGTGCTTGGGCCTGATAGCAATGTGAACGCATGTGTCTTTCAGGTCAAGGGCCGTGAACCAATTTCCAGGACCTAGGGAGGGGATAATGTGAGCCAGAGAGACCACTTGAAACTTTATTTTTCACAGGAATCTGTTTAGGTTCAGGATGGGCCACAGGCCCCCTTTTGCCTTTGGAACCCTGGCTTCTCTTGCTGTGGAATACTCATTCTATTGCCCCCCCCCACTTCAGGAGCTTGAGGCTTTCCTGTGGGAGGGGTACCCCATGGGATGGCGAGGGCGTGGTTTTTTTTGTTGGGGGGGGCCTGAAGTTGAACAGCAGGGCATAGCTGGGAGAAACTGTATCTAGAATCTAGCAGTCCAAGGTGATTTAGGTGCACTGGTGTCAAAAAGGCTAGAAGTGGTCCTGGAATGTTGGTTCAAGAGAGGGACTCAGAGATTGGTCATGGTCCTCAAGTGGCTGGTCAGAACCTGCTCCTCTGAGTGGCAGGCGGTTGTTGGTTCCTTGATGGGTAGGCTTGTTTGCGCCCTGTCCCAGCCGCTGCTATTCCCTCTATTCTGTTTCTCTTTCTCTCTCGCTCTCTCTCTGTTCCCAAAGGATCCTGCAGCAATTGAAATGGATGCTGACACAAGCCCTGCTGCTGCTGGTGTGGTGGTCGAGAGTGAAAGGGACATCTGGCCATCTGCAGGGCGTACATGCCCAATTATCTCAGAGTGGCCTGGGAGTCCTTCACACCATGGAATTAAGCAACTCTCCCTTTCTTTCTGGGTCTTCAGCTTAAAGAACTGACAAATGTGGCACTTGTTGGTCCTGTGAACCTCACCCAAACATTTCAGGCATCTTGTGTGGGTTGCTGATTGGGAAAGCCTTCCCACAGGAAGAACAAGCTTTGAAGCCAGGCTCCACGTGTGCTTTCAGTGCAGTGACAGTGGATGAAATCCCCAACAAATTTCCTCACTGAAGTAGTTTGGAGACTGGAAAACTGCTGGTTAATGATAACCAAGTCATTCTCCTTCAAGCACTGCTCACATCATTCAGTTACAGCTGTCTACCTGCCGCAGTGCACAATAGCGCGAAAGTCTTTAGTGTTAGCCTGTCAGGTCAGGGCACATGGTCAATGCCCCCTCCGTACCATGAGCGCGGCTATATAGGGGACCATGAACCTGACCTTCCCAGTTCCTTTTTCTGCCATCAGCGTCGGTTCGGATCAGCATAAACTTGCGAAATGCAGGTGCCTGTCTTTTGAATGAAATTCAAGATGCCTGGTTTCAAGTTGTGCTTGGAATGCTGCAAGGCTTTTCTGATGGCTGACCTGCACAAGAAATGCCTTGCTTGCTTGGGTGAGTCCCACCTCATGACGGAATGCTCCATTTGCCAGTCCTTCAAGCGGAGGACCTGCTTAGAAAGGGAGCGCCACCTTCTCTTGATCTTGGGGAGTGGGGCAACCACCCCCCAAACTGGCTGGGCCACGAGCGCTCTGCTGGACCCCCAATTGGCTCGGGCTCAGGAACCCCACCACCTATCATCAGTACCGGGCGCAAAACCTCGACCTACAACGGTACCGCTCCAGCACTGAGCTCGTTGGTCGCTGGCTAGTCCCTCAGCTGTACCAAGAAAGGTAGTGGCACAGGCATCCCCAACAGCTCATCAAGAGCACCATAACTCAGCTCCAGTGCAGAAGAAGAAGAAGACCAAAGTGGCACCATCTTCATCGGTACCGCAGGACATGGTACCGCCCCTCATGGTACCAACAGCAAGCCTGGTACTGACGTCGAGCCCAGTACTGCCAGATGTGGTACTGCCAGGCCCTGTACCGACAAGCCCAGTACCATCAACCAGCCTGGCACCAACACCGGTACCGGCATCCAGATCCATGCCAGTCTCTGACCTGGTACTGATCTGTAACCAGGTACTAGTGGCTAGCCCAACACCTGGACCCAGCATGGCACTGCCCAGCCCTCCACCAGTACCACAATTGGGTATAGAGGGGTGGGAAACTTCACTCCATCGCTCCTCTGAATAGCTCTCAGTACCGGGTTCCTGGACATCAGGTGTAGTGTCTAGATCCTCCAAGGACCACCCCTCCCCTTCTCAGGAGGAGCACCCAAGGAAGAGACTTCACAACAGTGCCCCATCCCCAAGCTCAGTGAGGTCAGCTAAACCATGGGTACAAGGGGAGATGTCCGCTTTTCCCACTGCACCTACCCCTCTAGCAAGATCTTCCCATAATGAGTGGACCCTCGATTGGCTGAGCACAATAACTGATGATGCCTCCTCTCGCTACGCCTGGTCGCCTCCACCAGAGTCCTCAGATCTCTCTGATGATGAACCTGATCCTGACTCTATGCAACGTAGTAGATCCCAGGCCCAATCCTCCTCCTCACCAGATGAGTGTCTAATCGACATGTCCGCTGACTGCAAGGGAGATCCCTGCATTGAGCAGGACCTCCTCCGCTGTTTAGTGGCAAACCTTAAATTGAAATTAGGAGTAATCCAAGAGGAGGATGACTCCCTCTTTGATGCTTGCCATAGAGCCCCTCCAGCAAGGGTGGCAATCCCTTTATACTTGGGAGTATATCGCATCATCAAAGAACACTGGCAAACGCCATCCTTGATCCCACCAGTGTCCAAGGTCATGAATAAGAAATACTACATCTCTCCAGAGGGGTTCTCTTTCTTATTTCATCACCCCACCACAGGGTCCTTGGTGGTTGATGCCATAAACCAAAGGGAGAGACAGGGCCAGCCGAGCTCGATGCCCAGAAACAAAGAGGTGAAGAAGCTCATCCTCCTGGGGAGGAAGGTATACTCCTCCGCGGCCCTTCAGCTACGTATCACTAACCATTCAGCCTTAATGACACATTACATCTTTAACCTGTGGGAGGCCATGCGAAACTTTCGCATGGCCATCTCTGAGGAGCACTTGAGAGATGTCAAAGCAATGCTAGAGGAAGGGGAGAGTACATCCAGGGATGCTCTGGTGGCAACCTGGGACCCAGTGGATACAGCGGCCCGCACCATGGCCTCTGCAGTCATCATGCATTGGCCAGCCTGGCACCAAGGCTCGCGCCTATCTGCACAGATGCAGCAAATTACCCAAGACCTCCCCTTCAAAAGCCCTGACTTCTTTGCTCCATCCACAGATACGAAGCTCCATGGTATGAAGGACTCAAGGGCCATGCTTCATTCCCTTGGGATATACACCCCACAATCCAGCAGGCACTCGACGAGACCACATCAGCAGCTCTAACAGCAGTTGCTGCAGTTAAGGCAGCAGATTCAACTGCAGAGTCAGTTCCCAAGATCCCTCAGCGCCACCTTAGGGACCTGGATAAAGAACAAGAATCATCCAGGTAAGGGGGGGAACTCAATGCCTCACAGTCCGGAAAGGGGTCTGACCACTCCTCAGGCCATATACAGCATTTTTGACGGTTCCTTTGAGAGCAGCGTGCCAGGGTCCCTGTTCTCCCCCCACCACCTGTGCCACTTTGTCCACCGGTGGCCCCGCATTACATCGGATCAGTGGGTCCTCAACATGGTGGCAAGAGGATACCGCATCCAGTTTCTTTCAACCCCTTGGGACAGAAAATCGCCCCCTCGTGCAACATTGGGAATCCAAGAACAGTTATGCCGGCTCGAGGCCGAATGCCAGAAACTCCTCTCCCTCAGGGCTATAGAAAGGGTCCCCAATCGGAAGCAGGGCAAGGGATTTTACTCCGGATACTTCTTGGTCCCCAAACCCAACAGGGATCTACGGCCTATTCTAGACCTCAGAGTGCTAAACAAGTACATAAAGTTCCGCATGGTTTCCCTGCCTCAGAGCATCCCCTCCCTGTTCCTGGGCGACTGGTTCACAGCCTGCAACCTAAAGGACACTTACTTTCACATAGCCAGCCAGCCCCACCACAGATGCTTCTTCAGGTTTGTGGTGGCACAGAGCCACTACCAGGTCACCACTCTTCCCTTTGGGCTATCACTACAAAATGGCTGTATTCACACACAGATGGTTATTTCAAAACAAGCTGTGTCAAAACAACTTGTTTTGAAATAACACCTTATTTCGAAACATCTTATTTTGAATTGACAAAATGTTAATTCGAAATAAGGAAAAACGCGGGAAATGAAATAGCAGGTTCCCATTGCGAACTTGCTATTTCGTTTCCCGCTGCAGGGGGCTGCAGCCCCCTGGGGGGTGAGCTGCTCCTGTGGCTCACCCTGCAGCCCAGAAAGGCAGCTGCAACCCCAGAAAGGGGGCTGCAGCCACTGGTGGGGGGGTGAGCCACTGCGGGGTGTCTCAGCCCCCTGCCAGAGCTGCCCCCCCAACACCCCCGACGGGTTGGGGGCGCCAGGCTCAGCCCGCAGCCCGGGCTGCCCCCCCGACACCCCCGGTTAGGTTGGGGGCGCCGGGCTCAGCCCGCAGCCCGGGCTGCACCCCCCAAAACCCCCGTCAGACAACACTGGTTCCCGTTCCTGCTGGACTTGTCCATAAAGACCCTGCTCTGCCTCCCTCAGTGGACAGATCTCCTAACATAGGACTTGGGTCGCCTTTGGCACCTCAACTCAGGCCTCCTACACCTGACAGCCTGAATGTTGTCTGGCTCAGCACGCAAGAGAAGAGCTGCTCGGACAGGTTGGTAGCAGAAAACCCTCCACCAGCTCCACATACATGGCCAAATGGAAATGCTTCACCAGTTGGTCCCGTGACAAAGGCATAGACGCTATCTCAGCACCAATCCATACAATTTTGGACTATTTTCTAGACCTTAGAGAAAAAGGCCTGTCCCTGTCCTCACTTAGTGGCAATTTTGGCCCTTCACCAAAAGATAGATGATGCTCTAGCCTTTTGACACCCTATATCTCACAGGTTCCTGAAAGGGGTGGAAAAGCTCTTTCCCCACCCTCATAAGCCCACCCCTCAGTGGGATCTGAACTTTGTACTCCAGGCATTGACAGAGCCACCCTATGAACCCTTGGATTCAGCCACCCTGCTAGTTTTGTCATAGAAGGTGGCTTTCTTAGTAGCAATCGCCTTGGCTAGAATGGTTTCAGCATTGTGCGCTCTGTCCTCTGAACCCCCCATATGACGTTCTTCCTGGACAAGGTAATCCTCTGTCACCACCCTTCCTTTCTACCCAAGGTGGCCACCCCCCTTCCACATGAACCAAGAAATTTGCCTGCCAGTTTTCTATCCTGACCCCCAGGTCACAGAAAACCAGAGACGGTGGCACACCTTAGATGTGAGGAGAGCGCTCTTAACTTATATCAAGCGTACTCGAGCCTTCCATAAGACCTCCCAGTTGTTTGTGGTGGTCACTGAATGCATGAGAGGCTCCCCAGTGTCCTCTCAGTGCATTTCCAAATGGATTGTAAACTGCATCAAAAGACTGCTATGGAAAGTCAAACACGCCTCTCCCAGAAACTGTGAGAGCCCACTCTACCAGGGCTTAGGCGTCTTCTACGGCCTTCCTTGCCAAGGTCCCAATCCAAGAGCTCTGCAGGGCCGCTACGTAGTTGTCGATACATACCTTCACAATGCACTATGCCATTGCCCAACAGGCTAGAGACAACGCTTCCTTGGGCAGAGCTGTACTCAGTGTGGGTAGACTGTAACTCCCCCCACCATCCTCAGGTACAGCTAGCAGTCACCTGTGACTGAATGATGTGAGCAGCGCTCAAAGGAGAATGGTTGGTTACTTACCAATAACCGTCCTTCTTTGAGATGGGCTGCTCGCATACATTCAGGCCCCTCCCACTGTCCCCACTAATGGAGTTGGCAAAGCTATATGGGACTGGGAAGGTCAGGTTCACAGTCACCTATATAGCTGCGGTCGCAGAGCGGAGGGGGGTGTTGGCTGTGTGCCCTGACCTGACAGGCTAACGCTAAAGACTTTCTGAGCTACCGTGCACTGCGGCACATAGACCTGTAACTGATTGTATGTGAGCAGCCCATTTCGAAGAAGGACGGTTACTGGTAAGTAACCAACTGTTCTGAAGCAAGAAATGACAGGAACATAGGTGTTTGCAGAATTGCAAGGGCAAATAGTTCCAAAATTGTCACTCGGTTGGAATGAAAGAACTGAAGGGGGGGGGGTCAGCACCACCTATGGCCAGGGTGCAGGGCTGAGGGGGTATTGGAGACTGACCCCATGGGGACAGGCTAGGGCAAAAAAGCTTCCACCTGACTATGCACCATGGCACATATACATCTGATTCAGAATGGATGTGAGCAGCACTCAATGAAAAATAAGTTCCAAAGGCGTAACCATGTCAATCCAGTTCAGCAAAAGGGAAAAAAGTCTTTTGGCACTTTTAAAAACTAACAAATTTATTTATTAAATGCGCCTTCACCCATGCAAGCTCATGTAATAAATATGTTTGTTAGGCTTTAAAAGTGCCACAAGACTCCTTGTTTGTTTTAATAAAGGGACAGCTGTTTAATGTAAAGAGAGGAATTGGATATTCTGGCACTTGGTAGTGCTTTATTTGTGATAAAGTCTAATTCCAGTGCTTTCATAAACTGAATGGGTAATGCTTGAAACCTTCCTGCAGGTGATTTTTCTACATTATCTACAAAATAAAATTTAGAAACTGAGACAAAGCGGAACATTCTCTAAATGTCATTCCCAGTCACAATATTGTGTCCTGTTTTACCTGCCAGCAGTCTCAGCTAGAGCACTTAGTCATCTCATGGGAGTATAACTTAATGTTTAAGAGAGAACCTTTCAAAGGAAACCATCAATTTAAAAAAAAAAATCCCAGTTACATAAACCCCCACCCCATGTCCCATACTCTGACAGCTTTCTTAGGCTGATGCCTCCTGGGATATCACAAAGGAACAAAGCTGGCCAGTGAGATTTTCACTATGGAATAGTGTTAAAAGGCTGAGCTCTTTGGCATTGAATGCCTCTCAGAAGTGGCTTTAGGCAACTGGAGGCCCTAGGCGAAGGCCTATTGCAGGGCCCACTATCAGGGCCCACTGCTATCTTCCCCTGGCCCCAGTCCCCTGCTGTACTCCTAACCTCCCCAGACTATCCTCCAGGATTCCCTGTTTGTTTTGCTGAACCAAACTAACATGTCTGTCCCTTTGGACCTCGTAAATTATTCTTGGGTATGATATTTTTAAAGATCTTCCCATCATGAAGATTGTAAGCTGATCATCTTTCACTTAAAATAAATGAGCTAATGCTAAACTACAAAGTAAAAATGAACATTTTAAAAATTTTTAAAAAGTATGAGCATTAATAAATAAAAAGTGGTAACATTAATGATGGCTCAAAAATAATGAATACCACATTTAAAATTTTGGCAGGCAAATCTTACAAATTTTTCATATAGGCTTAGGTTTATGTGAACTAGACATTTAATACAAATAAGTATAAAAAAAAGAAGGTTTCTAGTGTGTAACTGTAAATGAAAAACACCAAATTTCAATGAAATTTGCTGAAGTACTCAAGTTTATGAGACTCTGGCAGCCTCAAAAATATGATAGTAAGTACAGACGAAGCTAAAAAATTACTTACCAAAAGAAAGACATACAGCATAGACATCACACACAGCTGTAATTATTGCCTAATGGCAGCACTAGGGGCGTTGCTGGTGCTGGACAATCCAGGGCACGTGCCCCAAACCCCAGCTCCAGAGGCCTGGATCGCCGGCCCAATTGGGCTGGAGATCTGGGGCGTAGCCGCTGGTGGCTGTGGCGGCTCTGTCCCTGGCTGGGGATCCAGGGTCTTGCCGCAGTGGCCCCATCCCCCACTGGGGAGCCAGGGCCTCGCCGGGGAGGCGGGGCCTGGCCACATGTGGCAGAGTGGTGGTGCCTGTTCCTGTCCCTGGGCTGGGGGGGGCAGGGCCTGCAGGATGGGGCAGGGCCTGCTGGCCAGGGAGGGGGCCTGGGCCTATGCCCCAGGTCCCTCCCCCAGCCAGTGACGCCCCTGGGCAGCACTGTATTTATATGTAGCAGCCTATATGGACCTACCTGGTAACCTGAGCTAACCAAAGCCAAAGTAAAAATTCTCACAAAGTCAAAGGAAAAGGCAAAAGAACAGGCAAAAAAGAAAAGGAAAAGGCAATATTTCACAAAATTAAAAAATGGCAGAATAAAGGCCACACTGAGGAATTAAAAGCTGAGGCCACTGGAAAAGTTCCTGCTATTGTGCTGTCTATTGCTTGCTCCTGCTTTTTTAGCATGTCAATGTGAAGGTGATGGGCAGGTAATAGTGAAATTTGCAATTCAGACAAAGTACAGATCCTAATGATAGCTTGCCTTGATGAGCCAAGACTGAAAAGTGCTTAGGCTTCCAGCCCTACTACTCTGCTAGATGGGAACAATTTCTACATTCTTCTGTATTTTCATTTCTGTCCACCAAATGGGGGGGGGACCCTTAGTCCTTGGGGCCCTAGGCAGCCGTCTGCTTCACCTACCCCAAAAGCCGGCACGGATGCCTCTCTTAGTTTGGTTTATTGATGGCATTTAGCACCATAATGCATCAGTCAGCAGAACCTCCACATTTGTATATGGAATGCTCATTTAAAAGACCTTCCTGACCTATGAATAAATAACAACACTGCTCTATTTATTTAGCTTGCCTGAATTACATTCCTGACGTTCTCTCAACTGCTAATACTATGGGTTGTATGTTGCCTCTCTTCTAGCTATGCATGCAACAATGGTAGACCTTCTCTTAGAATGGCCTTAAGACAGCTGTATGAAGGCTCCCTTGTCTTTCTTATAGGACCCCAAGAAAGGTAGAACAGTACAACAGGAAAGCATGCTTCATCCTCATATTGTCTTGGCAGGCTTTGTCAGGGATACTGCTTTAGGGAGGTGATTGAGCTACTTCTTTGACTATGTGAATCAACTTTTTTTAGCAGAAGGTTAAGCTTCTTGGCTGCAGAATGTATTGTCAAGTGTTTCCTCTGGTGAAAAAGGGCAACAGTAGGAAAACTATTGAGCAGAACCCTTCTGAGTGCCAGTGTGCACAGAAGAAAACCCTCCTCATGTGCTAATACTCATTGCAGTCCACATGTCTAAAGGTAACAAACTTTCAAATTTCCATCTGGCATGATGTTATCTGGGAGCCATTATTTGATTCAGTCTGAAAGCTAATGCCCTGACACTGTAATTCTGCATGTAGAGCTGATTTTAGCTTCCATTAAAACTTTGGCTGAAATGGTTAAAATGTAGTTGGCAATTCTTGCACCATGGGACCAATGTAAAATTGCTGTCAGTGGGGTTAGTAATACTATCCTACTTCAAAGTGGGGAGGAGAGTGCAAGAATGAATTCATTTAATGTCGATAAGGTGCTCAAATCTGATAGTGCGAAGGGCCCTATATTGTGACCAAATACAGATACTGTACTCTAACCTTCCACTACGCCCAGAGAGTTTAAATTTTAGCCATGGTCCAAGCACCTTTTAGAAATAATTAACCAAGTAATCAGTTGTTTCATCACCAGGATATTTCATAGCTTAACATTGGCTTTTGTTTACTAAAGATAACAGATTTAAAATAATAAAAAGAAGGACAAATTAAATACTAGAGCACAGACTAGCTCACAGAGAAGTCATAAGATATAAATGCTCAAGAGACCATACTAAACAAGAACAGTGTGGCCTCAGATATTTTTTCCAAATCATACACTGCCTATTGTACTAGTCCAGTGACATCCCACTATTCACATGAAGGGTTCTTTTGCAAATTTCAAACATATATATTTTAAAGTGAGATCATTAATTTTAAGGCTGTTAACAGTGCTCTACAAATTTGCTCTGATGACTAACAGAAAAATGACAAAACCCAGAGGACCATATATACAAAGCAAAATTCCATCTCACTGAGTTTTACTAATAGTACTGTCAATAGATGGCAGTTCAAAACCCCTGTATTAGTTCCATTGGACACCAACACAGCTATCAAGTACGTATACTTATATAGCCCACTAGACCCACCCCAGGCCATCACTTTAGTCCATTAATGTCAAACTGTGTGTGGAGTTTTAACTGAGAGGCCAAGAGATAAAATACCGGCTCTGTTAAAGACAATGGGAATTTTGACTTTACTTTAGTGGTCCCCAAATTTCACTTAATGAGTCCAAATTTGAGGGTGACAGAAAACCAGAGGTGGTATTTGAAGAGAGGCAGATATAATGAACTTCCAGGCATAAAGACAGATGAAGCAGTAGAGTTTGCAGCTGCATGTTGAATGGCTTAAAGAAGGAAAGTAACACGGTCAGAGAGAGTAACCGACAAAAAAAAATAAGCAGGGCCTGGACATGGGTTTTGCAAGAGGAACAGAAAGCAGCAAAGATGCTAGACAAGAAAAACCAGAACTTAGTGACAATGTGGGTACTATAGGCTAGGAGTCCTGTGGCATGTTTAAAGACTAACAAATTTATTTATCATGAGTTTCATGGGAAAAAAATCCCACTTCATTAGGTGCACAAACTGGAAACTATATATGGAAAGGGATATATAAATGCAGCGAAGGATAAGTCACAAGATCAGTTCAGATTTTTTCAGCAAACCAAGCAACTTGTTTTGATTCATACAGCGTGGGACATCATATAAGAAGGTTAGAAAGTGGAAAAGTCACTCTTTGTAATGAGAAATCAGTCCAAAGCTCTAGTCAGACCTAATTTAATGGGGTCAGATTTGCATATGAATTCTAACACTGCAGTTTCCCTTTGGAGTCTTGATTTGAAGATCTGCTGTAACTGTTATGTGTTTCACAGAATGTGCAAGGAGGATAAAGTGGTCCCTACAGCTTTTTGAATGTTACCATTCTTGATATCTGATCTGTGTCCATTCATTCTTTTGTACAGAGACAGTGTAGTCTGGCCAATGTATGAGGCAAAGGGGCACTGTTAGCGCATGATGGCATCATCCACACTGGTGGATGAGCAGGTGAATGAGACCCTGATGGAGTAACTGGTTTGCTTAAGTCCTATGATGGTGTCATTACAGTAGATATGTGGGCAGAGCTGGCAGTGGGATTTGTTCCATGGATAAGGCCTGACAGTGTTTCTGTACTATGGTATGTAGTTGCTGGTGATTATCTGCTTAAAGTTGTGTGTGTGTGTGTGTGGGGGGGGGCTGTCTGTAAGTGAGAAGAGGCCTAGCTCTTGAGGCTTGAGAGGGGGACAGATTGCCTTGCAGGGTAGGCTGTAAATCCTTGATGATGAGCTGCAGAAATTTGACTTGAGGGCTGTAGGTAATGACCAGTGGTGTTCTGTTTTCCTTGATGAGCTTGTCTTGTAGTAGCTGGCTTCTGGGTACCCTGCTGGCTCTGTCAATCTATTTCTTCATGTCCCTGGGTGGGTACTGTAGTTGTAAGTGCTTGATAGAGGTCCTGAAGGTGATTGTCTCTGTCTGAGGTATTGAAGCAAATGCAATTGTATCTTAGGGCTTGGCTGTGGACAAAGGATCATCTGGTATATGCCCAATGAAAACTGGAGGGCTGGAGGTAACTATAGCAGTCAGTGTGTTTCTGGTATAGGGTGGTGCTTAGGTGTCCATCACTTATTTGTATTGTAGTGTCCAGGAAGTGGACCCCCCCCCCACGTGGAGTGGTCCAGGCTGAGGTTGATGGCTGAGTGGAAATTGTTGAAATCTCAGTGGAATTCTGTAAAGGCCTCCTTTCCATAGGTCCAGATGATGAAGATGTCATCCATGTGGTGAAGTAGCAGAGTTGCAACTTGAAGACAAGAGCTGAGAAGGAATTTTTCCAAGTCAGACATCAAAGCTCCTTGGTTGGTTGGTTGAACTAAACTACCACAGCTTCCTCTTTGGAAAATGTCCATAATGTGGAGGAAAGAGACGCCAGCATAGATGGTGGTGCTATTGAGGATGACATGAAAGTTGAGAGTGCAAAGATAGCAGCCGTCCCACTATTGATAAATAAGGACTTTTGAGAATGAAAGATAGGGTCAGTTCCTGATCTGTTAAGCATGGATGCACTTTGAACACGTGGTGGTAAACTAACAAAGTATTGACTTGAAGAGCTGTGTCTGCTGTCTGGAGTCTTTTCAAACTTCTTGCATCCCTAGGTTCACACTGCTAATATGTTCTATTGCAGTAGATTTCACATTTGTGAAATATGACACACTGCATCTATATGGGCCAGAAAACTAAGCCATTGAACAAGAATTTGGTTTATAGACACTGACACTGATATTTTTTCATCAACATAAACTTGTAATGAAGACTATTGACAGTTTTAGATAAGAAAATTAGATACCTTGTATTCTCTTTTGAAGACAAGATGAGGCATCTTGAATGAAGATAAGTGTCTGTATCTGGCCCGAGGCACGGAGTTAACTAAGGGGTTAATACTGACCATATGCTTCCACTAATCTAGATCTATACATTTTTCCCACATGAGATACACAAAGATCCATCAGAATCGGTGTCACATCTGATAGATGTTCTGCCTGCATTACAGTTTGCAGCGATTATGTAAAATGTTGGCTACAACGTCTCTCGTTCAAAGAGTAGCAGAAGTGGTAGGCAAATCCCACTATTGCTCTTTGTACTGGAAGTAACCACTGGAAAAACTCTGGAGTTTCTTTGTGAAGTAATTTGAGATTGTTGGGTGATACGCCATTTATAAGAGGTAAATTTATTGTTTGATGATATGAAATTTGGATTCAGTTTGGGTGACACCACTTTCTATACTAATTCTCTGAATGTTTTCTTTTCTACACTCCAGACCGAGCATTTGTTATTTAAAGTCAATAAAACTTAAACAGAAAACTGAGCATGTTAATGATTACCTGCGGAACTCCGAAAACACATTTAGTTTTAGCTAAATGTGATTGCAAACTCCTGGAAATCAATCATAGCAGCAGTCTTTTTCACACTCTAATTTTTGATTGTCTAACCAAGGTGTCCTTAACCTCCTTTATTTTTTCTGAGACCTGTCCTATACTGCTGGAAAAATCACCACAGCTTACCTGTGGCACAATCTGAATATAAAAGCCATGGCCAGTGGTGGGGGGAAGCAAGCAGGGCAACTGCCTAATGTCCCAGCTTCTCAGGCTCCCTCTTGTAGCTCAAAATTACTCAGGTTTTGGCTTCAGCCCCAGCTGGTGGGGCTCAGGGCTCTGGGCGTTGGCCCCATGCATCAAGGTTTCAGATTTCTGATTCAGCATCTCCAGTGCCAGCCCTACTTGGTAAGCCCTCTGAAACCTCCTCAGGTGGGGCCTCGGACCTTTGGTTGTAAAGTGACAGTCTAAACCAGAGGTGGCCAAACTTATGGAACTTAAGAGCCACACAAGTTGATAATTAATCCTTCAAGAGCTGCACTGAGGCCTATACCCATCTACTTTTACCTACTCCAAAATTACTAAGTTTAAAATTCACAGCACGCTTTAATTTTATCATAAAAAGAGGACAAATATCGAGCCTACTGTCAGATTCTAATAATTACTTAAGGTTACCATGAAAATTAGGCTTACACAGTAAAAACCTAGCTGCTGCTCGACGTAAAAGACTGCAGGCTAGTGGCAAATTTTTAAAAATCCTGACCATGCTGTACTTCTCCCTGCCACGCCTGACCATGCCGCACTTCTTCCCACCGTCCCACCCCCCTCTTGAACTCCTAGGCTGGGCTGCTTTCCTAAATTGATTTGCTGACGTTCTTCTGGGAGCCACAATTTTTCATTCAAGAGCCACATGTGGCTCCCAAGCCACAGTTTGGCCATGCCTGGTCTAAACCAATGAGAATGACAAGTTTTTAATTTCAAAGTATATGAGAGGAATTGTCACAAGATCTTGTGGAATGATTGTTGACAAACTGATGCTTAGCTGCAATTCAGAATTAAAAAAAATAAAAAGTACTGGGAATCAGGATCTTCTGTGTTGTCATCCTGTTATTTCCACATCTCTGTGGCTTAGTTTCCCCAGCAGGGAACTGGGCATTAATGCCCACCTCTGCAAGTGTTGTGATGAAAAGTTAATGTTTATAAAGTGTACTGAAGAGCTAAAACATCGAGGTGGCCATGAGCCAAAGCCCCTTAAAGTCAGTAGGCAGCATTCTGTTGCCTTCAGCAAGATCATTAATAACATTATCAGTAACTAGGCAGAGTGTGATTTTCAGAAGCATCTGAGTGAGTTGGACTTTCATGCCCTTTGAAAATCCCAGCACTCATTACAACAAGCTGAAGGAATTAAAAAACCAAAACCAGGTTAATAAAAAGTCACTAGTGTTATTCTGAGTGACTGTATTTTAAACTCAATGACCAAGACAGTATCAGCATTTTTCTTTATTTGAAGTTCAATAAAAACATAGAAATCACTGCATTAAAAAGCAGATCACATATAAAACCAGTATAAATCCATTGCATATGTAGGAAAAATGAGTATTGATCATTCAAAATTCATGCTTGGAATGAAATAAGTCTATGCCATATACTTTAAAAACTAAAACCAAGAGATATAGATCCCATTTCAGTAAAGTATTTAAGAGTGTGCCATATTTAAGCATATGGAATATTTTAACTGACAGATATGGCACGGCTCATGCACCTAAATTAGGTATGCTATTAAACAGACCTTGCTGAACAGAGACCATAGTTCCCAGTTTCATTCCCTCCCCCTATTTAAATACAAGTGTCTGTTTTAAATTGCCTTCCATAAATTTCTTGGTATTCCTCCCCTTCCCACCTTTTCAAATCAAATATAGTCAAATGTATGTCTGTTAAAAAAATATCAGGCAGAAAATAATACAGCAATACCACAACAATGGAATTGTATGAAAATTTGATTAGCAATGGAGTGAAGCTGAAGGTAATAAAAGAATCCCTGAAGTTCTGTTTTTACAATCTAAGGCTCCACTCTAAACTTCACAGTAGTTAAGTGAAGCACATGTATATTTCACATTCATAGTTCACACAAGCTCAGGGCTTAGATACATATATATAGGTATCAAATGGCAATTTGAAATTCTTGTAGTATTTTTACATTGTATTCTGCATAACAGTTGCAGAAAGCATTATCATGACTTCTATTCACTGCAACTTCTAGCTTAGATTTTAAACAAAATCCACTTTGTTTTCCAAATTAAAATAAATATATACATGGTCAGATATATACATACTACATTATCTTCACCCCTTTTATGAGTAAATGCTTTGCCCCTTCTTTGAGCAATTAAATATCAAGAAAACAAAAAGAACTGACAAGCTGCAAATTCTGTTTAAAAAAAAGAAAAAAAATGGAAGTGCATCTCTCATTTCCCACCAATACTAAGCAAGGCCACCAGTCATGCAGCAGTGAAAGCAGGAAGAATTTTGGCACTGACTTCAGTGAAGGCAGATTCATGCTCTTGATACCAAATTTTAACCTGTACCTCCCATTTTGTGCCTGCAATTTTATAACACTTGGCTAACTGCACCTGTAAATCAGGTCCTATATGTGTCACAGTGATTTCAATTATGCCTGAATCTCTGGCCCTACTTCTGTGCTCATGGCAGTAGACAAAAGAGAGCTTTGTTTGATTTTCATGTTATTTAATGGCCAATAAGAGTAAGTAAAATATAAAAAATTAAAATGCGTATGTGCATTACATCTAAGCAGTTGCACTATGGCAAAAAGTAACTGACTTTCTTCACTATTCAATGGTCTGCAGACAGCTCGCTATTTTGCTCCTTATTCTATCCAAATGATACGCCAATGTGCTTTGAAAGAACATGAAATGGTGATACCAAAGCTTCAAGCTATCACTCCTGAGTCTTCCCTAAGTAGCATCTCTAGGAATACAACAGGTCTATCTGGATTTACAGCAGGACCTCACCCCTCTACTGTACTTTAACTTTCGTATCTTTTTTTTTTTAAAAGGGGAAAGAGAGATCTCCACAGACAATACCTGCAGATTATTCAGGCTACATAAATTTTCACAGATAAAGGCACACGCTTCTGGGTGCTTGGACTGGAATCACTGTAGGGGAATTTTAATTTTACTATGCAAGCATAATTACAACCAGTATTCACAGAGGAGGGATGGAAATTACTTTTCCAAGGTAACATGATCAATAGTTTTATCTTTTCAAGTTATTTTCAAGGCTATGGTATTAAAATGTTCCTTAAAAAGGTAAATATGTAAAGAGAAGACGGGTGAATAATCAAAATTCAGATTAGATGTCTAAAATCTAGTCTCTTGTGTGAGATGAACACGTGCTGAACAATGGCAAACCCACTGCTCTTAAGGTACATTCCCAGGAACAGATTTTCCTAGGTCTGAAGCAGTGCACACTTCATAACTAGAGATTATCTGGCTCAAACAGCTTCTGAAAATTCTTACAGAGCTGTAAATCTGCTGGAGCCTGGAATATTACATATGCAACCCCCATCTTCATGGAAAAAAATTATTTCTGGCCATTTTAAATGAGGTAATGAAACTGATAAAGTTCCAAAGCTCTAGCAAGATACTTTGGAACACAGCAGATCTTAAACAGTTCTAGAAATTTAGCTTATCAGTATATTTTGTTGGTTACTACATTTTTTTTAAACTACTTTTCTGGTTTTCTGATTATACCATTTTCTGAGTATGAGTGATGGGCTTTGCCTTCACCAGCATTAGGTTACATGTGCTGAATTTTAGTACAAGCAAATATTCCTATTAACTGTCCACCTTGGTAGCATTACTACAATGAAAAAAACAACAAGGAGTTGTGTGGCACTTTAAGACTAGCAGATTTATTTTTTGCATGAGTTTTCGTGGGAGAAGATCCCACTTCCTCAGATGCTTCTTCTCCCACGAAAGCTCATGCAAAAAATAAATCTGTTAGTCTTAAAGTGCCACACAACTCCTTGTTGTTTTTTTCACTGGACTAGACTAACACAGCTATCCCTTTTAAAATTGATAAGCATTACTACAAAGCAAAATGAAGTCAGCTACTTTTTTCCCTGGTCATATTTCTTATTTACAGAAACTACTGCAAGAAAATTCATGATGTTTCTAAAAGCACAAGAAAACTGAGAAAGGGAAAGCTAGCAGTACTGCTGGTGATATAAATGATGCCTAGCAGAGCTGTCTGCAGGATCCATATTTTATGAGCGAGTATATTGTACAGTGCTGTATTTTGTGACCTTTGAAGACTGACTTAGTGTAGAAGAGTCTTCCAAACCTAAGCCTGTCTGTTTAAGTTGAGGGTCTGTGATTAGTATGTGCTCCTGCCTTCCAGGCCTGGAAATGGCAGTCTGCCCTCTTATGCCTTGTATCCCTGAAAGCTCAGCCCCACCTGCATAACTAGCCTGCAGCCCAGATGTGGGTGTCACCACTCTTTCGGTCACCACCACATTCTGCCCTTCAGATAGATTAGGAATACTTAGAGGGGCCTTTACATCTGAACTAGGGACAAGCAGCGTCTCCCTCTCCCTCACAACAACATACTGGGAATCGGGGAGGTCATGAACCTTTAACATTTCAGGCAAAGCATCATCTGACCTAATCAACCTAAGATTATGTCCATCTGGCAAGTCAGGGATTTCTAACATGTCCTGCAAACTGGAAGCAGGGGCAAGCACTCTTTCTGTTACAATGATGTTCTCCTTAAACTGAGGATCAAAAACAACAGTATTGGTTCGCATGCTTGGGCCAGCAGCATAGGCTGTTTGTGTCATTACCGCATTGCTATTAGGTAAGGTATCAGAAATTGGCTTAGCTTGTTGCAGGCCAGGCATAGAGGCAAAGGATGTTTCGGTGACCACCTCCCGTCTCACAGTTTCTGAACCTAAACCTGTATGCACAGGCTCAGGTGGTTGAAATTTGGTGCCTGAAGAATAGGTGTGTGTTGAACTGAAAGCACTTTGCTGATCTAAGCTTTCTGGCAGTGCATCAGTAAGGCGCAAACCTGACTCATTCACTGCTGGACTGGCATTCCTGTTCTTTGGCATATGGGTACTATGCTGGCTGGCTTTCACTTTGGCTTGTTTGCCCAGGCAGATATCTGCTAGGGTCTTAAATTTATCTCCTAAATCATCTAGGAAATGGTCATCCAAGTCATCCTCAATAAAGCTGCAGCAGCCAACAGAACCATGTAGGGAGTCCGCGTCTTCCTGACAATACAGCAAGAGGCAGTCCTTTGCTAGTTGAGCTTCATCTACGTCAGCAAAAGATACAGCTTTCTAAAAAAAAAAAAAAGGGGGGGGGGGAGAGAAAAAGCAAATAAAAACTGTTGAATAAATGCTATTTCAAAACTTAAAAGGGGTGTTACCAACTTGTAAAAAGAAATTGCATTTTTGCTGGGACGTTTTTTACTCGCTATCATTGTAAGTAACATCCAAGACTCCAGCTAGACTCTGAGCTTGATGTGTGATTGTATTCACACTTGTGGTAGCTCTTATTGTTCTACGAAGAATGAAAGTAGCAGAGTGGCCATGCCAGTAATGACCAATCATGGCTTAGCTGGGTCAACTGCAAATCCACTTGAAAACTTGGGGGTATGTACTCAGCCCAGCTAAGTCATGCCTCCATTGCTGCTACCCATTCTACCTACCACACCTTACTCTGCTAGTTATTTTCATCCTAGGTCAGGATGAAATTCATTCTCTTTGTAAGAGCAAGGGAAATCACAGCCCTAGCTCCTAGTACAGAAACACCCTCAACATATTATGACTGAAAACCAATTGAACCAAAAAAGATTTTGGTCTTTCTCAGTTTGTATAGACAGCAGCAGTTAGTATCAACCAGTTTGCTGATTCCTATTTGTAAGGGGGTATTTCACAGCAACAGATGGTAGGGAAGGAAAAAAAATGCAGAGGAAATAGGAAAATTTGAGTATACCCACAAAACTGTCAGCAGGATTCAAAGACAGTAGTTGAAATCCATTTGTACTGACCAGACTAAGTAGTCACCAGAGTGAGACTTAAAATTGACAGTACCCTTAAAAATATTCCACTTTTTAAAGCAATCAGTGATCATTATACTGCTGTGCATTTATGCCCTTCCTCCCTTCATCTGTCCAAAAATGTATCCCTTCGATCTTTCAGAAATGGGCTACAAAACTTAATTGGTATTCTTCTTCACTAATTTCTATGATGTATTCAAATTATTCTTTTATGTAAGTTGTAGTAGTTGTAACCGGAAAATATTCCATTTTGGTTTAAATGTGTAACACTAAGGCCCTGATCATACCGAGACTTCACAATGTGTGCATCTTCACTCATGGCAATCATCCTTTGAATCTAAAATAAAATTATGCACATGGTTATGTCTTTTGCATAAAATTGGGCCTAAGGAAAAAATGGCAGACAGACTATGAATACAAAATTTCCTTTAAAAAAAAAAAAAGTGCTTCTTAAAACATTTTGTCAGGACTATTTCTGTCTGAAATAGAATTAAATGGTATTTAATAGTTTTTTTCCCCACAAGATACACTTGCTAAATACATAAATAGAAAAATATTCTCAAAACAGAACTCTTACATCATTGAAGTAGTCTCTCAAAAATTCTTCACTGATGGCTTCTCCAGCTCCCATCGCCATGGCCCCTCCGGCTCCCCTCGCCATGGTCCTTCCAGCTCCCCTCACAACGGCCCCTCCGGCTCCCGTCGCCATGGCCCCTCCAGCTCCCATCGCCACGGCCCCTCCAGCTCCCGTCGCCACGGCGTTACTCGTCACCATGACTCTACCAGGAGCCATGGCTCCATATTCTGTACCAGAAAGATGTCTCTGTTCTTCCCATCTGCCGTTGCCCATATTAACATTACCATAGTGTTCTTTCATATAGGAGGCGTAAGTGCCTCCTGCTGTAGCAGCTCCTTTTGCACCCATCGCAGCTGCTGCTCCACTGCGCATATTTGATGCAGAGCTTTCCAGTGCAGTCGGAGTGATGAGGATTGCCTAAAACGACAATTAAAATACAAAACCTGGTTAACAACCTTCTGTAACTGTTGTCCTCTGAGACATGTTCCTCATATCCATTCCATGTTGGGTGTTTGCGTATGCCAGATGCACCAGTGCCAGAGACTTTCTCCCTCAGTGGTAACCATAGGACTCTCTATGGTGGTGCATGTATGTGTTGGAATAAAGGGCACTGCCGCTTTGCCTCCCTTTCAATTCCTTCTTGCCTGAACTCAGACAGAGAGAAAGGAAGGCGGGTCATGGAATAATTAAACTTATCTAACAAACTATGTCAACTAAATCTACAGATGAGATCACTGGCAGAAAGCTTCCTGAGGAAAGGATGTTCTAACACTGTCACTGGTGTTAAGAAGGAATTGAGAGGGAAAGGTGGGAGGCAGAAGCCCCCCTAGTATCAGTGCATTTCTGGCACGGAGGACATGGTGCACACACAATCCTGCAATGGAAGGGACACAAGCAAGCACTTGACAAAAAAAATGAAGTGTACTTTGTGCTGCACAGAGTTCTCTAAGCAGCAGGGCTGGGTGGAGTCCAAGAGGGTGGTGGTTGGCATGATTGTTTGATTTGGTGTTATACACACTGTCATTAAGAGCAAGCTGCCTCATGAAAAGGGGTGCAGCCTTTATGACTGTGTAGCCAGGGAAGCTCACGAAAGCCATTTCAGGAATATATTGTGTCATCTCCTGTAAACATCAATGAAAGGAAGGTATGACTATCAGGAAATTCCAGTGAGTTCGCAAAATCTTCCCAAGGTGATTTTCAGTGAGCAAGGCATGTGATCTTGTGCAGCACCCAAATTTTCAGATCTTGAGACTTCAAGCAGGGTCTTCTGTGGTGCTGCATGGCTGTCTTTTCTCTCATGGCAACTTGGCCAGGGTGCCACTTTATCTTTCACCAGCACCTTTTCCAAAAGGGAACGCAGAGGCTAAGCACAACTTAATGTCGGACCACTGATTCCACTATGCACCATTGTCAGGACAGAGTATTGTCAATTTCCAAAGGGATAGCCGTGTTAGTTTAGTCCAGCAAGATTTTCTCCCATGAAAGCTCATGCAAAAGACAGAGTATGTCAATGTCAGTAATTATTCAATGAATATATCCTGCCTAAGCCTCAACCTTATACAGTTGAAACTGGGGCTTTATGGAGTGGAAGGCAGGCCCCCAGTGTGCCAAGTACTCACTGTTCCCCTCACTTTTGCCTCCTTTCCAGCTATTTCTGACCAAATTAAATCATATTTGCTCCTCTCCATACCTCACTGGAAGGGAGCGCTGGGCACTTAGTTTGGATACAACCACTGCCTTTTAATTAAGAGGCTAGGAAGCTTTTCATTCTAACATTTTGCTGCTGCATTAGCATACCCATAAACTGGAACAGACTTCTCCCCCTGTGACTCCAAATATTTAACTCTTCAATGGTTCAGATACTGGAAGCACCGGTATTTCTTCCATACTCCCCCTCATCACTTTCCACACAGAAAGAATACCCTCATAGCAATTTCCTGCAATATTTAAATTTAAATCAACCACAAGTGTCACTGTAGGCCTGGGACTGTATGTAGTTCCATGGGCTAGGGTGACCACAGCTCCTCCAAGAATTAAGAACAGTGAGAGATGATTAGGCAAATTCACTCAGTTTGTAAAACGTCTCTAGAAGTATGAACATCTGGAAAGGCTGGCATATACTGGTGCAAAATGGATTCTCCAGAGACCAAACAGACTAGGAAAGGCTTTTGGATACACAGTTTCCAAAGGGATAGCCGTGTTAGTCTAGTCCAGTAAAAAAACAACAAGCAGTTGTGTGGCACTTTAAGACTAACAGATTTATTTTTTGCATGAGCTTTTGCGGGAGAAGATCCCACTTCCTCAGATGCTTCGAAGATGGTTGAACTTACAGAAAGGAATGAAACTAAATGCAAGGGGGTGTAAAACACAGGATCAGGTCATAAAGTAACAGCAAATCAGAGCAGTTTACAGGCTTAAAGAATGGGAAGCCTGAAGTCAAATTACCCTGTGTAATGTGAAAAGAACCCATAATCTCGATTGAGTCCTGCTCTCACAGAATTTAGCTTGCATATTAATTCGAACTGCTCTGATTTGCTGTTACTTTATGACCTGATCCTATGTTTTACACCACCTTGCATTTAGTTTCATTCCTTTCTGTAAGTTCAACCATCTCTGAAGCATCTGAGGAAGTGGGATCTTCTCCCACGAAAGCTCATGCAAAAAATAAATCTGTTAGTCTTAAAGTGCCACACAACTGCTTGTTGTTTTTTTGGATACACAGCCAGAGTTCTGACCAACTTGTAGAGTCTCCTTTCTGATTCAGCAAATGGACAGGACCGTCTGCCCAAATGAGAGGGCACCCAATAACTGAGGAATGGTCTGAAGGAGTGACTCCTACCTGAGTCACTTCTGGAGTTATTAGATGGAGGAGGCAACAAACTCTGGTAAGCTGATTAGTAAAGACAAAAGAATCTACATGCAAGCTATGTTTTCTTTAGAAGACTTTTACCTTAAGAACAAATGTACTTGCTTTGGAAAAAACATGTGGTAACTTATAAATGTGAGCAACTGCAACTGGTCATAGTCCCTGGGGAGAAAGCAAACCACAGATGCAACCCTGTTTAGAAACTTTGGTTTGCTGGGAACTTATGTTATAGGAAAAGAACTATGCAGCTTGACAAAACCCCTGTTAGGAGAGGTAGAGAGCTGCATCTCCCTCTAGAAGAGGTGATGGCTGGAGAACCAGAAGCCTTAGAGCAGGTGCCTTTGATGAAATTCACAGAGGGAATGTAGGTACAATTGCCCTGAACTGTTAGAATCACTATTTGCTTAATTGTTTCACTTCTCTTCTTCTTGTTTGTAATTTAAACAATTTGCTTGATACTTTCAGAGTGGCTCATGGAATTTAGCCACACACATTCCCTTTTTAAAAATTAATTAACGTTAATGGTGTGGCTAAATCCCCTGCACTGCTTGGAAATCTCAACCTGTAATCCAAAACTGACATCAGTGAGAAATTAAAACAAAGATGATTCTAGGCTAAATAAAGTAAACTTGCCTTGTCTTCAGGTGCTGTCCCTTCACTATTCCAATTACGTAATGTCTCTACATTATTGGCAGGTATTGCTGTGAATCCTTTAGTGCCCGATTTATAACGGCACAACAGCAGAAGGAGTGGTATGACTGCAGAGAAACACAATGTATTACTAAATAGGTAATAACTGAAGTTCAAATCATGTATAGGTAACTGGTTGTAATCAGCTAGGTAACAAATATCTGAACTGCACATAGGGTATATGCTTGTTTTCTAGAAATTCAGCAATTTAGTGTGCAGTTATTTAGTTATGGTCAGTTGATAATGAATGTGGGTGAGAGGATAGGTGAGGTTTTTGTGGCCTACATTGTGCAGAAGGTCAAAGTAGATGATCTTATTTGTCCTTTCTGACCTAAAAGTTTATGAGTTTACAAATGTGTACTAAAGCCCTGCAAACACTCATGCACATACTTAACAATGAACATGTAAGCAGTCCCACCGAATTCACCATCTTGGCTAACTGAGCCCTAAGTACACCTCCTCCAGGGTTTTTTGTTTTGTATACAACATCTTGTCACTCCCAAAGTCAAGGGTTCCACCCCAGCCCATTTCTGTTTTGAGCTGATTTACAGAAGTATGGAAACAGACTTGACACTTTGGAGAGGGGTCAGCATAGTGGACAGGGGAAGCCATAGTGACATTATTTGAAGGGGGTGGCAAGAGTCTGGTGGTGATTCAGGGGACCATAAGAGGAGCCCTAAGAAAAACCAAAAGGATTTTTCAATGCTTTATCATCTGTCCTTTCGCATACCATAATCAAATGCTAAAGATTATTCCTCTTGCCACATGTTACTTCTAATGCTTACAGGCTGAAATCCTGGCCCCACTGAAAGTTGATGGGGATGGTGCCTTTGACTTCAGGGAGTTCAGGATTTCATACTTGGATTATAAACCCTTTAGAGTAGGGTTTCTTCTTGGTGTCTTGTACTGCATAGAATGTGCAGTCAGAGCTTAAGAAATAATACAAACCAATTACTTACGGAGCAGTAATAAAATTGCCAAGATAATTAATGCAACAGCTCCAGCTCCCAGCATAACTCTGGGGTTGACTATTTTGTCTTGGCAGGAACCCCCTTCCTCACATGTACAAACTTGCAGTGTGAGGTTTTGCCACTGAGCACAGCTGAGACCTTGGACATCTTTCACTAAAACTGGAACTTGATATATGCCAGGCTTGACATCTTGTGGTAATAACAGCTTCATGCTTGTTTCTTTGTGGAAAACAGGAGGGGACAAAAGAAAAAAAAAAGTGAATGGAGAACTGGGTGGAGAGAAATTTAGAAATCATTCATTCTCTCTTACTAAAGAAAGACATAACAAAATTCTGCCAGTGCAACAGAACCGAAAGCATATTGATTGCTACTTTCATCATTCAATTCACTCTCTGGCAAAATACAATCACTGTTTATTTCTAGTTTCTAGATACTATAGGAAAGTCTGTTTAAGAGTCAAATTGTTTATAATAGGAACTCCTCCCCCCCCCCCCCCCCGGCGGCGGGGGTGTTTGTAGGGAGTTGCAGTTGCCTTATCCTCTTCCACTTTCAGCAGGTAAGTAGGGCCATGATGTAAAGGAAATGCTGCAAGTGTGTTCAGAAGGTGGGAGCAGGTTCTTATGAGCAGCTCTGCAACATGTCTGTGTACATTGATGTTTTGGGCTGGACATGGGGTAAAAGGCTTCTCTCTCATTCCATGTTGAGATGAAATCACAAGTGCTTGGAGGATTTCCCCTGGGGACCGTGTGTTATTTAAACTGAGCACTGCAGGGCTGTCTCCGGGACATATGGATAGGCTTAACATACCATCCAGAACAATGTAGCTGCAACTATTTGGGCTGCAGCAATTCAGCAGCAAGCAAGATAACCTGTCCTGGAAAGATGTTAGCTGGCTGTGGTAGCCCTCTAGCAATGCTCTGCAGTGGTGAGTTGTAGAATGGCCTAGGAAACAGATGATTAGCAGATGAGCTAAAGAGCTCCTTGCTGCTCTTGATTTACTTGGTGCACTTCTAAATACCTGCACAGGTGACCAGATGTGGCAGTGTGCAGTGGGAGACTGCCCTGCTCAATCACATAATGCAATGCTGGTCAAAGAAAATAGACTCTGAAGGGGGAGCTCCTGGTTCTCACAGACTGGAGTACAGATGTGATCTCATATTGGGACCACATTCTTGCAGAGTAAGCCTGCCCAACCAGACAGATATTTTTGTCAGGTTCTTCTACTTTCTCCTAAAGTACTAGAATATCTTAAACAACTGACTGAGAAAATAGCTGATGTGTCTGCTGCATGACAGTTTCCTTTGGCTCCATGGCTCAGCTCCTGAACTGAACTGAACTGTCATTCAGGAATGATAGCCCTCTATGGCTGCCAATTCAGTTCCCCAGAAAGGAACTTCTGTCACCTGAATGCTGTGGAGATAGAATGAGGGAAGGGGGGTTAGTCCCAACATTGTTCTCAAGGGCCGATCACACTTCACAGGTGATCAGGCTGGGCAGAACCATTTCAACCCCAAAACATAATTCTATATGCTATGGCCTTTAGAAATGAAGGAGGAAGGAGACACACTTTTCAAACTCCTCCTGCAGCACAGACAGGGTTGGTCCTGCTTGGAGCAGGGATTTGGGTTAGATGACCTCCTGAGATTCCTTCCAACCTTAAAGTTCTGTGATTATATGTGGAGGTGCTTTTTGGATAGACCAAGTCCGGAGATTCTGATCTGAGCAGAGTTAACAAGATGTGACATAAATGCAGAACAGTAGAGAACTGCGAATGATTTTACTAAAATGTTTATTACAAGTTAAATTGATATTTTCTTACCATTTACACCTCCAATCACCCATTTCTTTGCCATCCCTTTGGGCTCATCCATGACAGTAAAAGTGAAGGGAGCTGCATATGGGTAACCATCTCGATCCTCAGCCGTAAAACTCAAGAACTTTGCATTTGAGCACACAGTCTGTACTGGAGCCAAAATGGTTGGACAATTATCATTGATATTTGAAACCTGAATTACAATGCTACTGGTGGCTGTTTTCGGAGGATATTCTGCAAATATAAATATAAAACCATAAATTCTTTTATGCACACATGAATTTTTCTTTTAAAAAAATTCCAAACATTTTCAGAGTACAAAAAGCAGTAACAGAAATTTAGGACACGCTCTTACTCTTATTGAACTCAATGGTAGTTTTGCTTTTGACTTTAACGGGACCAGTATTTAACTCTTAATATTTTCAGGTTTATCTGCAAGCTTACACCTTCTAAATAGAATATATTTTAACAACAGAACTACAGTTCAAAAAGACCATCATAAGCAACAAATGAAATACAAAGAGGTCACCAAATCACATACTTCAAAAGACAAAGACTAGGTATTTGAAAGTCCTTTTGTACTGTATGCAAACAGAGGACTATTGAGATTTTTCAAACCTGCTCTTCATAATACGGAGAGATTTCAACACTTCTGCTGACAAACAGCATTTCAATTAAGCTTGTTCTGAATGCAAACATTTCTTGCAATATGGTCCTATCGATAAATGGCTAACAGTGCTCCCATGCAAAAAGAGTTTACGATCAAAAGACAGAATAAAAACAAAACTAAACTACAAACCAAATTCTACACATTCAACAAGGCCATTAGGAAAGATGGTGGCTTCTCTGTGGATATGCAGTTATTGAAGATAAAAGGTGTGATTGTGGCATAGTAGACATACCTCTGCTATCTTTAATCTAGCTGATGTAGGCAGGTAACTGTGGTAGTGAGGAAATACCAACGTAAACTCTGGCATCTGCTAGTCAGCCAGAACAAGCTCACCTGGTTATGTACTCACGTTGCTGACCTGAGCCAGGGTCCACATGCTGCTATATCTTCACTGCTATAGTTACCTGTGCTAGCTAAAGGAAAAACTGGTGTGCGTATGATTAGCTATGCAACAATCACGTCTTCGTTTTCAATTAGCCATACCTTTTAGAAGCCAAGGACATAACTTGCAGCCCCGCAGAAAGAAATTCTGTATTGTTTTTAAACCAATTTTTTTACCCCTCCTACATTCTGGACTTTCTAGGGCCAGAACAGCCCCCAGGATAATTAGACAGTTTTGGGGAGCCATCCCAGTCCCATGGCTCCCTACAGGCAGCAACACTGCACAGAATCATGCCAATGTTATGTGTTGTGGCCACATTATGGGCCTGAGGCAAGTGCATGCAAAAGAATCTTGGGAGAACAGCCTACAGCCGTCTTCCACAGCTTTTGTGCTAGGAGAATTCTCCTCATTTGGAAGCATGGCTTCCATAGCCCGGTTATGCTGCACCTCTCCTTTTACCTCGCATGCGGAGGTCAAAGTGGGGTGGGAATCTCACTCTTTAATCACCGTGCAAAATAACTACCAGAAAGGAAAAAAATGATTTTGAAATAAAACAATGTAAAGCATTTAGAAACCTTATAATATTCATGTGTGGTATTAAAAATGACCATAAAACCTTCTTCCAGATACATTTCCAGAATGCGTAAGGACTTCAGACTGAATAAGGAACTGACCATTCATTATACATAGACAATGAAGCCAAATAAGCCCTGTCTGCTTATGCCAGAGAAGTTGACACTTACACTACTAAGGATTAGGATGTATTAGCCCTTGCTCACATAGTGATTCACTTCGATGGGAGTGTTCATCATCAACAGAAGAACTTCTGAATCTAGCCCTGAGGAGTACTGATCAGAAGGTATGACTTCTCTCCTACTATACAATATTAGGTTCACCAGTACGGAAAGTTTGTGAAGAAACCTAAATGCCTCATAACTTACCATTAGTTGTGACCTTAACAATAGCAGTATAGGTGCCATTAATTACATGAGCTGACTCATAATCAGGTACTTTTATCAACTTGATTTCACCTGTAGTATAACCTATCATGATCCAATCATCTGCGTCATATACTTTGGTATATCTATTTGGGGGGGGAAAAAAGTAATACAATGAGAAAGACAATCATTGTGAGGGGAAGCTGCTTTGCAGATGGGCACAGGCACACCCACCACTGAACATTCCTTTTACATCATTGTACCTTCATTTTCATTGGATTTCTATGTTTCATTCTAAATCTCAGTGCACAGTATTAAATCAAAAGCAATATGCATTCGTATCTCATACTTACTAACCGGATGTATCAGTACAGACTGTTTTTGTAGAGAGATGCACTTATCATATGACATATCAGATAAACAATATAAAAAGAAAGCCCCCACACACATTCTACCTGAGACCCCATAGAACAAAGCTAATTTTATAATGTGTGCTGCCAAAGCAAATATTATAAATGAGATGGGTATCTGTCAACAGGCAGAATTATAAAATAGTTTCAAACTAGTGTTTGTTTGATAAGAAGTTTAACATGTCATTCTGTAAATGACAACATGGCCAATTAATAAAATACAATGCTTACGTGACACGTTCTGTTACTCTTGTAGAGCTGTAATCTTCATAGACCTGAAGTTTTGTAATAATCTGGTTTATACGCATAGTTTCACTTGCTTGAATCACCAGTGGACTCGGTTTGAATACAGGGCCTTCTAGCACGTTTTTCACCTTAATTCTCACTGGAACTGGTTTTGCTTTGTAGGTACGACTAATTGATTTGTGAAATGCTGCTTTATTTGTAACAACAACACTTAAATTCATGCTTTGTATTTCCTCATAATTGATTTCCTACAAAAGATGCAAAAAACCAACAAACAGAAACATCACTCAAATAGTAAACACAGAATCTGACAGCCAGATAATGTTTAAATGTTCAATATTAAAACAATTTTGGTAAAAGTGGATGAATTAGGCCAGCAAAAGGTGCTAGATTGTTTGCATCAGAAAAAAATAAATGTTATGTAATTTGTCAAGTCTCCTTCCAACATGCAATGTCCTCTATATCAAACAGTATGTTTTGGAAGAGAACAGAATATCCTGTTATTTGAATGGGTAAATTCAAAGTAACAGCTTCAGGCCACTGACTTCGGAAAGAACAGTATCTCCAGGCCTTGGCTTGTGATCTGATTCCATGCATCACAACTGAAAAAGGAAGCAGAATGCATCAATTCCATACTAGCTTTTTTACATTCTAGTTTTCGCCCTCTAATCATTATCACATCTAGCAGTGAATGGGCTTTTCATCTGTGATGCTTAAATCACTTTATAAAAGTAGTTAAGCATCGTTATCCAAAAATTACAGAATGGAAACACAGGATACAAGACTTGATGCAGAGAGTTGCTGAACATCAATTCATTAACTTTAGGGGAAATTGAGTATGCTGAGCAGCTTGCAAAATCAGGCTCTAAATGATTTTACCTGATGTCACGCACAGAATCAGTGGCACATCCAAGAACAGGGGTGGCGAAACTTATGGAACTCAAGAGCCACACAAGTTGATTATTAAACCTTCAAGAGCCTCACTGAGGCATATAGCCATACCTTAACCTACTCCAAAATTACTAAGTTTAAAATTCATTGCACACTTTAATTTTATTGTAAAAAGAGAGCAAATATTGATGCTACTAATATCAGATTCTAATAATTACTTAAGGTTATCATGAAAACTAGGCCTATAAAAACTTGTTTTATTAAGTCATGCATTAGAATACAAGAAACCAATGGACATAGGTAATGGATATACAGCAAACTAGTAAATGGGATAGGGTTCAGGGCTCACATACAAAAATTTCTAGCACATGCACAAAAACAGCATTACGTACTGCACTGAAAAAAATTCATTTTTATGCCTTTGATACACTGTACTGCAGGGTGTGTTGTTAAAAGCAATGCTATATCTGAGCTGTAAAGAGCAGTATTTTTTTCTTTCTGCTGAAAACTTACTGAAACCTACTGAAATTGAACAGTTTGTCTCCACTAGGCTCAAACCTTGATACTTACTTGTCTTTCTGCAGCTAGAGGAATAAAAGTATACTAGAAAATACAAGGGCACATGAGAATAGTGGGTTGCAGCATGGTAGGTCAGGTGCTCGTGGACCTCTGTTTATCAGACAAATTGCCTTGAGGTCTCCTCTCCTACCTTTGCTGACTAGAAGCTACTTCCTCTCCCACCGTGATTTTGTAATTTCCCTATATCAGCTACATAATAAAACTGTGATTTTCCAAAAAGCTTAAGAATTACAAAGGGGTAGCTGTGTTAGTCTAGTTCAGCAAAAGAAGCAAGGAGTCCTGTGGCACTCAAAGACTAATAGATTTATTTACTGTATGAGCTTTCATGGGAGAAAATCCCACTTCATCAAAATTTCTCCCATGAAATCTCATGTGATAAATAAATCTGTTAGTCTTTGAGTGCCACAGGACTCTTTGCTTCTTTTCCTGACTTAGGGAAATCTTTGTATGATCTTGGTCAATGATCCAGGAAAAGCACAAGTCATTCTATCAGAGGTGGCTTCTTATCAATAGTGTGCTGAGAAGATTACTTTTTATTAGTTGGTAAAGAGAGGCTGAGGTCTAGAATGAAAAATTAGTTAACTTCAGTTACACTGTTGCAGATCAGACTTAAAAACAAAACAACACACAACCAGTGGAAGCTGCCAATGTAATGGAGATATCACACCCCCCCCCCCCCGCATCCACCCACCCACCCCTACCTTCCCCGGCACTTGCCTCTCTGCTCCAGCCAGACCCTGAGCCCTTCTCTCTCTCTCCTGAAAACACCCTCTCCCCTCCTGCTTCCCCACCACATCCCCGGGTTCTGCCTCTGCTCCAGCCTGATTCTGGTCCCCAAACCCTTCTCCCTTCCTCTAACTGCACCCCAGCTCCCACTGCATGCTCCCCTAGTGTGGCCCCCTTAACCCCTGCCCCCTTATCTGACCAGCAAGCCCATGCTGTTTGTAGGTTATCTTCTGCTGCTCCACGCTGAGCATTCATCTGAAGAATGCTCAGGGGTCAGAGATTTAAACTGTCCCCCCTAGTCTGGCACCTGGAAGAACGTGTCTGGGGACAGGCAGAGCCCGCAGCAGAGAGCCACACTTTTTCATTGAAGAGCCACGTGCGGCTCGTAAGCCGCAGTTTGGCTACGCCTGGCCAAAAACATAGGTTTCCTAAATTGAAGAACATGCTTTCCTTTGTTTCTATACAAGGCACACACTTACTCGATACTTCTGGGTGAAGTACAGAAATTGAGGAGTGTTCCACCAGTAAACTATTTGTTATTGATATGCTGGTATATTGCAAATAGTTTTAGTTTAAATTAATATCATATTAATTTATACTACATAAAAAGAAAAAAAAAAAGACTCTACAGTATATACTTACCTTCACAAGAATCAGAACACCTTCATTTGTCTGTCTGTTTGTCTCTATGCGGAAATAACCCCCTTCATCTCCAATAATTGTAAAGTTTGCCAGCCAGTTATCAGAGAATTTTTCATCCCTGTCAAATACTTTCAGTCGTATCATTTCCACATTTGCTCTGTTTTCCTCAACACTGGCTTCATACTGCAATCAAACAACATGCCTTAATTTGTTACTCCCAGACATAGGAACACGCAGGGGAGTTGAACAAACATACTTACTGTCTGCCTTTCAAGAACAGGCAGGTTGTCATTGACATCCAAGATCCTGATTTTTACTGTACAACTACTAGCAAGTCCAGTTACATTTCCATCTCTGTCTCTTGCTTCTACAATCAAAGTGTAGTTATTTTTTTCCTGTGGAATATTCAAAATTAGTGTTTAAATCCACAAAGAAACCTATAAACAAAATCATATAAAACTTTTCTTTGATAATTGCTCTTGTGAAGTCAACAGCATGTTTAAATAATATTAATGTATTCATTATAACCATCGGATAGCTGAGTTCTTCTGCTGGAGTCCTGAGCTCCGAAATGTACTTAGGATTTTCCGAAAGAACTTAGGTTTCTTGTAAGTGGAGGTTGAGAGAAATGAAAGAGACACAAATAATAACTTCAGCATAAAGAGCTTTAGGAATGTTACCATTATCCTTTAACTGGGTTGAGGAAGTAGTCACTCTAAAGTTATACTTATAGTATTCAGTAAGGAGTTTGATGGGACTTTTAAAGGCTAACAAATTTATTTATCGCACAAGCTTTCGTGGGAGAAAAATCCCACTTCATCAGATGCTTGAAGATGGGATCTTGCAGAATGGGAGCAAAATAAATGCAGGGGAGTGTAAGTCATAGGATCAGGTCAAATTGGTACAGCAAATCAAAGCAGTTATTTAGATTCAAACAATGGAGAACAGCAAAGAGGAGGAAGGTGAGGGGAAAAGGAAAGCAAAATTACCTCTTGCAATGCGGGGTGGGGGCACAGTCTAGGGCTGAATACAAACTGACTCCCCTCCCTCCCCCCTGGGCTGGCCTTACCATGAGGCTAACTGAGGCAGCCACCACAGGTTCGACTGTAGGGAAGTATGCCATTAGGACAGAGTGTAGAAAATTGTGTCCGCTTCTGGTGCATATGTATTCTCTTTGCTCTAGATGCACAGAGACGGTAGAGTACTGTGCTGGAGGAAGAAGGGCACAAGAGACACAACAGGCAGGCAGAAGGAAAGGTGAGAGGGCATAACAGAAAGCAGCAGCAGCTGCAAGGAGGGAGAGAGAGGAGGAGGAGCAGCCTCTTATGTACCTCTCTAAGACCTGCAGGAGCCTGGACTGATTAACACCAGCTTCTCAGGGTGCTTCCTGTTTCCTGCTGCTTCCCTGAGCCCACTTGAGGAGAACAGGCAGTCAGCTGAAATAGTAAGAGACGCTGATATCTTCCCTCACTCAGGCCCTGCTACCAGCCTGCTTCTTTGTCCCCTTCAACTGCATGTTGAGAGATACTATCGTTGGCACAGAATAGCAGCTATGACTGAAAGAAGAAAATACACCTATGGGGCAGCATTCAGAAAAAGAAACAAAGCAAAAGGACCTTTCCTGAGATACATTGACACAAATGGTCATAGTACAGTGAACCTTCTAGCCCCAGTGAGGATGTGAGTGGTGAGATGCCTGATCTTCCAGTTAGTCAGAGTGCAGGTGATCTGGCAGCTACTGCACAACTATAACTACATTTCAAATGGATGTAACCATGCACGTTCCTGAAGAAAAGTGTGGATCAAAGAAGAGTGTGGTAGAGGTGCAAGAAACAGCTGCTGCTGAGTTTAGTTCAAGTCTAGATGATCCAGAACTGTAGACCCACTTGAGCAGTAGCCTGAGGGACTTCCCCATACTGCATGGGCCATAAGAAGTGAAAAGCTTCATGTTCTCCAAAGACAATGAAAGTAGAAGTTTCCATCCAACACATTACTGGCATGAAATCCCCAATGGTGACAAAGTGGAGAGGCCATGGCTTATGTACTCAAAAACCCAGAATGCTGCATACTGTTTTTGTTGCAAACTCTTCCAGTGTAATGTTCCAGCCATACTGGGTTTTACAGGAACAAAGGACTTGAAAAATCTGGCTAGAAGTCTGGACTGGAAAAACTGGGCTAGAAATCTGGCATGCCATGAGAAGGCAGCAAATCACCAGACAGCATTCTATAGGTGGAAAGAGCTTGAGATGAGCTTAAGGTTAAAGGCCACCATAGATGATCAGCATCAAGAGAATGCTACATCAGAGTCTCTTTACTAGCAAAATTTTCTGAAAAGGGTCATTGCCATTGTGAGAATGCTTGTTACCCAAAACATAGCACTGCATGGCATTTCACATCAGCTGTATGTGCCAAACAATGGAAACCTTCCTTAAAATTGTGGAGCTGATGGCTAAGTTTGATGCTGTACTCCAGGAGCATCTAAGAAGAGTCACCACCCAAGAAATCTACACAAACCACTACCTTGGAAAAACAACTCAAAATGAGATCAGTTACAAAAGTTAAACAGAAGATTGTAGCAGATCTGAAGGCAGCAAGATATTATTCTGTTATTCTGAACTGCACACCTGACACCAGCCATACGGAACAAATTACTTTAATGGTGCATTTTGTAACAACAACTAAACCTAGTGAAAATGTCCCTGCAATGACGACTGCCAGTCTGGGTTTTCTAGAATTTATTGACATTGATAATACTACAGGAGCTGGTATGACAATGTGCTTCTTAAAAAGCTGGAAGATATGGGAATTGCGATAGCTGACATGAGAGGTCAGGGCTACAATAATGGTGCTAAAACGAGAGGGAAAAACAGAGGAGTGCAGACACAGATCCGAGAGTTAAACCCTGGAGCTTTTTTTTGTCCCATGATGTTCTCATTCATTGAACTTGGTGGTCAGTGATGCAGCATCAGCTTCTAGTGAGTCTGCTGAATTTTTTAATGCAATTAAAAGTATCCATGTATTTTTCTCTGCATCAACTGATCACTGGCAAATTTTGAAGCAACATCTGGGAACATCCTCTCTGACACTGAAACCACTGAGTGCCACATGATGGGAAAGTTGAGTGGAGGTGATCAAGCCTATCAAACACCAAACTGGGAAGACAAATGATGCCATAGTTGCCATTGCAGAGGATAATACTATGACAGGAACTGTTTGTGGGAGAACAGTGGCTGAGGGAAATGGAACCACCAGAAACATACATAACTTCAAATTTCTGTGTGGCTTTGTGTTGTGACATGACATACTGTTTGAAATAAATGTTGTAAGCAAGAGACTCCAAGGTGTTGACCTGGATATATCTGGTGCAATGGAACAACTGGACAAAGCAGTCATACCTACAGTCTTACTGGCCAGATGAGGGATTTCAGAATTTTCAGAAGCATGCACAGAAGCTGGCAGAGGAACTTCACACTGAAGCTATTTTCCCACCCATTTAAGAATACAAGAGTCACTGAAGAAGATGACATTTTGATTATGAGACACAGGATAATCCCATAAGAGACCCCAAACAACAATTCAAAGTTGAATTCTTTAACCTGGTGCTATATTGTACAATCGTCAATTGAAGAAGGTTTTATGCATTCAAGAACACAGCTGTACATTTGGGATGGAGTATGACATTCCAAAACTCCTCACTATACCTGGAGATAACCTACACCAGCAATGCAGGGCACTAGAGACAGTGTTGACACATGACAACATGTGCTATATTGATGCAAGTGATTTGGGAGATGAACTGAAAGCCCTTTCAAGTTACATTTCAGCAGGATCAACTCCCAAGATTGTTCTGGAATACATGTGCACAAATAAGATGACCACCCTCTTTGCAAATGATTTTGTTGCTCTGTGCATAATCCCAACACATCCTGTAACAGGTGCCAGTAGAGAATGCAGTTTCTCTAAGCTGATGTTAATAAAACACATCTATGCTACGAAAAAGACCCAAGAGAGGCTGGTGGGCCTTGCAACCATCTCAACAGAGCATGAGCCAGCCCAGACTGTAGACTTCAGGAGGCAGTTCAAATCTTTGCAATCAACCAAGAAGGCATGGAAAGACCACTTTGATTATTCAAAAAGATAAAAATGCCAGTGTTTACTATGTAGACAAGAAAAAGTTACCTTTGCTGTTCAGGTGTTTGAAAGTTAGCTAAAATTTTTGAACAAGACATTTTAAGTTGTTAGTTCGCCTTTATTGGGTTTGGCAGCAGAGCAGTACTATGAGAGAATAAACCAGGAAAAAGGAAGAACTGAGACCTTTCAAAGTTTTGACCAAAGCGAGGGGGCATGGGGGCATCATTTGAGCTGCCTGCCTCAGGTTCCAAAATGTTGTGGGCCAGTCCTGCCCCCACCAATGTTCCCTCTAGGGTTTGGCAGCTTGTGTGCAAAATTTTCAACCCACGTGCAAAACTTTTTCTGAATAAAATTTGTGTGCAAACTCGTGCAACAAAAATTATTGAAAAATCTAGACCAATGAAAAATTAATAAAAATTAAAGTTGTTTTTTATTAATAAAAAACACCTAAGTTATTTAACATTTACCCAAATTGCTATACAATCAAAAGAAACTAATCCATGGCTTTCAAACAACCCAATACCAAAGTTATATTCAATCCGGATCCTAGGTGTCACAATTCTGCCTAATACCCTCATCTCCTGCGTACTACATGCAGTTACAGTTCACAGGGAAGCCAGTTAATTATCACTAACAGCATTGAAGACCCACAAGGAGTCGTGTGGCACTTAAAGACTAACAGATTTATTTTTCGCATGAGCTTTCGTGGGAGATTCCTTGGGTTTTTTTCCCCTGGACTAGACTAACACAGCTACCCCTTTGGAAATTGGCAGCATTTAAGATGTCTTGATGGTCCCAGAGGGGTAAATTATATTCAAATTTTAAAAATCGAAAAGATTCCAGACATCTCTTTTCAGGAAAATGCTGCTACAAGAAGGGTGCTAAACACAGCTGAAATCAAAATAATTGGCTTCTAGATGCTTTAAGATAAGGCTACAGTATTTCTTAAAAGCCCTATTTCAGTCCCTTGCATCTTCACCTGCCCCATCATTTTGGGGCTACATTTCAACTTAAGAGAAAATCTCTACCAAAATACACATCATTTCAGTGCATTATTGTTTCTTTTGATGGACAGATTAGGGTGCATGAGGTACGATTCCCAGTCTTTTGGCTGTTACTATATTTAAAACAAGTACTTATCTAATATCTCCATTACATCTCTAAGATTTCTATGAATTGTTCTTCAAAGCATCTGATGAAATGGGGTTTTCTCCCATGAAAGCTCATGCAATCAATATATTTGTTAGTCTTTAAGCACCCCAGGACTCCTTGTTTGTTTTGTTATGAATTGTTGTAATTTACAGGATTCTGGAGAAAAAAACATGTTCCAGGTTCTTTGAAGTCACAGAGTTAGCATGCTCAAACATTCTCACTGTTCAGTTACTCCAGTTAAGTAACATCCACACTAGCTTTCAGGAACTATACAACTGAGTTTTAGAGATTTTTCACCTCCACAGCTATATCTAGTTATTGAAGGGACATTTTGGCACCATGCACTTGCTGTTTCCCATGTGAGGATTTTCAAACTTCAGGGTATGAATGGCACTTAACTCTTTGCCATACCTCTTGTTTAGAAAGCTGAAGAATTGCCCCAATCCTAGGGTTACCAGATACCAAAGCATGGAAAGGAGGACAGGGAAGTACAAAAAAGGGGACATTGGAGAACACATACACATCCGGGGCCCAGCTCGGGCCCCTTCACCCACCCAGCTAGTGCCCGCATCCCCAAATGCTTGCCCCATTGATCACCCAACTCCAGAGAAATCCGTCTAGCCCCTAGTTACAGTGTGAGATGAATTGCAAGAACAGCAGCTCAGGAATATCAACTGAATGGCTTAAGTATTTTTCATCTTTACATTAAAGTAACCATAAAGACAGCCACTTTAAGGAGTCACAAAATTAAGTATTTAATATTTATATCAAGGTGCAAGGAGAATCATACTGCAGAACTCCTATCTAGATTGATATTTTTACATTGTGAGTTGCAAATAGAAGCAAACCTCCAATAAATTAAATGTAGCAATTATGGACAACATTAAAAGCAGTTTTAACACAGTAAACTCCTTCACTCCCAGGGCACGTCTACACACACAGGTTTACTTCGAAAGGGCTCCTTTCGAAATAAGGGAAGCTGTGGAATTGAAACGGCCATTATTTCGAAACAGATGTTTCGAAATAACGACAATGGGTCTAAAGCCGTTATTTCGAAACATCCGTTTCGGGGGGGGGGCCCGCCCAGGTTTTACTTTTTCAAAATAACGATCGTTATTTCCAAATGACGTGCCCCGTCGTTTCGAAATATCGATACATCATGTAGACTAAATTTTTTTTATTTTGAAATAATGGGTGTTATTTCGAAATAAAAGAGCCGTGTAGATGTGCCCCCATTGTTTGACACACGGAGGGGCTGGCCCTTGACTCCATGAAGTCTAGCAGAATTTGAGGTGTTGGCTTCTAAAGGAAAAGTAATCTCTGTCAGCAAGATTCTCCCCAGGACTTGAAATTGAAGGGGGGAGTGCAGGGGAGGCTCACTAATCTGGTATAACTGTTACTAGCTGACAACTGGGGGGGGGGGTATAGGGAAATCCCTGTCTAGCCTCAGTTTTGAACCTCACTGTGCAGCATTTAAAAAAAATCACAGACAAGCTGTTTAAGTTTTACACACACAGGAAAGGAGCAAGCAGAAGTGAGAGCTGCTGGTTCTTATGTGCAGATGTGCTTGAAACATAACCTTTTACCTAAAATGCAAGTTTCTAGACATCACATCCTACTATGTCTGCTATATCTATTTTATGAGCATTGACATTTTCCAAGTGCTTTTGTGTGAAATACACATCAAATTGGGGGGGAAGAGTAAAATTAGATGGTTTTGAGTATCAAATGCTGCACGCAAGACCACAGTGCCTATTCTCAGATGCAATGATCAGTTTTTTCTTAAATATACCAAATGAAACTCACCCTAAAATCAAAATAAGCATAGAATATGTATGCAAAAGGCAAAACCAAGCTGTTTTCTGTGATTTGATAAACTACTAACAAAGGGACAAATATTGCAATCCTCGGTCAACGAAATTTTCCACTGACTTCATTTAAACTATAGGATCAGGCCCAGCCCAGCAGCTGCTTTAGAATGTATAATACTTGTACTTTGGTGTATCTTAATAAAATTTAATGATACACCTATAGCAGACTAATCTCATCTTGGAAAGGAGAAGCAAACTGAAAAATCACATGCACTCAAACATCCTCACAACCCAAAATGAACTTTCCTTGACCTGTAACAAAAGATTTGTTGCAAAAAGGCAATGCCCATTAGAAGGAATAAAGATCTGGCTTAACTGAGTCATTAGAGAAAGAAACCTCCCCAAAAGCTGTCAGCCAAGCAGGGCAGCAAAGCTGAAAGTGAAGCAGGGACAGGGCTCTCTGTAAGAGACACCATGAAGCTGAAGAAAAGCCCCAGTGTCTCTGAAAAATAAGAGCAAATCTTCCCCAAAATGGTGGGGGAGGAGGGGAACAGACCTGAGCTGCGGACTGGAAAGAAGCAACAAGGTAGACCCAAACCACTGGCCCCCGGCCACCCCTCTTCACTGCCCGTAGACATGCAGCAGCCCAGCAAGAGATCCTCTGCAAATTCCCAACCCCACCAGGCGCTGCAGCTGCTGGGCTGAACGACAGAAAAATGTGTTCTGGAGCTGTGGGCTCTGGAGCTGCCCCAGGCGTCCAGCAAAAAGCCAGACAAATTACACTTTAACCCAAATGCCCGGAGGACAGCAGGGCAAAAAGGAGGAGCCCGGGCTGGAGCCTGGCCACGCAAACGGCCAGGCCCTGGCTGGAAGGGGCGGAGCCTCCACAGGCTCGGGGGGGGGGGGGGGGAGTCGCAGGGCTCGCCCCAGCCCGCAGACCCTCCCTTCCTCTGGCCGAGGGAAGACATGCTGGAGCGTGGCGTCCCGGTGCAATCCTCAGCCCAGCCCAGGCACCCCTGGCCGATTCTCGGCCTTGCTGCAGGACCCAAGGCCTGCTGCCTCCGGCTCCTGGCTGTTCCCCGGCTGCGGGGCAGGCCGACTGCCTGGCCCCAACCGTGGCTGTGCTGCCGCCCTGCAGTGCCCCGTGCGCGGGGGCAGGAGACGCCTGCGTGGCAGGATTTTTTTTAAGTGCGCGGCCGCGCTGCTGTGCGCCTTAGAGGGAACAGTGGCTCCCCCCCCCGTTACAAGAGGCAATTTTACTTTCCTTCACCACCACCTGCCTCCTCTATGCTGTACTCTGTTGCTTGAATCCAAATAACTGCTTTGATTTGCTGTAACCATCTGACCTAATCCTATGACTTACACTGCCCTGCATTTATTTTGCTCCCATTCTGCAAGCTCCCCATCTTCAAGTGTCTGATGAAGCTGGATTTTCTCCCATGAAAACTGATGTGATCAATCAATTTGTTAGTCTTTAAGGCTTTTTACACACACAAAGTGCTTGTTTCGAAACAAGCTGTTTCGAAACAAAGCCTTATTTTGAAATAAAAAAAGTGTTTCCGAAATAAGGGAAAAGGAGGGAATCGAAATAGCACGTCCAGTGTGACATGCTATTTCAAAATAGGACAGAGGAGGGGGAGGGAGGCTCTGTGCTGGGCCCTGATGCCCCGCCCCCAGGATTCCCCTGCCCCCCCTCCTGCTGGGCAGGGGGGGCTTCCTCTGTCCTCCTGCGGCTGCTGCCTGGTGGGGGGGGGTTCCCCACCACAGCCCTGCGGAAGCCCCCTTGTGCCAGGCAGCAGCCGCGGGGGGGGGGGGGTCAGAGGAAGCCCCCTGTGCTAGGCAGGTGCCATTGGGAGGGGGGGCAGAGGAAGCCCAGGGGCAGGGTGCCCCAGGCTTGGGGGCAGCCCCAGCCGGCTTCCCCCCCTTTCCCTTGCTGGGGGTAGGGGGGCGAAGGGGGCTGAGGCTCCTGTCCCCCCCTGCTCCCAGCAAGGGGAAGCAGGGGGAAGCCGGCTGGGGCACCGTCTGACCCCCACCCCACTCGGCACCCTGGCCAGGGTGCCGATCCCTGGCCAGGGTGGTGAGGCGGGGGGGTGGGACCTTCCACCCAGGGTGCTATGCACCCTGGGGGGAGAGTCCTTGTTATTTCGAAACACTCTTTGTTTTAAAATAACATGTCCAAACGGCTTATTTCGAAACCACTGGTTTTGAAATAACCCTCCTTTCGAAAGCAAAGTGAGTTTAAGCTGTTTCGAAAGGAGGGCTCTTGTTTCGAAACGAGGAGCTCCCTCCTTTCGAAACAAGAACATGTCTTTGGACATAGGGACTTTTATTTCCAAACAACCAGTGTTGTTTCAAAATAAAAGCCCTGTGTGGCCATACCCTAAAAGTGCCCCGAGGCTCCTTGTTTGTTTTCCTGAACTAGACTAACACAGCTACCCCTTTGGAATTCGTGAATACTACATTTGATAAAATAATTAGTGTTAAAATATTATACCAACATTTTATATATTTCCATGGGTACTAAAGTAATGAAGTTCTCTAAAAATAGAAGGGGGCTTTAACTAACTAACTAACTAACTAACTAGAGTGCCCTTCTATTTTTAGGGGACTTCAAGACTGTTGTACCTATGAAAATGACAAACTGATAGTACTTGTGAGAGCTGCCTGGCCTGCTCTAAACATAAAATCTGCAACAGGACTTAGATGCCTAAATCCCCTTTTTAGGTGCCACTGTAACTCACAAAACTCCTGTGCAGATGCTGCCTAACTATGCCGGCATCTGAAGTCTCTTGAAAAAAAGAGGACACCTCCTTTATAACCTTTGACCCAGTGGTTAAGATACTCAGCCAATATGGGAGGCCCTCCATTCAAGTCCCCTTCTGTTGAATGGATTAAAACAGGTGTCCCCTTCTGAGGGGAGTACTCTAACTACTGGTCTATGGGATAATCTGATGTGTGGCACCTTTGCTGTGGAACAACTTCAGTAAGAGTTTAGTTAAGTTAAGCAAATATCATATTAGCCAGAGAACATTAGAATCACTTTATATGCTAGGGGTTAGGGCACTCAAGAGACATGACAGATTGCTGTTCAAATGCCTTCCTCTCATGAGGTGACTTGACTGGGCACAGAGTCTTCCACAGCCCAGCGAACCTAACCTTTGAGTCTAAGGTTACAAAGGAGGCCCTCTTTGTGCTTGTGACTTATGCAGCTGAATGCCAATCCGCCCCCAGTTTGTGAATCACAAGCATAGTTGGGGTGGGGGGACTTTCTACAGCCTGTACATTAGAAAGGGGCAAGAAAGCCTTAGTCTACTAGCTAGCTTAACTGTCTGCCCACATTTCCTAAGCTGGCTTTGTGGATCACTCCCTAAGGCACCTCTCTCCCTCCCATTTATTGTGTAGGAGTTTACACTCAGCTAGTGCTGTGGATCTGTGTTGTCTCTGTGATTTTCTTGGTGCCTGTGACACTCAGCATCACGATGCCCATGTCCATGTTATGGATCTGGGCCACAGCAATTGCACGGCAGTTTTCACAGCTGTACCTTGTAGTACTGTATTTTTATAATAAGAACATATCCAATGAGAACAGAGTCACAATAGCCCATATGATCACTCCTTCTATCACCCCTGGAGGGCACATGGAATTGCAGACTGGATGACAAAACATTTCCTGTGATATAGGTGATAATGTCGTTCTGTCTGCATTAATTTCCAATATCTTCCAGGACTACTTCTATCAGCTGACCCACCATCACTCCAACAATGCATCTTGAAAGAAAAAACTATGGGGCTGACCATTCAAGTCCTCCATCCATCAGAGTAGAGGAATCCCATGACACTCCTGACAAGCAGCAATAAGCGCCATTTAAAACTGCTGAAAACATTGCAACAGGTGTATCTCCTTAATGACAAACTTTTCTGATATGCCAGAATGTTAAACCTTTCCACCACCAGAATGCAAATAGGGCTGTTATGAGGGTGTCCTATGAAGATGGTATGCCTATAGAGACGTAGCTAGTTACTAGAAGGAGCACCATCTTCTGGCCATAAAGAATACAATAGCATTATATATAAGTTAGTAGGTTCGATAAAGTTGTTGTTATTAACACTTAACATGGAACATTTAACAGTGGCTTATACAATTTTGCCTGTTGCAATTTATGTCTTAAATTGCAATAGAAACCCACAAGGGGCAAGCTCAGTGTATCAGCTGTCACACAGAGCCAGATCATGATCCCTCCTATGTGCTCACAAAGGAAAATAAGGGACACTACTTATCCTCCTTTCGTTACTACTCATATTGTGGGCAACAGTGAAGTGGGGACAGACAAGGAGTCACTGGGTCACTACCTCCCTCTTGTGCAGGTGAGGACAACTCAGTAAGCAATGTCTTAGCTCCTCTTCCACCCCCCAGCAAAATGCACCAGACAGTACAGCTGTGCAGACACAAAGGGAGAGAAATCATGCTGAGCTAGGAAAAGGGTTCCAGAAGGAGCAGGAACATGGAGGGCAGAAAATCTATGCATCCAGCCTTCATCTACTGAGCAGGATGAAGCAGCAATGAGGAAAGAACACTGAAATGGTGTTGTTAAAACTCAGGGCAAGAGCCAATATAAGAACACAGTTTACCTCTCTGTCAAGGTTTAACCGTGCTGTTCGAATCTCTCCCGTGTTTTTATCAATCTGGAATGCTTTTGGCCCACTGGAGTCCTCAGAGATAATCTTGTAAGCAATTTTGGAATTTAGATTATTTGGCTCATCTGCATCTGTTGCATTTAACCTTATCACAAGCATAACTGCGAAGTGAAAAAGAGAGAGAGATTTTATATTGCTGCTTGACATGTATTGGCAAGTATCATTTATAGACTAGAGATGGAGAGTTTTCAGATGCACTGCATTGCTTGTGTCATATTTCTAACACTACTTTATTAAGAGTTATAAAAATGCCATTTTTAAAAACATTTCCAACTAATATGCCATAGTATGTACAAGCAAACAAAAGCACATCATGGATATACATGCTGTAACCCCAATGAATCAGCAAAAACAAGGCGGCCTAATATTGTCATCTTCAAGTAAAGGTTAAAAAAAAGAAACTGCCTGGATATAATTTAGCACAAGAGAAAAGAGAAACAGAAAAGTCCTTTTATCTTTCCTGTCTGAGTTCTAAAATGGGCTGCCTGTTGGCAACAGTCCTTTGATCATTATGTATGTGTACCACTGCCCTCTGAGTCAGAGCTACCCATTTATATATCACAGGCTCTATACAGCTAGCATATAATGGAGAGTCTCTTTTAGCTCAACTAACAGGAATCTGTGCATATGAAGAAGGTAGATCTTATGTCAAACTGAGGTCTACAGTTGGATTCTTGAAGCCTGCCTGATTTTCAAAAGTAGTGATCACTAAACAGCTCCCCCCACAGCAGCAGGAAATCAGAACCTCACAGGAGCAGACCCAGGTGCCAAGCTCCGAAGGCAATGCCACCACCAGCAACAGTGCAGACCCTCTCTGAAATAAGATGCCAAGTTCCAAAAGGGTAGCCATGTTAGTCTAGTCCAGCAAAACAAACAAGGAGTCTGGTGGCCTTTTTGAAGACTAATAAATTTATTTATCACACGAGCTTTCGTCTGATGAAGTGGGATTCTCTCCCACAAAAGCTCATGCAATAAATAAGTTTATCTGAAATATGAGTGAACATTTATAATACTATTAAATAGCAATATGACAAAATTACAATGATTCTTACAAGCTATATCATGTCAGGTACCATTAATAAATTATGCTAAGAGTATGATAATATTGTTTGTGTACATTATATATGTAACCAAAAAATTGTGGTGTGCTACTGGATTACAAACCCCAGGCAGATTAAGGTCAGCATTGTATAGCTGATGACCCTCAATGAATCAAAGAAGCCAGGCAGAGAAGTAAGGAGAGAAATCAGGGATGCCCTCTGAGTCATCAGAACATGTAGGGACTGACTATGATCAGGGGGCACTACAAGGCTATGTCTACACACAGTTTTGTTATTTCGAAAGAAGCTATTTCGAAATAACTTATTTCGAAAAACCTGTTATTTCGAAATAACTTGTTTCGAAATAACAAAACTGTGTCCTCGAAATAAGGGAGTGAAATAGCAGGTCCACAGTGTGGACCTGCTATTTCGCTTCCTCTGGGGGCTGCAGGCACCCAC
>ML682005.1:10110689-10151523 GCA_007922195.1 Podocnemis expansa
GCAACCACTGCCCCCGCTGAGCCCGGGGCCGGAGGGGCCGGCGGGACCCGGCTCCCCGTGGCTGCAGCCCCCGCGGCAGGGAAAAGCCGCGGCCCCGGCTCCCTGCCCCGGGCTTTGCCGCCAGCCCTGGCGGCAGGGAGAGCCGGGTGCCCCCGGACCCCACTGTGGGGTTTGGCAGCAGCCCCGGCAGTGGGCAGAGCGGGGAGCCCCGGCACCCGGCCGCCGGGCTCCTGAGCAGCCCCAGCGGCGGGGAGAGGGGGGGCATCAGGGCTCCCCGCTGGTCTTGGGGGCAGCGCCCCGGTGCCCTGCAGCTTGTCTCCCCTCAGCACCCTGGACAGGGTGCTGAGGGGGTGGCTCTTCCTCCCAGGGTGCTAAGCACCCTGGGAGGAAGCTCAGCCAGTTATTTCGGAAGGGCATGTCCACTTGGCGTTGTTTCGAAACAACCGTTTTGAAACAACGCTCTTTCGAAAGGCAACAAGGTTTAGCTTCTTTCGAAAGGACCACGGCCATTTCGAAAGAAGCGGTTTGCTTCTTTCGAAATGGCCGTGCGTCGTGTGGCCATGCCATTCCTTATTTCGAAACAACCTCTGTTGTTTCGAAATAAGGACTGTGTGTGGACATACCCCAAGTGCTCTTCCCCATCTATCTGCTGCCAGCTTGTGTTTAAGACAAACCATGTGGCTGAAACTACAAAAGGTTGCTGTACCATCTCCTTCTTATTTCTATTTTTCCTTCCTGTCTGAAGTGGTGAAACAAAGGACTGAGATCCATTCGGGTACCTGATGTACTCAAGAGGAACTGAACAAGACTTCAAACTCCACTACTGCTAAGAATCAGAGATAAATGTCATAGAAGCCATAGAATCATAGGACTGGAAGGGACCTCATCTAGTCCAACCCCTGCTACAAGAAGAACCACTCCCACTAAATCATCCCAGCCAGGGTTTTATCTAACCAGGCTTTATATGCTTCTGAAGATGGAGACTCCATCACTTTCCTAGACAACCTATTCCAATGCCTCAACAGCCTCCTAGTGAGAAAGCTTTTCTAATATCCTAGACCTCCCCAGCTGCAGCTTGAAACCATTGCTCCTTGTTCTGTCCCCCGTTACTACAGAGAACAACCTACCATCCTTCTCTTTGGAGTATCCCTTCGAATAGTTGAAGGTTGCTATCTAATCCTCCCTCAATCTTCTCTTCTTCAAACTAAATAAGCCTAGCTCCCTCAGTCGCTCCTTGTAAGTCATGTGCCCCAACCCCCTAATCATTTTCGTTGCCCTCCGCTGGACTCATTCTAATTTGTTAACATGCTTTCTGTGGTGTGGAGCTCAAAACTGGACACAGTACTCCAGTTGCAGCCTCACCAGCACCAAATAGAGGGGAATACTCACATCCCTTGATCTGCTGGCAACATTCCTACCGATATAGCCCAATATGCCATCACCCTTTCTGGCAACAAGAACACATTGTTGACTCATATCCAGCTTCCCATACACCAAAACCCCCAGGTCCTTTTCACCAGTGCTGCTACTTAGCTGATTGGCCCCCACCCTGTAGCAGTACATGGGATTTTTCTGTCCTAAGTGCAGGACTTTGCACTTTTCCTTGTTGAATCTCATGAGATTTTGTGTGGCCCAAAGCTCCGATTTGTCTAGGTCTCCCTGAATCCTATCCCTGCCCACTAGCATTTTCATCATTCCCCCCAGTTTGGTGTTGTCTGCAAATTTACTGAGTGTGCAACCTATCCCATCATCAAGCCTACTAATGAACAAATAGTGTAGTGGCTAGCACAGCTGCTTGATATGCAGGAAGTCCTGGGTTCAAGCCCCAGGGGGCTGGACTCAATGATATCATGAGGTCCCTTCCAACCCTATGATTCTATTCTATGTTGAAGAGAACCAGCCCCAGGACTGAACCCTGGGGCACTCCACTGGTTGCCAGCTAGACATTGAGCCATTGATCCTTGTCCAATGAACTAGCCAGCTTTCTATCCACCTTATGGTCCATACTTCCTTAACTTGCTGACAAGAATGCTGTGTGGAAACCATATCAAAAGCTTTGCTAAAGTTGAGGTATATCATGCTGACAGCTATTCTCGCATCCACAAAGCCAGCCATCTCATCATAGAAGGGAATCAGGTTGGTCAGGCATGATTTGCCCTTGGTGAATCCATGCTGACTGTTTCCATCACTCTATTTTCCTCTGAGTGTTACAGAACAGATTCTTTGAGAATCTGCTCCACGATTTTTCCAGGGATTGAGGTGAGGCTGATTGGTCTGTAGGGACCTCCTTCTTCTCTGTCTTGAAGAGAGGTACTACTATATTTGCCTTTTTCCAATCATCTAGGACCTCCTCCATTCACTATGAGTTTTCAAAGATAACGGCTAGTGGCTCTGCAATCACATTGGCCAACTCCCTCAGCAGCCTTGGATGAAGTTCAACCAGCCCCATAGACTTGTGCACATCTAACTTCTCTAAGTAGTCCCTAACCTGAACTTCCACCACTGAGGGCCCCTATCCTTCTCTCAATTACGTGTTACCCAGTGTAGTAGCCTGGCCCTGCCTGTGAAGACTGAGGTAAAAAAAAAAGCATTGAGTACTTCAGCCTCTTCCACACCATCCAACATGAGGATACCTGCCTCATTCAGTAAGGGACCTACACCATCCCTGGTCCTCTTCTTGTTGCTAACATACTTGTAGAACCCCTTCTTGTTATCCTTCACATTCCTTCCTAGCTACAACTCCAATCGCCCTGTGGCCTTTCTAATTTTATCCCTGCAGACCCGAGCAATATCTTTATATGCCTCCCTAGTCATCTGTCCAAGCTTCCACTTCTTGTAAGTTCTCCTTTTGTATTTCAGCTCACCATAGAGTTCTCTGCAAAAGTCATTTGTATGTCTCTCATTGCTTTGATCATTTAACGCATCATCTTGGTTCTTTCCTTTTATAATAAACCTTTAGTTTTAGATACTAAAAGACTGGCTAACAGTGTGGTATTATGGGTAAGACCCAAACCAGAACTGATCTGGTAATATCTCTGACAATTTGGGGATCAGGAGAACATCTGGTAATGGGAATAGAGTTTTTTAAATAATATTTCTCTTTATTGGATCTGATTGCATCTTGGGAGTTATAGGCTGAAATGCAATAAAGGGGGGCTGAGTATTTCTTTTTTGGGGCTTCTGGATAACCAGCATGGGGAATCAGAAGCACTATTTGTGAAGTTAGATTCACCAACTAGCCCGTGTTAGCAATCAGTTTTGGAAAAATTTGCTCTCCATATGCCAAGGTTGATGCATGCTGACAAAAGGAGCATTGATATTCTTATTTCTGCACTGCTGTTGTGGTTTGTGATGCCTGGTGCTTGCTCAGGGTGGGCTCTGCTCTGTCATAGGGGGATGTATCTTGCTGGAGCCCATGAACATCCAGCAGCCCTCTGGTCACTTCTGGCTCATTAGGGATGGCATTTCAGATTTTGCTTGGGGGGACAGCAGGCAGCACAAATTTAGCTTGAAAACTCTAGACTTTGTTTGAGGATAATAATTTAGAAATTAGCTGAAAAGAATACTGTATACTTCAAGAAAATTACATTATACACACACACACACACACAAATATAAAAAGGAGAGATTAATAAGACTGGGACTTCTCAGCTTGGAATAGAGATGATTAAGGAGGTACGACAGAGGTCTAAAAAATCATGACTGCTGTAGAAAGTGTTATTTACTTCTCATAATGCAAGAACGGAGGTCACTAAATGAAATTAATAGGCAGCAGGTTTAAGACAGAAGGAAGTGTAAGTTCACATAACGCACAGTCAACCTGTGGAACTCCTTACTAGGGCATGTTGTGAAGAGCAAGACTAGACTGAAATTCAAAAAAAGAACTAGTAAGTTCATGGATGATAGGTCCATCAGTGACTATTAGCCAGATGGGCAGAGACTGGTGCTTGCCAGAAGCTGGGAATAGATAACAGGCTGGATCATTTGATGATTCCCTGCTTTGTTCATTCCTTCTGAAGCAACTGGCATTGACCACTGTCAGAAGACAGAATACTGGGCTAGGTGGACTACTGGTCTAATCCAGTATGTCTGTTCTTATGATTCTTGTATACAAACATCAATTAAACATATACATATATAAAACTTTAAAACACACGGGAAATAACAACAGTGATATATTCTCAGGGCTTGAGATATCAGTTCTGTAGCTTTAAGATATATCAGACAAATTTTTGCACTAGCTTCAGAGAGAAATTGAAAAAAAAAAAAAGGCTTATTTTCTCTAACAGACATACTCTGCATTACTGCCATTATCTACCTGTATTTTAGTCAATTGTTTCTCATAACATGAAAAATGTATTTTCTTAATTTTAATACACATGATTAAGGAGGTTTTCCCCCTCTTTTTATTAAGAACAAGAATTTAGTTTTCTAATTAGTTTGGCACTTATGTTTACCAGTCACCAACACCTACAAGACTCACTAACATTTGATTCTATCATTATTGCCAGTGTCAAACTTAGAACCACATTTATTTTCATGACTTTTAAACTAAAAATGCCATCTGGAAATGAAGAACCCTCTGTTTGCAGGGTCTAAAGTTATGCATTTAGCCATTTTATCTTAAACTGGAATTGCTAAGGCGAGTGCCAGCTACATTTATCTTCTAGAAAAATAGTAGTGTTAGACTGGACCTCTTTAAATAATGAATCACAACACACACTAGGATAACAACAACTAATAATGATAATTACTCCAGCCATCACTGGTTAGGCATTTCAGAACTCACTACTCAAAGAATTAAATTTAAGCATAAAAAAAGAAATAAAATTATGAAAGGTACCAACCAGTCTAAATCCAACAATATTTTAATCCTTAAACTTTGTAATTTTATTCTTACAGAGTATATATGTGCCTTGTGCATTTTGACAAGAAGTGCTAAGTAATCAGAGTGTGAGAATCTGCTGGGGAAGAGAAGTGCATGAGAGAGAAAGAATGTGTTGGTATGTGAGAGCATACACGTGGGTGCACACCTCTGTGTCAGTATGCTGTCTTTTTAAAAAATAGTATTCAGAAGCCTGAACAGCAGCACTGGCAGCATCTACTCTGGACCCAGAGGCACCACCACAGACATGGTCCTCATGCCCCTCTGCCACAGAGTCTGGCTGCACAGGGGGAGGACATCCCAGCTTCAGCTGCCCCTTCCCCTCCCTTGCATCTCGGTCCATTTACCTTCTCTAGACACTGCTACGCCTGCCTGCCTGCTTCTAAGCTTTGTTGGCTGTCACCAGGTTAGGTGGCTGGGAGGTACCAGCACCCATTTGGGGTGTTTGCCCTGCATTTTGAAGATCAGCCCTGAGGCTGATGCTCCAGCCAGTATGGTTGTGCCAACCTGTGGATACAAAGAGATTTGGGACCGCTGTAAAGGTTTCGTGCTATACTGCATGCATAATGAATCAAGAGTCCCTATTGCTTTTCAATATCTCCTGGAGGCAGTCATGAGTGTTAACAGTGAGCAATTGATAGTACTGTCAGCTATATTAAAATGGTAAAGTATGCAGATTTTTCCTTCATTTCCATGCTTTTCAAGTTTTGAGTTGATGGGGTATGTCCTGATGCAGCCTTTACCATTACCAAAAAAGTCTGTGTTCAGTTACTTTTAAGTGTCTGTTTCCTGAGAGAATAAGTAAAACAAAATATAGAAGATATTGCTTCAGTTAGGAAGTGGTGAAAAGCAAACTGTATAGAACTGTTATAAAAAAGAAATGGCAGGAGGCGTGAAGAGACCACATAGCACCATTATTTAATATGCTATTCCAAAGTAGAAAAATAGTATTTTACCTTTTTCATTTAATTCTTCAACAGATCCAGCAAAAACCTCCTCTGTAAACATTGGGTAATTGTCATTTATATCTTTAACTTTAATTCTCAGGTCTAGTGCATCTTCCAACTTTCTCCCATATTGATCAAATGCATAACCTTGAAGCTGAAATATATAGACAACAGGAAAATAGGTATATCTGAATTGCCAGAAATTGTTAATTATCACTTTGCACTGGAGAAGTCTGAAGACATTAAAACAAAAGAGATGGCAATACATTTGAAAAGTTACAAGAGAACACATTGTCATGGGATGCACATCTGTGCACCATGGGTTATAATCTATATCCGTGGTTCCCAACCTGGCGTCTGGGGACCCCTGAGGATCTGCGGACATGTTGCAGGGGTAGCGGAGCCTCTCTCTACTGGGGCTGGAATCCAGCTCCAGCCTTGATGCTCCCCACCTGAGCTGCCTCTCCCTGCCTGTGGCCAAATCCCAGCAGGGGGATGGGGCCATGGCAGCTCCCTGGAATGGCAAGAACGGGGGGCCGTAGTCGCCACGGCTTGGCTCCCCAGCTGTGCAGGCCGTGGTGGTGGTGGTGCCACTTGCCAGCTGCCCCAGCGGCACCGCCAAAGTGGCATGGGCCAGAGTCTGCCTGCGTGGGCCAGATTACATAATCAATCAATCGGGGGGGGGGGGGGGGGGGGGGGGGGCAAAATTTTTAAAAAAAAAAAAAAAAAAAAAAGAGGTCCCCAGGGTGAAAAAGGTTGGAAACCACTGATCTATATGATTTTTCTGTTCATTTATGCACTGGGATTGTATGCTTTTATGCCAATTACAACATGTAAGGTTTCTTTATGGATGCTCATAACCTATTCTACATGATTAGTATGTTATTGTGTTTCCTGCAGCAGCATGTATGTGTACAGATATGCAGCATGTTTTGTATAGCTCAGGGGTATGGGAGACAGACAGAACACTCTCCCAGCAACATGTAAACGGTCAAAACTGCAAGCAAGCATCTGTAGGACAGGGGTCTCAAACTCGCAGCCCGTGGACCAAATGCAACCCCTCAAGTTATTTCCTGCAGCCCATGACAACACTATTGTTATCGATATCTGCAATACTGTTGTATGAAAAGGTTTCAGTGGAGTGGCCCTCAGGGTAACGTACTAGTCCTCCTGCTGCCCTCGTAGTGATTTGAGTTTGAGATGCCAGGTATAGAAGGTAACAAAGAATATGCAAATTGGGGTGGCTCAGACCTGACAAAGAGATCATGTTTGCCCAGAAGGGGAGGAGATGAGGGGGTTTTGCAAACAGAGAGAGACACTTGGAAGGATTTGGGGCTTTTTGCCTGGGAATCTCCATCTTAAAAAAACAAACAAAAAAAAAAAAAACTTCAAGCAAGATCTGGGTCCTTCCTGGTCTCAGGTAGAGACTGGCTGTACAAACATCTGGCAGCCAAACATCTTGGGCATAAACTTGGACTATGAGGTCAGTTTAGGTACAGATATTAGGTTAGTATGCATGTTTTACCTTTTATTTCTCTGTAGTCTCTCCTGACTCATTTATAGTATGTTTCTGCCTTGATTGGCATATTATTGCCTAGAATTATAATCTGATCAATAAACTAATAGTTGTTTTATCTAAAGCTGTGTGATCTTTAGAGGGTGTGAGGCAAGAAGGCTGGGCATGATCTATTTCTTTGTTAAATGGACGGACTTAAGTGTATGGTGGTTGGGAGCAGGTCCCAAGCCCTATAAGACAGTGGCTCTTGGTGAAGTAACTGAGGCTTGGTGTGCTCACTTGGGGACCATCCCTCAATTAGCCAGAGGGCATACACCTGCTGCTTGGGACGGATTACACAAGAGAGCCTGGAGTGGAGTGACTCATGAGTGGTCATCTGGCAAAGCGGGGTGAATTGGAGTTCAGAAGTGGGAATTTGGGGGGGTTCATAGTGGCACACCGGACTTGATCTGGGAGCAGCCTGTCACATACAGAAAAAGAGAGACTGTTACAGCCCATTAATTCAACTTACATAGAAAATTGGAGTTTGTTCTCGGTCAACTTTTCTTGTTATGCTCAGATCTCCAGTTTTGCTATCAATAACAAACAATCCAAAAGGTGGTTCTGTCACTCCTTGGCCCTTAATGACGTAAGTAATTATTACCCCTGGATCATCTCTATGATCAGAATTTATCTAAGAGGAATACAACAGAGTTAATTGCAGCCAGTAAGCAAAAATTCCTTTAAAAAAAGTATATAGAAACAGTACAGACAACAAGCAAGATATATCTTTATATAGCAGTACTTGCCTCAATTATGTAGAGGAAGCTACACTGCTCTCTTTAATTTTCAGAAAATATGATAGTTTAAAAACGAAAGGATCCCCCCAAAAGGTGTTCTCATATTTCTACAGTAGCTAAGTAAAATTAAGAGCTAACATTTTCTTGACCCTTGTTTGGGTGCAAAGGGGCTGAAAGGAACTGGATCTTATATGCCCTGTGCAAGGACTGGTTCTACTCCTTCCTACCAAACCTGGGAAGCACAAATCACCCCAAACAGATGTGGAAGAGGAGAATCATGGCCTCCCTAACTATGTACTGGTTTTCAGGGCTAACTGAATATGTCACAGTGAATGTACTGTACTATCATTAGGAACACAGTAATTTGCGTACTCTGCTGTTCCTCTGGGAGCTTTTCGAGACACAAGCTTTCTAAGAGCTGCCCCTGCAATGCTAATTTATACAGTCTGGCCTACAACATTTCCTTTATGTCATTATAGACAGGGCTGACAGCACCATCGATTAATAAGATTGCCCAGCACTTCCTCTTTTCAGTTGTTTACAGCTTTGCCAAACTTTAACTATTTGGATGAAATTCTTCATACTGGGTATCTGCATCAGGCTTAATGTTTTTTTGGAAAGTTAAGCCAAAACTGTTCCTCCATTTTTGAGAATGAGGTTTGAAAAAATACTTTGCAAAAAAAATCTAGGGACCTATTTTTGAATGTTTTAAACCAAAGGCATAACATTTGGTGTGTGTGGGGGGGGGGGGTGGAACAGTGTTTTTATATCAGGAATGTGCCTTTTCCAGTTCCTATGAAATCTGCCCAAATATGGCCAAGTTAAAAGCCTTTGAAAAAAGATCCATTCATGCCCAGTTGAAGGTGATACTTTAATAGATGACTCCTCCAAAGACTTGAGCCTTAAAGAGAACACTTTATCCCCTCCCAGCTCCTATATATGATGGAGCATTGTCATGTGCCATCACTGCAGAATGACTGAGCACACTCAGTAGTCCAGTGCCACCAGGACACAATCAGATTTCCCTTGTAATCATTGGGCTGGGATCATACCAGGCATTGTAACTGAGAAAAGACAGCCTGGCTTTCCTGTGCTTTCAATGATCATCCACTGCTAGAACTTAAGCAGCAGTGAGGAGGAAGCAACCTAACTAAAGGGCTGAGGGGACAAGAGCCAGGCCCAGTGGGAAGGGAATGGAGTAGATCAGAAAAAGAAACTGATGAGCCTGGCATAGGTTAGGGAAAGAAACTCTTCATGAATTGTGAGAAGGGGAAGTTGAGGACTGGCTGGGCAAGGAGTGTGAAGATAGAAGCCAGGATGCCCACAGGCCCTGGACACTCGTAATTGACAATGTTACCATACTTCAGCAAAAAACTTCAAAAACAGACTTCAGCATGACACTGCAGAGCTGGACTTCACATGCAAACGACACTATCAGACTGGATCTGAATCCTGACTGGGAGTAGCTAATTCACTACTAAAAGTAATTTTCTCTCTTTAAACAGTCTCACTTTCTCATCAATTGTTGTTAATGGGCTACATCTACACTGTTTGAATTGACTTTTTAAATTCACCCTTCTTTGCATGAATATATATATACATATAACATTCTCAGATGAATGAAGTGAAAGTTGCAGTAAGGTTATGCCTAATTAAATTTGTTAGTCTTTTTAAAGAGACACTCGGTACTCCTTATTTGTTTCACACTATGACAGTATTTCACCACATCATCATATTGTCTTTTCCATAGGACCACTGCCTCATTCAGTGCATAGGCCTAAACTTCTCCAAGGAGAATTCAAGATTGGGTGTAGAGAAGAAAGCTGTACAGCTCCTGCCTCATTTGTTGCAGCAATTGAAAACTGAAAGCTGTCTAGTGAATAAAGTATGAACTGCAGGAAGAGAATTGAGAATCTCATGGTTAAGGCAGTTGTATGCTGGCTGGAGAAGTGGATTTTGCTTTTTTTTTTTTTTTTTTTTGCCATGATGCTAAAACAAGTGACTTAAAACAAGATTTTGGGTTGTGATTGCTAATCACACATTCCTCATTTTCTGAGTGTCTGAATTAACAGCCAGGGTTCTGACAAGTACTGAGAACTCACTGCTGCAACTGAAAACAATGAGAGTCCATTGCTACACAACACTAAGTATTCTGAAAGATTAGGTGTTAAGCCTTTTCAGTGGCACGCTCAAAATTAATGCACACCTCGGATTTCAATCTGGTTCTCTTCACCCCATAAAACAGGTATATCACCCTGCCACACATACATCTCATAGAGCATTGTAAAGATAGATTAATTAAAGTCTGTGAAGCACCTGGACAGCTAGTGATGAAAACTATATAAAAGTCCAGGAGGAAATTAAAAATTCCTTCTTCAGAGCAGGGTTTGAACAGTGTGCAGAAAATAAGGTCTGGGATCACACAGCTGGGGCCATGCAGACAAATAGCTGTTCAGTAATAGAGTACCAGGAGTCAAGTGGAAAAAATACTATATGATCCTGCAATTAAATACTTATCATAACGTATACACACAAGGGGGTGAGGTGGGGGGCAAATTAAGGGGCATATGCAATATCAATTCTGGCATTTCCTAATTTTTCAACCTTAACATTTTTAACATAGTTTTTTTTATGGGTAATGAAAGTAAGTAAAAGAAGAAAAAAATATGTAAATTTTGAGTCCAACCAACATTAAAGCATGTCCACTGACACTTTCTCTCATAAAAAGACACCTCTTAAAGAAACATGGTAAAATATAGGAACTCAACACATACCAAGTATTGCATGCACAAAGAAAGTTGCTCACGTGTTTCATAGGAACCAGAACAACTGCTGCATGTTTGATTTTTAGTTATTTATTGCATATTATTTAGTGTTGAACAGATATGTTGGTGAAGAAAACCCCATTTTTGTAAGGCATAATAAGAGCTTCAGTTACAATCAGACTAATCCTGCTGAAATATTCATGCTCAAAATTCCACTGTAGGGATCACTGCAAAGATAACGTTTTCTTTAAATTTCTGGCTTAAAGAATTGGAGGATGTTCTTAATAGCTTGTGTGTTTAGAGCAGGCCCCAGCCACATTTTACACGCTGCAGTGTGCTTGCAGTAATGTTACCCATCTTAGGGCATTTCATCTGTTCACTGACTTACTTTAGCAATTGGATTGATCCTCAAATTGTCATCCTCTTCTGAAATGGTAGCAGGCGGAACCAGCCATTCCCGCTTTTGTCTACCTTTAGTGTTCTGATTAGGCAGATGATCATTTTCACCTCCTTGATTAAAAACCTGCAAAAGAAGTTTAAACCAAAACATTATATTTTGGCCATTAAACATTAAAATTTTTCTGTATTTACCACTACTGTGCCCAGAACTTCTGAATGCCATTTTCTGCACACAATTTTAATTAAACAAGCTGTTTAAAATTTACACTCTGATTTTACTATAGTTTTTTTTTCTAATAAGTACGGTTTATTTTAATTATCAGGGTTATACGACTCCCCAACCCCTGAAATAAATAAATAAGTGTTTCTTTTGGAGGCAGAGTCATAAAGAAAGGTTTAAAATAAATAAATACATGAAAATTCTAGGATAACTGGGCATTAGTCAAACCTCAGAATGTGGTTTGTTTGGTTTTTTTTTTTTTAAACTGATGGCTATCAGACAGGAGCAGAAAGTTATCTATGCATTCTTTTTAAATATTTCCTACTCCCATTTGCTTTAACTCATTTGCCTTACCCAAACTCTCCCTTACTCCAACAAATGACCCTCATCTTTTCTCTTTGGCAGCTCCTTCCATCTCACCCAGAGCTTTCCATTTCCTCTCACTCACTGGCTCCTTCTATTCACCCTTACTCTATAGCCTTGTCAACCCCTAACACTTCCTAATTGCTTGTTTCCACTAATTTATCCCCCTTCCCACAGAGACTCACCTGTTATTTCCCACTGCCTCAGTGCCTCTCAGTATCGAGATTCAGATTTGGGGTGGGATTCATGATGGAGACATAGGTACCTCAAGTGACAGCTAGATACCCAAGTCCAACATTTATTGCTATGAGGGAGGGCAGACAAAGGGGAACAGGAGATACTTAAAACAGACTGCACAGATAACTTTCTGCTCCTGTCTAATAGGCATCACTTAAAAAAAAACAAAAAAAAAAAACAAAAAACCAACCATGCATCCACTGGCATTCACAAAACTGCTGCTTACCTGCTGCCTATCCCTCTAGATACTTAAACTCTCAAGGCACCTAAGTTTTCCTTGGTAAGGTCCTGGAGGTCCCTAAATTTTGGTTGCTGAACATGACAGCAGCTTCCTAACTCAATTCCACTGAGTAGCTTGGTGCCTCACTTATGCCTAAACCCCAGTGCGACTCACAGACTAGATGTTCCTTCACAATCTTGCTTTCAGAGCCCAATGTGATAGGAATGCTCCGTCCGTGCCTAAAACTGCATAAAACATGGCGGAGGTGCAGTGCTTAGGTCCCCCTTGTGAATCCCACTTTGGTACCTGCCACAAAGTAACAGCCACTATCATTAACTTGGAGACTCTCAAGGTAAATTCACCACAACCATAATAAGTTTTCTCACAACGGAAAATAGCTTTAATTTTGATACACTTAGGACTGGGACTCTTCACTTTTATCTCTGCAGTAGGCAGTAAATATTATGTGACTTTTGTGTTGTGTCTACAAACAAAGCAAACCAAGTTATTTATAAAGTAAAATGCTCTTTATTTGGATTTACTGTTTGCTTTGTACACATTAAGAAATGAATCCAATGCCCCCTCAATTGCCTACCTGTAGGTGAAGTCCATTTCCAAAGTTCAAACAGATCTGTCAAATAAATGATACAGTCAATGTTATTCATTCTGTATTAGTTTAGAGGACAATTGCACCAAAATAAACTTCAAAATATAAATAAGTAACAAGGGTCTGATGTTACAACTTGTTTAGTGTCATTTGAAAATGTCACCCACAGCCTGTAATGCACACAAATATTTATAATTATACAATTAAATAAAGCTAGGATTTTTGCATGTTGTCCTTTTAAGAGAAAACAGGAAACAAGCAAGACTTCATTAATTCTGTCTTCCTTACATATAAAGTGATCTCACCTCTTAGTGTAACCTGCTAGGGTGGGCTCAAATTCATTCAATTGCCCCTCTCCAGTGCCTCACAGAGAAAACCCCTGATGAATGCAACTGGAGAGCCAGGATCCAGTTGTTAAAAGGACTCACGGGGAAGACTGCTCAGAGTTTCCATCCACATTAAACTATTACTCAACAGAAACGCAACAATGAACTTTATTAACTAACTAAACACACCTTATCCTAAAGAACCATATACATTTAAACAAAACAGTAAGAAACCCAAGAGTCCCAAAGTTCAGGTGGAGTCACCCTTATCTCAATTGCAGTCTTTTAAGTCCTTGAGGCTTGAATGCAGAACGTAAGCAATCTTGATCCTCTCTAGCTGCAGGAATCTTCAGGCAGATGCCATGCAGTCCTTTCTTCCTCCTGTGCAGCCAGCACCATGCAATCAAGTCACTGGCCATCCAGCTCTCAGTTCCACTGCAGACAACTCCCCTGCAAAGCAGTCGAAAGCTGGGAGAAAACATCCTGCAGTCCACTCCTGCTCAGCTCCTTTCACTGAGTCCCTTAGCCAATGTCCTCTGCAGCTCTCTGTTTGCTCCTCTCCAGGCTTCTCTTCTCAGGCTTCTCCATGGGTATGCAACTCCAGCAAAACAATAAAACTTGTGGAGCATGCTCACTGTGCTGCCTCACCCTCTTACCAGAAGTTTCTGGGCTGCAAAATCTGCCCAGCAACGTAACCCAGCCATAAGGGTCCCTAAAAGAGATTGCACCTATTTAGGCACATGGGTTACATTAGCTCAGCAGAAAGTCAATGGTTCTGATGACTATAGGATCTACCCCATAATGCTGAAGCCAGCAATATTAGGGCAAACCTTTATCTCCTGGAGTACCTCTGGAATGTTAGGCCATGGATCATGTAAGAGCATCAAAAAAGTTTCAAGTACTGTCTTAATGGAAAGGTGTATCAAAATACACGTCTATTTATTCTTATAAAGTGAATTGCTAGAAACCCTCACATTAACAGCTTTCAGGTCCATATCATATACGCTAAAAAGTATTAGATTTTTTTTTTCAAACATGTCAGTAACATGTGCCAAAAATACACAGTAACTGCACCTGTACTACCCACCAAGGTCCCTCCAGGACACTCACTCTTGACCCCTGGCTCCTCTCTTGGACTGAGTCCCCCATCTCTCTCCCTCCTGCTTGTTTTAAGACTGCACAGCTTCCTGTATTACACTGTGATGTTCCCAGTAAGCCAGTAAAAACACAAAACAAAACACAACCAACAAGGAGTTGTGTGGCACTTTAAGACTAACAGATTTATTTTTTAAATGAGCGTTTGTGGGAGAAGATCCCACTTCCTCAGATGCTTTGAAGATGGGTGAACTTTCAGAAAGGAATGAAACTAAATGCAAGGGGGTGTAAAACATAGGATCAGGTCATACAGTAACAGCAAATCAGAGCAGTTTACAGGCTTAAAGAATGGGAAGCCTGATTTGGAGATATAAATGATCCTCAAATCTGAAGTGGTTGTGGGTGAGTCCAAAGTCCAAAGTTCAGTCACAAGCTGCGCTTTGTCATCATCTGGGATGGTTCTTCTAATAGCTTGTAATCCATCCTTGTGTGGGCACCCGCATGGCCCCACAATATGCCAACATCTTTATGGGCGACTTAGAACAACATTTCCTCAAGTCTCATCCCAAGACACCTCTTCTTTACCTGCGCTACATCGATGACATCTTTATCATCTGGACACACGGCAGGGATGCTCTTGAAGATTTTCACAGAGATTTCAATAATTTCCACGACACCATCAAATTGAGCCTGGAACACTCCACACAGGAGATCCACTTTCTTGACACTACAGTACAAATCAGGGATAGACATATCACCACCACCCTATACCGAAAACCTACTGATCGGTATAGTTACTTACATCCTTTGAGCTTCCATCCTAAACACACCACACGATCCATTGTCTACAGCCAAGCCCTAAGATATAACCGCATCTGCTCTGATCCCTCAGACAGAGACAGACATCTTGAGGATCTCTATCAAGCATTCTTGAAACTACAGTACCTACCTGGGGAAGTAAGAAAACAAGACAGAGCTAGACGGGTTCCCCGAAGTCATCTACTACAGGAGAGACCCAAGAAAGAAAGCAACAGAACACCACTAGTCACCACATACAATCCTCAAGTCAGACCTCTGCAAAAGATCATTAAGGACCTACAGCCTATTCTAAAAGATGATCCCTCTCTCTCAAGCATTAGGAGACAGACCACTCCTTGCTTATAGGCAGCCCCCTAATCTTAAACAGATACTCACCAGCAACTACAGATCTAACAACAAGAACATTGAAGCAGGCACACACCCTTGCAAAAAACCACGCTGCCAAGTCTGCCCACATATCTACACAACAGACACCATCATAGGTCCTAATCAAGCCTGCTACTCCATCAAAGGCTCATTTACCTGCTCATCTACTAATGTGGTCTATGCCATCATGTGCAAGAAATGCCCCAACACCTTATATATTGGACAAACAGGACGACTGCTCCATAAGAGACTGAATGAGCACAGAGCTGATATCAGAAATCAAAGAACAAAGAAACCAGTTGCTGAGCACTTCCATCTTCCTAATCACTCGATGATGGATTTGTTAACGAGAGATGTAGCTGGGACATCAAGACTTCAAAGAGAAACAGCTGAACTCGAATTAATATGCAAGCTAAATTCTGCGAAAGCAGGACTCAATCGAGATTATGGGTTCTTTTCCCATTACAAAGGGTAATTTGACTTCAGGCTTCCCATTCTTTAAGCCTGTAAACTGCTCTGATTTGCTGTTACTTTATGTCAGTTTCCAAAGGGATAGCTGTGTTAGTCTAGTCCAGTAAAAAAACAACAAGGAGTTGTGTGGCACTTTAAGACTAACAGATTTATTTTTTGCATGAGCTTCGTGGGAGAAGATCCCACTTCCTCAGATGCTTCAAGTGCCACACAACTCCTTGTTGTTTTTTTTACTGGACTAGACTAACACGGCTATCCCTTTTGAAATTGGCAAGTTCACAGTAAGCCAGACGTTGAAACAGACAGGTGCTTTTACTTTCCCTCTGAAAGCTATGAGCAGTATAATTGTCCCTAGTCACAAGTCACAACACAGGTCTTTCTAAGCAAACATATTTATTCTTATGGAGAAAGCACTGCAGAGAAAAAAAAACACAAACAAAAGCAACTGCACACCTGCTGCAAAGCTTATCAGAAGTCACCTCATCACCAATCTCCAGCTCTGCTATATGTCAGCTCTCCAAAACCCACAAATGGTTACAACTGTCTCAGATTTAGAACCAGAGCCCAGTCCAGGAAATTCAGCTGTTTCTTTATACAGCATGAGCCTTTGATCTTATCACTACAAACAGGTATTAAGCAGACAGTGACTCACTCCTCACTGTGCAGCTTCAAAAGACTTCATTTTTGAGAAGGATGGGGAAAATTCCATTTACCTTTTACATATTTAATGAGACATACCCTTCACATTTTATTGTCCTTAAGTCTTGCCTGGCACATTTTCAACATACTCCTTGGAACTCCTGTGCCTTATCAAATCTCCAGGGTTACAACCAATCCTGGTCAACAATAGTACATAAACTTTCCACTAATACAGTAAGGTTTTTCAAAGGTATTTGCAGAAAATTAACACATCTGCAACAGTGTGAGGATCCAGTTTAACCAAAGCACATGGAAAGGTTAATGATGTCCACCCATTATTCTTTCCTTCAATTATTCAACAATGTCTAAGTCTTAAGTATCTCTGAAGTTACATTTTTGAACAGTGATAATATAGTTTCTAGTCAGGTTTTAAATCCACCTCACATAGCTGAATGGACTAGATGGCTGATGAAGTGGAACATTTGATGAATACCTGTTCTGTTCATTCTCTCTGAAGCACCTGGCATTGGCCACTTTTGGAAGACAGGATACCAGACTAGACAGATCATTGGTTTGACCCAGTATGGCCATTTTTATGACTTCAGAGAAGCTACACTCTTTTATACCATTTGTGGATGTGCCCCTCAGGTTAAAATTGCACTTTACAGGACATTTTTCCTTCATATCTGAAGACAATTGAGTAGTTTTTTTTGTGCTAATAAATTAAGTTGAAAAAGACAACAGACCCTATGTTCACTTCATCATATTTTCCAGATTCATCTCATTTTCCCAAAGATTTTGAGATAAAAAATTCTCAAAAGGTGTAACAATATTGGACTTCTGGAAATTAAAGGAAAAGGAGTTAAATTGTTGTGGATGGTGATATTGTTTTGATTTAAACACTGAAAAACTGAGTATGTCAGAGGCAGATGAGCACAGTTTAATCCTCTCTTTTCCTTTAATTTTCTTTTAATATTATGCATCCTGGAATAATTTTTGGCTGGTTAGCACCCACGACATGACAGTCTCAGAGGTGATTTCACATTCAAGTCATTTGGTAATTGGTTTTTTATCTTCTCTTCCACTTGGGTCTATATTATGACTGAGCTCTGCAAGTTCACTTCTCTAACTCAGACTTAGCTGCTCCCTGTTTTTTTACAGCTATTCTTTCATCATCTTAAGGAGGCTTTATTTCATTTCCTACACCAGTATTTCCCCGTGTGCCATGGCACACAAGTATGCTCTCAGGTCTGAGCAAGTGTGCCACAAAATTTCTTGCAAAAACTACTCTAAGAGCTCTGGATTAGCTCATTGGCTCATGAATATTCATGAGTTCATCTGGAAACTATATAATGGTGTGCCTCGAATTAATTAAAGGTGACAAGGTGTGCTGCGGGAGACAGAATGTTGGGAACCACTGCCCTACACTATTTAGCAGATAGTGTCAGGAGATTGTGTTGTCTCAAGTCGAGAACAAAAAAAAAATCTGTTTCTGAAGTGATCTTTCCTGGCAAATGTATCCCTGAGGGACAATTCTACCAGTGAAATCTGATTTAATTTGGGCTAACTGGAACTGAATGCAGAAACATAAATTGGGTATATAAACTGAGGTAGGGCACTCTAAGAAAGAATCTGAACACTGACGCTAAGCCCATGTCTACACTGAAAACACTTCATTGATCCCCAAGGACTGACACAGAAGGATCAATTGAGTGGGCAGGGTAGACCCACTCAATCGATCCTAGAAGCGCTCTCCCTTTGATGCAGTAAGTCCATCCCTCTAACTAGGGAAATGTGGAATTGAAGGGAACAAAGAAACCAGTTGCTGAGCACTTCCATCTTCCTAATCACTCGATGACTGATTTGTTAACGAGAGATGTAGCTGGGACATCAAGACTTCAAAGAGAAACAGCTGAACTCGAATTAATATGCAAGCTAAATTCTGTGAAAGCAGGACTCAATCGAGACTATAGGTTCTTTTCCCATTACAAAAGGTAATTTGACTTCAGGCTTCCCATGATCTGAACCTGAAAACTGCTCTGATTTGCTGTTACCGTATGACCTGATCCTATGTTTTACACCCCCTTACATTTAGTTTCATTCCTTTCTGTAAGTTCACCCATCTTCGAAGCATCTGAGGAAGTGGGATCCTCTCCCACAAAAGCTCATTTAAAAAATAAATCTGTTAGTCTTAAAGTGCCACACAACTCGTTTTTTTTTTTTGTTTTTTTTTTTACTGGACTAGACTAACACGGCTATCCCTTTTGAAATTGAAGGGAGAACATTTCTCATTGATGCAGCCAAGCGAAAACAGTGCAGTAAATCAAAATAACTAAGTCAGCAGGAGATACGTATTCCATGGCACACAGATCACATATCTCCCACTGACTTTGTCCTATAGTGTAGACTAGGCCAAAGATGGGAGTAGCCACTAACATACCTAATAAACTTCTAGAAAAGGCAGGCAATTGCAATTCCTGAATGATGACAAAAACACTGGCAGGAATGCAGAATGCTGAACATCTCCTCACACTTAAAAACCCTACAGAAACTTTAAATATAGGAACAAAAGATTGATAATCTGAATAAAAATCAGGAACTATGAATTGTGTGTTGAGCTGAATTAGGAAATGACATCCTCTCCCACGGCCTGGGAGACAGAGCCCAGTCACTAGTGTATCTTACCAAGGCCTGCTGCACCTCCCCCTACACAGTGGTTCTCAACCTTTTGCAGGTTGAGACACCCTGGGCAGTGTGTCACAACTCTACAGGACACACCAGTCCACCTAAAGCCAAATCCAGCTGTCTATCTGCAATACACTTACTGCTGTGTGGTGACACATAATGTATCCCAACATAAATAGTTGAGAACTGCTATTCTAAAGCATATTTGAGCTGCTTGTTGTAGACACACTGGCTATGTTACTACCATCCAAACTATCTCCCAGCCTAACAGAGAAATTAATGTGGGATTCAGTTCTGCATTAGAGAGAAAGAGAGCTATAAAGTCCCCCTTTGTATCACTTCTTTGTCCCTTGCTCACTAGACACAGAAGACCCTTAGCATTCTGGTTGTTTGTTGAAAGCTGTTGATTAGAGTCACATGGGCATCATCTAGTTATACTGAAGCCTTTCTGGTGGGTTTTGTGGGAGCTGGGTCAGGCTCTTAGGGACTAAGGCAATAGTTTGTAGAATGGAATAATTCATTCTTTATGCTAATTTCAGTTTAGTTGACGAACCAAAAGAATCTGCTGCAGAACACATGAAAATGTAGCCTATGAAAATAGATCACACTTCTCTGACAGAACATAAAACTTACGTACAAACCTGATGGATAAAATCCTAGCCTCAGAGAAGTCAGTGGAATTTCTTCCACAGGTTTCTGTGGGTGTCACAATTTCATGCAAATGAGCAGAAAATGCATACTTGCAAGGATTAATGGGTAGGTTGTTACAAAGTAAAATTAAATGAGGACCTCAGTCATGACAGTATTTTCTTTGTATTAAAAATGCATAAAAACCTCCAGAAATCCATGGATTTATCACCCCCTTTTGTTTCATATGCGTAGATTCCAAACTTTAGTCAGATATTGTATTTTTATTGTACATTATGCCTAGCACAATGAAATCTCGATCCTCATCTGACACTCCTAGACACTACCCTAATACAAATAATATCTACTATCAAAAGCCAGATCACTGGCTTTTTATTGACAATGAGGGAGGAACATGTTTGCTTCACAAGCGAGAACCTAGTCCCAGGGATCTTAATGCCAAAACTCCCACTGAATATTCAGACAAAGATTTAGCTTTATAGGCATCCCTTAAAAAAATTAAAACTAGAAGTCCTGCATTCTAAAATTCAGATTCTTTATTTTGTATTATGAGATAACTGAGAACAAAATTACATTTGTGACACAATGAAACTAATTCTCATTGTGATTATAAAGCTCTGAAAACATAAAACCAAAACTTCTTCCTTTTTTTCATGTGTGTCCAAATTTTGAACTATAATGGTAAACACCTATACCTGCTCTTAATTTGATTTTACTGGGTTTCAGCTCAGGGTCAAAGTCAGAGCAATCAGACAGCTAGCAAAAATTAATTATATGCATATAAGTGTTCGAATGATTTCACTTAGTGTAGTGAAGTCTGTGCTCCATGTTTCAGCTTATTGGATGGTACTAAAAGGCGGCTGCAAAAACTTTGGATAAACAGAGCTTCTTCATGAGCTAAAATGAGAATTTTAGCCTTCTTATTGTCCAATAGTAACAGGAAAAATGTCTTTTGTATCCACTTCTTTTGTTTGTTTTAAAAGAGCCTCAAGGTTCATAAGATTTTTGCAAGCATCTCCATATGAGTTGCTTAGCTCAGTAGTTCTCAACCATTTTGTCACAGCCCAAAATGTGTTGCCACACAGCTGTTAGTTTGTTGCTTCAGAAAAGCACCTTTACTGTGCCCACTGGATCCTTAGAAGCTGCTGCTTCAGTACAGCAGCTTTTAAAGGGCCAGCAGCAAAAATGCAGTGCTGGAGTGCTTTCAGCAGAGGCACTTTGATCAAAGCACCTCTGCCAAGAGACTTTCTCACCCCCCTGCTCCAGATAGCACAACCTCCGAGACACATAGCTCAGCTGCAAGGGGAAGATTGGCTCCAGGCTGCCTGTAATTCCTCCACTTCCTCCTACCCCACTCTCCAAACTTCCATAGCCGCCTTCCTTTGCAGAGCTGGGGTTGCATTGCAGCCTGCTCCTGGTTGGACTCCTGGGAGCCAGAGTTGTCAGGGGACTGGAGGGGGTGAGAGGACTGGGCTAGAGGGTGAAACAGAGGTGTGAGGGACCACGGGAGGTGAAGGGGCCAGGACAGGATGAGAGGGAGCAGGGTGTGGCTGGAGGGTAGATGAGAAGATGCAGGGGAATCAGGGAACTCAAGGGATGGGGAGGTTAGAGGCTGGAGGGTCACTCTGAGGGCAGGGGGGATGACAACTAACAGTAAAAGTGGCAAATGCAACTTAGGGCCAGTGCCAGTCCCTCTAAAAACTGACCATCCTTTAGGATCCATGTGCAAAGTCCTCAGGTTCAATGCATCCCCTACAAACTGCAGAAAGGGGCTCTGCACTGCCTAAAATGGGGATGAATCAGGAAGGGGAGCTTTTAAGGTTTTGGAATTGGAAGATCAATAGATGGTTGAAACATTTTTAAATCAATTAAATTGTAAAGATTTAAGTTTTTAATGTGCTTAAGTTCTCACATCAGTGAGCACAGACTGTTTAAAATACATTTCATGTGGAGTTTATATCTATTCACTTGTGTGGGTAAGAATGGATCCTGAGAATTGCTGTGTTCTCTCTCCCTAGGTGGATCAAGCCAATCATTTTTAAGAATCTTAAACTCCTTTTTGTGATTCTTTAAAAGGTCTATCAGTAAAAGTATACACATTTGCATTTTTTGTTACTGTTTCCATGATGTTTTCTGAGTGTAGAGAGAGATTCAAATCTTCCTGTATATTCAGTGGTTCGCATAATGCCTTTTTGGCACTGTTGGGTGACAGAGATAAACAACCTGTTACAACCCCTGTTCCCTCTAAGGCACGTGGCTGTGCATGTGGAAAAATCCTGCGTTTTTCCACCCCAGCACAAGGGACGGTCCAGGTTGGCAGAGCAGCCAAGGTACAGGCTGGGGGAGGGTTGGGGTGGTCAGGCAGCCAGTGGGGAAAGTGTGGGGGCAGGGAGTGTGCATTTCAGGGGGAAAGGGGTTGGGATGAGGGCTGAAGTGAGTGGGGTGTTAGGAGGGCTGTAACGGGCATGGAGTTTAGGGAGTGTGACTAGAACTAAAAAGGACATGGGGAAAAGGGCTCTGAAGCTGGGGTTAGGGGCAATAGCTGGGGGCAGGTGTGGGGGGTCCACACCAGCATAAGGGGGTCCACCCTTGTGTGGGGGCCCACCCATTTTGGAGGGTTCCAGGGCTCCCCAAATTATGCTTTAACCCCTGGAAGCGGTTGGGGGGTGGCAGGACCTTGAGTCACTCCTTCAAGCATTATGGGGCTGCCTAGAGCTACCAGCTTGCTGCTTTCTTCCTCTGATTTGATTAAGCAAAGCAGAATAGAGCCATCAAAAATGTTGGGAGCAGAAACATGAAATAGTTTTGCTGTCATTAACTAATTTACACTTTGTTGCATTTAGTCCATTCTGGGGGGAGGTGGGGATTTTCTCCATTATGTTATTGTTATTTGCTCATTTTCACTCACCTCATCATGAACCCGTATTGGACTGCGAGTCTCGGGTAGGCTCTTGTCCAGACACCTTGATAAATGTCTGTTTATACTGAGCATTCTCACACTGATAGGTCATTCTCACCGGTTACTAAGCAATTTGGAAAAATCTGAAAATGGCACTTCATTGCTGTAATTGTGATTACTAATGGCAATATCTTAACGTTTTTTGGATTCGGTATTTATTGAGTATGGACTAAGATACATTTACAGATGCCTGCTTACTGTACAGTTTTTGTAAGCAATTCTTCAGCTTTCAAAAAGGTAGCAACTGACAGAAGTTAGGTGACTACTCAGCTATGTAAAGGAAATTGCAAGATGGAGTAAGTTTGGTTTGGAAGTTCTGTGTGAGAGTCTCTGTTTGCTAAGACAACATTAATTACAGAATGTATATTAAGTCAGGGGAGCTAGTGACTTAGATAGATAAAAAGGTAGACTGTTTCTATAGATAAAAAAAGGTAATCCACAAATTTAGATTATAAGACAATCCCTCCTGTCTGGACCCTGGTGGGAAGCCATCAACCTAGTCTGGTAAACAGGTTGACGGGGCCCAGGTAGCCAAGGGGTCACAGGAGTCTGGCTACTCTCATTGGTCCGGGACAGTAACTGTTACCCAAATAAGCTGTAAACAACAACAGAGGTGGGCTAAGTATATGCTGCCTATTAAGTATAATCTAATTGTGTAACCTGCATAGTAGGAGTAGTAACACCATGTAGGGATTTTAGGCATGATGTAACTTGTTGTATTATGCATAAGCTTGTTGCCTTACGTATATCGTATTTTGCATGTTAGAAGGTATGTATGACCTGTAATCCCTATACTGGGGGTTCTTGCTCAGAGAGGCTAGCTTCTCTTTGCTTCCCTCTGATACAGTTCCTTTTATTATTCAGCTGAATAATAATAAACTCTGAACCACACCTCGTTCTCTGCTTATTCGAGTCTCAGCTGGGAACGGGCCTTCATCTTTGGGGAGGATTTGTGGTTCTTTTTCCAGGTTGAGGACCTGGACCAGTTTTCCCCCACAGCTACCAAGGTAATCAAGAGGTATGGAATATAGTAAGTGCCATTCGTATCCTGAAGTTTGAAAATCTTCACGTGGGAAACAGTAAGCGCATGGTGCCAAAATGTCCCTTCCATAACTAGATAAAGCTGTGGAGGTGAAAAATATAAAAATCAGTTGTGTATTTCCTGAAAGCTAGTGTGGATGTTACTTAAGTGGAGTGACCAAACAGTGAGAATGTTTGAAAGCACAAGGTTAGTGTGCTCAAAGAACCTGGAACATGTTTTCTCCAGAATCCTGTAAATTACATTAATTCATAGTAAAAACAAACAAGGAATCCTGTGGTGCTTAAAGACTAAACAAATATATTTATTGCATGAGCTTTCGTGGGAGAAAATCCCATTTCATCAGATGCTTTGAAGAACAATTCATAGAAATCTTACAGAGATGTAATGGAGATATCAGGTAAGTGCTTGTTTTAAATACAGTAACAGCCAAAAGACTGGGAATCAAAGGCGACTATGGGATTATCCTCTTCATTATGCATCCTAATCTGTCCAACAGAAGCAACCATAATGTACTGAAGTGATTTGGTAGTTTGGTAGAGATTTTCTCTTAAGCTGAAATGTAGCCCAAAAGTGTTGGGCAGGTAAAGATGCAAGGGACTGAAAATAGGCTTTTCAGAAACAGTGTAGCCTTATCTTAAAGCATCTAGAAGCCCATTGTTTTGATTTCAGCTGTGTTTAGCAACCTTCTTGTAGCAGCATTTTCCTGAAAAGAGATGTCTGGGATCTTTTTGATTTTTAAAATGTGAATTGAAGCTACCCCTCTGAGACCATTAAAGACAGCTTAAATGCTGTCAGTGATAACTAGCTAGCCTCCCTGTGGACTGTAACTCTGCATGTAGAGCACAGGAGATGAGGGTATTAGGCAGAAATGTGACAACTAGGATCCAGATTGAATATAACTTTGGTCTTGGGTTTTGGGTTATCAGCATAGGTGAATATTCCAGACCGAATCTTTCCGTTTTAGAGGAAGCCAGTTTCATCTAGCCCAAAACCTACCTTACATAACTGAACCATTTCATTGCCTTCCCACCAACCATTGGGTCTGACACATGTGTCATCTCAAAACCCATCAGGATGGAGGAGAAATGCTCTTTAAAAGGACCTGATCCAGACTTTCCCATTGACTTCAGTGAAATCTGGAGCAGGCTTTTTGACTCATTCCTAGCACTGCATGCAGAACCACTGAAATCTTTTGCTCAGTTTAATGTCTTCAAGTAAACCTGTTTAAAGTGCTGCCTGCCTTAAACTGGTGCTTTCATCTCAAACTACAAGCAAGTTATGTCAGTCAGAATAATTTAAGACTCTGAATATTAAAACCATTAGTATTTATAGAACAGGTAAAAGTCATATGTAGTCTTTTATTTTATTTAAAGTGTATTTAGTAATGATCAACCAGCATGGATTCAGGTCTGGTTGCTATGGTTTCAGCTCAAGCATGAAATTGCCAATGGTGCTTTTCTCAAATTTGGAGGCTCTTAGAACACACACACAGTCCAAGGAAAATGATCACAGACATTATCCCAAGTACACAATCTTCTCCACACAACAAGATTTTTTTTTATTTTTAAAGCAATATGTAAAGTTACAACTACCCATGAATACAGAAATTCTATAACAACCTATGTAATAAACAGGACTGTAGTCACACTCATATCCTCAATGATATTTTAGGATGGCATGGTCAAACACACTGACCTGTCAAGCTGATTACAACAATCTCCAGAGCTTCAAGAGCAGGGCTTGTTATGCTTCAGGGCTTCAGTCCTGCTGGGCCTCTGGGCTGAAGCCCTGAGGCATGATGGTGAGGCTCAGAGCTCCTGATGAAGTCCCAAGACCCCTCTCCTTGCAGGGCAGAATCCTCTGCCCACCACTAGGCAGAAACCCCATGGGCCCCACACCAGTCTGGTAGGCAGAGAATGGGGGGCAGGAGAAGTAGAGGGTGCTGTGAGTCAGCTACAAAATTTCCAAATGCAGCCCACAACCTGCTGTTTTGGCCATTCGTAAGTCTGTACCTCTCAAGAGGTCATTTTTAGGGGGGATGGTTCTGGCTGGGGTTTCCTTTGGAGTCATTCCTGGGTCTTCCTGCATTTACCCAACCAGGGAACCCTCTTTTATATTGTAGTTCTGACCACACCTAACATCGTAGGCATAAGCATGCAAGTTTTAACCCTCATGTCTTCTCCTGTGACATTCAAAGATGAGACAAGTAAGGTGTCCTGGTGATTTTGGACAGTACATTTCAGCCTACAGCAATTTAGTTTTTTGCAATATTACTTATGGGCACATCATATGAAGTAATCATGTGACCTTGCTGGCACAGTGTTATTTCTAGGTCACCCACTCATGTTAAGTATTTTTACATTTATGGCCTAGTATGGCTCAGCTAAAGTCTTATACGTCTCAGACATGCTTTACTTACACAAATCATTACTAAATTCTTATCAATCCTGTACTTCTATAATGCTACAATTTAAATCTATTTATTAGACACTGATTGTATATGAAACAGTACATGAATTGACCATATCACATAACAGTAATAAATGGCTAGTAAGAATGTACTAACTGGCTTTAGTTCCCACCCTATGAAAAATAAGAACCCTGTCACACACATATTACATGACAATACACAAACATCCATTACGGTTTATTTAACTCTTCTATTTACTTAAAACATATCCAACAAATCTAGCTGCATACTTCCAACTCGATTGTTCTGTACTTACTCTGGATTAGTTTTCTTCACATGTCACAATGTGTGGATCTATTTTTCTTTTTTAATGGATTTTGGTTCAGAAGCACATTGAAGTTCTGGTACATGATGTAGGTTTATGCTATATTCATAAATACCTTCCTCTCAAAGATATCAATGAATTGTCTGTAGCTAAAAGGGGCATGGAAATAGGTTGGACTGAATGAGTTCTGATCTTCTCTTTAGTTAGTATCCTAAAATCTTTCCTCCCATACATCATGGGACGCACATCTGTGCACCAAGGGATATCATCTATATGATTTTTCTGTTCACTTGTGCATTGTGATTGTATGTTATGCCAATTATATCATACAAGGTTTCTTCATGGGTGCTCATAACCAATTCTATATGCCTACTGTGATATGTTTCTTGCAGCCTCATGGATGTGCATAGAGGTGAAACATGTTTTCCATGGCTCAGGGGGGTGAAAGAGACAGAACTCTCTTCCAGCAAGATGTAAACAGCCACAGCTGTGAGTAAGCAAGTACCTTTAGCAGGCAACAAAGAATATACAAATTGAGGTGGCTCAGACCAGACAAAGGTATCACCTCTGCCCAGAAGGGGGGACACTTAGGAGGATTTGGGGCTTTTTGCCTGGGAATCTCCATTTTGAAACAACTTCAAGCAAGATCTGGTCCCTGCCTGCCTTAGGCAGAGATTGGCTGTACAAACATCTGGCAGCCAAGCATCTTGAGCATAAACTAGGACTATGAGGTCAGTTTAGGTAGAAATATTAGGTTAGTATGCGTGTTTTACATTTTATTTCCTTGTGGTCATTCCTGACTCATTTACATTGCGATTCTCCCTTGATTGGCCATATTCCCACCTAGAATTATTACCTGATCAATAAACTAGTAGTTGTTTTATCTAAAGCTGTGTGATCTCTAGAGGGTGTGAGTGAAGAAGGGCGGGTACAATCCACTTTTTTGTTAAATGCATGGACTTGAGTGTATGGTAACTGGGAGCGAGTCTCAATCCCTGTAGGAGAGTGGCTCCCAGTGAAGTAACTGGGGCTGGAGGTGCATCCTTAGGGACCAGCCCTCAAGTAGCCAGAGGGCACAGACCCACTGCTTGGGACTGATTGCACACAAGAGGCTGGAGTGGACTGACTCAGGAGTAAGTAGTCACCTGACAAAGTGGGATGAATCAGGGTTCAGGAGTGGGAATCAGGGGGTCACAGCAACACACCAGATTGAATATGGGGAGCAGCCTGTTTGACATAAAACAAAAATAGTAAATGTAGTGAGGATCCTATGGGCAACAATTCATCCCTTTCATCTTTCTGGGAGTGGTGAATACTTCATCTGGGGTGCTACTGTCTAAAATTTTAGACGGTGTTTGTTCTGCCTTAAGTCATTAGTAATCATAATTAAATATGAATACTTCCTTTAGATCAACTCTGTTTGGTGAAAATGTAATGATATACATGAATGAAAAGCTGGAACACTTTGCTTAATCACCTTGATAATCTGAGTTACTAAGAATGACAATTTCGTTTTCAAAGAAAAAAATACAAGAGATAGTGTCTTATGTCCAATAACCATAGGTACTTGTGACTCAGAATAGAAGTTTGGGTTGTGAACAGACACCCAATGTGACCATAACATTTCTTGTGATTAGATACTACACAATAATATCCCTGTCCAGTGTAGGACACGTGTTCCATGAGATATCTACTTATTTACACTGGTCACGATTCTGGTGCTGTGTTGACTCTAAGAAGTTTCCATTAGTACTTTTCTAGCTGACCACATAAGGGGTTTGTTACTTCAAACATGTTATACCTATGCCCTTTTTGAGAGCAACAAGCAAATCAGTGGGACTATAATGTTTGGGAATTCTGATGAGACATCACTAGCAGAGTTACTTTCATTTGGTCTCTGCAGATACTGTCTTTTAGGTGATTTGTGAAATGGATAGGGACTAGTTAATCAAATATATTCTTACTCGGATTGAATAGGGGTAATGATAACATGAACAAAAAATAAGATGCAACATGTCAAAATCCTTACTTAAATAACACATCACAATTCAGATGTAGTGCCACAGATCCAAGTTTCTAATCATGCCAAATGATATTTTTTTTGACATTGTGTGTGGCTTTTGACTTGCTTCCCTCCATGTTTTTAAATATAATGCAGACAATACCTATTCAAGGTCTGTTTATTCCTAATTAATTCTGGCACCTTTTCCAGTATTAAGACTTGTAAGGTAGTATCAGTAGCTCACCATACACTGAACAAATCATTTCTTTTCCTTTATAGTGCTTTTTCCCCCTGTCCACTATTATATTTTATCAATTGACTAATCTTAAACTGAGTTTCCTTAAATGGCTATTCGATGCATATTATACATCAGGGGTGGCCAAATTCATGAAACTCAAGAGCCCCACAACTTGATTATTAAACCTTCAAGAGCCACACTGAGCCTTATAGCCTTACTTTACTTACTCCACAATTAAGTTTAAAATTCATTGCATGCTTTAATTTTATCATAAAAGAGGATGAATATTGATCCTATTAATGTCAGATTCTAACAATTACTTAAGGTTGCCATGAAAACTAGGCCCAACTTAGCTTCTCCCTGCTGCCCCAACCATGCCACCGCTTCTCTGTGCCATCCCTGAGGCCCCAACCATGCCACTGCTTCCCCATTGTCTCTTACCATGCTGCGCTTCGCCACACCGCTCCCAAGACCCCAACGATGCCACTGCTTCCCCATTGTCTCTGACCATGCCGTGCTTCGCCACACCACTCCCAAGACCCCAACGATGCCACTGCTTCCCCATTGTCTCTGACCATGCCACCACTTTCCCACTGTCCCTGACCATGCCACACTTCTCTGCACCATCCCCGACCATTCCATGCTTCTCCCTGCCGTGCTCTTCTACAAGCCACAATTTTTCTTTGAAGAGCCGCATGCAACTTGTGAACCGCAGTTTGGCTACACCTGTTATACACCATAAATCATCCTTCAGTTGCTAAATCATAGATTTCCTTTAACTATTTGATATAAAACTCATAAGTTGATGAGCAAATTATTCAACCTACTAGGTTATTTGGAAAACTGTATATATACTTTCCTCCAGCTTTTGAGCCTCCAAGTTAAAAATCTTTCCGTATGGATCTATCCATCAGTTACATAAACTATGTTCTGGTGCAGCATATGATTGAAGCATAATCTGATCTCCAGTTTCCCAAGCACCCTCTCTCTGGCTTTTATCAAACAGGTTTTTGCTTTCTGCTTAAAGACTCAAAAGTCCAGAATCAGGCAGAAACTACCTGGGTTAGGATAGCAACTAACTAATGGGTTAGGATGGCAATCCAAAAGTTATAGAGCTCATAATGCTGCAGTATTTTCTACAAGTGAATCTGATTTAGTTGTTTCTGTAATGCTTCCAGTTAGGTCTTCAGTTTGACTCACTGTAGTAGCGTGCCACTTATATACCACAAAAGGCGTGTTGACATTTGCATAGTTCAACCAGACGTTACCTCAAAGGATGTATGATCTGTAGAAGCAAATGAAGTTGTCCTGATTGCCACTGAAATGATTGATAGTCTTCTATTAGATGCTTTGACATGACCTCTTAAAATTAGTTGTTAGATCTAAGTGATACTTTGTGGGCACACTACCTTGACCTTAGGTCTAAATGAGACTTCCTGGACAGTTGCTATGGGAGGATATGTCTTAATTAGTTTTAATACCTGCAGCATCCATTAGACAAGTGAAATCACACAATAATGCACCAGCAAGCACAACAAAACAGGAAGCTCCCTTTACTAGTTAATGTGAGCATGACACAGTCTACCTATCTCCATGAAATGACTACCAGTTGATTCTCACAAGGAGGATAAACAAACCATTCCCCCGTTATCTAAGTTGTTCTTTTTCTTCTCTGTTTTCTAGTGTCCTTTATGGGATGCATTCCAAATTCACAGAGCTCATTTCGTGCTATATTTCCTGCATATCATGCTTTTGAGCTTCTAGAGACATTCCTATCTGACAAAATTCTTTAAATAAAATAAAAGGATACAGTATTAAAGTTTAGCGTACTGAATTTAGTGATGTAGGATATCACCAGGTACTCAGCTCTGATTGCTATGATTTCAAGCTCAAAAAAGTAAAATTGCCTCTGCTTTTTTGAATTCAGAAGCTCTATGATACAATCATGAAATCTTATTTGTATGACAAATTTTATTACAACAGTAAGTTACAACTATACATTCATATAAAATTCCACACTATAAGCAGAACTGTACTCATATTCACATCCCCAACTATTACTGAGAGGTCCAACATACCCTAGGATGACAATCATCACTAGAGGAATGATTTTCGCTAGGGTTTTCTGTGGGGTCTTCCTGCATTTACTCAAGGGAGTCCTCTTTTATGTTGTATTTCTGACTGTGCCTAACACCTTATGCCTATGTATGTAGGGGTTAATACTTTTGCCTTTACCTGTCCTTCCGTGCCCTATGAATACTGCAGTACTGGTTTTCCGAGTCTGCCTGTATTCCCATTATTCTCAGCGTGCACACACATGCATGCACACACAGAGGGTACTGTGCAGTCAGACAGATACTCAAAGATGTTACAACTAGGTGTCTTGTGGTTTTAGACAATACATGTCAGTATTCTACAATCTAGTTTTTTTTGTAACACTATCTGTTGACACACCTTATAAGGTAATCATCTGACCTTGCAGGCACAAGATTATTCTTAGGTTACCCATTTATGTCATGCATTCCTATGTCTATAGCCTGTTAAGATTAAGTTTAAACTCTCACAGGTCTCAGGCTGTAGACCTTGCAGTTCAACCATGCTCTACCACAGCACTGAAACTGACAAGTATGACAGCTCCCCACCCCTATAAGGAGGCAAACAAAAGCCCTATGCCTCTTCCTAGGTGGCATTATTTTGTCAGTAAAACAGGGCAGTTTTTTTGGCAAAGAGGGAGTGTAATGTGTATACTAGGACTGTTCTGACAACAAAATCTGACTGTAGTGTAACAGAGAAAAAGTGTGGTCTTGCAGTATCACACAGTTTGTTGGCAACGGCCAGCTACTGCCCAGGAAGCCTGTAGATTAAAGAATTGATGCCTGGATTCAGACTACTAGGAAAAAAAATGTATGAATATTCAAGTCTTTGTTATTATTTATATGGTACATAAATAATTTGTATTTTTACTTATATATAAATATATAATGGTATTTTTATATAATGTGTAACTGCGCTCCTCGATACCACACTCTCTCCCTAATAGAGAAAGAGAGAGAGGTATTGCAGAGCACAGTCTTACATACACAGCACTTCACAATGCCACAAGAGTGGAGGGCCTAGTATTTTTATTTATGGTATGTGTGGCCCACCTGAAGTACATTTAAGTCAAATCTGGCCCGTCATAGCAAATGAATTTGACATCCCTCGTCTAGAGACCACTCCTGACTGATTTCTGTTCAACCTATTGAGAAAAATCTAATAACAGAGATTCCTACAACCTTCATAGGCAATTTATTCCAGTACTTAACTATTCTGACAGTTAGGAAATTTTTCCTAACGTCCTACTTAAACTGCCTTTGCTGCAATTTAAGCCCATGCCTTTTGTTCTGTCCTTAGAGGTTAATGAGAATAATTTCTCTCCTCTTTTTAACATCCTTTTATGTTCCCTCTGCCACTCAGTTCTCTCTTCTCCAGACTAAAAGATACCAGTTGCTTTGACCATCCCTCATAGGTCATGTTTTCTATATCTTTAATAAATTTTTTATGCTCTTCTCTGGGCTTTCTCCAATTTGTCTGCATTTGTCCTGAAATGTGGTACCCAAAACTGTACACAATACTCCAGCTGAGCCCCCATCAGTGTAGAAGTGGTGTGGAAGAATTACTTTTCATGTCTTGCTTACTACACTCCTGTTGTTATATTCCAGAATGATTTTTTTTTCAAAACTGTTAGTTTATTGACTGACATTTAGCTTGTGATCAACCATGATGCTAAATCCCTTTCTGCAGTACTCCTGCCTAACCAGTCATTCCCATTTTGTACCCGTGCAACCGATTGTTTCTTCCTAGTGTTTTGAATTTGTCCTTACTGCTCTTCCCCCCTTGAGCCTGCTCTCAACATGCTGAAAGCAGGCTCAGGGCAGGAGTTTTAAAAACTCCCAGCCTGGGTGGGGCAGCTCCTTGCTGGGCTGGACTATGTCTTCCAGTCAGGTGGAGGCTGCGGCTGTGAGTCCATGCACCCATTCCTAGCTGGCACCTCTAAATTCAGTGCCTAGAGCTTTGCCCCAGTTGCCCCACCCTAGTTACAGCCCTCCAAATTAGTAACGTTCTGTTAGTCCAGTCCTGACTGCTGTCTACTTTATTCAGCTGCTTCTGCTAACAAAGTAAAAAGGTAGCTATCCTGAGAGGGTTCAAACAGGAGACAAGTAGAGAGAGCAGACAAACTGATGAGGGAAAGCAGAGCTGCAGCCCAGAAAGCTCATAAGGGAGAAGAGATTTCCAGGACCAGGCAATGAAAAGTCTTGGTTCTTCTTTGTGAAGGCCCAAGCCTTCCACCCAATTTCTGCCCTATGATGCTGTCTAAGCAAAAACTCCCATTTTCAGCAGCTTTAGACCAGTATTTCATAAATCCAGAAAAAAAAAAAAAACACTTCAGAGAAGTTCTGATATCACAGAAGTACCAGGAGGTTCCTTAGAAAGGTCCAATGAAGCAAGCATTTGTTGGGAGGAAGAATTATGCAGTATTAGCAAGTCTGACATTTGTGAAGATGAACATGATGAGGAAAATGATCCAGTGGTGCCATGTGCTGATCTATTGCCCGAGGTGTATGTACCTGCTTATGTAAATAAGTTACGTGGTCCAAGTGACATTTCACAGTGTAAGCAAGAAATTCCTATACAGATAGTGCAAAAATATTTCCCAACAAAATTTGGAAAATCATGGTAACATTTCAATCCAGCCTTGTACAAACTGTACTACTGGTTGGAATACAATGAACTGGAAAATGATGTGTTTTGCTTTGCTTGTCGCCATTTCACTGGAAAGGATGCAAGTAGTGGTGAAAATGTGTTTACTCACAAGGGGTATAGCAACTGCAAAAAGGCTACTGATTGAGGTCTGAGGCTACGTAACAGAAGTGCAGTTCACGAAGACTGCATGGCGGCTTGGGATAGTTACAAACACAGACAGCCAGAGGCTCACCTTTAGCCTGATTAAGTGATGCTCATAAAGAACTTATAAAAGATATTATGTGGTAACTCTTGCAGAAATTCTACTGTTGACCTCTAAACAAAAAATTGCTCAATGTGGACACTGGGAGAGTGATGAGATGAGTGAATTCTGGGATGATGGTTTGGAACTAGCTGTTCTCAGTCTAAAATAGGTAGTTTACCCTGGAATGCAAAGTATACACATCTTTTAATTCAAGATGAATTGTTAAGTATCATGAGCAGATTAGTCCTAGCGTCAATTTCCCAAGAAGTTAAAGAAGCTGGGTTTTTTGCATTAAATTGCTGATGAAACAAAGGACATATGTAAGCAGAAACAAAATTTCAGTGGTCCTACATTATCTCTACAGAGGCAATATATCTGAATAATTTGTTGGCTTTTGTCTGTCATTCACTGGATGCTACTTCACTAATGAGTTATATAAAGAACACCTTGGCATGTTGTGGCATAGACACAAAAACCCGCATAACACAGATCTGTGATGGTGCCAGTGTAACAAGCGGAGCACTAAATGGTGTGCAAGCACAGTTTCTGGAAGATACCAAGAGCTATCTATGTTCATTGTTACAACCACAGGTTGAACTTTACAATTGTTGATGTCTGTGAAAACAAAGATGTTGTTGCAAATTTCTTTATTTTTCTTCAATAACTAGATATGTTTCTATCACATTCCTCTGTGCATTCACATTTCACTGAATTGCAAAAAGAAACTGGGAGACAAATTAGCAAACTAAAGAAATTAGACTTTTGCTGGATATGTCAGATTGCATCATGCTTAGCCGTTAAATCAACACTTTCAGTAATTTTATTGCTTCTGAATATAATCAGAAATGAACTGAATTCTGAAAGAACTGTAGAGGCATGTGGCATGCTAAACCAGATAGATTTTTGCTCTGTCTGAATCTTTTTAGTGAAGTGCTTCTTGAACTTAAAGTGGTAACAGATTACTTGCAGAAATCAGACTATGATGAGGCTCAAGCTTGCTTCCTTCTTAACTATGATTGATAAACTGCAAGATCTGAGGGATCATGAGGAGATTTGCAACAAAATTATGGCTGATGTAAAGATTATTGCAGAAAAAATTCCATCAAATTGCAAACTAAAAGAAAAAAGAATCCGCTGTATGCCCTCAAAATTTCAAAGGCATGCTACTGAACTCAACACAGTAGAAAGTAAGCTTCCAAAAACTGACCGTGATTTTAAAGTAAAGGTGTTCCTTCCTATTTGTGATCGTGCCATCAATAAACTTAAACAATGATTTACAGACAATGCCTATGTTTTAAATGGGGGTGAGTGCATTCAGTCCAAAGTGCATTACTTTCTTGATTCAGAGAAACTCGGATAATTTGCAAGACATTACAATAGTGATGTGGATGGATCTGAAACAGAACTAAGACTATTACCAAAAGTTCTAGAGAGGTATGAATGTGAGAGAGAAGTAATAATTGCCACAATGAACCAGGTGCTTAATCTACTTAAAGAACTGAAGATGTCTTCCAGTGAACTCTGTCAACTGTGCGCTATTCCCATCACCATACCTCTATCTATTGCAGGCTCTGAACAGACATTTTCATGTCTGCATCAAACTAAGACCTATTTGAGGAACAGTGTGGGTGGTGAACACCTATGTAACATTGCCATACTGGCAACAGAAAAGAGACTCTTCAGAGGCCTTGACCTTGAGGCAGTGGTTAACTGCTTTGCAGAATTGCATAAAAATGGGCAGATTCCACTTCTGTGGATGCTTACATGTGTATTTTGCCTCTGTTCTCCTCCCTGTCACTGACTTTCCACTTGATCAAAATGCAAAAAAGGACATTTCACACATGAGGAAGACTACCACCAGGCTGGGCCAACTCCCAAACACCTCACAGCATGCATGCTGTCACCCTTTTATTTCTGAAAGATCACCATAACCAGAGGTTATCAGCTCTTGTCGTTTTCAAATTCTAAACAGTCCTTCCCATGAAGGATCACCCCATATGTTCTCTACGTAGCACATCTAAAGTGGTTCTCAAACTTACAGTTCAAAGTTCCCACAGAAGCTCAAGTTGATCAAAAGAAAGTAATTTACCCCAGATCATACAGGCCCACTGATCACAGAGACCATCAAGAAGACTGCTGGCAGCCCAAGTTTACAAAAAGCCCTTTAGGTTAACATCACCTTCATTTTCTTCTTGCCTGTGACTGGCATCTGATTCTGTTTGAACGTACTGTACAGCAGAGGACTATTTTTGATGGTCATTGTGCAGTGTAACAGGAGGGTAAGGGCCGACCTTCAGGAATGACTGAAACAAGAGCCACAAATCAAAGAAGAGTTGCTATGCAGACTGGCGAGCTCTGTGAGTCTGAAATGAAGGCGAAAGCTCGTTTATGTAACGCCAGTTTTATCAACCAGACCTTGGATACACAGCAGCATGTCTTGGCTTTGTTACCTGGCCACAGGTTTGTCTGGTCTCCAGAGGCATCACTGGGGGGGCAACAGACCCGGGGCACAGGCCCAGCCCCTGCCCCCAGGGGCAGGCCCAACCCCCTGGGGAGGGATAGGGCTGGGGGAGGCCACGCGGTAGCGGGCGGCCAGGCCTCCGATCCCTGGCTGGGGACGGGGCCGCCGCAGCCGCGGGTGGCCAGCCGGGCCCCAGCTCCCCCGCTGTGGATCCAAGGCCTAGCCGCTGGCGGCCACAGCGGCCCCGTCCCCAGCCAGGGATTGGGGGCCTGGCTGCCTGCTGCCGCGGGCGCGGGCCCGGCTTCCAGCAGCCGCTTCTGGCCACGCTGCGGCCGAGCCGCTCACAGCAGTGTGACCTCCCCCTGGCCCTATCCCTGGCCAGGGACGGGGCCTGCGGGGCAGCCAGACAGGCCCCGGATACCCGGCCGGGGACGGCACTGCTGCCGCCGCGGCCGACTGGGGATCGGGTCCCGGATCCCCAGCCTGATTGGGCCGGAGATCCAGGGCACCAGCGTTGGGACCGGGGGCACGTGCCCCAGCGTGCCCAACGCTAGCAACGCCACTGCTTGTCTCAGTTTACTCTGCTTCCTCTCACTGACACCTACTGTATTCCTGGCTGTGCCTGTATCAGTACTAGCTCAAAAGTAAGCAACTGTATTTGAAAGAAATCCATTACCACCGCTCTGTTCTGCCTAATTTGTACATAAAGTGTTTACACAGGGACTTGTTTGCAAGCTGTTTTCCTTGTTGTAAGTTGAATTTAGTTTCTTAATGCTTGCTTGCAGTATATAGAGCAAACTAGATCACTTAAGTTCATCTAAATCTGTAGTATTTATTTCAGAGAAAATAAGTTTAGGAAGAGTGCTTGCGCACCCTGAGATTCACTGTGACCTCTCTAAATCCCCCTCCCCCCCCAGTTTCTGGAACTGCCGCTAGCAAAAACTTTTCACGTTGGAGAGTCAGACCTTGTTATCCTGTTTTTTTCCCCAAAACAAACAAAAACAAAACACTCATATCACTCTGTGGATAGGATACCTGATGATCTCAGAATTATGACATCAAAGGTATCAAGGAAGTGAAATTTGAGTAAATGTTTGGGGGCAATAATTTAGCCACTCCTTAAAAGTTATTTTTGTTTTTGTTTAGTCCTTGTTGACTCAGATGACAGACAAAATGTTGAAAGAAAAGATGTCTATTACAAATTCAAACATACCAACTTCAACTCAGAGCCAAGAAAGTTCATTATTATTTCCACTTCTTTTGAGTTATCTATCGCTTTTAAAACTTTCCATGCTTTCTTTACAAAATTTAAACAAAACAAAACAAAAAAAAAACCCAAACAAAAACAACAAAACCAAACAAAAAACCAAACATAAAATGATCTCTATCTTCCAATCATATCTGCTCAGATGAACCACAATGGTTGCATCCAGGTCAGTGGCCATGCCTAGAGTAGGAAAAACAGTGTCCCACTCCCCCAGTCGCTCTAGCTTAATTTGACTGAATATCCCATCTGATGCTAAATGTAGGTATCATTTAAGCAAACTGCATTACAGCCTGCTGTCCTGCATATGCTTGAGCTAATTCAATTGAAGACAGCACCCCTTTCCTATTCTAGTCAAGGCTAATGTAGACCTGCAGCAGATCAAGAACACTGCTAAAACTAGTAAAATCTTCAAGTCAGTCAAGTTCACCCATTGCAATCTTTACAACGGCCAGGAAAATATTTCCCATCAAACACAATTTTTAAATAGACTCTATCCCTATAGTTTGCTGTTATCATCTCAAGCTTAAGAAACTATAAATGGAGCAACTCAAAACACTTTTCAGCTGAACAGCTTTCTATTTGAAAATGGAGATTTCAATGGAATGAAAACATTCCACGGAATCAAGACAATGCCATTAAAATTTTCTACAAAACCAAGGCAGGGAGGTTTGCTGGCCAAGTTATATTCCCTGCTTGGTGGGATACTCTCCAGTTACCCGACCAGCCAGCCAATCAAACAAATGGGGAACCTGAAAACGACGGCAAGGTGGCCAGTCTGCTCATGGGTTGGACAGCTAGGCAGTCCAGAGAGCCGGGAAGCCTGGGCAACCAGGAAGGGCAACCTGCGTCGCCAGCCAGGGAGCCCACACAACAGCAACATACGTTGTCATATGATTTTTTTTTTTTTTTTGGCATTTTTGAGTTTTTCACCTCACCTCAATTAACACCCTCCCCCAATCAACAGGAATTATTTTTCCAACCAACTCTGTCAACTAGCACCCAGCAAAACCACAGGAAAAGATGTTTATTGAAACAGAATTTTTAAAAATCTAAGCCATTAACGAGATCAGTAGAAGGAATTCCTTTCTCAGAGTGTTTTGTTAACTTAACTGTGCCCTTTCCAGACAGGCCAAAACAAAACATCACTCAGCACCCCTGGCAAAGCTTGGGAGTAGTATTTTCCCCAGGACTTGAAATTTGGGGGGTGTAAGGGGAGGTGCTCACTAAATTGGCATAACACTATTAATACCTGACAAGTGGTGGGGGTGCTGGGAAATTCAGGGGGGTGTAGGGAGGATGTGGGGGGGTGTTAGGGAAATCCCAGCTGGGGAGGCTCCCCTGGGTTAGGGTTACCAGATGTCAGGCAAAAGGCCTTTTTCCCTTCACGTCCTCCATCTGGCAGGCATTTTAAAAATCCATGATTTTGTCCGGCTTTTCACTTGCAGGGGTTAAAGTATGTTGGAATACCCGGGAACACCCTGTTTTTAGGAGGAAGTGTTCCAGGGTGCTCTAAAAACAGAAGACTATGACTTTAATACTACATTTTCTCCATGTGTCCTCCAACATCCTCCTTTTCATGCTTCAATCAATCAAATCATAGGGCTGGAAGGGACCTCATGAGATCATTGAGTCCAACCCCCTGGGAATTGAACCCAGGAGCTTCTGCATGTTAAGCAGAGGTGCTAGCCACGACACTATTTGCAGGGCCCTGTCCTCCTTTCCGGGCTTTGCTATCTGGTAACCCTACCCTGGGTGGCTATAGCTGCCCAAGCCCTAAGGCAGTGGTGGTCAAACACAGGCTCAGGAGTGGCGTTGCCAGACCCCAAAGCACGGCAGGGAGGACAGGGAAGTACGAAAAGGAGCCCACATGGGGAGAGTGTAGCATTAACAAAATATTCTTCTGTTTTTAGGGGACCCTGGAACATGACTCCCTCAAACTAGCGTCTTCCAGGGGGCTGCAGCACACTTTAAGTAACAAGCCAGACAAAATCACGTCTTTTTAACACCACCTGCCAGGCAGAGGACAGGAAGGCAAAAAGGTGGCTATGTCCTCACAGCTGGTAACTCTCGTTAGGACTCGCCGAAATGCTTCATCAGTGGGTTGCAAGTTTGTTTTGAAGCAGGGCCCAAGAAAAGAAGTTGGGAAAGCACCGCCGTCACCTCAGGGCCGGCCGGCCGAGCCCCAGCAGCGCGTGTTTAGGGGCGGGGGAAGGGACCCGAGGCAGCCCGCGCGCCCCTCGCGCGCCCCGCTCACCGTGAGGAGCAGCGTGGCCGCCAGCCGCGCCATGGCCCCGCCGCCGCCGCCGCGCCCGGGAGCCTCCAGCCGCAGTGAGCCGGGCAGGGCGGAAAAGGCAGCCGGGAGGGAAGGAGGGTGCGGCGGGGGCGGGCCTGACATTTGGGCACCTGGGAGGGGCAGGTGAACCCGCCTTCTTCCAGGCAGGGGAGAGGCCGAGGCCGAGGCCGCGGAGCCGCCGCTGAAGCCGAGTGTCTCCTTCGCCTCTGCTCGGGTCAGCAGCTGCCAGAGCCGGCCCAGGAGGACGGGGAAGCAGGAAAGGAAGCCACTGGAGGAGAAAGTGGAGTAGTCGTGGCATAGGCTTCTGGTTTTAAGGGGCCCTGCAATGCTGCCCCCTAAAAATAGGCTGGTCCAGCCTACTTGAACCCCAGTAAGGAAAAAGCCAGACAAAATCATATACAGCCAGTCCTCACTTAGTGACCCCTCAGAGTTATGACCGGCTCTCTGATGAGTTGGTATTATGGCGATGTACGAGAACTCGCATCAACTCTCTCAGATTACCTATATTTACAGTACACTATGCAAACTAAGTTCAGTACATTAGAGCTTAAAACATTTAAAATATATATTAAAAATGTTATAAATGATGCAAAGGTGACATTAAAACTATCTACCGATGGTTGAAAAACCCACTACCAGTAAAGTACATTATGCCTGAAATACCGGTAAGGGCTGCTCCTCGTTTAGTGACCAATTCGTTTATCAACCGGGTTTCAGGAACGGAACCCGGTCACTAAGTGAGGACTACCTGTATTGCAAAATGCCTGCCAGATGGAGGAGGTGAAGGTGACTAGGGCTACCGGATACCAAAGCCTGGAAAGGACGACAGGGAAGAACGAAAAGGAAACCATTGGAGGACACAT
>ML682005.1:10154481-10386390 GCA_007922195.1 Podocnemis expansa
GGGGGGGGGCGGAGCGCAGCGAGCAACAGGAGTTGCTCAGCTGCTCTCTCCCCTTAGAGGGAACAGTGGTATGCCTATGCAGTATTTTTAATTGAGTTATTCAATTAAATAAAATAAGCAAGGAGTCCTGTGGCACTTAAAGGCTAAAAAAATTATTTATCATGTGAGCTTTTGTGTGAGAAAATCCCACTTTGTCAGACTCTTTGAAGATGGGGGAACTTGCAGAATGGGAGCAAAATAAATGCAGGGGAGTGTAAGTCATAGGATCAGTTCATATTATAACTGCAAATCAAAGCTGTTGATAAGATTCAGACACTGGGAAACAACACATAGAGGAAGGTAAGGTCAAATCACCTGTTGCTTAAAATTTAATAAAATACACAAAGCTCTAGGTATGCTATGACTGACAGCCTAGAAGCTCCACCATCATTATAATGTAAATGAAAGAGTCTCACCGTGATAAAACAAACAAGCAATCCTGTGGTACTTAAAGACTAACAAATAGATTTATTGCATGAGCTTTTGTGGGAGAGAAATCCCACTTCATCAGAGACTTTGAAGATGGAGTATCTGACGAAGTGGGATTTTCTCTCATGAAAGCTCATTCAATAAATATATTTGTTAGTCTTTAAGCACCACAGGACTCCTTGCTTGTTTTGATGAATTAGACTAACACCGGTGCCCCTTTTGATCTTGTCACCATGATAAAGATCTATAAAGAAAGCTTTTTCACTTGCTGGCTAATAGACTAGTACAAAATGTTTTGCTGATTTTTCCTGCTCTGTAACATGGCCAAGCAATTGATGCAATTGTTAAGTGAGCTGTTAGGCCACTTGTTAGTGAAATACATTACTACAATTACTCAAAATAATTTCTAAGTTAAAATAAAGCAAAGCTTTCTCATTTCCATTTAAAATCAAATAAAATAATAGGCATGTGTAGCACTGTGGTCCCTGCCCTGCAAATACTGAGGCAAGCGTCATAGTGGTAGCTCTGTCCGTCTAGTTCAGCAAAACAAACAAAGGATCCTGTGGCGCTTTAAAATTTATTTACTGCATGTGCTTTCAATTTTAAAAGTGCCACAAGACTCCTTGTTTGTTGAGGCAAGTGTGTAACTTTACTCTTGTGAGTAATCTCATTGACTTCACATGCATAAGCATTTATAGGAGCACAGTCATATACTGGTATAGTGAACTGTCAGGGAGCAGCAGTAACTCGACTCCTGGATCTGCTCTTGTGATGCTTTTAACAGTCTTGTGGAGCGGTGAAAATTCCTGCAAAAACTTTCAATTACCACTAATGCTGAGCTTCCTGATTTCTTGCTGATCATTTTTATGGCACTCATTATTGACAGACCAAAACATTTTTTAGGAATGTCCTATACAACACCTTCCTTTTCAGATAGGAACTTTTATCCCTACCGCAGGAGTAACTTGCTCAAGTTCACACAGTGGATCTGGCAGATCCAGGAGATGAATCCAGATCTGTTTCCAGCCCTCTCCCTTCACCACACTGCCATCCATTCAATTTCACTGATATGTTGTAAAGGGTAAACTAACCCTCCCACCCCTAAAACTGATTGACATTTTAGGTTCAGGAAATCAATTTATATATGAAACAGGTAAATTATACAAGGATACAGGTACTTGTAACCTTCTGTTCTATCAAGTATAGGGTCAGCAAACATACTGAAAAACAATATTGAAGATGCCCCAAATTTTCAAGCTGAGTTTCTCTTATGTAACACTCTGCTCATTATTGAAATCTTGAAAGCTACCCAGCTTGGTGCAGAATCCGTTGCAGATAGCACAAATATTTCCAGTTACTTGGATGAGCATTGGTGTGTAGCCTCTAAACTGCTGTTGCTTTCTAAAATACATATTTTATATAAAATATATCTAAAAATATAAAAATAAAATTTCTCAATTTTTTTCTTGTAACTATTTAACAAACACACAATTTCATAAAAATTTTATTTGTAATAACAGTCACAGTATTATTTATTTGCTGAGTGCATCCAGTTCCCTTTATGAATGACATTAATGATACAAAACAAACAAGGAGTCCTGTGGCATTTTTAAAGACTACAATCTATTTGTCACATGAGCTGTCATGGGAGAAAATCCCACTTCGCCAGATGCATTCAAAATGGGGAACCTACAGAATGGGAGGAAAATATATGCAGGGAAGTGCAAGTCACAGGATCAGGTCAGACTGTTACAGCAAATTAATGCAGTAATTTAAATTCAAACACTGGGGAACAAGATCAGATCAAATCAATAGGATTTGCAAATCTTAAAAGTGTCTAACAAAGTGAGATTTTCTCCCACAAAAGCTCATGTGATAAATAAATGTTAGTCTTTAAAAGTATCACAAGACTCCTTGTTTGTTTTGCTAAACTATACTAATAGAGATACCCATTTGAATCTAAGCAATGAGTAACCCCCATTAATTACAGTTACACCATGCTGCTGTGTTTACAGGGTTGGGGCACGTATAAGAATGTTGATTGAGAAGTACTAAATACAGACAGAAAAGAGTGATTCACTGTCATTACCTTCTACTAAACAGACTATAGATGGATACTTACAGAAATGCCTCTGATTTTTTTGTGCTCATAAATTGTATTTGATCCTTTCTGGGTCTCCTCTGTTCAGCTCTTTTAATACATTCAGAGTGTTATTTCCCTTTTACTGGTTGGAATATTTCTCTCGCCCCCACCACCCATGTTCTACCTCTTCTCTCTCAATCTCCTTGTCTTTTCTTTTTCACTTACCTTTCTTTCCATTCTCTTTCCTGTCATATTTATTGTCTGTCTCCCCACCAGGAGCATTGCTGACCCCCCCCCCCCGAAAAAGGGTTGGGGCCCAATGTGGCCTCAGGGCCCAATCCAGCCCCAGCCACTGCTGGCAAGTGGCCCTGGAGCTGGATCCAGCCCCTTCTGTTGTGGGCAAGTGGCCCCAGCCTGGCTTCAGCTCTTGCCTCCTGCCACTGCTGGCAAGCGGGAGGTGGCCCAGAGCTGAATCCAGCTCCTGCTGCTGAGCGGCTGGCCAGGCACAACAGGTGTCCCCAGTCTGGATCTCAATCCTGGTGCTGTTGGCCAGGAGCAGGCTGCTGGATCTGGGGCAGGGCGAGGGAGATGCAGGGCACAAGCTTCCCATCCTTTTTCTTAGACTATCTTGTATTTTTGGCACTAGTGGATAGAGCAGTGGTTCCCAACTTTTTCTCTGCCATGGCACACCTTGATACCTTCAAATTTTTCGAGGCATACCACCACTAAAAAACTCATGAATATTCAAATTAACTTAAATTACTTATGAATATTTGTGAACATGGCACAGTGTTTCGGAGATGCCCCTACGTGGGGTAGCAGAGCAGGGGTGGCAAAATAGGGGAGGTCAGGAGTCGTGTGCAGTGGCAGGAGTGAGTGTGGGGAGCAGAGCAGGGCAGGGGTGGCAAAAGAGGACAAGGGCAGCCATGTGGGGAACAGCACAAGGGTGGCAGGAGAGGAAAGAGGAAGGGAGAACAGGAGTGGCTTTGTGGGGATGGGGGCAGGGGCAGGGGGGAACCTGGGGAGCAGGAGGGCAGGTCAGGGGAGCATGGCACAGCACCCACTTCCCCCTTCTCCACAGTGGCTCCCTGCCACCCAGGGCAAATCCTCACCCCACTGCTGCTCCCTCCCACCCCAGTGGGTCCCGTCCTTCCCTCCCCCAGCCCCCTGTTGCCTATGATGGACCCTCCCATCACTGCAGGGGCCAGAACTAGCCCTGCAGCCCTCAGCTATACCCCCCACACACATAGGCACCCCACCCCCAGCTACACCCCCCCCAACTAAACAGCCACCCCACAACCCCAGCTACACACCCTCTGCTACACATCCACTCCCAACCACCCGTGCTACACACACACACCTGCCACACACAACTACCAGCAGTCCTCCCCCCTGCCAGGCCCTTACCTGGGCTGTTTACAGGCTGCCTGACACAAGCTGCTCCACCCTGCAGGGGAAGATTCACACACTCCCAGCCTCTCGCCCCTCTCTGCTGGCTGGATCTAACGTGGAGCCACCGCAACACTGCATTCGGGCTGCTCCTGCTATTTTTAGGGGGACCCCTGGAACTCCACGTTTGGGTCCCTTCCTCTATTTTTAGGAGGACCAGAAGGCTGCCTGCCTAAAAATAGGGGGCCCCAGAACTGTGTTCCAGTGCCTTCCCCCTTACTTTAACCCTTGCCTTTTCCCAGCCCTGCACAGCCACATGGCTGGGCTGAGGAGGGAGGAAACTTACTCCAGCTCTCAGGGATGCTCATGGCATACTTTGGGTGTTGCCGCAGCACACTGGTTGGGAACCACTGGGATAGAGTGCAGTAGCTACCTGTCAGAGGCTGAGCTGTAGTCTGATTGTATGTTCTGTGACTGCAAGCTGATGGTGCTCAAGCAAATGTTACTTGTAGCTCAGGAGAAGCTACAGGGAGACAAGGCAGGGCAAGGTGCCCAGTGCAGGACTTGGTTTTCAGTCCAAAGTCCATTAAAATCACTAGAAAGATTCCCATTGATTTCCATGAATTTTGGGTCAGGCTTTTGGACAGTGTTGCTGTAGAAAAGACAGAGTAAGAGTGCTAATGGATAATTGATCCCTTTCCCAGCAAAGTTTAATAATTATTTATATTGTGAGTTCTAATTAAATGACTTGGTTTGCATGTTGAACAATAACCTGTTTGCTTGGCTGAACAGTTAAAACCTGACAAAATACTTCTCTTTAACATTGTGATCTGTTATCACACCAAAGTCTGAAATAGAAAGGCACTTACATGGTACAGTAAAAGGAGTGCCAGAACAATTGTTTTGTTGTTTTAAGCGGCACAACAGATCATTTGATATGGATTTGTATGTTATTTGAAATGTCTTGCACTGAAGCACTGCTGTGACACTTTCCCAGCAAGTTCAGGTTAGTTAGCCAGAAAGGATAGGCTGAAGTATAGCTATTGCTTGAGAGTCAGCGGCACAATTGTTTGTTGTGGATCACATGGTTCACAAATAGATTTTGAGTTTTAGAAATGAGTTCACTTTTTATAGCTATTCATATCTAGCATATACAGCTTCTGCAAACAAACAACAGTCAGAATCAGTGAGGAAATTACTATTGTTCTCATTGAACTCAGTAGGAACTTTTTTATTGAGTCCAATGGATGCAAGATTGCCTCCTCAATGTTAAAGGCCATGTTTGTGCTAGAAACTTTTGCCAATACAGCAATGTTGATTGAAGGGGTAACTATTTGATGACATGTCTACACAGACATATGCCCTGGCATAGGCAAAATTACACTGATAGAAAAATCTTTTTGCTGGGATATCTTTTTTTGGTCACCAAGCCAGTATAAGCTCAGTAGTTCTCAACCTTTTGCATGTCATGACATGCTTGATCCTACAGGACACACAAGCCCACCACCAGCAGGCTAAATCCAGTGCCCCACCCGGCTCTCTGCAACATCTTTACAGCTGTGTGGCAACACAATAATGTGTCCTGAAACAGTGGTTGAGAACTTCGGACTACATGAAGAACTTTTTTACCAGTATAAGGTGCATTTGCACTGAGTATTTGTTGTACAGTTACAACAGTATAGATTTATCAGAAATCCATTTCTACAGCATACCTTGCCAAAGACATGGGACTTGAAAAAGTAAAAAACTTCACTTAAACCTAGAGATGAGAGAAAAATGCCCAAGGTTTGGAAACAACATTGTTTTCGCTGTATAGTAAGTTTGGAAAAGGGGAGGAGAGACAGACAAAAGTGTTAGTCATCAGGAAGTTAGAGTTGGTCTTCTTGCAACAGAACTGAAGAAAAGGGAAAGGCACCTGGTGAAAGACTACATGAAAATTGAATGAGCCTAGGAGTTGTTTTACCTGTTAGAGTGTGTCTTTACTGCAATCTGCCTTGTCTCTCACTAGGTGTGTCAGTCCTCTTTCTCCTTTGTTCCCCACACACAAATATCTTGCTTGAGTTAAGTGGTGCTTTCAACAAAGGCTAACTTACCTGGGTGAAGGTGGAGGCAAAATTTGATGGCTACTTTCAGCTGGGCTGGTAACTTGTCCCCTTGGCAGTGAAGATGCAGGCTAGACTGATACTCCACTAGCACCTTCTCATAGTTCCTCCCTCTGCATTGTGAAACCTGGAGAAGTTCTCCCACAGTTCACTAGAGAAAAAGGATAGTGATTCAATTTACTGCAGCATAAAAGCAAGATATGCCCCCCAAGAGGCCTCCTGAAACACATGGCTGAGCACAGCAGCAGTGAGGCCACGGTAATTCAATAGGGCTTTGGAGTCTGGCTGCTCGCACCTGTGTTAGGCTAATCTAGATGCTCAGACCTGAATTCCAGTCACCCAATTTAACTCTACAGGGAAGCTATTTTCTTAAGGAACACAGCCCTGTACAGCAAATGAAGATTCTTTGAAACAGTGTTTCTCAGACAGTGCTCTGTGGAGCACTGGTCCTCTTCAGACATAGAACATGTGTTTCATGACCCATCCCTCCTCACTGGGGGATGGGACTAAGTGGGGAAGAGCAATTTAATGCCTCAGCCACAGCAGTGCTTCTAGGTATGTGGCAGCAGATGTTAGCACACCTGGAAGCTTTGCTGTGACTGGGGCATTTATCTCCCAGCTCTGTTCCCAGCTTTTTGGAGAATGTTTTCGTCAACTGTTCTGCATAAATTAATTAGTACCTTTAGGTGTTCCCCGGTCCACTAAAGGTTAAGAAACACTGCTTTGAAGGGAAGACAGGAGCTAAGTCAGAGGTCTCAAACTCAAATCACCACGAGGGCCGCATGAGGACTAGTAGAGGGGTGCATTAGGATTAGTACATTAGCCCACTGAAACCTTTCCATACAATGATCCTGCAAGTATTGGTAATGATCATGTCATTGCAGGCCACAGGAAATAGGGTTAGGGGCTGCATGCGGCCCGTGGGCCCTGAGTTTGAGACCCTTGAGCTAAGTGCTGATTTACCTTTTCCTTTACAATGCATAACTGCTGGCATTTTGCTGATGAAGCAAAAGCCCAGTAACATCTTATGCCAGTATAAACTATTAAATACTGAAACTTTCATGGTAAGTGTTAAATTACTATCTTCTCATCTCCCAGTAGCTCCACATTAGTTGGGGTTACAGAAACAAAGTTGTCCATTTCAAAAGGTATACTTGAACAGTAGGCAAAGAACAATGTTTCAAGGTTGAAAGTGCTGGAAGTTGTGCATATAGTTCAAAATCCTTTCTCCTAACTTGTACCTCCTTTTAAGGACTGAAGAGTACAAATATGGAAGGCAGAGAGATCTATTATCATTCAGCAAGTAGAATGAAGCCATGTCAGGATTTTGCTAGAGTCTGTTACCAGCTGCAAAATCACACCAAATCATCCTCTTTCTTAAATGTTGGGATGAATACTTTAATATTTAGAATTTGGACCTTTATCTGAATATTTTCTGGGAGAACAGGAAGTTTGTGCTTTTACGTTCCAAAAAGAAGCCATGTTAGTCTAGTAAAGCCAAAAAAAAAAAGCAAGGAGTCTTGTGGCACTTAAAGACTAACAGATTTATTCATCACATGAGCTTTTGTGGGAGAAAATCCCACTTCGTCAGTGCCAATGGGGGATTTTCTCCCATGAAAGCTCATGTGATGAATAAATCTGTTAGTCTTTAAGTGCCACAAGACTTCTTGCTTTTTTTTTTTTGTGCTTTTTATGGTAATTCATAGGTTTTTCTCATCCAAATCCCCCCAATAGCCAAGATTGTATCCACAAATGGATCTGTTTTCTCCCACTCAAAAAGGGGAATTAATCTTCCTTCAGGGCCCCTTTCCACCCACTCTCTGGTTTGTGTAGAATGCGCTCTGTGGGGCTGACACCATCCTTGGGGAACAGAGGGTGAAGAGGGAAGCTGGGGAGATGCATTATTCAAATGTATGCAAATTTCATGGGAAAGGGAATACAGCTCAAGTGTATCTTTTCCACCTACCCCCTAATAGGGCAGGTGTGGCTGGGAGGGGTCCCTAATAGTGTGATTTCAGTGGAAGCTAGAGGGAACCACTGGGAAGCCAGAATCCTTGCAGGTCTTTGGGGATCAGTCAGGATTGGGAGCAGACAGTATGGCTTTTTCCATTGGGACCTCCTCCCTGTGTCCTGATAGAGTAACAGGGTGGATCTTCATGCTATGATTCAGTAAGGGATTTCCTTTTACGCTTTTAATCCTGGGATGATTTGGCATATTATCAGGGATGGCCAAACTGATGGAACTGACGAGCCACACAAGTTGATTATTAAACCTTCAAGAGCTGCTCTGAGGCATATAGCCATATTTTACCTACTCTAAAATTACTGAGTTAAAAATTCATTGCACACTTTAATTTTGTCATAAAAAGAGGGCAAATATTGATCCTACCAATGTCAGATTCTAATAATTACTTATGGTTACCATGAAAACTAGACCTACCTATACGGCAAAAACTTAAGCTTTTTCCTGCCCTCTCTGATCATGCCGTGCTTCTCTGCACCATCTCTGAGGCCCTGATCGTGTCTCTCTCCTCCACACCATTCCTGATGCCCTGACTATGCCACCAGTTCCCATTGTCTCTGACCATCGTGCGCTTCTCTGCACCATCCCTGAGTCCCTGATCATGCTGTTACTTCCGCACTGTCTCTGACAATGCCGCTGCTTTCCCAGTGTCTCTGGCCATGCCACCACTTCCACACTGTCTATGGCCATGACGCCACTTCTGCACTGTCTCTGACCATGCTGTCACTTCCTCACCGTCTCTGAGCGTGCTGTGCTTCTCTGCACCATCCCCCACCATGCCTCGCTTTTTCCTGCCATGCTCTTCTGTGAGCTGCAGTTTTTCTTTGAAGAGCTGCTTGCGGCTCGTGAGCAACAGTTTTGCCACACCTGGCATATTAGTTCATCTGAGAGAGCTTAATTATATTGCAATTTGACAAATGTAACCCTTCTGCCAGGGCAAGATGGCAGAGCAAGGGCTGGGTTCTGTATCTAGGGGTTCCAAATAATGTTACAATACCAACCGGCTCGAGACGCCACCCAGTTTCTTGGGAAATCTTGCACAGTTCCCTGGGTACCCTAGAGGGATAATGCTTCCCCACTCGCAAGCACGAGTCTGAGTATAGTACCTAGGACTTTTAATAGTATCATAAAAAATACATAGACACAATAGCAAAACTAGCACTTATGTGAAGAATTGGTGCTGAACAGGATTCCCACAAAAGGCAATACAGCACTCACTCCCTCTCTCCAGTGTATGGGGAGAATGTCCCTCACACCAGCTGTCTGCCAGCACCAGCTGCTGGTCATTCATGCTCCCTGGCCCTCTGCTGGCCACTTGCACTGCCTGCTGGCTCCGCCTGCTGGCCACTCGCACCACCCACTGGCTCCACTTGTTAGTCACTCACATCCTCCACTGGTTGCTCATACCATCTGCTGGCTCCGCCTGCTGTCCAACAGCATTGCCTGCTGGTCACTCACACCACCCACAGGTCACTCTTTAGTGATTTCAGCTTTTAACCTCAGGACACTGCAAACTGCTCCTTTGATTAAACTAACAGAAGAAAGGCTCCACAAGAAGCCAGCCATTTAAATCTATCATTTAACAGTGGAGCAGGGGTGAAGCACTGCCTCAGGCATAGCTCATTGATAGAGCTAATGCTATCCGCCATCCCCTTTTGTACCTTTACCAGGCTGAAAACAGAGGGTTGCTTACTCTTTCCAGTTCTTTGTTGCTGATGGAGACTTTTCCATCAAATAGACCAAACAGAGTTTATACAATCAAAAGGGTAACATACTATGAAAAAGGCAATATTTCATTTCCCTCCTCAGTTAAAATACAGGTATTGAGAGAGTTGTGATCAAATCAACCCACATACAATTTCCATCATGGCCTGCACCCACACAGTGAGACTATGCTAATACCTAATTGTGCTTGTGCCAATACAAAGCCCATGTAGATTATTAGTTGCCCCCTTTTTCAGCTGGAAAGCACAAGAAGTGCCCAGCCTCTAGACCTGCTTTACACTGAGAAATACAATTTAACTGATTTGTTTGCATAAACTCCGAGGATATATCATACAATAAGAACTGTATGTACAAAGGCACAGTTTGAAGTCCAATAAGGCAGAGAATGAAGAACAAAGAGACTTATTATTACCTAGATAAGAGAGAGAAAAATTGATACTTTACCTATCAAAGAATATTTGCCGTCAGACAGATATTGTTTACAGGACATGCTCTTTAATCAAAATCTTTATAAACCTCAGCATTTTGTTCTATCAGTTGTTAAAGCTGGAATTTACTTTAAAACATTGTTTTTCACATGTTACATCAGTGCAACATTTGAAATCAAATGTTTTCATACATACATCTGGTGATGTGGAAAGCCACAGAGTCCAGCATTCTTCCCTCTTGTCATCTGTCCAACATGCTTCTTTTTCTTGCCATATTTATAACACAAATTGTTTACTGAAGTTGGGCAGATATTGAATGTAAGTGATCTAGAAAGGATATAACACATCAAGAATGAAACACGGTATGGAGGAAAAACGGTAAGCGTCATATAGACTCAAAAGAAAAGAACTTTTACAATTTCACTTTCTTCCTAGCTGAAAAACTCACCGAATGAGCAATTCGTAGTATTTTTCCAATAATCTTTTACTTACTGGGTATTTTGTAAACTTTGATGGGATCACTTATGTGAGTAACATGCTACTCAGTGGTTGGGATTTTCAAAAGAGTCTAAGTGACAGGAGCACATATGTCATTATTTTCAATGGGAGTTGTGCTCCCAAATCACTTAGGTGCTTTTGAAGAATCTTACTCAGTGTGAGTATGTTGAGCCTTAAATAAATGTTAGAATTGCAACCAGTAGATTCCAAAGAAAGTAGTAGTAGGTAAAGACAGCTTCATGTTGGGCTCTGTAATGGCTAATGGCCAGTTAAATGTAAATATAAAATATTCAGACTCCTCTCTTGCTGAGTTTTTGTTTTGGTTTTTGTTTTTTCCTACAAAATAACTTTAAACTATACATATTGGTAAGCTACACTATTGTTATGCTAAGGCAAGATACCTTTGCTCTTCTTAAGTACACCTTTCTCTTTAAGAAATCTCATTGACTACAGTGGGACAACCCATAGAGTAAGGTGCTATTCACTTTGAGTAAGGGTATCTGAAGCTGTACCCTAGAAAGTATTACTTTATGTGCACTGAAATTTCTCTTGAGCCTAACGATACAAGAAGCTGAGCTGAAGTTGAGAAGAGTTCAGGATGCTCAGCACTACTCAGGATTAGGCCCAATGCCTCTCTCTCTTTCCATGGAGTTACAACCTGCAACAAAACCAAATATTTACAGAAATAATAGTTACCTACAGCTTCATGCTTCATTGTTCTTCACCAAATTGTTGATGTGTGTCAATGATTTGGTGACTGAGTTTTCAGTTTTATTCCATTTACTTATGCTAGCAGTAGTTGGGAGCTTCATGAGGCTGACAAGCGGCACTCCAGACGGAGGGATTTCGATTGGAGAAACAGTAGACACTGGTGAGTGAGGAGAAAGAAACAATGCTCTGAAAAGAGCCTTACTCTTATCTTGTAGCATGAGAATTCCATGATGCTACAGAGGCCTATCTGCGTAATGGAGGGGGATCAGTGTTTTGACTCTATAGCAAAACGCACTTTTGATTGGATTGGGTTAAATGCGAGAACAAATAAATCATTTTAAGGATCCATAAGGAAAACATAAATCATTGTGTTTATGGCCTAAATTCATTGTGTCAGATCCATCTACAATTTTTGTCCTGGGAAAGGGTCCACTTGTATGAAAGAAAAACCGGTGAGATGTTCACAAGCCGTTATATGGTTTTGGAGAAACATCACCTTGGGAAAAAGAAGCCTGGCCCCATAAATAATCAACCTTGCTATGGATTACAACATTATGCAACAGTATTTTGGTTTTATATGTCATGCATGACAGGAAAGTGAGAGGCCTGTCACACCTATGCCTTGTGCTGTATATGTTGACTGTGGTGCAATCATGAAGGGCCTTCATGAATCAAATGGCTCATATAGTCAGTGGATTTTCAAACGTGAAGGACTTGAGGGTCTTTTCCATGATACTGCTAGTCTGTGATATGGCATAGCCTGTGCCATATCACAGTTGAAAAGCATGTGTGTAGAATGTTATGTTCCATAAAAAGCAGGAAATCCCATCTCACACTAAGCCTGCTATTTTTGGTTACACATAATTTTATCAAACAGTAAAAGAACAAACAAGCAAGCAAATAAAATCCCTTCACCTCAATTGCTTTTCTCAGAGGTATCACATTTTAAAAGATGATGCCAAATTATTTTAAAATTCAAATGTATACTTAGAAGTGTCCTTTCTTTTTGAACTGTCACAGTGCTAATAATAGCTAATTTTCTTTTTACATATGAACAGTTGTGAAGGAAGATCAGGTCTGTCTCAGATGACAGTTGTCAGTCATGTCATACATAACATGTCATGTAGTTTTGTGCCAGGTACCCTGTGTGGAATGATTACAGGATACATCCTTTCACAATCTATTGGTTTATAGAAATCTGCAATAAATCCTGCTTTACGTGGCAAATATAAAGAAAAAAACCAAAACCCCAGATCAGCACCTTCACACGTTGTGCACCAAACTTTCACAGTCTTCAATGGGAACAGAATCAAAACCAGGGGTCATAGTCATTAGACTTTCAGGATTTCACTGCTTTGTATGGTATAGAATGCAAGCAGATTGGATTAGGCTCTTAAAGCATAAATAATGCAATTTACAGCACTTTATGGCCATGTATGGGTGAAACATGAGTGATAATGATTCATAAGCTAGAATTTATCTTCCATTGTTGCATGTGTGTTATTTTATGATTTTTAGAATGTTTTTGACAATTTAGGTCCATAACTTCTTCGGGAATTTTACCTGAGTAAAGGCATTGGGGTGGACCTTTTGTTTATATTTCAAGTTTCAAAAGGTTGTATTAGCAATGATAACAACTCACTTAGATTTTACTCAGTTAATATATTATTCCATGGGCTAAAAATATACCCAAAATAATGATTTGGTAGAACATTAATAGCCAGAAATTTTTGACACCCTTGTACATCCATTAGTTCTTATTTTGCTTCATGTAAACACTGTGGGTTCTTTTGTCTTACATCAGTATTGTTAATGTTAACTAAGCAATGTGAGGCAACCTTGCACTGCACAGAAATAATGTAGAAACTAGACTTCTTAGTTTGAAATAATGCAGCATCAAAAGCAAATGGAATGCTGAAGTATTGCTCCAAAATGGATTTTACAGCAGGATATGCTGGTGGCTTTCAACTTCCATTGGTTTGGGAGCTGAAGGTTCTCATTGCTGAAGATTGCAGAAGGTACTCAGTAACCCATAGTACCAGGTGCTGAAAGATACATCTATATAAGGTACTTATATGGTGCCTGGCACGACACCTGACTGCCATGCAAGCATTAAGGAATTTATCCTCACAATACACTTAGTATGTCTATACCACAAAGAAAAACTCAGTGCAGAGTCTCAGAACCCAGGTCAATTGACTCAGGCTTGCAGGGCTCAGGCTGCTGAACTAAAAATAGCAGTGTAGACATTTTGTCCTAGCCTGGAGCCCAAACTCTAAGACCTCCTCTACACAGTTTTCAGTCAGAGCCTGAATGTCTACACTGCTGTTTTTAGCCTTGTAGCGTGAGTGCCACAAGCTGAGTTAAGTGTCCTGGACCCTGAGACCCAATGCTGCAGGTCTTTAATTTCAGTGTACACACACCCTAAGAGGCAGGGAATTAATTATTGTTCCCATTTTACAGACATGTCACTGAGAGTTCAGAGAAATTAAGTGATTTGCTGCAATCTGCCAAGAAATCTATTGCACAGACAAGTCTCTAGAGGCTCACTCCAAAAGACCATCCTTCATTCCTAAAACACAGACTGATTCTACAATGAATGCCACAGACAGATTGATGCACCTCGGCAGAGCTCCGCTGAAACTAAGAGGGCTCCATACACATGAACTCCTTGCAGGGTTGGAAACAAAGGAAGTAAAATTACTATCCATTTTACCTATGACTTTAAATAAGTCTTTAATGAACAAGCTGAAACAAATATGCAACAAATACAGTGTGTATTTAATATCACTTTATTAGGGCTTTTGAGAAAGTACAAAAATATAGCCAATCAATAGACAATCAATATAAAATCAGCTAAACAAACTTACTTGCAAATAAATCTGCTAATGCATAATCAATATTAAAAGTCAGGCTGTATGTTAAATGTCAGTTAAACAGCTTCACTGTACTTATCTTTTAAATAAACTTTTTCATTTATACTTTATTTAACTGCATCTTGAATTATATATTTCTTTTTAAAGAACACCTCTAATGGCATTATAAATATTAATTGCAACAGGAAAAAGTGACATTTTTATGGTCATATGACTGTTTTTTCAAAATGTCAAAAGTATATTTTTGTCATTATTTCCTTTTACATAAGTTTTCAATGCATTTAGAATATGGTATTATAATTCAAGGTCACATGTGGGCCTTGACCTGTACACTCCCAAAGATATCAGTGGGGGTTTCTTGTGTAGAAAAAGGAGCATAGTTGATACTTCATGATGCCCCTATTTTCCTACCACAATGAAGAGTAATGAGAGGCTTTGCAGTGTACTGAAAATGAAGGAATAATGTTGATTTCTATACTGTATTGTAGTACAGAGTAGTGACTGTATTATCGGTATATATTTGAAGATGATCAGTGACTAATAGAAGACAGAACTTGATGCCCAGATAATTTAAATCAATTGTTTGCAATGTGATCTAAAATACCAAAGAAAACAACATCAAGATGTAACAGCAAAATATAGTGATAAATAAGATTTTTAAACATTAAAAATGTACTTTTCTTAAAAAAAAAAAACCAACAAAAAAACCCCAAACCTATACTACATTCAAACAAAACTTTAAAAAAAGTAGTCCTGTCTGACATTTAGAATTTAATGGGAAGTTCTAAAGTTTAAAAAAAAAATTTTGGGGGGGGGGGGGAGGGATTACAAATTAAGTTGAAATATCAACTTTTTCACAAAATGGAAATTTTAGAAAATTATTGGTTCAGAAATGTTGGGATATTTTGTTTCCACTTGTCAAACTGAATTGTTTTACTTTGATTTAGTTCAACACTGAACAGTGTCTTTCTGAGTTGTTGCAGTGTCTCATGGGAGTTGTAATGTAGGCACTGCATACCCAATTTTCTGTACAGGCTGTACTCTTAGGTCCCAAGACGTACTTCAATTGCTCAGCCAAAAGGGAAACTAGAGAACATTACAGTAGGAAATATCCAGACAGGGAGCCCGGCTCATAAAAGTGAAGGAGGGCATATGAGGCACTCTATGTGCTGAAATGGACACAGATTAATGCTGAACTGACTCAGGCCAAAATGTTTTGATTCAAGTTGACCTGACCCCAAATAAAGTATGTCATTTCAATTTTTCTGACAGAAAATCCAAAAATTTTAATACAACAACTTTTTTTGCAGAAAGTTTTGTAGAAACTGCATCTTTTGTTGACACTTTGTTTGCAAATTCCTGATCAGAACTTTTTAAAAAGAGCATGATGTATTATAAATGTATATTTATCTCATTATTTCTATGCCATTCATTGACTATTACAAGTAAAATATAGTTTAAAGATACAAGAAAACTGATATGGTTTGGGAATTCATTAGCAGGAAGCATTTTATGTGTATGACTATACTATCTCAAACAAAGCAGGAAGACTCTTTAATAATGGTTCATTTCTAAACTGTAAGCATGAGTATGCTTGAATTACAAATAATAAGGCTGATCTTACTCCCAGTAAGAAGTAGGAATGAGACCAAAGACCTAAATCCTTCAGTCCTAATGCAGGTAGTGCTCACGTTGAAGTAAGCAGGCCAGATCCTCTGCTGATATAAATTTGCATACTTTAATAGCATCATGCCATTTATACTAGTTGAGTGTCTAGCTCATCCCATGAAAAATTGCAGGAGTAGGGTCAAATATAAAAGCTGATTCTGCAAGCCCTCCATACTTCAGTGGGAGTACTTTGCGGGAAGGGCTTGCAGCAAGATTGAAATCTACATATTTGCATTCAGTTCTGCCCTCTTAACTCGAAAAGTACCTATGTTGCATTATAAAACAGCATTACTAAACAACCAAAACAGAAACCACATTTTATACAATAATTGAAGGAAAGCAAAATTAAGCTAGATATCTCTTAATGATGTTTAAACTATCTGCCATTTTGAGTAATAAGAAGACTGGCAAAAACGTTGGCACAGAATTTTTAATATACTCAATAATTTCTTACATTTCCAAATACATTTTTGTTCAACAATTTGTAGTGACCTAAAAACTTCCATATCTTACTAAACAAAACTATTTTTAAAAGCTAATCAAAATTACACAGCAAGAGAAAATAATATGCAGAAATTTGCTGGCAGGGCAGTTTGAAAGATAATAATGTTGTTTTTACTGCCTCACTAGTGAGAAATCAAGTGTTAAAAAAGTTACACCAGGATATTCTTTCATGACACTTCACTAAACATCAAACTATTTTTCTTTAGAAAGAGTTGGTAGAAATTATTAACAAAGAAAGGCAACTACTGTATAATAGATCTAGATTTTTAAACATTTTCTTTTTTAAAAACCGTTTCTACTACTAGAATGCAAGAGACTATAGAGTTCTAACAGTGATACAACATGCAACCTTTCCCGTTCAACAGGGTAAAGAAAGAATACAGCCAGTGTTCCTGATGCCTAATTTTACAACCAGTGGATATCATAACGGAGCAATGTTTTTGATTTGATCAGATGATTAGGAAAATACTTATACAAAACTGATATTTTGCAAAAAATAATCCATTTTCACATCAAAGTCTTTCATTAGTAAAAGCTTTGTGGTTAGTGAAAAAGGCAACATTTTATTTTTTTTAACTGAATTTTATAGTTTGCAGTATGCAATCAGGAAATCATAAACCTGTGTATGTTAGTAACTTGAGTGAACAAGCCACAAACTTTACTCACCCTGTGTAGGATTTATTGCTGAGAGAAATCTCATTTAAGTCAATAAAACCTAAGTGCTACCCAACTTGAATGAGGAGTGTAGAATCAGGTCACATGATTGAAGACCAGTACTGATATGTATAATAGGTAGCACAACAACTGGCCTTATAAAAGTTTGAAGTTAGATGTAATATCATAGGAGGCAACCTTGGGCTTGACAATAAACTTCAGGAAGCCAGTGGTATGTGTGACTATAACATTAGTGCAGAAGACACTGCATGCTGTTTTTGACAATGGGCCAATTTGCATTCAGAAAGTATATTTTTAAAAAGCCTTTAAATGACATCAGGCTCTAAAACCCTTCGTCCGGATTATATGAGATAATTTAGTCTGGGTATATGACTAAGCCTCCTTCTTGCTTTTATCACATGGGCGCTTACATCAGAGATCAAGTAATTATCTAATACAGCTCTTGTAACTCCTCAATAACTTATCCATTAGCATTGAAGGAGCAAAGCAAGAGAGAAAAGAAATACAGATTTTGGGGCTTAGAAACAAAACAAGCCCCACAAATAACTTTATTGTATTTACACTAAAGCACTGTTGTGTACATGACAGATACTATAGTTTACATATGGTACAGAATTAAAAGAAAGCTGCTATATTTCAGTATTTTGTTCATTCAGCTTCATGTATTCTATGACATCCATATGCAATCCTTAATCTAGCTACCGAGGAAAAAGCTATGGACAAAATATTTCTGACTTTTTCCTACATATCAGATGAAATTTAGGCACAATTTTGTATTGCTTGTATTTATTTATTATCAAGCAAATAGAGATTTTGGCAAATCTTGTGTTTTGTGGAAAAATAGGAACTAACCATATTATTTAATTCAGATAATAAAATCCACTAGAACTTGCATATAGTGTCCCCATTTAACATATTCAAATTCACTTTCAAAATACAATACAAAGTACAGACATGACATGAAGTATCTAGTCTCTGTACTGTGTGCTAGCAAAGCTATGTTTTTGCAAATAGTCTGGTCTTCTAATGAAAGACTACTGCAATATCACAAGTCTAACACCATGACTAAATAGCAGTTGTACCTACAGAACAAGAAGCTAAGATGATACTTCCTTGTGATTTGTTAGTGCCGAGACCTAGTAAGATAAAATATAGTATTCAGACTATACCCAGAAACTGGAGACTATCTTCTGATTAATGGATGGCCACAAGCCTGACTAAGAACCTCTGAGTCACTGCATGTATCAGTCATGGCAGATTAGATTATGGTAGTAAATTTAGAGGGGAAACAGGTATGACTAATTGTTTCATACCCTCACCAAATCAAATGGGTCAGTCATGGTGTGTTCTGAGTCATACCCTTCGGCATGGGAACATTGGCATTTACTGAAGTATAGTGTGCAGTGAGAATATACGGTATTTATACACTTGCAACTTCTTTTTATATACTGTGTTATGTTAGTAGTCAGGAAATGACTTATAATGAGTGATTTTTTGGTAAAACTTCCATATAACACGAATGTGTAATGTAAGTTTGATATATTTTAAAGTGATTAGTTAAATATTGTGTTGACGAGTCAGAATGATGAGCCCTTCCTGAGATAGCACTGCACTATTGCCCCACTACATTTAGATGGGAGATGGGGGAGGTGAATCACTTACATGCCATCAATCCCAATGAAAATAAAGACCAGCTAGATCACAACAGGTCACACTATGATAAAAGATCTCAGGATTAGCACTATGTGAAATTTATTCATGCCAGCTTTATAAACATGCAGTGAATCCTTCTGAACTCTTTCTCTTTGGTCAATTTTAAGCTCTTTTTTCTTTTGCTGAGTAAGTATTGGAAATACATTTCCAATATGAAATTATTGCTTCAGATAGACTCTGCACAAGAGCACAAATCTGTTACTCATGACCTAATAAGCTATTCAAACTTAGCCTTAAAGATTTCAGCACAGCTCCGGTGGTCATCTTTCATATTGCCTGAGAAATTATCGTAGGAGAGAGTGATGTTTTGAATGAATGTTTTGATACTCTCATTCTTAACACTGACAACATGCAAAAGGCTGTGCTATAGAAGAGGAAACACATAATCCATCTGTTTTTAGTACTTCATTTGGAATAAAAAGAAAATGTTTAAAGTTCCTTACCTGAACAGTCCCCCATTGACAGGATTTCTGTGTTTCCCTTCGAAACTGGATAGCTTTACAAGTTTCTTACTCAGATGAGAATCACAGGCATTTTAGTACTATTTGGTAGTTATAAATAATAAAAATATACTTTTGTATATTTGGGTAAGAGTTAAAAATTTCAGTGTAAATCATGATCTCTGCAGAAAAATACACTAGTGGAAGGCTTACTGATTAGCATACTGTACTGTGCTGTATTTTGTTACCCTTCTTCGAGATGTACCAGGGGAAGCTGATCCGACCATCTGGCTAAGGTGAGTGTCAGTGCTAAGCATCTGACCACCCATACCGCTCATGGCCCCCATGCCACTCATGCCAGGGCCAGACACTACTCTCTCTGTTACAACCACATTATGTGCACTTGATAACTCAGAAGGAATACTTAAACTGCTTGGCAGACCAGAAGCAGGTCTAATCACCCGTTCTGTCACCACTACATTTGATGCATCTGCTAGATCAGGGATACTCAAAGAAGGGGGTAGCCTTGAACTAGGTGCAATTACTCTTTCTGTGACTACAACATTTGCCCCATCTGTTAGGTCAGGAATATCTATAATACCACGTAAATCAGAGGCAGAGGCAGGAGCAAGCACCCTTTCTGTTACAACAACATTTGATGCATGGAGAGGATCAACACTAACTGCGGGTGGCTGAAAAGATGAGCCAGATGTATAGGTCTCAGTTACCATTACATTACCATGGAGCAAAGGATCAGGCATAGGCCTCGCAGGCTGTAAGGTAGAAGCAGATGTGTAGGTATTTTCAGTAACAATTGTTGTACTGCCAACTGGGGGAGCCACAGATGAAGGTTCATTAAGAATGATTGTCATTCCAGGTGGTAGCAGTGTTCCACTTTCAAGATTGGGAAGGCTAGCACTAACATCTGGAATGGGGTCGACCACTTTGCCTAAACAGATTTCAGCCAAGGTCTTAAATTTTGGTCCTAACGTATCTAAATAGGTATCATCCATATCTTCTCCAATAAAACTGCAGCAGCCAATGGAACCAACAGGAGTACCTACTCCTTCATGATCATATATTAGTAGACAGTCATTTGCTGGTCGGCCTTCATCTTCATCTGCATAGGCAAATGCTTTCTGAAGAAGAAGAAAAGGAGAAAACAGAATTAGATTGATTTTATTTTCTTCAGATCAGATAAGATTGAATTTTATCAATCTTTGTACTGATGTTTTAAACAGAGAATTCAATGTCTTAGTGTTGAAAAACGGAAGGAGATGTAGAATATCTGAGGCACAATTTGAAGGATTATTGTGATATGCCTGTTAAAATGTAGGCCCCTGAACACTTGGTCACAGCGCATTATCTTCCATCTAATGTGCCTCTTGCAAAAGGACTGTGGAGCATTGCCTATATATCATGTTCAAGTGAGCCAGTGTTGGGATAGCTGACTTGTGCCATGTTGTTCTTTGTCTACCAACTATATATTTATTAGCATGCATGAACTCCCACTGTGGTAATCCTGCAGAACACAGGTGATTACAACTACAAAGGGTAAAAGCAATAGAAAAAATTAGTTTTCAATATTTACGTCAAATTTCAATCAAATATCTGCTCATCCGTATTTGTGACCCTTTTACACTTGCTTTCTGCAAACATTGAACCTTTCAAGTTTTTGCTAAGGCAAGTATTTGTAAAGAATGACATTTAAGGTCACATCCACCAAAAATGAACAATGATAGTATATTTAGTTATAGTTTTTGAGGCTCATGGGTCATGTTGTTAGCTAACGACATAGTCCCATGGAATTGTTTCTGTTCCATAGGCATGTATGAACATAAACTTTGCATTTGACACCATAGTGGTTAGTTACCTTAGTCATCCATTCAGGGAACAAAAACAATAAGAAAGAAAATAGTGTGAAATGATAAGATTCACACTTCATGAAGTATGACCTAAACAAGCATTATTTGATGAAGCAATTTATGAGCAATTTTGAACAAAGGCTATTTTCAGGAATTTCATGCCCAGTTCCTAAACAATTCACAAACAGAAAAAAGAAGATATTCATTAAATAAATTAGTTGCTATGAGTAATTTGCATATCTCTAATCTTAACTGAGGCAATGATTAATTATATTAATAATCACTCTGACAATGAAAATGTATCCTGCGACTAGGTGACTTTTATGCAAAATGAAAGTGTATCCTGCAACTAGGTGACATTTATTCAAAATGATATAATAAATGTGAATGCTCAATAGCAACAATACATTGTTCTCACATTTTCTTATCCATAGAACCATTGAGCTTGACTGTCCACTCAGTTATAACATTTTATACTGTACAACTCTTTTGATTTCATCAGAGTTACTTTGGATTTACACCTGTGTAACTGACAGAATCTGACATTACGTTGACAGCTGTATTAAAAATAAGGTAGATGAATTACTTCAGAGAAGTAGCTGTCTAAGAAAGCCATATTCACTCCTCCTTCTCTATACTCTTTTATTGTCCCTCCGATTGACTCTTTTCTCCCCAGTGTTCCATAGGCTGTAGGTGCCCCATAGCATTTAGGTGTTCTATAATCTACAGCTGTTTCAAGCCCTTTAGTTTCTTCTACTCTTCGTCCATATGTGTTTGTGTAAACGTCTGAAAAGAGAAAACAACATTATCCTACAATACACTGTGAGGAAAACTTGCACTAAAATAATTGCTCACCATCTGATTACTACTAACATTAAAAAAACAAAGTAGAAAGTCATCAATTTAGAGCCGTTTGGATTATTATCTATCATAGATTTACACATGCATGTGCTATAGTGCTAAACAGTGGAATTGCAATAAAAATTAAATGAATGCAAATATATATTTTCAACCCTTCTGATTTTATGTAAGATTCTGGCTCTGTATTTGCATACATAATACATGATATGCTTGACCAAATCCTTGATTTACACATGCATGACAGATGTCTATGTAGTCATATGGGTACATATATCAGGGGCATGCAGGAGTACATCTGATAGTGTACTTTAATATATTTATATGCATAACTGTGCACCTATTACCTTACTGAAAATCAATCCGTGTGCTTACTGGGTTTTAGGAGTAGAAAGACCCTTTTGACTTTGCTAGTGTATAATGTTAAAAATAGTGCTTCTTAGGGAAAAAAAATAAAAAGCAATAGCTAAAGTATTTAGTATTCTTAATGCAGAATGAAAAATTCCTCTTTAAACTCCACACCTAAAATCTTAGTTTGAACTTGATGGGTATGTCCCACACACATTTTAAATCAAAATAACACTGGTTATTTCTATTTAAAAATGTTTACATCCACATGACCTTTCCTTATTTCAAAACAAGAAGCTCCCTTATTTTGAAATAAGGAAAATCATTTTGATATAATAAAAACTAGTTTTATATTGAAATGAGGGTTATCTCAAAACTGTGGTTTCAAAATAACCCTGTGTGTCTCTGTTATATCGATATGACCCACATATTGATATAACAGTTGACCTTCTTCCTCCCAGGGTGCATGGCACCCTGGAAGGAAGTTCCAACCCTCAGCACCCTGGCCAAGGAGGGAGGAGAGGCGCAGGAGGGTGCAAGGGGGCCCACCCCCACCTCCAGCTGCCTGGGCCCATGGGCCGGGAACACCCTGCGCCCCGCTTCCCCCAGTAGCTGGTCCCCCCACGGGTGGAGTTGCTGCGCGCCTGGCTACTAGCTGCTGGCTGGCACCACGGTGGAGGAGCCGCACGCCCAGCTTCCAGCTGCTGTCTGGCGCTGCAGTGGAGGAGCCGCGTGCCTGGCTTCCAGCTGCTGGCTGGGCGCCACAGGACGCCGCCCGGCCAGCAGCTGGTAGCTGGGAGCGCGGCTCCTTCATCCGTGGCGCCTGGCCAGCAGCTGGAAGCCAGGCGCACAGCTCCTCAACCCGCGGCCCCTGGCTAGCAGCTGGAAGCTGGATGTGCAGCTTCTTCATCTGTGGCCCCCCACCAGCAGCTGGAAGCCGGGCGCGCGGCTTCTCCACCTGCAACGCCCGGCCAGGAGCTGGTAGCCAGGCGCTCAGCTTTCCTGCCCCTGCTGCCTTGCAAGCAGCAGAGTATGCAGGGTGCCCAGCAGTCCCTCCCCCACTGCCAGGCCAGCCACAGGGGGTGCACAAAGCAGGGGGATTCCACCCCCCCCTTTTCCCTCCGTCTGGCTCTCCAGGTGAGACCCAGGCAGGGGATTGGCTGGCAATGTGGCCCTGCCAGAGGGCCATGCTGCCACACCTCCCATGGTGCCCCACTCCTAAATTGAACTAGCAAGCCCTGTCCCTGGACATGCTAGTTCGATTTCAGGTTTTAGTAAGGACCTGTAAAATTGATTTAAGTTAAATCGAGTTAATGTGTTTTATATTGACTTTATTAATTCAATTTAATTTAAACCAATTTAACTGCCTAAGTTAATATTTTTTAGTTCAAACTAGGCAAAGCTGAGCGAAGAGTAAGGCTCCTTAATTCAAACTAATTTGCTAGTGTAGACATAGCCTATATGCTGTGTGGAATTTTCTTTTCTCCAGAAGTCAGTCAATGAATTGGTCTCAAATGTCAACCTGTACTGAAACAATTCATTGCTCAGTCACTGTTGTGTGGACTATGGCCAAATTCTGCTCTCGTTTATATCCATTCACCTTTGGCTGATCTTATATATCTAATATTAGAATTTGGGCCATAGGCTTTTGCAAAAGGACTGAAGAGAAAGATGGGAAGGAAGTTATAAATTTCAAACTTTTGCAGTTGCCACTGTGACAAAGCTCCCCTTGATATCAATGAGTAAAAGTGCCTATTCTCAGAACCAGGTGATTTTATCTTTTGATTTATCTCAAGAGTAACAAAATGTTTGTCTATAAATTGCCATCATCAAGTATGATTTGTAGAAGGGAATTCCTTGCTGGCATTCATCTAGTGGAAGTGACTGCTGTGTGAGCCATCCTCACTTCATGCTTTGGCACACGGGGCATGCTGCAGGAAAGGACAGACATGGTTAAACTGATTCTCCACTGGTGTAAGATCTCTAGGGGACCTTACAGCAGTGGTGTAAAAACTGCAGCATCAAAAAGGCTGCTGTCACTGATGCTGATGCTGTGTGTGGGCCAACAAAAGACCAGAGCAGAAACTAGCTCCCTGGCAGTCCCCGTTCTCCTCTTTGCCAAACAGAGCTTAACATCAGGGAGGAACTGAGCATTTTAACTAGTACTGAGCATGACATTAGTCCAATGCTGAAAATGATTTTTGCTTATATTTATTATACTGTGTCCAAAGCAGTTAATTTTGATAAGGAAAAATAATTTGCTAACTGCAATATTAAAGCAACATGAATTTGGGCTTGAAAGCACTAGCAAATATTTCAGAGCAAGTATTTCTTGAATGTACAGCTAGGGTCCTAATCTACCTATATTTAAGGCTCAAACATTATTCACACAAATAACCTTTACTCACAAGACAAGTCCTACTGACTACAATCAGACTATTTGTCTAAGGAGGTGTTGCAGCACTGGGAATTAGCTTGGAATTGGAAATATTTTGAATCAGGGCTAATGTCATTTTATAGCAAAAAGACATTCTATGCTGAAAGATGGCTCTCTGCATTACAAAATCAGAGATGTTTAGAGTCTACTTACCACAGGGGTCTACAAATCCACCTGCAGTTGCAGCTTTTGCTGGACCACCAATGCTTGTGATATCCTGGAAAATAATATTTCATCTGTTTATATTTGCAGTAAGACATACAGGCTATGTCTACACTAGAAAAAGTTAGATCAAATTTGTTAATTCGAACTAATAAGTTCAACTCTAATTTGAACTAAACTTGACCTTATTAAGTTGAATTAACAAAGTGGACTAAGTTGATTTAAAGTTAAGTTGACTTAGTCCACTTTGTTAATTTGATTAAACTGCCCTTAATTCAACCTTAATAAAGTTGAATTAAGGGTTGATCCAGGTCTACACTGTCCTTAGTTCAAACTAAGCAGTCAAATCAAGGCTTAGTTCAAACCAACAGGTGGTTCTTATTAATTCGAATTAAGCTTTCATTAAGTCAAATTAAGGAATTTCTTAATTCGACTTAATGAAAGTCTAGTTTAGACAGGGACTAATTTAGTTTGAAATTAAGCCTCTTTAATTCAACCTAAATTGCCAGTGTAGATATAGCCATAAGAATCACCATTTTTGTGAATTTCCACCCCCCCCCCTTTATCTTGCTCATTCTTTAAATTCATGATTTACATAGAAGGAAAGATCAGTTATAACACTTTAGAAAGTCTGGTCCTTATCCCTGCAACTTTACTCAGGCATCTAAGTTCCATGTAAGTCAATTAATCAACTTGCATGAGTAATATTTTGCATTATCAATCCCTTTATTAAAAAAAAAAAGATGCAGCATGACTACCTTTGTCCCAGTTCTAGGCATAACGATAGACTTAATTCTAAATACTGTACTTTTACAAATTATGAACTGACCCTGTCTTCAGGATGTGCTCCTTCTATTCCCCATGAATGAATTGCTCCTTCTGTGCATTCAGGTACAGGCTCAAATCCAGTCCCAACACCACCTACAGGTCTTGCTCCATAACCACAACAGTCACTCATTGCCATCAAAATTGGAACCACTAATAGAGAAACAAGAATTAATTCAGTTATATTTAAAAAAAATCTATTTCCATCCCTAAGTATATATCTACATCTAGCTTTTATTCAATAGATTTCCTTTTCCTAAGAGAGCAGGTCATCAGCATTTTTGAAAATCTGGTTTCCTGCAGATGTTTTTAGTTGGGCACTCAAAAACTGGATGCTTAGAATCACTAGAGACTTTTTGAGAATGTATATATAGTTTTGTCATCAGGACAACTTCTGTTCTCACTTTCAGTGGAATAAGTCTGGAGCAGAGTGAAGTCATTATCTTGATTTATTCTAGTGTAACTGTGAACAGATTATGGTCCATATAGTTATTTGAATATCACTACAAAACCATTTCCAAATGAGCAGCCATCTTAGTCTTGTTCAACAGAACACACAAGGAGTCCTGTGGCACTTTTAAAGACTAACAACTTTGTATATCACATGAGCTTTCATGAGAGAAAATCCAGTTTCTTCAAAGCGTTTGACGAAGTGGGATCTTCTCGCATGAAAGCTCATGCAATAAATAAATTGGTTTAAAAGTGCCATGGCACTATAAAACCAAGCAGACTGAGGGTTAGGTTAGCTTGATCTACATATAAGAGCAGACATTTTCCTCCAAAGTCATTGTCAGAGCCAAAAAAAAAAAGAAATTAAGGTTGCCCTTTCAACCTTATTTCAGCCCACTTATGTGTCTGCCTTATGAAACAATCTTTAATTATATGACCACATGCTCATAGTTCCCTGCCTCATTCACAGAATGGGTAGTTACTCAATATTTGTTTTGATCCTCTTTCGATATGTGGCCCAAAGCCTTATTTGCTTTGCAGACCCTGCACCAAATACCAAATTATTAATTTCCTCATGTGCATTTTTATGGTGCTCTCATTACAGTATCTCAATACTTCACAAAGGTTGTGGAGAGGTGAGGTAGCAATATTATCACCACACTGTAGCTGTACCACACGGTAGCTTAGCCAGACTAAGGCACAAAGAGATTTAATATGTTCAAAATATCTACTGCTTCTGGGTGCCCAAATTGAAGACTGTTCAGACCTAATTTTTCATTATTTTAATTTTATATGTTTGGAAAATGGTATCAATTAACCCCAGAAAGATGTAGGAACTCTGTATCAGAGTCAGGGATAGAATCCAGTTCTCTAGGGCAGCATTCAAGTGCCTTAATCATAAGGTCCTCCTTTCTCTTCTTGCAAGCTCCTGCCTTGTTCACTACACATCTTCCAACTTCTACAGTTCATGAGGTAAGAGTGCTACAGACAAAAGGATCATTCTTGACACTTGATAATCCTGTGCATGGAATAAGGCACAAGTCAGGTAGATAAAATAGTATGTGATCATGTAATTAAAGATTATATTGGAATAGATATGGACAAGAGGGCCAAATTCAGTATTCAGACAAATTTACTTCTGGCATTTCCTGAAGACTAAGTCTGACTTGGCAACTTTAACTTTCTTTTAATGCAATTTTAAAAATGTTATTTCCTAGGTTTTTTAAAAAGTTACACTGAGAAATTCCTTGGCTCCTTCCCCTCCGACATTCTCTTTTCCATTGCTCCTACTTTTCTTTCTCTGTCTTGTTCCCCACTTCATTGCTTTTCACCTTCTATATTCTGCTCAAGTTGCTCCTTCCTTTGCCTCTTTGTTGCCCGAGTACTACTATGGGATTTATAAGAGCACAGGAGAGTTCCTGTGGACCTGAACATAGTGGATCTTAACTGCCAGGAGGAGCAACTGCAGGAAAAATTCTGCTATAGCCCCTGCAGCCCTGGACTGGAACATGTCCAGTACGGATGTAATCTAGCCACAACCTCTTACAAAGTCTCTACTGAGAATGTGAGAACTGATTTTCAGAGGCTTACTACCTGGTCATATTTGGTCTGATTTTCATGGAGACAACAAAAGGCACACCTCTGACCCTACAGCAACCTCCCCCATCATCCCAAATTTAAAGTTGCTATTGCAAAGCATGGAACACTAGAGCTTCTCAATCAAATATTTTAAGAATATATCAACATACGCAAAATATTATATTTTCCCTTAACCTAACTCTCAAAAAAGGTGAATTGTTTTAGCTGAAACTTCCAAGAACAACAAATAATACATAAACAAATCAGTTTGGGGCAGAAACCTGACATGAAAATTTCAGACTGAATGGATGAAGTCTGACAAAATTATAAGCAGAGTCTTACAAGAGAAAGTTGTCAGACAACCTTAACTATAGATAATTCTACAGTTCTTCTTGTAATTATAAAAATCACCACCAGTAATTCATATATGAAATGTAGGTATTTTGGAAGACACATAAAAATATCAACGTCAGGGTGTGCAAGAAACATAAGATGTCTTAATCTATTTGGTCCCAACATGTATTACCTTCTCTTCTGATTTTGGTCCCCATTGATTTGTCCTGTTGGCCTGATATTTGAATAGGGTAGTTTACAACATACTTTTATTGTGTTCTAGAACTTTTTTTTTTTTTAAATTATTGTACTCCAGGAATCCTAGTGAGGGAACACTTTATAAATACATTAAATATACTGAAAACTGCATAAATTCCCTGTTTGGAAAATTGAGTTCTTAGAGGCAGGGAGTAGGCATGCTAGGGATAGGGTGTTTCTTTGGCCATCCCATAAAAATAAATAATCAGTTGTTTCTACTGACTTTAAAGCAAGTACTGGGTAATGGGCTATGAATTCACAAAGTGCCTTATAACGATGACCCAGTGCAGTGAGGTGATACATGGTGGTGTGATCATACATATCCCATTGCAGGATTAAAGCCATGGTTTTCTAGAAGAGTTATTGATTACCGAGGAGGTTTTCCAAGGCAAAAATTGAAGCTAGGTGCATAATTTTCACTCAGAGTAATTAGGAATTGTGTACCTAACAGCTATCTGTGCCTTTGAAAAACTGCACCTATTTCTGTTTTTGCCCAGATTGTACTAATCATACTAAAATGGGAAAAACAGATTCCTACTGTAGATGGAACCAATATTAGGCAATTTCAAATGTTGTTAGGACAGTCAGAGTATTAGAGAGTTTTTATGTGGTGAGAATCATCTCTTACACTTCCCTGCATTTATTTTCCTCCTATTTTGTAAATTCACCATCTTCAAAGCGTCTGATGAAGTGGGATTTTCTCCCAGAAAAGCTCATGTGATAATTTTGTTGGTCTTTAAAAGTGCCACTGAACTCCTTGTTTATTTCTTACATTGTCATACGCAACTGTGAAATACACTAAAACAACAATTTTATGATAAAAGCTTTTCATTTCTGACCAGCATGTTGTTAAGAGCTGTCATACTGCTGAAAATGGTTATCATTTGTAATTCTGGAATTATGGGTCATCATTTTTAGTTTCATATACCATTTTACTACTTAAACACACTGCTGGATTCATTCCTCTCCTTGGATATGTCTACACTTATAATTTAATTTGAATCAATGAGGATTAATTCAAATAAAATTAATGCATGGCTACACTGGCTTTCATTAATTTGAATAAAGGAATTCCTTAGTTTGAAGTAATGAAAATTTACTTTGAAGTTATAAAACCTTGCTTACCTTTGAAGTAATGGTTAATTCTAACTTAATAGTTCGAATTAACCCAATTTAGCTGTGTTAATTCAAACTAACCATTAGTTTGAATTAACGCTTTTTGACCTTCGTCCTCCTAGGGTGCCTTCCTCTTTCTATATATTGGGTGGGGGGCATGGCCCATCTTGGGGGCCATCTTGCCACACCTCCCATGGTGCCCTTCTCCTAATTTGAACTAGCAAATCCTGTCCATGGACATGCTAGTTCAAATTGGTTTTCCTAGTGGGGCCATGTTAGTTCAAATTAACTTAAGTCAGACGAATCATTATCAGTTCAAATAAATTAGTTCAAATTAAATTAATTCAAACTAACCTTCTAAATGTAGACAGCCCTTCACAGACCACAACTTTCATTGTTTGGAAAAATGAGGACATAATTAAATAAATGATGTATTCTGTTTTTTCTCACAGATGTCAGTTTCCATCCACATAATGATCACAAGCTCAGAAATTTACATAAAGATTAGAGCCTTGATCTTGCTACCACCGAAATCCTTGATAGTTTTTGTTCTGCCTTTGCTGAAACTAGGATCAGACCCTATTCTTTGTTTGTTTGTTTTCAGTTCAGCTTGGAACACTCTTTTTTTGTTTTTGAAATAAGGCGCCTTATTTATGTTAATTGAGATAAATGTAAGCTGTGGTACAGTTGACTTTCAGTCTTCTTTCTGATCATGCTTAAGCACCCACTGACTTCACTGGGAACATCGTAGGATTTTTATGATGACAAAGGAAGCAGTCTAGGAAAAAGCGTTATATAAAAGAAGAGATGATAATTTCTGAATAAACTACATGCAAACGTTTATATTATTTAAGGAATGATCTTTTCCTGCCAGAGATACTCTGTGCCCCTATGATTTAATAAAAAAGCCAAATTATTTTAGAAGAGTAAAACAGTATTTTGTTAAAGAAATATAATTCAATAATATATCCTACTTAATACTTACACACAAATATTAAGCCTCCCAGAAACATCAGAGCAATCGCAGCACCACTAAGTGTAGTAATTCCATCGGGCTGGCGGGGCATTACAGAAGGAATTACAGGAGGTTGAGGAAATGGTTCATCAGTAAAAATAGTAGGCTCAATAGAATATGGAATGAAAGGAGTCACTGTAGTTGTGGTAGTACCAACTGTAGGTTGAGCAACAATTCTGATAGTAGCGCATTTAATACTGATTAGTTGGCTATCACAATAACAGGCTTGCAAAGGAATTAGCTGTGGCATTTCACATCTTCTGCCTCGCTGGTCTATCAGATGGACATAGACGTCATACATATAAAACTCCATATTTTCATTTATCAGTTCTGCAGAGCAAGCTTTTGGAAAAAAAGAGTAAAAGAATTATTTAAATTAAGAACTCTGCTTCAGATTTACTCTTTTCTGGAACTTTTGTGACAATTCATTATAATCGTGCTTACAGTTCAGAATGAGTGAGACTAAAATAATATTTTAAGATGAGATGCTGAACTTTTATTTTGAGTCACTCCTTTGGGGCTGCATCTTCCTACTGTCAGCACAAAGGTGATGTATATATAGCTATAGATATAGATAAACAGATATATTAAAGACAAGTCTAAACCAAATCAATTTAGCAACTCTTTAGTCTGTGAAGCACCAATGCGAGAAATATCCTTTTTTAGAGTTAAAGAGTTTCAGTGTTGTCCCCAAATAAATAAAAAAATGGTGAAGATAATGTAAAACATTGCATCTGTGGGGTCCTCTCTGAGTTATGAAACATCTGCTACATTTCATGCTTAAAAATGGTTCATTACTGTTCAGATTTCAAAACTTAGATTAACAGATTTGCATGTGGTTAGCACATGTATCAGTTATTTATCCACTGACTATCAACATAAAGCAAAGTTTGAAGAGGGGAAGATTAATGGTGGCAAGCATACACTCCTACTTCTCACCACTATTAAGTCACTTTTGATAAAGAGAATTAGTTAGTCTAAGTCACATAGACTGGAGAAATACCCAAATACCTTTAAAAATCTGGGCCCAAGTGAATAATGGAAACCTTTTAATATGAAAACTCATTCATGTTCAAATGCCACTTTTCAACCATGACATAAATATGCCCCTTTTGTGTTCACTTTCCACAAACATTCAAATGCTTGAACTCTGGCAGCATGAAAATTCACAGAGAGGCATTTTATTTGAACACTCTCCAAAGACGAATTTTAACCTGATAGGCAGCACGGCCTGGTTTTCTGGGCATTGGATTAGGAGTCAGGGCACCTGTTTTTCTATTGTGGCTCTGCTGCAGACCTGCTGTGTGATAGTGGGCAAGTCACTTCACTTCTCTGTGTTTAAATGGACATGACAGACAAAGGGAGAAGTGAAAGCAGATGGTAAGGTTTTTGGAACAACGTCTGCTCTCACTATATATTTTTTACCCCATTAGATTGGTCACTAGATCTCATCTGGTTTGCAGATGCTACTTCAGTAAAAATAAATAAATAATGTATATTCAGTTTGGTATAACATAGCAGCAGATTCTCCTATTGACCCATCTTCTTGGCAGGTTTTGACCGTTTGGGAATGAGGCCTCTTGACTATATTACAGGTGTGGTTTATTAACTCCTCCCTGAACATAAGGGAGGTAAGAGAACTCAGGATGAGAAATCTAGGGAGTGGGGCTGAGACATTCCGGAGAAACAGCCAAGCCTGGAGAAGAAAGAGATTATTCTGACTCGTTAGCAAACGCAAACACCAGGAAAAGGGAAGTTTTTATCCTATGTAAAATTATGTGGACTTGCTTTTGTGGCATGTTTAGAACACCTCCTGCTCATGGTTACTTTTGAAGTGATATTATTTTCTTTCCATGACTGGATAACTCACATATCTAACAGAACAAACTATGACTGTTACAATTTAAAACAGAATCTCATAGGCACAGTGTAATTTATGTAACTTAAGTACCAAACTAATGTAGGGGATGTTTCTTCCATTAAAATGAGTGGCAAGAAAACTTCAATGGATTCAGGACTGTTAGTAAGAGAAACTATTTGCAATTGTTTCATAAGTCATATGATCTGTCAAGCAAGAAATTCATGAATAACTTCACATAATGAATACATATGGGATTTTCATGACACGTTCAGAACTCTTTGGGCAATTCACAGAACAAAAAGATTTCTCAAGCAAATTATTCATCATAAGTTATTAAATTAGCTTTAGACCCTCATCAGTTATGTACCCCATTTATCATACTTACAGTGCAATAAAATTAAATCAAAAGCATAGCTGTCCTGTAAAATCTTCATATTGGTTAATATTTTGGATGCATTTTAAAGCTAAGAATTTTAGATAAAATGCATATAATGAGGCTCCTTTTCACATCGTATAAACTACTCAAAATCAGGAGCAACTCTATTAAGTCAAAGAATTATACCAATGTAAAAACTATTTAAGTGAGATCAGAATGAGTCCCAACAACTATATTGTTCATTTTATTTCCTAGTAAATGCTCAGTTATTGTTATTGATCTTAACCATAAACTAGCTAGAAAACCATAAATATAGTTATTTCTATGATCTACTATGTTATAATAATTTAATTTTACTCACCATCTATTGGTTTAATTCTCCAAAAACTTCTTGTAGGTTGATTAGCTATGATAAATCTAAAGGGAGATCTATATCGATCACCATCCAAATCTTTTGCTGTGATAATTACTGATGGAGAGGTCATACATACTCTTCTCACATCAGTACTAAGAGTCGGACAGAATTCATTGTCACCGTGAACGTTAAGCACAATAGTACCAGTGGCAGTTTTTGCAGGGCTATCTGTGAACAATAATTGGTGTTAAAGGTGTATTCAAGGGCTTGTAAATGACTATCAGAAACATACACAATATTTATTTCTCTCTTCCATCTCAGTCTAAAATATTAATATATAATGATAAATAATGTAATCTATTTTCTTAAATTTACAAGTAAGGAAACAATTTTCTAACTCATCCCAAGCTTAATTTGATTTGTTCACGCATTAATGGTGTGCTAATTAAAGTGAAGGGGTCCAAATCTGCTCTTATTACACAAGTGTAAATTCAGAGTAACACCATTGCCTTCAATGATTTAATGCTCATTCAAGTCTTAATGAAATCAGTGGCATTAGTTGTCTGAGCAAGGAAAGATTTGCAAGAACGTACATGTCTTTGGACTTCCATGGATGTAAGTTGAAAACAGAATTTGGCTTCACACCTAAAGGTGGTTGATAACAGGGAAGAATTATGTGCATTTTTTCTGAGTATTTTTAGATTATGTGAATTTTTCAAAATTTTTTAAGCTCACTCTCTTCACATCTGTGAAACACAGTCCATATTAATATCCCAAATCAAACTTATTTTGCAACTCTTTGCTCCAGAAGCTAAACTTTGGACTGTTCAGTAGTATATTTGGAAGGCAAGTCCATTTTTCTGGTCACAATGTTTTATAAGTAGAATGCTTGCTGCTTCTAAATCATTAAATTATGGTGATTAACATTTATTATTTTTGAGTTATCAAAGCACTCCAAACTTCCATGATTTCAAAGGTAGCATCCATAAGAATAAATAACAAACCAGCCTTCAGGTGCAATACTAGCTGTTTAAGACTCAAGACTACTGATGACCGGTAGAGATTTGATTCATTTGTTTAAGTCACATTTGATCTCAACTAACACATAGTGAAGGAAGCTAGATGCATAATTTCTAGCCCATCTTATGCTTGCTAATCTATGGAAAGGCACCATCGATAGTCAACACAGAAAGGCATATATCCTAACTCTCTAGAAAGGAATATAGGAACACTCAAGTTGCCCCAGTGAATCAGACTCAGGATTCATCAGTCAGTATCCTGTGTCTGTCACTGGCCAACAACATTAAAGATGCATTAAAGAAAAGTGCAAGAAACCCTGCAGCAAGTATACGTAGGAAGAAAATTGTTCTCTAGGAGGTCTCATCCTAACCCCTAGGAGACAGAGATTGGCTGTTATGTAAGGGTTTTATATACCTTCCAAAGCTTGCTTTTCAGCATCAGTTTTTACAATGAGGTATTGCTGAAATCCATATAAACTTTTCCTGGTCTCTTTTGCGTATAGAACAGGGCAGTGGGAAAGAGGACATAGGAGTGCACTTGCACGCAGGTGATCCTCAACTGCCAGGGACTTTGTGGACTATTGTAACAGACACTAGTTAGAGCATTGTAACGGTTGCTCTTTGTTGCTCCTCAGAAGTGGTCTAGTGTGTGGTGCCCTTAGGAGCGGGGAATAAAAAGGTAACTTACAGCTAATGCTGCTGCCCATTTCTCCTAAACTGCACTGGAGGCCGAATCATAGAACCACAGAAAATTAGAGTTTGAAGAGACCTCAGGAGTTCATCTAGTCCACCTCCCTGCTCAAATCATCCCAGTAAGGGCTTTGTTAAGCTATCCTTTGAAAACCTCTAGGGATGGAGATTCCACCACCTTTCTTGGTAACCCATACCAAGGCTTCACCACCCAACTAATGGAAAAGCTTTCCTAATATCCAATCTAGATTTCCACCACTGCAACTTGAAACCATTGCTCTGTGTTCTGTCATCTGCTACCACTGAGAACAACCTAGTTACATCCCCTCTGGAATCTCCTTCAGATAATTGAAGGGTGCTATCAAATCCCCCTTCATTCTTCTCTTCTGCACACTAAACAAGCTCAGTTCCTTCAAACTCTCCTCATAAGTCATGTGCTCCAGTCCAGAGGCGTCGCTGCCACCTGGCACACTGGGCACGTGCCCTGAGTCCTGGCGCCAGTGCCCCAAGTGTCTGGGCCAGCCCATACTTCTCCCAGCCCTGGCCCTGACTGGGGACCCGGGGCCAGGGCACCTGCTGCAGTGCCTGCCTCTCCTGGCCCTGGCCAGGGATTGAGGCCGGGCACCTGCAGCGGCACCTGCTTCTCCCACCCTGCACCTGGCAGGGGAGCTGAGGCCAGGCTGGAGATCGCAGGAGCCCAATGCAGGATAGGGCCCAGGGTGCCAGATCATGCCCTAGGGGATGGGGCCCAGGCCCGTGCCTCAGGTCTTTCCCCAGAGCAATGACATTCCTGCTCCAACCCATTAATTACTTATCTTGCTCTCCGCTGGACTCTCCAGTTTGTCCACGTCCTTCCTGTGTGTGTGTGTGTGGGGGGGAACCACAAAACTGGACACAATACCTCAAATGTGGCCTCCCCAGTGCTGAATAGCAGGGAAAAATCAGCTCCCGCAATCTCCTGGCAAAACTCCTACTAATTCAGCCCAATATACCATTAGCCTTCTTGGAAATAAGGGTACACTGTTGACTCATATCCAACTTCTTGTCCACTGTATCCCAGGGGTGATTTCTGCAGAAATGCTGCCTAGCCAATCAGCCTCCAGTCTATAACAAAGTATGTGATTCTTCCACCCAAAGTGCAAGACTCTGTATTTGTCCTTGTTGAACCCCATCAGATTTATTTTGGCTCAGTTCTCCATTTTGTCTACATTGCTCTGTACCCTATTTCTACTCTACAGCATAGCTAACACTCTCCCCAGCTTAGTGTCATCTGCAAACTTGCTGAGGGTGCAATCACCTCATCATCCAGGTCATTAATAAAGATGTTGAACAAAAATGGTTTCAGGACTGACCTCTGGGGCACTCACCCATTCCTAAAGTGCTGGCCCAGCATGTATATGTATTTGTTTATTTCATACAAAGATTGCTTTATGATGTCCCATTTAAGTTCAACTGAGAATAATGGAAAAGCTTCCATTGACTTTACCGGGTCTTAGATCAGTCTCCAAATCACTAGTTAGATAGAGGGGTTTTACTGTTTTCAGGTGTTTTATTTTGTTTTTTTAAAGGGACCAAACAAAAAACTCCCAACAACACAAACACAAATTTGTCTGAAGAGGGTAAAAGATATTCTCTACTCAGAGCTAAACCTCTTTAGATGGTACGTATTACCTTAATTTTCATTCTGAAAATAGGCTTGTCGGTTGGTTGTCCTTTTACAAGTAGTACATAGAGGATTTAAAAAACAAAGTTTCTTCTTCACACAAAACTTAAGTTCAGACTCTAGAAATTGAGGATGTATCCTTCCTTGCTTATTGATAACATGGAAGTTGATGACATGCAGCATAATAATAAGTAATCCCATTCTCCCTTATGAGTATACTTCCTCCATTGGTAAGACCAAGATTTTATGAGAAGGCTTTTGCCAGAATACCCATACTGGGGCACTTTACAGGCAAATGCTACTTCTTCAGCTCTGCATCCCCAAATGAAACAAGCTAGATCACAGTTTTTCCAGTTTAACTGCATCTGGGCCAGGATCATCATACCCCTGATCCACACAGCTGTGCTGGCAAAAGTTCAAAGTGCAGATCCAGTCTTAGGGATGGCATGATTGGGTCCTTAATCCTTACATAATGATGTTCATGGTCAGTCAGCTGGCAAATTTGCTCATGATCTTTCAAGCTAATATCAATGAAGAATATCACATGGCTCAAAAACTAAGAGAGTATTTAAGATTATAGAAAAGGTTGTACCCTCAACTTCTATTGCTATAAGAAGGGATTATAGTTACATCTTCAGTTTCTGGGCTAATAATATTGTTAATCTGCAATTAAGGTTGAAAGGGTCTAAAACTTACTATACTCTGCAAGGGTACATTGCGAGGGAATCTGATAATACACCTAGGAGAATTTACTGGGATACAAACCTGAATGGGCCCAATCCTATAAACCCTTACCTACATACATAGTGCTTACTCATGTGTAAACCCACTAAAGTTACTCCAGTGAAAAATGGTTTGCAGGATCAGACCTATATTAAGGTTGGTCTAAAATTTTTCATCTAAACTGATTTTCAATGGCTAATTGGGTTTTCAGCTAAATATTCTTTTCATGAAGATTGTTTGATTTTTATCAATCATTTTAACTATTCATTAAATAGTTCTCAAAACTGAAAAATTTTGTCTGAAAATGAAAGTTGCAGTGCCTTGAGGGAGTTGTAGTTTGCTCCTCATGTCCCATTCTTCTCTATCAGTGTGAATCTGCAACTGGATGATATCTCCCATAATGCACCAAAGCCAGAGACTCCATGATGAGTAACTTCTCTTTGCCAACTGGGGGAGCATGATGCATTATGGCAGATGAAGCCCTATTGATCGCAGCCCTTAAAGAGGAATAGGGTCACAAAGAACAAACTAAAACTCCCATTTTTTTGGCTGGCTTATTTTGCTTTTCCAGTTTCTATTGAAAAATCAGAATTAAAGTTCTTTACATTTTTTGTTGAAGATTTCCATGTGAAAAAACTTCGTTTTGGACCAAGTCCATCAGATACTTTTTGTTCAGAGAAAAAGCTACTTTAACATTATAGGAGGCTAGTACTGCAGGGTCAATAAAGTTATATAAATAAGAAAAAATACCAAAGGGTAAATCTACTTTCTTACCTCTCGTAATAGCCAGTAACTCCGCTGTGTAAAGCCTGTCAATGACATAGGATGATTCCCGTTCAATAATTTTCTTCAAAGTGATTTCACCTGTGTTGGTGTTGACATTTAACCAGGCAGCTGGATCATGTCCCATCACATATCTGCGTTTGATTTATAAAAACTGCTCAGAATTATGTTAAATGTAAAGTACTACAAACTTGATGATCCTAGGTACTCAGCTAGCACAGTTTTATTGGCTTCAATGGAGATACAGCAATTTCCATCAACTGAGGCTGTATCTTCAAATTTTGTTTTCATGAGAAAATTAATAATTTAACATTTATATTGAAAATGAACTTAATGTGTTGGAAAAATACAAATGCACTAACAAGTTTTTATAAAACAATGACATGTCATAACAGTACAATGTTCATTACAGCTTTAAAATATCTCACAGCAGTCTATTTATCCAAGATAATTAGCATAAGAGAAAAATCAGCCATATAATACAAGGATAATTGTATTCAGAAGATTTGGTAACATTTTAAATCTTTCAAGCAGATTTCATACAATTTGTCATAAGTATTCCCTGACATAAGCTCATGGCACTGTAATATATTGTTACACATTTGTTATTTTTTAAATAATATTTGTCACATTAAGATACTTTCCCCTACACTAAAGGCTGATTGCTGTAGTCCTTACTCAGCCAAATATACCATTAGCTTCAAAAGGAGATTTTCCTGAATAATACCTGAGTATGGATTGAAGATTTGGCTTATATTTCCCAAAAGCCATGTGTTGTTAACATGGTTACCCATTTTAAGAGTAATATAGGGCCTAATACTGCACACCCTTTCTAACACCAGAAAGTACTATAGAAATCCCAAACAGGCATGCAGTAATATGATACCATATCATATAGTTATATGACTTTGCCATTGTTTGCTTTATGGAAAATAATCCAAACATTCTCTCTTCCTGGATATGTAAATATGTATGTATTTAGGTAACTATATATGCACTAGGAACTAATCTTGCTTCCATGGAATTCATCAGAAAATTGTCATGTTGATAAATGTGTACGGGCAGACACAAATTAAAATAAATGGCAAAATCACCACTAATTTCAGTATGAACACATTTGGAGCCATGTATTTTTATTACAGGGCTAGCTGTGAGTGATCCCTATATTTAGGCTCCTTTCATTTCCAATTATAAAAAATTCTTATGATTTCACAACATTTAATAATAATAATAATAATAATAATAATAAATTATTGTTTTTGTTGAGAAACTAACACCTACATTGTTTACAGAAGGCCTTTCAAATTTGGCAGGCACTCCTGGAAGCTGTCAAAGCAACTACAGCATCACAGAGAAGTAGGGAAAACACCTTGCATGGGGGGCTTCCCTCTACCAGATTCCCCACTACAAACTCCAGATGAAGCACATGTCCCTAGCAGTCCTCCTCATGGCATAACAAGAGGAAGGTGCTCCTCAGTTCTCAGGAAATGTGAGAAAATGAGGGTGGGGCTCCCCATAACCAATTCAGGGACCCAGTGCATGTAACCAACAGTCCATTCCTAGATCTGGGATTAGTTTTTTTTTTTTCTTCTGCCAGCTAATATAATTAGTGCTGTAGTTCAAGTAGTAGAGTTCTGTGCTGCAATGATAAAAATCCAAAGTTCATTTGCTGGTGGCACTTAGGGGATATGGGTAGTTAGAACTGCACACGGCAGAATTTGCCTTTACCCTTTTCTAAAAAGGAAATCACATAAGAAACCCTTTATTAAATAAGAGGTATTTAGGTTGCAAAATCAAACATTCAGAAGTTAGGAGATGCCAGATTCATGTTTGCCAGTGCAACCTTATTTTGATCCCTTTGTCCACATGCACTATGATACATTCTTTAAAGACATGATCACATACAGCCTTTTCCCCACAAAACCAACATGGAACAAGCATTAAGGGTAACCATAACACTGATGTTTCCTAACATTTGAGAGCCTGACTTTGCAGAATAGACAATGTTCTTTTAATGTTGTTTTCTTTTTTTAATATATTATAACTCTTCAGAGGACAAACAATGTGATCTGTCCAGATCTCATGTAAGCAAGACTGATTTAGCACCATCGCCTTCCTAGCAGCTAATATTGTTTTGCACCAGCCAGCTAGCCATTGACTGTGAAAGGACACATACTATTTGGATTGTCTTTGGCAATACAGGGATATGATGAATAGAAGAATTGTCTCTTTGGAATATAAACTGTTTTGTAATGTCTTTTAGAAATGATGAGACAATACTGATATTACCTTTCCTATACGGTTCATTTATGAATCTGTTACCAGTTAGTATAAAAAAGTTTCAGCTAGCTTAAATTGGTTACTTATTGCTTTATTTAGTAAGTTTTTGAAATCTTTCTTATTTGAAAACCTGTTTCCATCCGAGGCTCTGATTTTGCTCTATGATCTGGAGTAGGGGATTCCCTCTTCTCCCTGGATACCCAGGTGCTCACATCCTTATGCAGACTGGGTGGTGGGGAGAGGATGTTACCAAAAGAGAGTAAAAACAGTTTTACCTGACATTTGATGCATATCTTCTATTGTCCTCATCAAAGGCTTTATATACTCCGAGAATATAGCCAGTCATAGCAGCTGCTGATAAGCTTCTTGGTATAGAAAAACTCATTGAAGATGGAGCAAAGATTGGTGGTTCTATTACATTTTTCACTTCTATTGTTAGGGGAGTTCCCATATGTCGATACTGAGAAGCAATTGAATGATGGAATGCAGCTTTGTTTCTAACACCAAAACTCAGGGCATGATTTTGCAAATATTCATAATTCAGTGGCTAAAAATGTTAGAAACAAAGAAATAGGAATGCAGTCAAATCCATAAGTTCTCATTCGTTAATTTTAGATGAATGAATATGTGCGCATGCACAGCTACCCACACTCCCCTCTTTTCCCTGTGAATTCTCTCCCTCTTTGGAAAGGGAGATCCTTTGACTGGACAACAGGGAATAGGAAGTCCAGAAGGCATGCATGGCAGGGAGTGGGCTGCCCCTGCCATTGGTTCTCTGCAAAAGTGGTTAGAGACAGCTGATTAATTGCTGTGTTCCCCATCTTATCTATTTAAGCAAGCCCAGAATGTTTGAAAGCCTCTTACTCTGCAGCTGAGAAGGTTTCTGAGACTCAGGCGTGTCTGGGGGAGATTTGTGAAAGTGATTGCAGCGAGGAAGCCATGATAATTAAGCTAAGCAGAATCCCAGGAATATCGTCTGTCCTGTAGATAGTAGGAACTGTCTGTCCTGCTGAATGCCAGAATACAGTCCATAGTAAAGTTTGGGACCTCAAGTGGCTAGACACAATTCCAGCTGCAGCACTCCAAAGATGTTATCACAAACAGTCAGGCTGCTTGCCTCACTGCTACACAGTTTGCTCCAGCTCCACAACAGAGGAACTCAACTTGTAAAGGATGGAGCTGGAATATGTACCTGTCCTGTAAAGCTCCTACATTTTATGAGATTGGGGGTTCTTATCCAGGAGATTTAACAAGAGCAGGAACTCTTCAAATCTCTTTCTGCAGCTGATATTTTTCTTTGGCCCTCTTTCTACTCCTCCAAGCCTCCGAGCCAGTCTTTTACACACCAAAAAAAGAAAGAAGTGCTTTACAAAAGGGGGCATTATGTGACTTCTTGTACCATCACATAATCACATTGTACACTAGGCTTTACTGAGAACACTATTATTCTATGTAGCATGCTAAATTTGTTCTGAAAATTAGAAAACTAATAAAATATTTATGCTCATATAGATAAATCTTATGCTTTAGGACAAAGCATATGTAACTATAAATAGGGGAACCTAAAGACAAAAATAAATACTCAAAATACTATGGTTAATCAAAGTGAAAGGCACTATATTAAGCTGAAAATGCTCTCCCCCCCCAAAAGTTAAATCAACACCCCTTTTTTACTTTTTGTTTTTGCCCTAGTGCAGGGGTCGGCAACCTGAAAGATAAGAAAAGCCATATTTTAAACTTCCTTTAATAACCAAGTGTTTTGAGAGCCCCCTGGTAGGGGGAGCTGGTCCAGGGCACCTGCTTCAGGGCCGCCTGGTAGGGGAGGGAGCCTGGACCTAGAGGTGGGCCCCCTACAGGGTTTCCTGGTAGCAGGGGGGGCCTGGAGCCTGATGCAGGCTGCCCACATGGTCCCCTGGTGGCAGGAGGGAGCCCAGGGCCTAGTGCCACAAGGGTCAGCCAAAGAGCTGCATGAGCCACAGGTTGCAGACCCCTACTCTAGTGGCTTGAGTCCAGGAAGGAATGTTAGCCTTAATGTTTATTTTCTTTGCTCTTGCCAATGCATATTGCTATAAGAATGCTATATGGTGACTAAATAAACCATAGGCATGGTAAAGAACATGAAAGACAACATAAATCATTGAAACAATAGTGAGTGTCCTGAAGAGAGGCTCTCTCATGGAGGTTTAACATGCACATCCCTTGGCAAGGGTTGCTAATCAAAGTGGAATGGTTGTGGGACCATAGCCCTTTCCCAGCTAGGGTCTTTGGGGGAAATATTCAGTTCCACTGTCAGCACAGGATTCTCTTGCACCTTGCCCGCACTGAGTGCATGCTGTGGGATTCCCTTGCATTTTATACAAACACAAGTGGAACTAGAATCTGGTCTTTAATGATACAGAAATGTCATTTTTAAATCTGTGAATTATCATGTGTATATATCCTTACCTTAATAACCCTCAGAATACCCTGATTAGTGGCTGAATCTGTTACAAATTCAAAGTTGCCCTCTTCATTCCCAGACAGAAAGAAAAATTCTGCCAACCAGTTGTCCGAAAACTCTTCATCAGCATCTATAACTTGTATCCGTAGCAGTTCTGAATGAAGTGCATTTTCTTCAATACTTGCTGAATACTAAAATGACAGATGAATCTTCTGTTAACAAGCACTGGAAAAAGACTTTGTAATGAAGAAACACTACAGAGAAGCATAGGTTGGATTTACATTTTTGAAAAGCATTATTGTCACATGTAGTGCTAGTTATGAAAATATCACGCAGTGCTAGTTATGAAAATGGCATGTGCCCCCTCTAGGGTGTGGTTCTGATTGCTGATTCAAATGCCTGCATTACCTCACATGCCTGTGAAATCATCTTGGGTAAAGTTAATGGGTGTAAAGGACAGAATAAGTCCTTTGTATTGCCTATATAATTTGTCTCCCACTTCATATGCATAAACAACTACTGTAGCTGATTTTATTTATTTAATTTTATTCTGATGCTTTTGTCATCAGAATTGTGTCTGTAAATCATGGGTCATGTGATGGAACCCTTCCCTATGCTGGTGAGCATTTATTCCTTTGAACAGTACCTTTGACAGGACTGTTCACATGAGCATGTTTTCCCCAGAGCACATAAGGGTTCCACTGTTTTTCCCTGTGATGTTAGGGCATAGAAATATTGGTGATTTTACTTCTGAAGGGAAAAACTTACTGAACTCTGTGAAAGAGTTGGGAAATTATCATTGACATCAATAACTTTTATATCACAAGAACAAATAGATGAACTTCCATCTGCAGCTCCATCACGGTCTGAGGCTCTCACAACAAGAGAGTACTTGCTATGTTGCTAAATTAGAAAGAAAAATGAACACATTATTTACAAGTAAAAACATACTAAACTGTGATTTTTTATGCTCTTTTCTAATACACTATTTTGTTATAGAAACAAACATTTGGTATAATACAGTAAAAACCCATACTATACCTCTGTATTATAATAGAAAAATAAAGCCTTTTCACTCTTGTGTTTAATTTTGTAACAACTAAATACATTAATCTCCCTCTGTCTCCACACACACACACACACACACACACACATCTCTTTCTTTCAGACTGAATATTAAAATATTGAAGTTTTTACCTCTCTGTCAAGAAAATTTGCTATGTGAATTTCTCCAGTATATTTATTTAGAATAAACATTGATGCACCTGCAGGTTCCTGACTTTCTATCTTGTAGGCAATTTTGGAATTCAAATGATTTGGTTCATCTGCATCCATGGCAATTAATTTCATCACCAGAGTTGCTAGGAATTAAGACAATATCACTTAAAATTTGCAGAAGACCCCTATTTTGTTTATTTAAATTACTCAGCAAGACATGCAGTCTTAAAAAAATCAGTTAATAAAAATACAAGAATTTTATTACCTATAAGGAGCTAAGTTTAGTTTCATTTACTAGGAAAGGATAGAAAGTACTTGATTGAATAAAAGGGTGGCTGTATTTATTCCAAGTGAAATCTAGTTCTGTGATCACTGATTTCATTTACACTCCATGGGCATGGTTATCATGATGTGATAAGCAGGGGCTAGGAAACTTGTAACATCAGTGAATTTTTAAAAAAGTAAAATCAGGATTGTGAACTATCCAGGATTTCTCCCACATTAAGTGACTTTATTTAAAGATGAACATATATATTAACAACCTCAGCATTTTGAAATGCCAGCAAATAACTTCAGAGTAAGTTCTGTATTGTGCTGTTTGCTACAAATGAAATAATGAGCATATAAACACACTATATTTAAAAATTGTATACTAATCTCACATGTATATTCAAGGCTGAATTTAAATTTAAAATACCATAATATCAACAAATATTCAACAGCTGTTTTCATGAATGCATGGAAATCAAACTCCCGCTTCCCTCCCCTCCCCCCGGTGGTTCTTTTAAGAACTTCTTCATATTCAATAGTTTATGCTGATGCCTTCTTGGAATTTTGTATATCCATTTTTTGTAGTATTAATTATATCAAAACATGCTTCCATACAGCTATCAAATGAGTCAATTTTATTCACAAGGCAATTTTATTCACAACTGACATCTGGGTTTTAAAAATTCTTAAGATAAAATTTTGCCTTAACTGTTGATGGTTAAAGTAGATGAACTTTGAAAATTTGAGTTATACAGAAAGTCAGACTAAAAGATCATAATGGTTCATTAAAATTTATGACTACATGACAAAAGTCTGTTGGGGGGAGTTCACTACTTTTATGGGTGGTGGTATCATTTATGTTGATAACATAGCTATGATTGTGGTTAAACAAATGGTATCATTTTGTGCAGTGGGACATGGCAGGAGGAAAAGAATGGGGCAGTTAATGAAATGCATTTGAAAGGAGTCCATGTCTTTAAGCAGACCTATAGCTAGTCCACTGATAGCCTGCATGAACACAGTGTAAAGGGGAACAACCACTTTACTCTCAACTATTCTCTTCACTCACTCAGGGATTGCCAGGAAGGGAAAGGGAACCAATAGAGTCGTTGTGTCCCTTAGTTCTCTATTTGTTGCATGGTACAGATATGTATGTCAAGATGTCATTTTTTTTCATAGGAAGGAGGGAATACTGGAAGCAGCAGACTCCCTCTTTCATTTATTTCCTTCAAGGACTTGACTTCTCTGAAAAATTGCCTTGTGTTAGAATATGATCTGTGAAGGGTTGGCCTAACTAAATGATACTGAACATAACACTGGCATCATGATAGACAAGGGCAATTTATTGGTCAACACTGTGTCAGCTAGTTATGGCTAAGCCTGGTCACGGTAATTAATTACTTTTTTAAAAAATGCAGTCTTTTAAAAAAGGATTACAAATTAAGATGACAATGAGTAACTTTCAACAGTGGGCCTAACAGAAGTAAAAGTCTCAGAATTCATTGAATATAGAGAAGTTGGATACTGCCAAGTATAAGTGTCCATAATTTAAAAAAGTAGTAAGTGGTTTTCATTGAACATGGCAGTTTTTAAGTCACAGTATGTGCTATCACAAAAGTCAGGTCTTTGAACCTTCAAACATTTACTCATGTGACTAATATTCATTATCTCATTCAATTCAAGAATTCTACTGATATATACAAAGATTATTCTTGTTGGTTTGGTCAGTAGGAATTCCCTCCTTAGTAGGAATATTATGTTCTCTTAGTTTATATATACTTACTTATATAGATTATGATTTAGTTATCTATATTATATTATCCACTATTAGTTTATTTAGTTTATTTATATATAAAACACATTCTTTATTTGGTAGAACAAGCAAGGAGTCCTCCTGTGGTACTTAAAGACTAACAAATTTATTTATCGCATGAGCTTTCATGGGAGAAAATCCCACTTCGTCAGATGCTTTGAAGGTGGGGCAGGAATTTATTTGGTAGGAATATTATGTCCTATTAGAACATTATTTTTTCAGGTGCCACATCAGCCATATTTTTAATTATAGAAACATTTTCAGAACAGGATATGGGTAAAAGAATATTATATTTAGCCTCACAAACAAATAACCAAACTTAAAGAGAAAAATAAATAATCCATTTGCATAAAAATATCCAAATATAAAAAGAATTTGATTGAGAACATTACGGGCCTCTTAAAAAGCAGGGAATTGTCTTGCAGTCTTTACTATTATGATGGCTACTGACAATTACTGTAATAGGCGCACAGAATAGTTACTTACTCTCCATAGTGCTCTCTTCAATAGATCCCTGATATATAGTTTGTGAAAATATTGGAGGATTGTCATTTATATCCAGAACTCTGACTCGAAGTTCAAGAGGCGGTTCTAAATCTATACCAGTAAGTGCATGTTTGGCAAAGCAGCGAATCTGGATAAAGAGAGTTAAAAGTACAAACAGTTTAAAAGAAGACAAAACAAACTCAAAGTTTGAAAATAACTTGGTTGAAACATCACTCCACTGTCTGCTGGCATTCATCAAAATAAGGCATAATGTTAAAAAAAAAAAAGGATACGCTGTGCTGATAAATTGATCATACAACACTTACAACAAATATTGGCGTTATCTCTCGATCAACTATTGCCGTTATATTAATTTCTCCTGTTCTTGGATTAATAACAAAGATCCCATAAGGTGCCTGATCAATCCCTACTCCGGAGATGCTGTATGTAATTGGTTGATTTTCTTCACAATCCGATCGAATCTAGAGCAAACAAATGAAAAATATGATGTTTATTACATCTTACTGAGAACACAAGTGGTGATTCCTTCCCACCCAAAGTGTTACGGAATTCTCCGATGATCTCCCCTCACAGGTCCTGCACTGCATTATGCCAGAATTCTCTTTAACATGGATGGATTTAGCTAGGGTGACCAGGTGCCCCAGTTTTATAGAGACAGTCCTGATACCTGGGGCTTTTTCTCATATAGACTCCTATTACACTCCCTGTCCTGATTTTTCACACTTGCTATCTGGTTGCTCCAGATGTAGCTCCTTAGAGAGTTTTTCAGTGCTGTTCTTTCAGGGTAGGTCTAAACAGCAATTAAACACCCATGGCTGGCCTATGTCAATTGACTCAGATTTGCAGGACTTGGGTTGTGGGGCTAGGAGAGTTCAGTTGAGATGCTTGGGCTTCAGCTAGAGCCTAAGCTCTGACATCCTTTACCCTTGTGGGACCCTTAGTTAACCAGACACTGGAAAACAACATGAGGCACACATTTCCCCTAGGCTGAGTTTGCTGTCTCCACTGTGTTCCCAGACTTAGCCAATATATTTCTTTGTTTTTTATTATCGATATATCCAATATAAATGAAGGAATAATATTGACATTGATGGTAATAAAATATTCTCCTGAGGATGGCAGAAGCCAGAAACCAGCAGGAGCAATGTTACTATTGGCCAAGTCCACCATAGGTGCTCAGTAACAGTGGGAAAAGGAACTCCATTAATGTTAAGGCTGCTTGACCCAGCAGTACCTCATGAATATCTATCGGATATCTGCAGGGTCAGATCAGGATGATGACATGGAGAGACAGTGAGTACTATTTACATGCCATCCCCAAACCCTGCATATCATGTCAAATATGGCCTATAAGAAAAGAGGTATGATGCAGCTGAGTTGACATTCCCCATTTCCATAGCTCATCACTCTCATTTAGGTGGCTTTTAATCCCCTCAGCCTTCAGAGATGGAGGAGATGATCAGTCTGCCTGCTTAGGTATTTATTTGCTCCCCTGTTCTGTCTTAGAACAATAGTTCCCAATCTTATTGAGTATCAGAACCACTTTTTCACAACAAAAAATTTTATGGACCTCCAAATGATAGTAGTTGGTATTGGGGACTGACTGCAGGCAGCGGTGCTGCAGAAGGACAGTGGAGGACCTTGCCCCCGCCTGCTCCCAAGGGGTGGGGACATACCCATGTGGCTGCTCACAGCAGGTAAATACAATTCATTCAGAGCAAAGGTATCAAACTTATTCAGTGGGGGAAGGGGGCACACTGGAAGGTAGGACTCTGTTTCAGGCCATGTGTCTGCATGAGCTCCCTAACTCTTTCCTCCTACACGTTCAGTGTGGCCTGGGTTCCCCTTTCCCCTCCTCAACCCCGCAGGCTCTCCTGCACTTTCCCTTTTTCCTGCCCTGTGGGCTCCCTTCTGCCATGCTGGGTCCCTGACCCCTCCCTTCCTTTTCCACTTCCCCTACCTCCTGGTGATGGGGGAAAAAAAATCTGTCTCAGTCACAGGCAGCCAGGCTGGGCTTCTGCCTCTCCCTGTCCCGGCCCACTCAATATCAGTCTTTCAGAATGCTGGCCTGTGGTTGGCTCAGTTCCGGCTGGACTTCGGTTGGCTTGTTCCTTCACGGACCCCAGCCACTTTTTCCTTTTTTATTTGTGATTTGTGCTATCAATCAAATTAGCATGCTGACTGACTGACTGACAGTGAACAGTTGGGGTGAGGGCAGTGCAGTGGCTCTCCAGGAGCCCAGCCCAGCCTACTATGACTAAGACTCTGATTGGTTGGCAGACCACAGCACAGCTGAGCTGGGATTGACTGGAGCGCTTCCTTTGTTCCCCTGTGCTGTGTGACTTGGATAATGTGAGTGAGTCAGAAGTGTGCTTAGCCTAGCCGTGCTGTGCCGGCAGCCTGTTTTTTGAGTTTGCTGCTGCAGACAGCTTCCAGGCACAGCCCAGGCAGGAGCATCATAGGCCAGATCAGTGCTCTTGGCAGGCTGGATCCAGCCCAGCAGGCCATAAATTTGCCACCCCTGATTTAGAGCCCCCTCCAACATGGATTGCTGGCTGGCAGTATCTGGGGCCGGATGTATTCACTGACCCCTTGCAATAAAGCCATGGACCCCAGGGGTCTCCAAGCCACAAGTTGGGAACCACTCTCTTAGAACTTGGAAGAAATGGGCAGAAAGACCAAATAATCTAATGCTGAATATTTAAAAGGGCAGGATCCTCAATGGTTATAAATTGTTATAACTCCATTGACTTCCTTAGAGCTAGCCAGCTTTATGTCAGTTGAGCACCTGGCCTTTTAATCATTACAGGGTACTGATGTCTTTCACTGAGAATTCAGATGCCAAAAAGAAATTTTACTGCATAGTTCTTCCCCAAGAACTGTAAAATGCAGTAAACTATGTTCATGATCATATGTTTGAATGGCATAATGTCATAAATAGAAACCAACCTCATTATTTTAAAAACCAAGTGTTAGATTGTGGTTGGCCCTCAGTCTAGGCTCAAAGTTGAGTGAGAGGTGCAAGGAGCTCTTGTATCCCATTGGCTTGTTGAACATTATCAGATACCATTCCAATCCTTTTTCTCAGGCATTCCACAGAGTTGGTGGCAAAGGAGAACTCCATTAAGAAATGATAGCATAGCTGGCATCAGACAGACAGAATGTATGCTGCACCTTCCCCAAAAATGAAGCGGCGTTCATGTTCCACTTGTACTCGAACAGGTCTTGTTATTGCCCCACGAACACTCAGTACCACAACCTAGCCCAAAGCTTTCTGATTTTATCTGGGTAAGGTAATCTCAGAGCTAACAGTACTAGAGCACCTTCCTCCTCCTATTTAGCCTTGTTTTCTTTTCATTATTCTAAGCAAACTTATGTTTAAAGGTCTCCAAAAATTAGCTCAGTTGGATCTTTTGTTTTATCAGCTTTTCTTTGCATGATACTTTCTAATCAATGCATACCACTCCTGCTCACTTACTTTGGCAATTGGATTCCTCTTTGAGTTATCTTCTCCTTCCCTACAAGCTGCAGCAAATTTAATCCATTCCCGTTTTTGTCTTTTGAAGGTTTTCCATCTTGCCACACCATCTTCACTCCATTCCTTCACCTTAGGTAGAAAGTGTATCAGTATCACCACGACAAGCAATCTGAATACAACTGTAACTCATATAGACTGGGAAGAGTGGAACCATGTAAATTAGAGAAGGCCGTAGGCAGTAAGCAATATGAACATCAGTATAGATTAAAGGTCTGTTTTTAAGGTTTACAGTTCTAGAACTTGAGCCTGCAGCTCCTTAGTCCTGTAAATTCTTTTTGCTCATGTGAGTAGTCTGTTGAGTTCAATAATACTACGCAAGTGAGAAAGAGTTTGCAATCTATTTCCTTACCAGGTCAACATTTAAGTATATTTTTTTCATTTTTTATGGTCCAAAATCATCTTAATTTACAAAAACATTTCCTATTCTTCATTTCGTTTTTAATGGTAGTTACATTTTTCATTGTTTGGAAAAATTGTCTCTTTAATAAACATTTTAATAAATATATTACCTCTACATGAAATCCAGTGCTGAAATCCAAGAATACCTGCAAATACAGTAGTACAGTTAGTAGAATACAAAAGGTTGGGTATCTTGCACTGACAAATCTAAGAAAAAAGTAAAACAAACAAGGAGTCCTGTGGCACTTAAAGGCTAACAAATTTATTTATTGCATGACTTTTTGTGGGAGAAAATCCCACTTCATCAGATGCATTGAAGACTGAACCATATTGGGTACTCAATCTGTATGTTCCACAAAAGGAGTTCTGTATGTGCAATAAGTACATATATCCTGAAAGGAGCTATGCACTGATGATGAAATTCTTTCAGTCTATAAAAAAGTCTTTATAATGTGGCTTTAAGTGGGTTAAATTGGGGAAGCACAACCTAGTCCCTACATACTATTAGGGCATGGAGTGGTGGCAGTGCCCTATCCCTCACAGTCGCTACCATAGCACATCCATGGAACTTGGTGAGGAAGTTGGAGAATTGCTGTAAGTGCTTGGGCATCCCCATGACTAGTACCTTGCCCCCCACAACCGCTACCATGACTGCTTTGTGTGCCACCTATGTAGGAGTTCCTTCTGTACAACTTCGATATCGGGTTCCAGTGGGAAGGAGAACCTCGTGCCAGCCTTCATATCAGTGTGGCTTTTAATCATTTTTCTTTTCAAGTTTAGGTTAAAAGGAGCAATTTTACAACAGCATGTATTAAATTGTTTGATCACAACTAGTTATAATTTCAGATCATACACACTCCTGTTAAGAACTGTGATAGTATAGTAGTGATAGTATCTGTGCCACAGATACTATACACTCTGCTCCCTTTAAGGTCAATAGGAGATTTGCCATTTACTTCAACAGGAACAGTCACTTCAGTGCAGCTGTTGGCATGGATAAGGTGAGCATTATTTTGTCCTCGTGCTGTGAACAATATTCTGGGTTTAGTTTTTGTACAAGAAATAATCCAAGGAACACAGAAGAAGGGGTGTGAGTGCCATCATTCCTAATCTGACTGTAATAAGAAAAAGCAAAGGACCATTTATTCCATCCAAACTGCTCTGTGCAAAGACACTTTCTGTAAAAAATTAAGAGTGAAGTATATTCTCTCCTCTAGGGGAAATAATTCATGTGAATAAATCATGGTGGTTTGGGAGGAACAGGAAGAAGACAATGCACTGCACAAGTTCTTTTTCTCCCCAACTATGCAAGATACTTTTTTATAATAGAAAAAGCAAGACAAAGCTCTTCATTGATTTACACTCTGTATAAAATCATTGACATCTACGAATCATATCAGGCAAATCATTATGGGAGTTGCCTGATGCATTAATTTGCATTCCCCAGCCTTAAATCCATCACACACATAAACCATATAACTAGAGCCCTGCAAATCCATGGATATCCGCCTTATATCCGCATCCACGGATACAGCATGGATATCTGCAGACCATTTCTTGCGGACGCAGATCGGATACAGATTCACATATTTTCATCTGCACAGAGCTAGAGCCCTGCAAATATGCGGATATCCACATTATATCCGCATCCACGGATACAACATGGATATCCGCGGACCATTTCTTGTGGATGCAGGTCGGATATGGATCCACTTATTTGTATCCGCGCAGGGCGCTACATATAACACAACAATTAATCTTTTTCATTTCTTTACATCTGTTTCAGTCCTCTACCAACATTAATCCACTTACCAATGTTTACATATTAAATTAAGTTTGGGTTTATATAACCTAAGCAATGACTGTTCTGTCAAATATTAATCATGGCAAATATATATCAAAATATCTTTCACACACTGTGTAGGTTAGACATAACATTTTTTCTTGAAATAGAATACCAGCTTCTTAGTATTTAAAATAAGTAACATTTTCAACATTGTAATAGATGGCTTATAAATACACATGAATGTAATTGTCTAGTGACCTCATTAGCAACATGGGCTGCTAATAAATATGATACTTCAGTTTACAATAAAAAAAGGAACCGAAAATCTTATTTTTCTAATTAATTCATAATATTATAGATGTTTGCCATAACAGGCAGTGTGGACTATTTGTAAAAACAAAACAAAACAAAACAAAAACAAAACCAAACCAGGTCTGTGAGCAATGGAGATCTATGTTCTGATCCTGACATTACTACTGTCTTGAATGACTTTGAACAGTCTTTTATGGCTCTGTCTTGCATAGGTCCACATTAAGGTTCAGAGAACATATCCAGTTAGTTAGGTACATGTGGAAATATCAGGCACTATCTGTGTACTAGTTCTTCTGGTAGTTCAGTACTTTTCTCACATATCCTCCTTTGTAGCCCTTCAGTTGGCCCCAGTGCTCCTAGAAGATGGATTTGCTGTTCATTGATTTCACTAACACTAATTATATATTGGTGTAGAACTACTGGAAATGAAAGGGGGTCCCTAAAAGCCTGGCAACAATTTTATATTTAGAAAAAAAAAATGAAAATCAGTTCCCCATCTACTTACCTTCTAAGTGTTCAGTTCAGGGATTAGTATTTTCCATGCAAGAACTGATCATATCATGGACATCTAAAACTGAGCATTGTGTTCTGCTTTAGTGTTACTGATATCTTCAACTCCTAACGCTATGACACAGACACCTAACTTTTATCCTTGACACGTAAGTGAAGGAAAAATGACTTTTTCAAACATTTTGTTTGACAATTTAATTTACATTTCATAACTGTCCGTTCAGAATTTAGAATCCTAATATATTTTTAAATTAAAAATTGAAACCTTTTCTTTAAATATTCAGAAACAAAATTGCTTTACAATATTTTTATAACAAATATTTTCACTGTATGAAAGATAAACAAAATAGAATTTGTGCAGTCTCTTTAATGTGAAAGTGCAATTTTTAAATGTAGAATTCTTTTTTTTTTTTAGCATAACTGCACTCAAAAACAAAACAGTAAAAATCTGTAGAGCCTACAAGTCAAAGCAAGAAGGGGCATGTTAAGTGTTTTTGACACATAAATACCTTTCAAAGCTGGTTACAACAGTGCCATGCGAACACTTGTTCGCACTTTTCAGTGACATTGTAAATAAGAGAAGGGCAGCATGATCTCTCATAAATTTAAACAAAATTGTTTGTCTTAGTGATTGGCTGAACAAGAATTAGGACTAAGTGAACTTGCATGAAATTAATTGAAAAATATTATTTAATTTGTTTATCTTTTATCAGTTTGATTAATCACATTTTTTAAATCTAGTTAATTTTTTGTGTTAATCACATGCATTAGCTGCAATTAATTGACACCCCTTAACATTAAATAAAAAAATATTTGGCTTGATTTGATTCTGTCAGAATGGGTTTCTCAAAGAAATGACTACAACACAAGGTCCCCAAATTTGGTATAAGGAACGTTTATTGGTAAAAGAGCTGCAATTTTTCTTACTGGGTTCATTCCAAAGTTGAAACCTAGCCCTATATGCAGGCTTTATTTAAATATATGGGGCTAGACTTTGTGCCACTCTTCACATGAAAAGTTTATTTCCACTGACATCAGACATTAAGTTCTGGATGGAAAACTCAGGGAAGTAAATAGAAACATTCCCATGGAGTTTTGGGTGGGTGGGTGGGGGACTATGGATCAGGGCCCTAACTGGTTAAAGAGATACTCATTTGATTCAAAATTGCATGATCAGATCTAATGTGAAGTTGCTCTAAAACAACAAAAACTGCAGATGGAAAAAGTCATTTTTAAAACAATCAATTTGAAATACAACTTAATTCAGTTACCTATATTTTTAAATAGCATCTGAAAGTGAAATTCGTATTGTAAAATGATCAGTTCACAGTGTCACTTGTGGAGTTAAATCCTGATGAGAAAGCACTATTAATAGGAGTGTTGCAAAATAGGGTCCTTATTTCCATTCAACACTGAAAAGGCACATCACTGGAGAGGCTCAGATGGGGTTGTGAACCTTCTCCTTTCTCACTACCCTTGCTATCTTTTACTGCCCATTTTTCTCTGAATTCCATTGACCAAACCCAGTTCCTAGTGTACGTATGACATTGCTCCAGGGACTTGGGATTTTTCCCTCATTACAACAGGTGATTTGACTTCATATGCTAGTCCCCAGTGTTTGAATCTTTACAACTGCTTTGATTTGCTGTTACTGTATGATCTGATCCCATGACTTGCACTTCCCTGCATTTATTTCCTCCCCCCTCTTGAATGTGTCTGACAAAGTGGGGTTTTCTCCCACAAAAACTCATGCAATAAATAAATCTGTTAGTCTTTAAGTACCACAGGACTCCTCGGTTGTTTTACTACAGTACAGTAAGTCATCACAGTTACATCTGTGCTGCATTTTAAATGGAGTTTATGCCAGGTGCTATGAAAGATAAAAAATGACTGATGTCACAGAAGTTACTATGTAGTCCTTGGGTATTTAAACTCATGTACCCTTCCTGTAAATGTTTTTCTCCACCAATTTACTGCATGAGTGTATTGTCAGAAGTTGGACATGGATTCTTATCATTTAATCCCCCTCCTGCACCCTAATTAGCCATATTGTGAACCTTGTATATACATTCGTGACTGGTTACAAAAGCAGTGGAGTGCAAGTAATCCCACTGAAATCCACAGGACTGGTACCACTGAATTAGGTTGAATAGTCTGGCTCCAAATTCTTAGTGCAAGGTGAAGAGGACTGATTGTGGATCAGATTTTGCCACCTAAATTTAGATTGAGTGGCTCCGTGAAACCAAGGAGACTACTCACAGAATAAGGTATTATTCTGTGTGAGTTGGGGGAAGGAGCAGACTATGGACATATGTGACAATTTAAACATTATTTGAGTTCCAGCATAATTATTACCCACTTAGAGAGAGAAGAGGACAGTACTCTCCCCACAAAGGACTGTGCTCTGCTTGATAAGCACAAGACTGTTTAGCTGGCAATACAGAGTTAAGCCAGTTGAGGGAGAGGATGTAGCAGCTCACAGCACCATCAAGAAAGTGGCATGACAAAAAAGGCTACCAAACTGATTCAGTTCCTCCTCTCAGTGGCTTCATTTGGCAGAGTTCCCATACAGCCCCTTTGGGAATTAAAACAGAACTCTAAGAGGTAGTGCTGGGGACCTCGCTGCTTCTCCTTCCCTAGGATAAAATCCCCATTGGTATGCAAGCAGCCTTGTTGGCCCAGAAAGGTGTATGAGCGTTACTTCGTCTTGCCCAGTGTCTGTATTAATAGGTTTATATTATAGGACACAACATTGTAATTTGTATTCCAAATCTTTACATACTCTAACCTATTCATTAGACATCTTTTATTCAACGCGTATAATCACAAGGTTGTCATAAGGATACAATATTAGTACCACATAATAATAGTGCTAGTGAAAAACCCTTAAGTACTATCTTTTAGGATAGGAATTTTTATTTTCCATATTCCTGACCTGTGGCAACACAACTTGCAAGCCATGAAAGATACAAGCTTTACATTAGAGATTTTTCTTTGCTCTTGGACCACACTATTTGGAAATGTTATGAATGTGTGCCTCAGAACTGCTGGAGAAAGAGAAAGACTTCACACAGCCATGCTCAATTGTCTGTGAACTGAAAATTAGCTGCTCTCTAGAGCAGTGTTTGTCAACCTTTAATGCGCTGGGGAACATCTAATTATTTTATGCAGAACACATGATGACAACATTCTTAAAAAAGATGGCAACTGTGGTGGGGGATTTAAAATGCTTCAGTCACAACATAGCTTTGAGATGAGCATCAACAGCCACTACTTTGTGCCTAGAAGCTTTTCTGTGGCTGGGGCATTAAATTGACCCTTTCCCCTCCTCACTCAGCCACCTGATGGGGAGGGGCCGGGGTGGGTCACAGAACAGCTACACTATGTCTGAGGAGCACCAATGTTCCACAGATCACCAGTTGAGAAACACTGCTCTAGAGGTTGTTCTACAAAACCAGACCAAACCAAAGCAAACCAAACCCCTGGCACTACTTGTGGCTAATGGAGGCTCTCTTACTTTGGAGATTTTTCCTTTTTGAGTCAAGAGTCCTTGTAACAAGTACACATTACCTGATGAATGTGATGGCTGTATACAGTATGATAATAATGATGTTCTCTTATATAGTGCTTTTCATCAGTACATCTCAAAGCATTTCACAGTCTTTGCTATATTTATCCTCACAACACTTCTGCATGGTAAGGAAATGCTATTATTACTGTTTTACAGGTGAGGACTGAAGCACAGAATGAACTAGTGACTTGCCCATAGTCACACTGGAAGTCTACGGTAACATCAGGTATGTCTGTTACCTCAAAGTCCTACATAGGTAAGTATTATAGTATCTATGCAGCCATTGATATGTTGCATGTTTAGTAATATGAGCCGCTGCAAGGGTACAAAGTGGGGGGTATGCTACTAGAATTTTGTGGGCACAAAGGAAGTTGATTAAAGGAGAAAACTTGCTCGCTTTGCTGGAAGGCTCAGGAGGTGAGGCATGGGTCTCCTGAGTGTGGCATCAAGCTTTTTGTTCTTTCACAGATCATTAGCCTGCATAAGGCACAGAAGAGCAAGGAGGCACTGAGGTCAGCATTTTCTGGGCTGAGGCAGGAGAAGCTGAAAAAAATCACCTACATTAGGACAATCTTAAATTTTATGTTTAGTCAATCTCAAAGCTTTGTAATTCAAGTTGAATAATACGAAAGACCAAATCCTGTGCCACTTGTGCTGGATAAATTACACTGTTAAAGTTACCGGAGCTACTCCAGATTCATACTGACATAACTGGGAGCAGAATCTGGCCCTGGGCATTTATATAGTGCTTTGCACCTTCAAAGCAATTTACAAATATTAACTAAGCATTAGCTGACTGCCAAGCAATCTTATGATATACAATTATGGAATCCTGCCTCCTCCACCTACTCACATCCAAATGACTGAACATGCCTGTAACTCCTTTTTGCTGTTTCCAGCTTTGTTCCTATAGGGCCTGATTCTATTCTCTTTGAAGTCAATGGGAGTATTTGTTGATCTTGTTGGGCGGAGTACTGGGCACTCACATTTATTATATTAGTCATCCATGTGCCACTGTAATTATGTTTGTGTCAGCACTTTAGGTCATATTCTGCACTCCTTACTCAGCCAGCACTCTCACTGAATATAAGATCAGAAGAATGGCCATACTGGGTCAGACCAATGGTCCATCTAACCCAGGATCCTTTCTTCTGACAATGACCAATATGAGGTGCTTCAGCAGGAATCAAAAGAGCAGGGAATCATTAAGTAACCCATCCACTTGCCCATTCCCAACTTCTGGCAAACAGCAATCCCTCCCTGGTGGCATTAGAGTAGAATACAGAGTTGACATTTTTTGAGTCTTAAATGTGTGTTTGCATATGCTAACACTTTTGGATTTCTCTTAAATTTAACATAGAGCTGAATGGCCTGGGTTTGTAATGCTTGTTTTGGAGACTACAAAATTGCATTAATGCTTTTACCACTAAATTATTGATCTACATACTGTCAATCTTACCCTTAATGTAGATTTTTTTCTGGGAGTTGATTTTTTTAATTATTTTAAATTTCACAGAGAAGCACTGAACAAGAAGGCCAAACAGAATGCTGCTGTGTAATATTTCAAAATGATTTGAAGATATGTAGCATCATCCTTAAGTCTTCTAGGACCAGATTCACCAGTTTGGTCTTGTGTTAATCCCACACAAATGTAGTACAAAGCAACTAGAACTTACTAGTCAATTTCCCCTGTCTTGTAAACTGCACATTCCCCAGAATGCACCCAGAAACAAATTTCCCCTATCCCTTCTTGCCAACTTTACACAGACACCTCTCCGTATCTGTTGAGTTTATATGATGCATCAGGTAGTTCTTTAAAAGAAGTTTTAGGGTTAATGTTAATTTTTTGCCATTTTACTTAACTAAAAGTTTCTCCTTCAGTGATGGCTGATGGATATTATTCCTTGAGAATTCCACAAAAAATTGTCCTCTTTCAAAATGTCTAACATTTAGTCTGAGATGGTAACCACACGTGAGCAAAACATAGACCTGTAAGCACAAACCTTTCCTTTTATGAATGTCTACTTCCAAAGTTTTGTAACTCAACCATAAAAAACAAAACCAAGCCACTGAATACAAATACTGAGATATAGGATTGAAGCTTAAGACTGAACTTTCTCTCTACATATTTAAACAACTCCAATCTCTTCTCAATTAACCCCAAAAAAAAGCATTTTTCTTGTTTCTGTTGGGTTTCTGGTTTTCATTTTATTTACAAACAGGTTTATTTTTAAGGGGAAACTTTGTACAATGATTTTTCTGGTTGCTTGATGATGATGTTAACTTTAAAATGGCCAAATGCTTTTGGTGATGTATTTAGAGTTGCAGACAACACTTAAGCTTGCCATGTTTTTCCAGAAAGAATCTCCAATCCTGCTCCTGCTGATGTTAATGAAAGTTATGCTTCCTAGTGCAAGGAGAGGAGAATAAGGCCCAAATTGTCATTCATTTTTAAATATTTGTATTCATGGAACTAAGCACCCTAGCAAGTTTGTAATACGAATTTGTTTTTCTCTATCAGATAAATAATATTGCCAAATCCTGCAGCTATTCAATACGGTTTAATTTCTTAACTGACTTTAATCATCAAAAAAACTAATGGAGAATTAACTTGAGTAAAGGCTCTGAGGGTATGTTTACACTGGAGTTTCTGTTAAGTCGACTGAAGGTAAACTTTAAGCTGACTTAAAGTCAACCTTCTTAAGTCAATTCAGAAAGTTCTCATTCCAAACTGCTGTAGACTGCTCATGTCCACCCTGGCAGCTACTAGATTGACTTAATGCTTAAGTTGACCTTATTAAGTTGACTTAGGCCAGTGTAGATGGGGGCATAGCCCTTAAATCAACTTAATAATGTTGACTTAAGCGTTAAGTTGACTTTAAGACATGGTGTTATTAAGTTGACTTAAGGAAGCACTTAAGTCGACTTAATAAATTCCCAGTGTGGACAGAGCTTTCCTTAGGTTAACTTAAGGAAGGTTAAATTGACCTAAGTCTCCAGTGTAGTCATACCCTAAGAATATTTTTTTTTCAGACTTGAGTTTCTAGAAGTTAGTTACATACATCCATATTTAGGATCCCAAACAAAAAATGTCCTGATTTCCACTAGCACTTACAACTCATCAGCTTCCATTCAGCATCTCTGAAAGTCAGCCTACTGGTACTTTTATTTAGGAGACTAAATAAAGATGCAAGTACCTAACTTTAGATAGTTTTAAAACTTTAGCCTAAGTTTCTAAGCCAAGTGCTTCCTTCAAATATATGTTGCAGCTTGCATTGGCTTCTACATGCATGTCCAAAGGGTGGGTTTGGCCCCCGCAGAATATTGTTATTATCCAACCACATTATGAGTGGACAATTGAACCCATACCTTAACAATTACAAAAGAAAATGAAGGAAAAAAGCAGTCAGGCTAGAAAGGTGGTGAATTTAAGACTGAATAAACTAACCATGAGATGGTAGCTAGAAGGAAAAGAATCATGCTGAATCAAACATATAATTTCCATGAAACATGCCTGTGCATGTACAAACAAAACTCCAGTTCTGTACTCTGCATTCATGTGACTAATGCCTTTGAACCCATGTGTATAAGGATTACAGAATCAGGCCCATGGATGGGACAGATACAGAGCACAGTCTGTCTCTGATAAATTAAGATTCTTATGTCAGAATGCATACAACAGGGTGTATATTTTTATAGCAATTTTTATTTACCTTAATATCTTAATAATATGCGAACCAAACATTATATACACCACATATATATGTTTTACATTAGAAAAAAGAAATTGAAAAAGATGGAAAAATAATTTCTAAATTAACATGAGTTTTGGGTCAATTAGAAGTACAAGATGGAGCTTTGTGTGTCATTTTTCTTAATTGAATTCTTTCTTAATTTATTGAATATTTCCACTTCATATAGACATAAAGGGCTTCTTTTTCTTATGTATTTGGGAAATATGAGACTGAGTTAAAATCTCTTCAAAATTCCAACTACAAACATTTGATAAATCTTTCTGTGGCAAGAGAAAGGCATATTTCTATTGCTACACATGATATCTCAGCATAATAACAATCCATATCACTAATACATGCCAAAGAGTTCACATAACCATTCATGTTTCCTGGTCAAATTGAAATTCTGACTCAATCACAAAACACTAGTAAAATGATGCTTTTTTAAAAATGAAACCACTAGATGTTGAAAAGAGATTATTTTTCTGTAGATCCAAAGTGGGTAGCCATGTTAGTCTAGTTCAGTAAAACAAACAAAGAGTCCTGTGGCACTTAAAGACTAACAAATTTATTTATCACATGAGCTTTCATGGGAGAAAATCCCACTTTGTCAAATGCTTTGAAGATAGGGGAGCTTACCCAAATTTCCCCATCTTCAAAGTGTCTGATGAAGTGGGATTTTCTCCCACAAACGCAGATACAATAAATAAATTTGTTAGTCTTTAAGTGCCACAGGACTCCTTGTTTGTTTTGTTTTTCTACAGTGAAATATGTACTTGATTAGACAGTAATTTATAGTAGTATAGTTGTAGTTTACTTGCACTGAAGTTCCAGGCATAAAGAATACCTATTACTCTGTAATGTAATAAGCCTCCCAATACTTATGTATAATGTTGAGTAAAAAGCTAAACTTGTCATGATACAGCAAAATTCCTTACTTGGAAAATACCTGTATGCTGCATTAAACAGGTAGAAATTGAATAATAGTCCTACCTACTTTTTGTAGAATGACCATAAGTCCTGATTTTATAGGGATATTCCTGATATTTGGGACTTTATTTTATGTAGGTGTCTATTGCCCCCTATTCTTTGTCCTGATCCTTTCACATTTGCTGTCTGGTCCCCCTAGTTTTTTGCCAAGTATGAAAATTCTTTCACTGACAGTTGTCTTTACTGATTTGTTTTACTTTACTGAATGCAAGTCTAAGAACTAAGGTTTGCTCAATCTTTCCAAAATAACCCTTGAAATTTTTTATTCTATCTCAATAATCCTCTGGACATTTTTAGTAATATTATTTTAAAACATTAATAGAAGTTTACACTTCATTGTAGATTATGTGAAACAAAACAGTTGTCAGGGATTCTACTCTTGCTAGTTTTTAGGGCATTAAATTGTCCTCAATTCTAGAAAAGCAAGATAAACTATGAAAAACAAATCTAAACTCTGTAAAAACAGAACATGCTGCCTGAACAGGATGCTCTCTGATCCCTCTTTTGTATCTCCGTCATAGTTAATTTCAGAACAACTCTTCTGCCTTACTACAAGCACCACTTCCTTTTTTGCAATAATGAAAACAAGCACAGCAAGAGAACAACCCCTTCACTGTCAGGATTTCTTTATTCTCTACTTTGATGTACCAATGCACCTAGCAGTGATGGCTCCTTGCAATATTAACTAATAGATTGAATCCTGCAATTGTTACTCAGTCAACACCTCCACTGAATTTAAAGAAATGGGAGATGAGAAGGTCTCCTTAATAAAAAGACTATAAACTTTGGTGTATTGTGAAGTAGTCCTAATCATTATATGTTGAAGAAAGCTGGATTTTTGTCACCTTCAGTGAACTGACAAATGAAGACAAACATACAACCAAAGAAAGAGAGAAAACAGATTGTTAAGTAATATCTAGAATAACAAATACCATTCAGTCACAAAAATGTCTGTTGGTAATTTCAATAGTACAATGTGCAGAATTATACTCAAAAGGAATAATTTTGATAACACCAAGATTAAAGATAGTTTGTTTTTGTGGAACCTTTTTAGAAGATTCTGTGAAAAATGAGCAAAGGTTAGTTTTTTAACACATGGTTCAAATTAATATGAGTTTTGATGCAGTTAAAAGTGGAGACAGCTGTACATGTAGAAAAGAACTTTGACCAACATTTATAGAGAGCTTACAAATATTATTTAATATTCTACTTACCATTAAAATGAATAGAATAGCAGTTTTTCTGTAGGGAAGCCAGTCCATTGAATCTGATTACTCTTAGATACAAGTCCAAATGAATTATGGTTACACACCTGTTCCCTTTCCCCCCTCACTTTGGTGAGTGTCAATGTAAAAAGACACTCACTAGCTGTTCTTACACCCCAGCTTTGGAGATGTTCTGCTTCCCCCTGAAGGAAGCACTGCAGATGGTGTATAACAGAGTCCCCACCCCAAAATCCTGGGCTGGTCTCACTTAAAACGCTTGACAACATCATTATTGCTCCAGGTTAAAGCTTAGAGACACACCTTAATTCTTATTGCAACAAAACCCTTTGCTAGACACCAAAGAGAACATTTTAAAGGAAGAAGAGAAATTCAACTGGGAAGATACTAAATGTATAATAACTAACTCACGTCATTCATGAGAAAGAGTTAAAATGTTAACTGATCTGTTGAGGTGCAATTGTGGTACTTCTCCTTTCTGCCAAAACACTTCAGTATGACACTTCTCCTTACTGCCATAAGATTAAAGGGATATCATGAAATTTAGGCATATTATTGTAAAGAGTATAAACTTTAAAAAATGTCTAGTTCATCTGAAAACTCATGTCCATTTCCATGCTTAGCAGAATAAAACCAGTATCTGTCTTCTGGGCCAGATATAGTCCAGGCTCACCTACACTGTATGTGGAATAAGGAAGAATAAAATAATTGTCATAAGCAAGATCATACAATATTTTGGGAAAAAAGCTTTACTTATTGGGCTATAAAAATATCAGCAGTATCTAGGATAACAGACCAAGTCATTAATTACTGTGTTTTGACACTCTTTTTCCTTCCATGGGCCAGATGCTGCACAGTACAGCCTCTGAAACAGGAACATGCTGGCCGTGACTAATCATTCGTGGTGGGCCAAAAGCATGTAGTGTATAATTCACTTTGAGTGTATTTGAGCCAAACTGTGGCCCACCCTTGCATAAGCGTATGAGAGAAGCAGGCTTCAAGGAGCTTTCTACTCTTTCTACCCCTATTAGGGGGTGGGACAAAACTCTGTTTGCGAACACAGAGAATGAAGAGACTTCATCCACAGAGGCAAAAGTCACTCCAAAATAAGCAGGAAGGAAGAAGGGTGATGGCCCCACCTTCTTTCCAAACCAGTTAGGAAAGCAGCTGCTGCAGTTTCCTACAGGGTGTTGTAGTGGGCGTGCCCCCTGTGCCCAGGGAGCAGTCTGCCTCCCTCAAGCACAACGGGATTGATTTTGCAATGTACTAAGAATCTCAGGAGGTGAGTTCAACAGGAGCTGAGGCTGCTCTGAACCTCAGATACTGCTTAGCACCTGAGGACGTCAGGCCCAGTGCCACCCAATGGTCCTCCTTGTAACCCACAAAGCTAGCTTGCCTTTATTATATTCACTGCCTTGCCTTCACTGTATTCTCCTTTATTATATTAAACAATGATGCAAGAAACCTACAGGTCCGTCCCCTGTAAGACGTTAGCTTCAGCAATTAGCAAAAGGCTTCAAGCCTATGAATTTTGGCATAGAAAAATGGCCCAATGGTAACTTCTAAGTTTTTAGGAACTGAAAAATAGTGTGTGTAAAGAGGGATTTTATCAGAATTTACAGTACTGACAGTAGCCAACCACAGTAATATGAACTGATACCACAGATATCTGAATAAAAAATGCCATGGCAATGAATTGACATATTTGATAAATTGAGGTCATTCATATACTAATCCATAGGGAAAAGGCATTCCAAATGTTATTAGTGTGAGGAAATACAAACAAGGAAGAGGGGAGAAGCCCCTACTAAACATGCATTAAACATACTGGTACCAGTGTAGTGTGTTATAAAAGTTGTATCCCAGCCTGGATGGAAGAAGAAATAAAGATGCAGCCCTTGGGAGGTGCCAGAATGATGGCCATTGGTGGTGAGAAGGCACAGGAAGGTGATAGTGAGGAGAAAGATAATGGTGAACATTTCAAGTTGTTCTGCAAGAGATGGTGTGATAAGGGTGTGCAGATATCCATTCTGGTTTTATCACTAGCTACCTGACTGAATTAGAGTGTTTGTGACTGTGCAAAATGTATTAATAAACTATTGTAATACAGAAGGGCTCATACACTGTATGTGTTGCAGCTGTGCACATAATAATCGGCCGGATCTTGGGACAAGACCATATCAACCATCAAAGCGCTAATTGGGAAATCTTAAGTAATCAATATAATAAATACATCCGCTACAGCTTGGGTTACATGAGGGCCTGAATTTCCACAGTGCCCCCAGCCGAGGGCCATGGCTAAAAGTCTCAGTCTATGTCCTTTGTTGTTACTTTAGTCCCGGTCTACACCACACAGTTAGAGCAACGTAAGACAGCTTATGTCGACCTAACTATGTCAGTGGATACGACAGCCCTGCTTCTGCCAGTGAAGAGCTCTACCGCACCAACATCATAACTCCAGTTCCATGAGAAGTGTAGGGCTTGTGTTGGTTTAGTTATGGTGACACAACATCTGTGTAAACAATGCCTTCCTTATTTCGGCTGTATTCCTTACAAGCTGCTGTTGGCTGTAAAACTGACAAAAACACTCAGCCGGGCTGCTGCTGGGTTTGTGCTCCAGGCTCCTACTCAGTATCCCACTTCTGGGTTGGGTTCCCTGCTTCCAGAAGAGATCTCTGCTGTCATCTCTGGTCCTGACTCCCTGCCCCTGGAAGGGAGCCACGCTTCCCCAAAGCTCTTGCCTTGGAGCCTGGCCCTGGACTCTTGGTTCCCCACCAGGAGCACAGCAGCCAGATCCAGGTATGGATCTCCCTACTGGAGGTGAGACGCTCTGTGTGACCTCCCCCTGCTCCTGGCTGAGAACATGGAGATGAGAAGCCCAGGGAAGGAGCTGGGGTCTTGGCAGGGAGCTGCATGGAGCAGAGAGCCCTGGTGCAGCCCGCCCATTCTACCCCATTCAGGCAGTGGAAGCGGTCCTGGTGATGATGAGTCGTGTGGCACTTTAAGACTAATAGATTTATTTTTTGCATTAGCTTTCGTGGGAGAAAATCCCACTTCATCAGATGCTTTGAAGGTGGGTGAACTTCGAAGCATCTGATGAAGTGGGATTTTCTCCCACAAAAGCTCATGAGAAAAATAAATCTGTTAGTCTTAAAGTGCCACACGACTCCTTGGTTTTTTTTGCTGGACTAGACTAAGACGGCTATCCCTTTGGAAACTGGTGGCGATGTACACTACTGATGGAAGGAGCTGGGTAGACATATCCTAATGCACCGGCCATTACCCCATGGCAACATGCTGCACAGGCTGATGTAATTAGTCAGATCCATCAATCAATGCTCTTGTTTATACTATAGCAGGATTTTATTCTGTTTCTAGTATAGGGAGGAAAGGCTTGCTGTGCTTTCTGTTTCACTCCCTTGTGTATCAGCAGAGGAAGGACCCTAGTATAAGGCTATACTTTTGAATAAACTAACTTGTTGTTAAAAAAAAAAAGTCTCTTCTTTCTCTTTGAGAACAAATTTGCATTGGCCTGCTTGTTAGATCTTTTTCCTAATTGAAGAAAACAGAAATCAATGCATTCTTTTACTAATCATATGTTTTTTATACCAGTAACAGCCCAGAATATTTTCTGAGGAATGTATTATACCAATTTGATAAAATTTTAATGGTGTCTTAGAAGCTTAAGTCTGATTTTTAAAAGTTACTTAGGGTAATATTTAAATAGATATCTACCTGCTTAAAGATGCAATAGGTGCCTAGTGAGATTACAAAAGCCTCTGAGCAGCCTAATTTCCATTGATTTCAATGAAAGTTTGGTGCCTAGAATGCTCAGGTGTTTCGTGAAGATCTCATTAGGCCTCTATCTGCCTTTTCGGAAAGGTGTCTCTTTTGCAAATGGAACTTGGGCTTCTTGGACACTTAAATGTTTTTGAAATATTTACCTTGCATCCTCATTTGAAAGAACACAACTAATTTTGTACAGTAAAAAGGTGGGAAAAGAACCAAATGACAAGAACAACTGACTTCTCTCCAGTAGTGTCTAGTTTTCACAGTTCAGCAATTTCTAAAAAAAAAAATAAGTCCTCTTATCACCTATGAGTCAATTTAGTGCTTACTAGACATTTTCTTTACATTCAAAGAAATCAGTTCTGTAGACAAAAGAGGACATTCACTTCTAGGTTTTCTTTCAAAACTAAACAGGATTTATTATAAGACTTAAGGACACTGGAGGATATATTCTTTTTCAGATTGCTACACTACATACCAATGTGCAGTACCATACTTGTAAGACAACAAAGTATTACAAAGACCAAAAAACATTAGAAATATGAGCAGGACATAGTAAAATTAGATTACATTCAACATGGAAAGTTAAAGTGAATGCATTTTGATACTGGGGGGGGGGGAGAGCACTGAAATACTGGGCCAGTGCGGCTCTGGTTTAAGTAAATACAGCTCTACTGGACAAGGAACTGAATTTGCTCCAGAATCTATAGCACAGACATACAATGACTGGGACACTTAGAAAGCATTAATGCTGAAAGAGACATATGGTTGATAATAGATTATAATAACATGTTTCACTTACATGTCTCTTTTCAACCAATGTTCTGAAGGCACTTTAAAGGTGGGTAAGCCTAGCTGTCCTCATTTTATGTGGCAGGGAAAATGAGACACAGATTCAACGGCTAAGGCCTGGTCTTCCTCTTTGTGGCCATAATTCACATCCACACAAATTGTTCCTGCATATTTGTGGGAGCAAATTGCAAGCACATATCTGAGTGCCTGTGCTTCTAATTACCTGATTTGTATCATCAATCCTGTAGTTAGAGGCACATGCACTTATATTTGCATCTTCAACTCAACAGTAGGTGCAAAAATTTGGGCAAAATTTTGTTGCCACTGTTGCTCTGAAAAACAGAGGCTCCCTCTTTGAAAATCCTGTGCAAACTGATCCAAATCACAAGTCTCCTTTGGGACACAAATGAGATAAGTCTGGCCTTCTCACAGCTGGAGAGCAAACTAAAAAATGTAATGGGACAAATGACCTAAAAAAGGGCAGAAGTGTGATATTTGCTCACCTGCACAGAGGAATCACAACACAGACCACAAATACAGTCATTGTTTAGGAAACTGACAGAATTGTTTTAGAATATTGCCCCTGGCAATCTCACTCTAGCATGCCTTGTAGTGCATAAAAACAAACAAGGAGTGTGGTGGCGCTTTTAAAGACTAACAAATTTATTTATCGCATGAGCTTTCATGAGAGAAAATCCCACTTCATCGGACACTTGGAGATGGGGAACTTAAAGAATGGGAGCAAAAAAAATGCAGTCATATGATCTGGTCAGACTGTTACAGCAAATCAAAGCAGTTGCTTAGATTCATACAGTGGAGAACAGCATATAGGAGGTAGGTGGGGGGAAAATGGAAAGAAAAATTACCTGTTTTAATGGGAAGAAAAACATAGTCTCTATTCAGCCCTAAATAGATGGTGTCAAATCTGCATATAAATTCCAATTCCACGATAAATAGATTTGTTAGTCTTTAAAAGATCCACCGGACTCCTTGTTTGTTTTGCTGAACTAGAGTAACATGGCTACCTCTTTGGAACCTGTAGTGCTTAGGGTCTCATGAATATGGTGAGGATCTGCTGCTATCTGAAAAATATGCAGGTCCCAAGGACTATCATCTCTCAGGCCAATTGACTGAACAGGGAAAAAAACAGAAAGCTGAGTTGTTGCCAGGAATAGAAGGCCAGAAAGAAGTGAAGAAAGAGGCTAAATTTTCATCTGAAAACACAAAACACCTGCTTCTGCCAATGAGTGAAGATGGCAGCTGTTTTCAACTCACACTTTTGTCTGTCTGCCTGCTGATTCAGGGCCCCAATAGAACCAGGATATGAGAGAGATGTGGGGAGAATTCTACCTGCTCAGCTGCCTCTTTTGTCAGCCACCATCAAATGTAGTAACAGGGGACTCAGCAACTCAAGGGAGGGAAGGAGTGTGGTATTTAAGAGGAGAAATTAATGAACGAAATATGGATAAATGAGGAAGAAGGGACAGGAGTACGAAAAGCGTCTGCCAGGGAGTAGAAGCGTTAGTTAAGGTGTTTCAGTAAAAGCAGCATAATCAGCTGTAGGAGCAGGAAGATGTGTGCTGAATATAAAGAGACCATTCCTAACCATGGGTATGTCTATACTGGAGGCTCTGTTAAGTTGACTTAACAAGGTCGACTTTAAGTTGACTTAAAGTTGAGCTTTTTAAGTTGACTTAGGCTATGTCTCCACTAGCAATTTAGGCTGGATTAAGGGGGCTTAATCTGGACTAATTTGGTCCCTGTCCAGACTAGGCTTTGCCTAATTCGAACTAAAAAAAGTGTGACTAGTTTGAACTAAAAAGTTAGTTCATACTAAAAAGCTGTGGTTAGTTCGAACTAACTGGGCAATGCTTAGTTTGGATTAAGCAAGTCCGAACTAAGCTTTTAGATGTAGACATAGCCTTAGGGTATGTCCACACAGGGCTCTTATTTCGAAACAACAGAGGTTGTTTCGAAATAAGAAACGGCATGTCCACACGACATACTCTCGTTTCAAAACAACGGGTTCCGTTGTTTCGAAACAGGAGCTGTCATTTTGAAATGGCTTAAACCCCTTCCGTTTCGAAATGACAGGTATTTTGAAATGAGTTGTTTTGAAATAACACCTTTGGGACATGCTGTTTCAAAACGATGGTTATTTTGAAATGACTCGTTTCGAAATAACCGTCGTCCAGACATGTTATTTCGAAACAAGCATTGTTTTGAAATAACAGTCTCACCTTCTTCCCAGGGTGCACAGCACCCTGGGGAAACAGAAAGTTCCTGCCTGGGCATTCCTGTCAGGCAGTGTGCCCTGAGGCTTCTGCAGGCATGGCCTCCCAGGGGAGCAGTGCTGCAGGGGGTCAACGCAGGGCCCCTGTCTGGACCCCAGAGGAGATGCACTGCCTCCTCACAATCTGGCAGTGGCCAGACATTATGTCCCGGTTCCAGGTTAGTCACCGGAACCAGGACATATATTCGGACATTGCGTCTGCAATGTCCAAACAGGGGCATGCTCGAATGACCAAGCAGGGCCGCAGCAAGGTCAAGGCTCTGTGCCAAGACCATGCTCGGACCCGGGAGGCCCAGGAGCTCCAGGGGGCAGGGAGCACAGCTAGCTACCCCTACTTCGAGGAACTCCACGCATTCCTGGGTCCAGAGCCCAGCGGCCTCCCTGCTGAGGCTCTGGACACAGGGGTGCAGCAGAGCCCATTGTCTGGCCTGGAGGCAGTGGGGATGGGCTCCGACGTCTCCGTCGGGGGGCCTCCTGCCGCACCACCACCAACGGTGGAGGCTACTCCCACCACTGGAGCTGTTCCCAGGCCCTGTGGTGGAGAGCAGCCCAGAGGACCAGGGGCCTGACACCATCCCGGCCCCTGGGGACTCTGACACGGACCCCAGGACGTCTCACCGGACCTCTGGAGCCCCCTCCTGCACACAGGGCTGGGCCTGTCCAGCAGGTCACGGGCAGCGAGGGGGTACAGGGCCAGGCACTGGGGCAGGTAGGGCACAGGGTGGGCAGGTGCAGAGTCCCCCTCTTGGCCACAGGTCCCAGAGAGACAGGTGGCATCGGGGTCACAGGCCCCTGTGTGCCTGGGGGTGGTTAACAGGGGATGGGTGTCAAAGATGCAGCCGCATCTTGGGAGGGGTGGACAGTATGCAGGCCATACCACTGGCAAGTGGCTTTGGGAGACCCTCTAGAGCAAGGTGTGGCTGAGTCCAGCTCACTCTTATGGGCACCATTAGCATGTGTGCCTCCAGGGTACAGTTCCCAGATGTCTGGCAAAAGGAGAACATGCTCGCCTTTTTACTGTCCTGTTCTTCTTTTTATCCCCACGTTCTCTGTCTGGCAGGCAGTTTAAAATACAGGAGTTGGTCAGGCTTTTTACTGTAGGAGTTGAAGGATCCTGGAATGCCATAGAATACTGATTTGTACAGGAAAGTGTTCCAGGGCCCCCTAAACACCAAAGAATATCACAGCCAGACAACATTTTCGCCCAGTGTCCTCCAATGTCCTCTATTTGGTACTTTCCTGGCCTCCTTTCGAGGCTTTGGGAGCCGGTAGCCCTACCCCAGGGCAATGTCCCATGGGATCCTGGGTCCTGCTGAGAGTCAGGGCAGAGGTGTGTGCTGCAGACAGCCTGCACACAGACAGGGCCAGCAGGCGGCAGGGGCCAACTGTGTTTTCTGCTTCCCTCCAGCAGGTGGCCCAGCCACTCGCCAGCCACCACCACCAGGCCGACACCTCAGCCCGAGGGCCCTGAGGAGGAGAAGAGGGCCCCTTGGTTGTGGGCGGAGCTGCTCAAGAGCCTCAAGGAGCTCAGGGAGAGGATGGAGGCGTCCACGCTGGCCTGGAGATGGGAGCAAGCCTGGCGGCAGGAAGCAGCCCTCCGTCTGCTGCAGCAGGCGGCAGCAGCGGATGACCAGGTGGTCACCACCCTGGAGCACCAGGCGCAGGCCAGCAAGCACCAGGCGCAGTCCATTGAGCGCCTGAGCGACCGCCTCCCACCCGTGGTCGAGGCTATCGCCACCAGCGTCCGCCAGCTGGTGGAGCAGACAGCCCCTCCACAACCTGCAGGGGGTCTGCCACCTGGCCATCCCCAGAGGCGACCCTGGACCCAGGGCAGCCGTGGGCAAGGGCGGGGTACGCCACCCCCCCCCCCCGGACCCCTTCACAGGCCCTGCCTAACTTCTCCCCTGTCACCCGGACTCTCCCACCCCCTTCCAAGTTGCTGCCCCCTCCCCCAGACTGCCCCCACATTTCCCCATCCTGTAACCCCCCCCAGCCCTTCTCTGCCCCAACCCCTGTTTTGTTGAATAAATAGTTAGAAATGCATTCTTGGTGTTGAGTGGTTTTATTTGGGGGTAGTTCACAGTGCAGGTGGATGGGTGGGGGCTGGCTGTGTGTGAACAGGGGAGAGGGTGGTGTGGGGCAGAGCAGACCTGGCTCTCAGAGTTCCTCCTGGGTGAAGGTGGTCATCAGTGCATTGCGCACTGTCAAGGCTCTCTGGGATGGCTGCTCCCATGGGGGCACAGGTCTGGGTTCCTCGTGGTCCCCGGTGAGGAGTTGTGCCTCAGCTTCCCACGCAGGTGCAAGGGGCTCACCCCACTGCTCGCAGTAGTTGTTCAGGGCCACGCACACACTGATCACCTGCAGCATTGTCCTCTCTGTGAGGTGGAGGCAGGTAAGGAGACACCTCCAGCAAGCCTTGAGGCGGCCAAATGCCCGCTCGACCACCTGGCGGCAGCAAGTCAGGTGGCAGTTGAAGATCTGCCGCCCGGGATCAAGGGGCCCTGCATACAGCCGAATGAGCCGGGGTGCAGGGGATAGGCTGCGTCTGCCACAAGGAGGATGGGCACCTCTACTCCCCCAACATTGATGTTTAGCAGGGGGAAAAAGGTGCCCACCTCCATGCCCCGGTACAGGGCAGAGTTACGGAGGACCCTGGCATCATGGGCCCTCCCTGGCCATCCCACATAACAGTTTTGGAACAGACTGTGGTTGTCCACAACGGCCTGCAGGATGATGGAATGGTACCCCTTCCTATTGCAGTACTCTGCGACTCTGTGCTCCAGGGCTCGCACGGGGATGTGCATCGCGTCCAGGATCCCTGCACAACTGGGGAAGCTGAGGGTGACCATGCCAGGAATGGTGTCCTGCAGTTCCCCTTGGGTGACCAGGCGTCGCAGCAGGACCTGGTTGATGGCCCTGGTGACCTCCATGAGGATGTTGCCGGTGGTGGACCTCTCGACACCGAAGAGGTGCGCCACAGATCTGTGCGACTCTGGAGTGGCCATCTTCCAGAGGGCGATGGCCACTTTTTTATCCACAGGGATGGCAGGCCTCATGGGGGTGTTGCTTCAGCACAGCAGCGGGGCGAGTTCTGTGACCAGGAGGTTGAAGCTGGCCCTGGTCATCCTGAAGTTCCTTCTCCACTGGTTGTCCCCCCAGGTCCGCAGCATTACCTACTCCCACCAGTCGGGGTTGGTCTCCCATGCCCAGACCTGGTGAGGCACGGAAAGGGGCAGGGGCAGTAGGGCACCATCTGGGTCTGCTAGCAGAGTGTCCCACATCAGCAGGACACTCTGCAAGGGGGCAGAGGGTCTCTGTGTAGCACGGTGCTAGCTAGGCCGCTGGGCAGTGTCCATCGCTTGCAGAGTCCTGCTAGCCAGAGTGGACAGGGAAGTAAGGTCGGGGCCAGCTTTTATAGGATTGGCTACCAACATGGCTGCCGACATGGCCCAGGGAGGCGGCCATGTTGCCACACCTCCCATGGTGCCCTGCCCCTGAAGCGAAATAGCAAGTCCACAGTGTGGACATGTTATTTCGATTCCCGCTTTTCCCTTATTTTGATTTGTTTTTTTGTTATTTCGAATTAAGTCGTTTTGAAATAAGGGCGTTATTTTGAAATGACTTGTTTCAAAATAACCTATTTTGAAACAACCCCCTGTGTGTGGACATAGCCTTAGAGTGTCCATCAGAAACTCCTGTTGACTGCCTGTGTCCACACTGGCAGGTGCTAGGTTGACCCTTCCTGGTGGCCAGGAACTCTGAGAAGGGGCCTGGAGGCCAATTAAGTCAACTTAACGGCTATTCCCCATCTACATTGTCTTAAATCAACTTAATAAGGTTGACTTAAGCCTTAAGTCAATCTTAAGAGGTGGTGTTATTAAGTCAATTTAAGGAAGCACTTAAATTGACTTAATAAAAGGCCAGTGTAGCTGCAGGGGTCTGTAGGGCGACTTAAGCTTCCTTAAGTTGCCCTAAGGCTCAAGTGTAGAGGTATCCCATGAGGACCATTACACATTGCAGCAAGGCTCTTAGGCAAATAATGGAAGGCCCAACACTAGAGGAAATTAACACCAGACTGGAAAAAAGTACTATACAACTGTTTGGTCTGGTATGGTATGGTAATCTGCAACTATGGTTCAGTGAATCTTTCTCTGTTTCTTTATTGAGTGACTCTCTAACTGTTTTGCAAAACATTTAATAAGAAAAGGCTCTACCTTTCTCAGGAAGCACTGCTTTTCCCAACCTCTCCCTTGAATATCAAAATGTTTATATCTGTTTGTCATTAGAATAGGCTCTGAAGGCCACTGGTGGTTTATGTACAATGCTTTGAGAACCAGGGCTATGGATCTTTCCCATCACTAAGGTTAATTGTTCTGTATTCCTAAATCATGTTGATTGTCAATACGATTTAAGATCCTAAATTATTTCGGCTTGGACTATATTTAAAAATTGCATTGGTATAGGTATGTCGGTCAAGGTTGTGATCCCTCTCTCCCCACTGACAGAGCTTTACTAAGATCTTCCTAGACAGAAGAGTGGTTCTGTTGACATACTAAACATTATTTGGGAAGACAGTATTGTTATGCTATCAGAAAAACTCCTTCTATTGATGTAGATTGTGTCTATTCTAAGAAGCTATACATTTTGAATTACCAAAGGCTATCTGCTAAGATGATATAAATCAGCATTGTGTATTCTGTTTAATATAACTGAATTTTAGAATGAGATCCGATACACAGTTTTATAAAACCAAATATTCTGAATACTTGTACTTATAGAGAGATCAGCGGTTTGGAATTAACCTGGCTCAAGTTTTCATTCTCAGTTATTTACACTCACAATTTCAGCTTTTCAGACATCTAAATACAAAATTTGCACATACAGTGAAGTGCTTAGTCATTTAAGGCTAGTCTATACTGACAGTGGCAAAATTGCCACTGTCAGTGCAATCTTCCAGGTTTGATTGAGCAGTCTGTCTAGACGTGCTCAATCAATCCAGAATTTTCCCTAGCAATTTCAGCCCCAGAACTGCAGTATCAGTAAGCCAACCAGAAGTGTAGTGTGTAGGGAGTACTTAGTAAGTCATCAGGAGATGTGCAAGGTATTTTATGTACCTTGTGTATCGCCCGTCGACTGCTACCAAAAAGTGCAGTGAGTATAGGCTAGGGCTAAATGACCTAACTTGCCTGGAAAATATTAGGTAGGAAATATAAATTCTGAGTTTGAAAATCACCATATCATTTTCAGACTTTATTTTTGGATAGGATTTCTTATTCTTATTGGAGGTAAGTATGGCCTGATGTTTAATTAGTCTAGCATTCTACACATGTACTGAGCTTTGTGAATCCCTGTAGCGATTACCTATTTCTCCAGCTAGTTGGACATACAGTGAATTTTTCAACCTTAGAACTATACTTCTGAATGGGCACAATAAAAGCAGCAGACAATTAGGCTTACTGTGATTTCAGTACAGAAACATACAAACAAGGAGTCCTGTGGCACTTCGAGACTAACAGATATGTTTATTGCATGAGTTTTTGTGGGAGAAGATCCCACTTCATCAGACAGATTTTCTCCTACCAAAGCTCATGCAATAAATACATTTGTTAGTCTTTAAGTTCCAGGACTCCTTGTTTGTTTTACTGAGCTAGACTAACACGGCTGCCCCTTTGAATCTTAGTACAGAAACATGACTTCTCCATATGCTTCATGCTCTAGACAGGGAAGTCCGTGATTTGTATGCAATAATCCCAATGTGTCCCTAAAAAGGGCACGGGGTAGGAATAAAAAGGGGCATCTGTAGCCCAATGCAAAATGGATACATTATAAGAATTCAAAGTTTGTAAAAATTACTCCCATGTCTTACAGAAAACAAATTCTTCATATTTTAGGTGAGTTAACTGTCCTCAGAAAGCTCAGAGGATGTGGAGACACTAGAAAGTTAGTTGACCATATCTACAGCCTACACACATATTGTTCTATCATTGTAAAAGTACTGATGAAGAATTTCAAACAGGTTGTGGGTCCTCCTTGCAGGATATATGACACCATAATATCAGGCTGACGGCTTGTGAAAGTTGCATACCAGCTTCCATGTGTCATTTGAGAGTACAGGAAATGTTTCAGGCCTGATTATTGTCTCATGCAAGTCATTGGAAAGATAAGTGGTACAAGATTGCACCCTTAGAAAATCCAGAAAACATCATCTTTCAGCAGGGAGGAACCCAGAAACACACAGGAAAGTAATTTTATCAGTTCTAGAAAAGAACACCTCAGAAGGAAGTATCTTGCCCTTGAGCAAATGCTATGTCTGAGGGAATCCAACAAACAAACAAACATAACTATATGATAGTAATGACAACATTAATAGTAACTAGCTTTTATACAGCACTTTTCATCTGTGCTTCTCAAAGCACTTTGCAAAGATCAACATCTTTATCCCCTTTTTGCAGATGGAGAAGCTGACACTCAGGGAGCTGAAGTGACTTACCCAAGGGCACCAAGCAGATCAGAGGCAGACACAGAGACTAGAACCCAGCCTTTTGAGTCTTTATCCCATGATCTAACTATTAGGACATACCACCTCACATTTGTTTCTTGTTGCATTTAAGGATATAGTATTATATCTTCCAATAAAGTAGCTTCTGGTACACATTATTTTACATTTACGGAATTAGAGGTGTCACAGAATTACTTAAGCATTACGAGATGAAAAGTTTGCTTGAGGTGTGTGGTTTATGGCATGTTCGTATTGTTACTGTGAATCTCCCTTTTTCAATAAAGCTACTGCTCTGCCAAATAGTCTCTTTCTTGGCCAATTGACAATATTTCAGGTAGTCAAGTGCCTATTTCATTGTCAGTCTTTTCAAACATAGACAACATATTGCCAACCAAAACAGTTTCAATCAAAGGAAGTTTTTTCTTCCTATTCTCTTGCATTCAAAAAAACCCTATGTACTACTATTGATGCATCTTTGTAGATATGGAATTGGTTGTTAACACTGGAGTTCTTCAAGACTGGACTATCACATAAGTTTTTCAATTTCTAGACATTTTCTGTAATCCCCATTCCATTGCATCTGATTATTACTCATTATTCATATTCTAAGGGTAGGTTAGGCATTTCTGAGTAGACAATGAAAGACACAGTCCCCGCCCCAAAGAGCTTGCAGAAATCCAACATGGCATAATGTGTCAGAGGTGATGAACAAAAGGGAGGAGTGGGGAATTAAAAGAGTTACAGCAATGTGATCACTCAGTTACTCACTTTAGGACGCCTACTTCACTCTCAGATCTCTGAAGTAAGCAGTGATGGAGGAACAATAAGTAATGTGTCTTTGATGTCAGCTCACAAGCCCCTGGGAAACTATGGCCTCCTACTTCTTCCTCGGGGATGATGTCTCATGAACATCCTTGACCTTTCCCACTCACATTATATATAGTTAAGGTACGTTATGCTCCAGTGAATCCACACTCGCTAACTTGAGGGTTTAACCGTCTGGCAATTTGGTCAGATTTTTTCCTCAGTGTAGTGTATAGCCATTTTAGATGATCCTGCCATGGCTCTCTGTAAATGATGTCCAAAGGTGAAATTTTGGTTCCACTGTAGATAAAGGTCTCATTAGCTTAAATAGCTAGATTTCACCCATGTACACATCCACAAATACCATGCTGACCCAAGAAAGGAAGCTGCTTGGAACTCCCCCATGGTGGCAGCAGCAAGGGAGTGACATCAGAAAGTAGATCAATTACTGAATGCTGAAGTTCTGCAATCAGCTGCAAAATCTGTAGGAAGGAGATAGCTGGCACCCCAAATTCTTCCAGTCGGTGAAGCTGGGATTAGTACAAGATCTCTGTAACAAGAGCTAAGCACAGAAAGAGGGTCACATCTCCCACAAATGGCTGAGTTTGAGATACATATTTCCCAAACTAATTTAGGGGTTGGTCAGTTTATGCGGCACTGGGGAAGAAAATCAGGGATTGTGATCCAAGGCAGATTTGCAGTCAGTGTCAATTACCTATGAAACCAATCACCTGAACTCTGATCTCCTCACTTCGGAATGGCCTGGTTAGTAACTGTCTGGTTAGTAAACCTGGAATATCATAGGTGCCTGATTTACATTCACTCATGTGAGAATATGGAGTTTGGAATTCTTGGTCCTGGACATCCCCAGCTTTCTGACGGCTGTTGGTATTTGTGTGTGCTAAACTTTGTACACATTGCTTTAGCAGTGGGTAGAAAAGCTTCTGTCTTTAGCGGATGGGCTGTCTTGTGTTGCTGGCTCATTGTTCCAGCCAGGAGGGAGCTGCAGGGGACCATTCTCAGAGGGTGAGAGTTCTTAGTAAAACCAGGATGAAGAGGAGGAGGGTAACAGCAGTGTGTGTTTTGTGAACTACCAGGGCTACAGACTAACGCACTGTGTTACTAGAAATGTGGAATTCTCAGCTCACCAGTGCGTAGCCGCCAGGTCCACATTAGTCAACAGATTCATGAAGCCTGGTGTCTCAGAGTGATTTTGGAGGTGCCATTTTGGACAGCCAGGTAGTTTTGGAAACAACAGTCATAGCATCAAAGATCCAAAGAGTCTGAGAACAGCTGGCAGAACTAATGTGCCTGCTAGTGAATGCAAAGCAAGAACTTGGATGTTGGGGAAATGCAGAGCTGAGCCAATTGGAGGAGCTTCTGAGGCAGCTGATAAGAGCCTGCTTTATGAAAGTATGCCTTTGATCTCTAGAGCGGCACTTTGCAGCTAAAAGATTAACTATGTAAGAGTGGGACACACACACAATTTAGGTCCAAAGGTGCTTTTGGGATGATCCGCACTGGACACAAATTTAATTTCTCTCTCTAATGGACCCAAATCCAGACTGGCCTTTACAATTGTCAATTGCCAAGAACTGAATCTAGAAATACCCGAGCTCCAGTTGCATGCCATGCTGTTACTGATCTAGGCAACTGACTATGAGCGGAAAATAACTTGTTTTTGTGGTGGGGTTTTTCTAAAAAAAGAGCAGCTGTTTTGATGAATCCAAAAAACAAACATGGTACATTTAGTCTAGCAGACAGAGTACACCTGAGTGCAAAATAAATACAGCCTTTCAGTATATAGCCTGGTTATTCAGATAATATATGTTATGCCAACCACCTTGACTCAGGTATTATACTGCAGGATCAATATATTTGATAAATCCTGAAAACTCAGTGACAATTTACCTAAATAGCTTTGGGGTTGAGTGAGGTAGGTGTGTCACAACATCTCCATTGCATTATCTGACTGTCAGTACTGTACTTTGAAACCTTCTGGCTGTAAGCCAGCCAGAGCTGCTACTTTTTTATATAGCTGGAGACAAAGGGCCTAATCAGTCCCTGCTGTAAACCCCTTGAAGGAGAATCATACCAGAGATACAGTTGAGCCATTGTGTTATAACACTAATGAATGGGCTGGTAGTCTAAAGGATTGCCAACCATCTGTAAAAAATTGTACATTTTTAAGAGTCAGTAAATCCATAAACAAATTAAAATGTCAGCAAAATTGAGACACATGTAATAGCCAGGATTTCACCCATGTACACACCCACAAAATACAATGCTGATTGAAACTCCCACATGATGGCAGCAGCAGGGGAGTGACATCAGAAGGCAGATCAATTGCTGAAGTATATGATTTTATTACCTTGATTGTCATCATGCAGAATCACTTCCTGTACCATAAAACTACACTGATCATGACTTTATCATGTCTAGAATTTCACACAGCCAAAGAACTCAACTGATCAAGTAACTGCAGCCAAAGCTATTAGAATTCATATGCAAATTTAATACCATTATCTTGGTTTTGAACCAAGACATCAGTCGGTTTTCTTATTACAAAAGGTGATTTTGCTCTCTCTCTACCTCTCCTCCTCCTCCTAGTATGTTGTTCCACACTGTTTGAATCCAAACAACTGCTTTGATTTGCTGAAACAGTCTAACCTGATCCTATGATTTACACTTCTTTGCATTTGTTTTTCCTCCTATTCTGTAATTTCCATCTTCAAGCATCTGATGAAGTGGGATTTCTCACATGAAAGCTTGTGTGTTAAAGAAATTTGTTAGCCTTTAACTACTAGCAAAACCAAGACTCCTTGTTTGTTTTGTTAAAACAATTTTATAATTCCAAATTCCTGTGTACAGAATATCGCAAGGGAGTACACACTTTTGTGACATTATTATATTGTTTATCATATTTTTAGTGATGTCAGTAAAAAGTTTACCATGGCAGTAAAAAAAAAAATCAATCAATTTCAGATCCTCATGCCATTAAAATATAAAATACAAGATTGGGAACCCATCCCTTATGTCTGACTTCAATAGAAGTTGAGAATGCTCAGCATCTCACAGGATTAGGCCTAAAACTTGAGTAAAGATGAAAAGGAGATTATGTAAAAACAAATAAAATGGTATTAGAAAAACTAGTCATCCCTGACAGTACTATATCAACAAATACTTTTAGCAGAGGCTGTCAGAGTATTAGTCTTTGGAATGTTTATGTCAAAAATGTAATAACTAAAGTATAGATCAATACTGTCAGGATTACAGAGGCAAAATTGTCAATGGGAGCATCAGGAGCTCTGAAAGCTTCCTTTTAATAAATACTGCTACTATTTAAATATTATGAGCCATTATAATATATAACTACTACTATTTTTTAATATTATAATCAGCATCAAAATCAAATTGAGGTTGCTATTATTATTAATAATATGCATTTACATTGCAAAAGCACCTGGAGGCCACACTCAGAAGCAGGCCCCATTGTGCTAAGTGCTGTAAAACCACTTATTAACAAATGGTCCCTGCCCTGAGGAGTTTACAGTAAAGAAATCGAATGTACACTTTCATAAAGGAGTTTTCTATCTAAAGTCAACATTTTAACGAACCAACCAGGAGTTTCCTAACTTTTTTCCTCCCTTTTGCTTTCACACTTTGTGGAACATTTCAGTTCAGCTAGATATGTCTTAGTAGCACCTCAGTGTGCTCAGAAATCAAGGAAACCGATATATCAGCGGTCTAACCCATATCCACAGTTATTTGGTCAAGAGTACAGCTCAGGGGTTTTAGTCCATACTTTGGGGCAATGCAGGGAAGGATCTGCGTCTCAGGGAGCCAGAATTCCTTTTCTGTTACGCCAGTGTTTCACGGTGGTAGTATACTGCCCACAGGTTTTCAAAGTGACCTGACTTATCTTTAAAATGAAGTTCCTTGCATCTAACATATAGAAGAGAAGCGCACACACTAGCCAGTATATTACACTGTATAGGAAGAATAATGTCCTAACACAGGGGCCAAAGGTGGGTCCTTCCCCAGGAGCAAGAACCCCAGCTATGAATAAAACTGTACAGCTATCAAGTACCCTTCCACTTCTAGACCATTGCCTTCCTCAATTCACTCTGTAACATTTGTAAATGGGAAAGAAAACTCTTTCTAAGCACTGGGAAAGAGGTCACTGCCTTTCTGCTTTCTTCAGTCTTTTATAGTGGTGGTAGAAGCTTTGGAGCACTGTTTAAAATAAAAAGAACCCAATAAACTAAAAAGAAAAGATTCAAACCCACAATGCTTAGGGCAACAACAGAAACTCCTGTGGACCAAGAAGAATATGATTTCCTTCCAACATCAAATTATAAATTAATTCACCATGCTGGCTCAAACCAAGTTCTACCTCTTTTGGTGGTAGTATGTGATGATCTTAAGGTTTTTCTACCACACACACCCTTCTGGAGTTCTGCCACAACAGGCAGAAAACAAGCAGACACAAATACTGCCCTAGATCCATACGTGTAAGCAGCAAGATCTAGGCCAGTATTTATCTTGCAGATCTGAACATTCCCAACTTTATGAGGATAGCAGGATATTGTTGGAACATTTATTTTACATAGGAGCCCATAATAAACCTCAAATAAACCTTGCTGGACTTTTCATAGATCTTAAAGGGGAAATGAGACCAGCAAGTGCATGTCTAAGCTCACAGAAGTTCAAGGGTGCAACACCAAGCTATTTGCATGACTAGAGATTTTTAACTGAAAAGACTGTAGTCCTTAATTATACAAGTGTGTTAGGTGATCCTAGTTGCTACTCAGACTTATGAAATTCAGTGCACAACTGTAAACAAACATTTGGAGCATAACACTCAAACCTCCATTTTATTTTAAAACAGATTTCTGCTCTTTTGGAAAAGAATATCATTTAAAATGCTAGTCCACCAGCACTCTGTGTGCAAGGATGGGTGGATGGGCAGGGTTTTGTACAGGAATAGTAATCTGCTGCCTTGTTGGAAGGCACCTGATATAAGAAAGGGTGTGCTCTAGGTGCAGAACTGGTTCTAGGCCGCCATGATGGCTGACTTACTCCATGCCTTATGACATATATTTGTTGTGGTTGATACCTGAGGGAATAAGTAATTTGTCTTTATGTTCATGATTTAAAGACGCAAGACACTTTTGCTACTGGTTTCTGTTTTAAATAAGCTGTACCCATTAACACATATGTACCTCATCATCAGTAGTAAGTGTTAGTGTTACCATGGGATGTCATACATGGGCATTCATCCATTTGTGTGATTTCCAGTAAGGCAATTAGCAAGACTGGCCTGCATGATATCTGCACCTCCTCCACCTGCCTGTACATCTCTTTTCGAAGAGACTGCCTAGCTCCTCCTCTCTGAGGCTGACTGGCTTTCTGTCTTCCAGCCTTGCTGCTTCTTGGGTGACACACCCTCTTCCTAACTGTGTGGGACTGGGAAGTGTTCTAGGTACAGGATCAGTCCAGTGGAAGCATGTCACCACAAATGCCTCTTCAGTTGGTAGAGAAGGCCACTGGCCTTCTCATTGCCCCTGTGGCCTTGGGGAAATAAAAAAGAAAAGAAAAGCTTCATTCAGCTCATTCCATACGAATCCACAGTACACACAGCACAAAGAGCTCTTCCACCAATTGCTCAGTATATGTCACTGCTTAGGGAAGCCCCTACACTGGCCTTGCATAGCAATGACCAAATGTAGTAGAGAACCATTGCAGCAGCTGCGCAGTTGTGTTAGTCTGTAATCCTCCACCAGCCTTGGTGAGCATGAGCTGAATATCATGGCAGCAGCAATGAGCTCTGATACCCATGTACTACTGGGAATATAATTCCTTCTTTTAAACACAGTGACTAGCAGATAATTGGACATCAACCAAGGCATGGCATGTAGTTTCCTGCCTAATCTGGTAGTGCTCACTCAGTAAATGTTGTGTGAGTCATCTGACTAAAAGCCACAATTGTACTCTAAGTCTTTACAGTAGAACTCTCACAGCCTTGGGAGGGGGCAGGGAGCTTCAGTTTGATCACAAGAGAAAAGAGCAAGAGAGTCACTCCAAAGCCCTATATATTTTACCATCTTCCAACAAAGTCTTTCCATCTCTCGCTCTCTCTCTGTCTCACACACACAGAAACCCCTTTTCATTTTTGTTCATTTTTAGCTACTCTTTATACACCATGCCCACCTTCAGACAGTAGGTAAGCGACAGACACCATTTTGCTTTAAATTCCCCAAAATATTACATTTTATAGGCTAATCCTTCAGGGATGCCTGAGCTTTACTTTCCAATACCACTCCCCCAATCTGGAGGATAGCCAAGGACAGGTTTCCTGCACTATGCATCTGTAGGAGAATAAATGACTAAATGTTTTTTCTTTAATATTGTCTGTTTCTGTGCTCTTTTCCCCCCCCCCCAATGAACAGTAAACCATTTAAATGCAACTATAACCAGGATCTTGCTGTTCATTAGAGATTAAACCTGCTGTTTCCACATTCCTAGGAATGAAGCACCCATCCTTAGGAAGGCAAGGTTAACTGGAATTCGGAGACCCAAAGTCAGAAGACATGTACTTAGCAGGAGTTGCAGTCTCTACCCAAATCACTGCCACTGTAGGTGGAGAGCAGGTTGAGCTGTGATAAAGTGAACCATACAAACTTGGGGATGCCAAGGCACTTTGATCTTACTTGCTCCAAGGCAAAGTGAAACAATTCATGCTAAACACAAGTGTTGGGAGCAAAGATCTAGAAAATTGCACCTCAAAATCTCTCATAAACCACCATTGATGATTTAGAGGATTAGCAAAACCCTGCCCAAAGTTCTCAGATGACCAGTCTAAATGCTTGCTGGTAGAAATGTTATTGTAGTGAAAAGTTCCTAAAACCAGAGACCTCATATATTTTTTTCATTTATATTTTTTATTTATTGTCATGTAGCTGGATAATTAGTTAGGCTTGTTGAACACTTGTTCTGTCAGTGATAGATATGTTATTTCAGTCAACCAGATGGTCACCACCCCATATATCAATTTATGTGCATATTATTTGACCAGGTGAAATACATTTTCAGATGCTAAAATAAAGTAGAATATTTTATACAGATTACATCTGAGAAAACACACTTGACTCATCTGAAATGCATAATGCTGAAGATCAAATTGGCCTCCAACAGAACAGTGGTATCTCCTCACTGATTTCCACAGTAATATAGATGCCTGGTATGGATGGCTTACTGTGCATCTCTTTTCTCTGAGACTCAAACTGCCTATGGAAAGATAGTTCCATTATGGATAAATATGGAGTACTGCTAGAAGCAGAGCTAACTCCTGCTTCATAGGATATTTGACCTTCTTCCATTCCCTCTGGGTTCAACTAAACTTTCTCGATTCCCTTAATGTGAGCACTCACTAGTCTACCATCTTAGGCTTCCTCAGGTTTAGCTGAATATCCTGCCAGCATCCCTGAAAGAGTCGTCTCTTGGAGATTTCCTGACTCCCTGCTGTTGCTGAAGTACTTTACACTGAAAAATTGACCATGGAGATTTCTCACATGCCTAAACTTAACAGAACAATGTGGGTCACTTAACTGCCCGCTTAAGTAGGAGTTACAGGGGTTTTCTAATTTGGGTCAGCCTGCCCCCATGCTGCAGTAGGACCACTCTGTGGACCAGTGTGAAGAGGAAATGGGGCTGAAGCCTCACCTTCTCCTTGCCTTGCTCCATTCCATTTCAGGCTTGGTGCATTGTGGGTGGTACCCTGATGGAGCAGACTCTGAGTTTTTACGGATGCACGGACTGTGAACATGACAGGTCCTTCATTCGTCACATAAAAGGGAAGATGCTCATTGTCTCTTGCCCTCATGCACCCAAGTAAGCATCTGTCACAGACTGGCTCACAGACATTAGCAACAAACACTTGGAAAATACTTAGATTGGGTTGGGTCCTTAATTCAAGCCTATTTAGTAGGAAGCGATCACTGGAACTATATATGCAAACCAAGAATTTGTGTAAGTAAATGGCTATTTAGGTATCTAATTACACTTCTATAAATGTACAATGTATACTTACATTAATTGTGCATGTGCACTTTATGCCATAATTGTGTTCACATTATTTGTCTGTGATCCTAACCTTTTAAAAATCAGCCCATTTGTGTTTGGTTCTTTGTACCTTGAATTGTCAAGATTCTAATATTCTTCTAACCACACTTGACTGTGGTAGGGGAGAAAGGTATTTTTTCTCTAGAAAGTTTCTATTTATATTACTGTTCATTTTATATAAAGCTTTTTCTGACATGTATATTAAAATCTTTGTTCCTTATTGTGTATATTAACATATATTTATATTTTATAGGGTCTTAAGTGCTTTGCATCATTCCATCTTGATCAAAGTTTGTTGGATATCGTCAAAGGTCTTCAGATATAGATGTTATTGACAAGAGACCTGTGTGCTTTTTGTCATAAAGTGCTTAGTGACATTGCTCAGTGACAATTTACAAAAACTGTTGATTACTCACAAAATGAAAAAATGTTAAGTTACTTGTCCTTTCAAATCAAAATAATTATCTATCCTTAAAATGAAAGATAATCCATTTGTAAGCTCTGTTGCCACTTTTTCCATATAGGGGAAACATTTCAGCTTAACAGTTGATTTATGGGTCTTTTTCTGCTATGTTGGCAAATAAATTTTGGGCTATGTAACACTGAATCATAGAAGAAAGAAAGAGACTGAAAAGACATTTTAGGAAATGTAGCCCATTCCTTACCAGGACAGGTTGGTTCTAAATGCTGTAGCAAGATCCTTAGCAGGTGTAAAATGTCATGATTCAACAGAAGTCAATGGAACTGCAAAATATATGCCCGATGAGGTGCTTGTCCTGTTAATTTTAATCAGGAAGAAATGTTCTAAAAGCAATGTACCACATTTAATGTAAATTTTGGGTGATACTACTTCTGTAATTATTTGTGAGATGATGACAAGGTAAAAAAAAAAAATCAAGAAAAATTTGCACTTTGTTCCAAGTATATTTTATGCTATTTTCTAAGCTCTTAGTTATTGTTCTTGATGTATTTTAAGTGAGTAAACTGCCCTTAGAAAAGCATTTCCTTAAACCACTAGTCTCATATTATTTTGTTTCTGTTTGTATGATAGTTTGAACAAAATAATTTCATTGTTCAGCCAGAGAGAACTAAAAGTGATCCCTTTTCTGTCATGCATGTGCCTTTAATGTACTGGGCAAAGAAGGGAAATACAGGGTCATATGGTGCCTGCAGAAGTTCAGGTACAGACTGTACTTCAGGGAGACACAATCCTTCACCAGTCATCTTATACATGTATCCCCCTCATTTGGGGAGATACATGCCACACAAACTCATACACTCTTATAGACTGTTGTAGTAGCTAACAGTGGTTACCCACTAAGGCTATGTCCACACGTACAGGCTTAATTCGATTTAAGTTAAATCAATATAAGTTAATTTGAAATAAAATCATTAATTCTATTTAACTTAAATCAAATTAAGCAGAAACACCAAATCGAAATAGCAAGTCCGGACACAGGGCCCCCTAGAATTGCCACGCCACCACCCAATATATAGAAAAAGGAAGGCACCTTAGGAAGGCATTATTTCGAAATGATGGGGCTCATCATTTCGAAATAATGAAATGTTGTTTGGACATGACATTTTTTAAACCAAAAAAACTGTCATTGTTTCAATTTAAAAGCAACGTCTGGACATAGCCTAAGATTTAGAAAACCAGCAGTTATCCATCCCTTGACTGAATTCACATTGTATTTGAGTGTGGCAGAATTTTGATTATTTAAAAAAAAATGATGGATAATATAGAAGTTTATTTTTAAGCTTTTTCTATTTTTATCTATTAAAATATTCATTGTTATGGTATATTACAGAAGGGTTGGATTATAATTTAATGATAACAGATACTGAGATTTAAAAAGTTAGATCTTAATAATCCTTAAAACTTTAATTGTTGTCAATATCAAATATCAAAATATGCAAAGTAAATATCCTAAAATCTACCTTGTGTCATCAAGCAGCATTTTTTTCTTTCTCTATATGTACATTTCAATTATTATAGATAGAAATATATCCTTCTGTGTTTTTAGGGTGAAATCAACATTTACCAGTAAAAACCTATTCTTTCCCAGTCTATTACATTAGTCTGTTTCATGATCCCCTGTCCCCTCCCCCAACTCCTTATTGCTGTCAAAAATTGAAGCTGGACTTTGAGAATGAGTAGGTTGCTTCTCTGCTATTAGCAAACAGGAAAAAAAAAACCTGGCAGTGGTCTAAATTTCCATCTTCCAATGTGTGTTAAACAAACCTACACATTTTGAAATGTCCAGAGAAGCTTAGACAGAGGAGAGGGGGGAAAAAACACATGGGATAAATGCCCAAATTTTATTATCAAATATACATTGGTACTTAAAACATACACTCATCTGGACTCCCTTTGATTCAGTGACTATATCGTACATAATGAAGCTACAATTAAAAATAAAAGACCAGAAAACACAAAATGTCCTGTTTATTGTTAAATGTAAATGGTGGAATCAAGAGAAAAAAAAAGTCACTGCATTAGTTAGCTACCAGCTGCCAATTTCTCAAGGATAGGATAGCGTGCATATAATTATATTGTGAACAGCATGATGAATGAAAGCAATGAGAACTGAGAGGTGTAGCTTTGCAGTACACTGAGTATTGAGTCACGCCCAAGAAAACATTCAGCCTCCCAGGAAACCGATAAACAGTTTCTGTACTTCACACAGACAAAGTGATAAGCAGAAACCCCGGCTAGCCGCCAGAATGCTTCTCTCTCTATTGCAGTAGTATGCACTGAAACTCAAAATCTGATGAAGTGATTTCAAAATTGCCTTGTCCAAACCATGACAACATTTCAGTCAGGCACTGACATTTGTTTGATTGTTCAGTACAATTACAAATCTAGTTAGTAACACTTTCCCATTGGTCCCCCATGCAATGAAGGGTAAGAATGCAACACATCTTTTACAGGTCAATAATTGCTTTATCCTAACTCCTCTGAACTATGGTTCTGTGTGATATTGCACTTGCCTTTTGTTCTTCAGCGATAAGCTGTTTGGGCAGAGAACCTGTCATTATTTAGGCTTTGTAGATTTATGGATTCTAAGGTCAGAAGGCACCCTTGTGATCATCTACTCTGACCTCTTATATAACACTGGCCACAGAACTTCTCTGATCTAATTCCTGTTTGATCTTGAAAAACATCCAATCTTGAATTAAAAATTTTGAGTGGAACAGAATCCTGCCTTTAATGTTGACACACTCATTCATTAGCATTTGACTGCTCAGAACACAGATTTCATAGATTGCACAGCATTGTGTACATTACTGTGACTTAAATGTTTTGTTAGAACAACAAACAACATAAAATAGAACTGTTATGGAAAGCATCACTAAAGTGTTTCAATGAAGAGAATACATCTATTTTCTTCAAGTGAGACACTTTCTGGTCACAAAATCTATGTAGGTGCAACTGGCAAAAACAGAGGTTGTGTTCTAATGGCAGTTGGTTGAGAAGTGTCTCATAGAAACTGGAAGGGAGGTCATCGAGTCCAGGCCCTTGCACTCATGGCAGGACCAAGTACCCTCTTAAACTATCCCAGAAAGGTGTTTGTCTCATCAGCTCTTATAAACTTCCAGTGATGGAGATTCCACAACCTCAGTAGGCAACTTATTCCACTGGTTAATCACCCTGTGGAATTTTTTTCCTAATGTCCAACTTAAACCTCCCTTGCTGTAATTTAAGCCTGTTGCTTCTTGTCCTATCATCAGTGGTTAAGAAGAATAATTTTCTCCCCTCTCCTTGTAACAACACTTTAGGTACTTGAAAACTGTTATCATGTCCCCTCTCAGTCTCCTTTTTCAGACTAAACAAAGCCAGCTCTTTTGATCTTCCCTCATAAGTCAAGTGTTCCAGACCTTTAATCATTCTTATTGCTCTTCTCTGGACTTTCTCCAATTTCTCACATCTGTCCTGAAATGAAAGGAAAGAGCTGGACACAATATTCCAGTTGAGGCCTAATCAGTGCAGAGTAGAGCAGAAGAATTACTTCTCATGTCTTACTTACAGTACTCCTGTTAATACATCCCAGAATAGTGTTCACTTTTTTTTTTTCTCCCCAACAGTGTTATCCTGATGACTCATATTTAGCTTGTGGTCCACTATGACACCCAGATCCCTTTCCTCACTACTACTTCCTAGGAAGTCATTTCACGTTTTGTATCTATGTAACTGATTATTCTTTCCTAAGTGAAGTACTTTGCATTTGTCTTTATTGAATTTCAATCTATTTACCTCAGACCATTTCACCAGTTTGTCCAAATCATTTTGAATTGTGATCCTATCCTCCAAAACTACTGGAACCCTTTCCAGCTTGGTATCACCTGCAAACATTATAAGTGTACTCGCTACACCATCATTTACATCATTGATGAAAATATCAAACAGAACCAGACCCAGAATCTACCCCTGCAGTACCCCTCTCATTATGACCTTCCAGCATGAACGTGAACTGTTGATAAATACTCTCTGAGCTGTTATCCAACCAGTTTTGCACCCATCCTCTAGTAGCTCAACCTAGATCCACTGCATCTCATTTGTCCTATAAGGCAGCTAGTTAAGAAGTGGATTCTTCCCCAGAGAGCCAGTAATGAATTGGTGTACATCTTGCATAGACAGGGCAATGCCAATGTCCCTTGGATGGCTGACCCACCGTCTGACATGCCCAGACACCATAGTGAGGAAAGTTGCAGTGAGCAGGATGTTCTCACATATCTGAGCAGTTGTCTGAAAGGTGAATTTGGAAGAAAAGGGGAAGACCTTGCTTAAGTTTGGACTCATGCCTGAAATGCTAAACAATGACTAGAAAAGATATTTATTGGTTGCCACTGGACATAGTGTGAGGAAAGTCAGGAACTGGAAATGGTGTTTCCACAGGTCAAAAACACCAAGCATACAATCATCACCTCAAGAGCTAGGACCATGCTGGAGATGACCCTGAAGGACATCATCCATGCACAGTATGTAGAAAACATAAAACACATGGTTGAACATGGCAAAGCCTTCAAGGTGACATGCAAGTGGGATGCCAGTAACAACTTCCTACCTGATACAGTTTCACTTGAATTGTGGAGATTTATCCACAAGGCCCAGTTCAACTACATCCTGCTGAATGGAGCCATCTATGATGGAAATTGGGACAAGTGATGCAGGAAGTGTGGCTATGCTTATATTTCATGTCTTGTGTAGCTGCAAGTCTACCTTCTGGGACCTATGCCACAGTTCCATCCAAGATCGCTTAATCAAAGCCATCCTGCTACCAATATGGAAAGTTGCAGTGAACTGTGATACCCCTGGAACAGACAGTCAGCTGCAAGCAAAGAGTCATCATAAACAAAGAACAAAAGAGGATCCTCATGGTGAATATCAGAGTCTCCTTTGAAAGCAGGATCCCAGCTTTCCACAATGTCTGAGTAGAAAAGAAGAGAAATACACCCCTCTGGCTGATGGCTTGAGAGCTAGGGACTATGAGATTCAAACACATTTATTGATCTTCAGTGCTTTGGGTGGATGGGAGCCCAGTAATGAACAAGTGTTGCAAGTATGTAGAATTGGTCAGCACTACCCTCAACTGATATGGCAACTCATGCTGTTGAATACAATCAGATTGTCAAGGGACATCTGTTTAGAACGTATCACTGAATATCAACTATACCAGAGGAGGGCTTTAAACTAGGTTCAACGGGGGAAGGAGACCAAAGCCCACAGGTAAGTGACAATGTGGGTGACCTGGAGGAAGGGATGGAACTTGGGGGGGGGGGGAGGGGGCTGGGACTGTAGCACCAGGAATAAAAGGGAAGGTGGTTGGAACATGGGGGGGAATCAAATAAATGTCTTAAGTGCTTTACTGAAGCCCCAATATGCGAGGAGAGTGGCGGAGGAGAACGCCAAGAAAAAATGCAAGGAGGTTTATGTAATAGAATTGGAAATCAACATGACAAAGTAGGGCAATCGGCTGACTATCTTAGGTGCCTATACACTAATGCGAGGAGCCTGGGAAATAAGCAGGAAGAATTGGTAATACTAGCGCAGACAAGGAACTATGATATCACAGGAATAACAGAGACGTGGTGGGATAGTCTGCATGACTAGAGCTCTGCCATGGATGGGTATAAACTGTTCAGGAAAGACAGGCAGGGAAGAAGAGGGGGAGGAGTAGCACTACATATATAAAAAAGCTCTATGACTGCTCAGAGCTCCATTATGGAAGTGGAAGCATGCCAATAGAAAGTCTGTGGGTTACACTGAGAAGGGAAAGCAACAAGGGAGATGTTGTGATGGGTGTCTGCTATAGACCACCAGACCAGAAGCAGGAGGTGGATGAGGTGTTCTATGGACAATTAGTGGAAGCTTCTAGATCACAAGCCCTGGTGCTGATGGGGGACTTCAATTACCCTGACATCTGCTGGGAGGCCAGTACAGCAGTGCATGGGCAATCCAGGAAATTTTTAGTCAGTGTTGGGGACAACTTTCTAGTACAAATGCTAGTGGAACCAACTAGCGGCCTTGCACTGCTCGACCTCCTGAACAAACACAGGGAAGAATTGATCAGGGAGGTAGAGGTAAATGGCAAGCTAGGCAGTACTGACCATGACATGGTTGAGTTCAGGATGTTGATTAAAGGAAGGAAGGAAAGAAGCAAAACAAAAACCCTGGACTTCAAAAAAGCAGATTTTGGGTCCCTCAGGGAACTGATGGGCAGGATCCCTTGGGAAGCTAATCTGAAGGGGAAAGGAGTCCAAGAGAGCTGGTTCTATTTTAAAGAAACCCTGCTAAGGGCACAGGAAGTTGCCATTCCAATTAGGAGAAAGAACAAACATGTGAGGCAGCCAGAATGGCTTAGCAGAGAACTCTGCACTGAGCTAAAACATAAAAAGGAAGCTTACAGGAAGTGGAAACTTGGTCAGATGACTAAGGAGGCATATAAAGATACTGCTAGGGACTGCAGGGATAAAATCAGAAAGGCCAAAGGACACATGGAGCTGTGGCTAGCGAGGGATGTAAAGGATAACAAGAAGTGGTTCTACAAGTATGTTAATAACAAGAAGAGGATCAGGGATGGTGTAGGTCCCTTGCTGAATAGGGCAGGCATCCTTGTGACGGAGGATGAGGAAAAAGCTGAAGTGCTCAATGCTTTTTTTGCTTCAGTTTTCACAGGCAGGGTCAGCTCTCAGCCCACTACCATGGGTGTGGCAGATGGGAGAGAAGAAGACAGGCCCTTGGTGATGGAAGGTCAGGTTAGGGACTGCTTAAAGAAGCTGGATGTGCACAAGTCCATGTGGCCAGACGAACTGCATCCAAGGGTGCTAAGGGAATTGGCCGATGAGACAGCAGCACTGCTGGCCGTTATCTTTCAAAACTCATGGAGAATGGGGGAGGTGCCAGAGGATTGGAAAAAAGCAAATGTAGTGCCTATTTTCAAGAAAGGGAAAAAGGAGGATCCGGGGAATTACAGACCAGTCAGCCTCACCTCAATCCCTGGAAAAATTATGGAGCAGGTTCTCAAAGAAGCCATCCTAAAACACTTAAAGGAAAATAACGTGATCAGGAACAGTCAGCATGTAATTACCAAGGGTAAATCATGCCTGCCAATCTCATTTCCTTCTATGATCAGATGACTGGTTTTCTGGATGCGGGAAGAACCGTTGATGTGATATACCTTGATTTTAGCAAGGCTTTTGATACAGTTTCCCACAGCATTCTCATTGGCAAATTAAGGAAGTATGGGTTGGATAGGTGGACTATAAGGTGGATAGAGAACTGGCTAGATCAACAGTTTCAGCGTGTAGGAATCAATGGTTCCATGTTTAGCTGGCAACCAGTAACGAGTGGTGTGCCCCAAGGGTCGGTCCTGGGGCCGGTTCTGTTCAACATTTTCATCAATGATCTGGATGATGGAATTGACTGCACTCTCAGTAAGTTTGCGGATGACACCAAGCTGGGGGGAACAGTAGACACGTTGGAGGACAAGGACAGGATTCAGGGAGACCTAGATAAATTGGAACAGTGCGCCAATAGAAATCTTATGAGGTTCAATAAGGACAAGTGTAAAATCCTGCACTTGGGACGAAAAAAAACCCATGCACTGCTACAGGCTGGGGAACATTCAGCTAAGTAGCAGCAGTGTAGAAAAGGACCTGGGGGGTCATGGTGGATGGGAAGCTAGATACGAGTCAGCAGTGTGCTCTTGCTGCCAAAAAGGCCAATGGCATACTGGGCTGCATCAAAAGAAGTATTACCAGCAGATCAAGGGATGTGATCATTCCCCTCTATTCTGCACTGGTGAGGCCACATCTAGAATACTGTGTTCAGTTTTGGGCTCCCCACTACAAAAAGGACAGGGACATGCTAGAGAGAGTCCAGTGGAGGGCAACTAAAATGATTAAAGGGCTGGAGCACAAGCCCTATGAGGAAAGACTGAAAGCATTAGGCTTATTTAGTCTGCAGAAGAGAAGATTGAGGGGGGATTTGATAGCAACCTTCAACTACTTGAAGGGATGCTCTAAGGAAGATGGAGCTCGACTGTTCTCGGTAATAACAGAGGACAGACCGAGGCGCAATGGTCTCAAGTTGCAGTTAGGGAGGTCGAGGCTGGATATTAGAAAAAACTTTTTTACTAGGCGAGTGGTAAAGCCTTGGAATGAGCTGCCTAGGGAGGTGGTGGAATCTCCATCTTTGGAGGTGTTTATGGCCCGGCTGGACAAAACCATGACTGGGATGATTTAGTGGGAGTGGTCCTGCCACTGGCAGGGGATTGGACTAGATGACCTATGAGGTCCCTTCCAACCCTATGATTCTATGATAAATTATCTAGAGTGCCACTGAGTCATGAAGCCAGGAAAATAACTGGTAAACTTTTCTGATGGACTGCATTTACTGAGGGACAATCAACATTCATTGCTACACCTGCCTTCCACAACTGCTCTTAGTATAATTATTTATGAGTGATGTATATAAATATTTGGATGCCAGTATTTTAACTGCATTGCTAAAATGCATCAACCTGGTTTTGTAGTGCTTCCTGGCGAAAAAAACAACAACAAAGCAGATTTATTATGTGAAGTTGGGGACATACGGATCCTCAAACTGCCATGAGGAGTGAAGTACCTAAATACCATTAAGGATATGGGTCTCAGACTCTTATATGTTTACATTTACAATTTTAGTTCGGATTTGTTAGTCCAACCTATAGAAGTCGGGCTTAGTCCGAGCTAACCTCGGGCTAGTTCAAACTAACTGTGGACTTTTTACTTTGACCTAACTGCGTGTTCTAATTCAAACTAATGCTTAGTTTGAACTAGAATGCATGGTTAGTTTGAACTAATGGCTGAGTATTAACTTTTTAAGTTTGGACTAAGCCTTATTCTGGGTCTTGCCTGCACCTAGTGCGAACTGAAGTTTGAACTAAGTGTGCAAGTCCAGACTAGTGCTGGGTCTTACTAGTTCAGACTAAGCATTGCCTAGGTTGAACTCAGAAATTTCTTAGTTCGGAGTAGGCAAAGCCTAGTATAGCCATGGACTAAATTAGTCCTGACGAAGCTTCCTTAGTCCAGACTAATTTGCCTTAGTCATTCTTCTGTGAAAGTGAGATATGAGTATTTCCCTACCTCCAAGGAATGCTGTGAAGGTAAATACATTAAAGAATGTGAGATGCTTATATATTACCATAGTAGGGATCTTAGGTACTGAAGATTCACAGGACAGATTGCTCATGAAGTCACTCTCACTGTGAATTGTCTTTACTGAATTATTGATAAGCACAATGAGAACCCAATTTATCTGATACATTTATAAATTCACATAAAACTTACTTATTTACAAAGGCTCTTAGGGCCAGATCCACAAAGTATTTAGGTTCTTTACTTTTTTCTGCTTCTTTCATCCTCATTTTGGGCTCTACTGTAACATGAATGTGTCAAAAAGCACCTGTAAACTTCCAGAATACCACACATTCCATTGTGAACACGTTATACAATATTTTTGTGAGCTGAAAATGGTGTTTTTCTAGAATTCACACCTGGTGAAGAAGAATCCTTATGTTGAACCCTGCACTTAACTATGCTACGAACCTACCCTTGTGGGGCTTGTAAAACCAGCTAAGGTGCCTGTACTTCCACTGATTATATGAAAAAACTCATGCAGAGACAGCAGATGGTAAAGCAAAGAGCAGGATCGAGTCTTATCATTTGTAGATTATGAATTCAGACAACCGAGAGACATACCTGCTTATCAAACTTGGAAAATAACTGCACACCCTCCTCCACCCCTCCAACCCCCCCACCCATTTTAACCTGGTTTAGCACACACAGCTCTTACAAACATATTTGCTTCTTCTGATAAAAATTCACTGGTTTTCTACAGAATTGGAGAAAAAGGGGAGCTATTGGTGAATTTAATTACAAGGGTTTGCAAGGGGAGGTTAAATTGCACCTAACAAAAGGGATCGTGTCCAGGGCACTAAGTAATGACGAGGAAGACAGGAGGAGTGATTCCAGTTCTGCCCACAAGGGGAAGCTTTATGTTTCATCAGGCCAGGAAAGATGTTGGGGGACATGTCCTGAATCATCGCATCCCTTGTCACCACAGTGATGGCACTTTGGGGGGTTGGGCTGTCTGCCTGCAGATACCTTGCTGGAGGAAAGTGTTGCAGGCATCTTGTGCCACTGCAGCTCTCCCCTAGGCTAGGATGACCAGATGCCCAATATTCAGGGCTTTATCTTGTGTAGTGGCATATTATCTCCCGCTTCCCCATCCTAATTTTTTTCACCTTTGTTACTTCCTCTAGGCAGAATTACCCATTGCTGGAGGCCAGTGGAGACATGAGGCAATTTCAGTACGTCTTGTATTTTAGTTCTTTGTTTAGTTTTCAAGAGCTCAGCGATAGAACTGCAAGACTCAGTCTTGCTCATCCTCCCTGCACAAGCAGTCCCACTGAATTCAAGGAAGGTGAGGGGTTGCTGATTAAATTGTAGCCAACTGTGGAGTAAATTCCACCCTTTGTTATATCAGTGTGAAACTGAAGTAACTCCTTGACTTGAATGGATATTCTAGATTTACACTGTTGTATGCACGAAACAAGATTTGTCTCTAGGCCTGTTTTTAGTTATTAAGAAAAGCAGACAATGTGCTCTTCTATTATAAGTGCATATGGTGAAGAGAACTAGGATTTATTTTATAGCCATTCATCTTTGCTCTCTGAAACCAAGCAAGTTCACACAGATAGGAATGTCTGACCACGCCTATGTATTAATACCTAGCTCTTTCTCACACTCAGCAACAGTGATGACTAATTCTAAAACCCTTTGTTCTCAAGCTTGAGAAGATCTACAGAGCTTTTACTTTATTGACGGTTATGCTCCAGGAGAATTTTATAGAAGGCAGCAGAAATTGTTTCTAAGAGAGATATGCTGTTCATTCTAATGCAGAGAAATACAAAATAACACACACAAGATACATAACTGTGTGGAACAGAAATGCACCGTGAAAATATCTGTGTTCCCTGAAGAAGAACAGAACAAGAATATTTATAAAAGTATTTAACCAAGAAAGGTACCTAGAATAGCAATTTTAGATAGAAGATAGCTGAATATTTACAAGGAATAACACATGCAGAAATTTAGCTTTTAGCAAAATCATGCTGTGCCTGCCATAATTTCTAAGTATCTGGAAGAACTTGTTATCTTCCAGAAAGAACAAACAAGGCTAAAATTGCTAACGCAGTGATTCTGTTCAGCAAGTGACTAATACCTACAGCGTGTTTAAAACTGGGCGTGGAGGTATAATTTGCTCCTTTAGCTCTCTCATCTTGGACAGCAGCCAAAGTCAACTCCCATCTCAAATCAGCATAATTTAAAATTTGTTTATTTGAAACTCTCTGTTCCCATGAATGGGCTTCTGTTTATTAATCACTTTGAATCTCAGATGGAACTAAGAATTAAGTAAAATATAAAAATATGTTTACTTCATGAATAAAATCTACAGAAAGGCAGAAGAAAAATCACAAGTGTTGTAGATTTTGTGAGTTCATAAGCAGCATGGGCTATTTTCCTTATGATGAATAACTAAATATTTAATAATTGGAGATGTACAAATGCAATATGTTGTCATTTTAAAAAGACATGCTGTGCATTTAAAGGATTTTCAGTTATAAAAACTACATTGCAGATCTTATTTTCTTTTAGACTGCAAGAAAATATAACTGGAAGAGGTCTTATTGTGCAAGGCTTGATGATTATATTTTTAGGTGGAGAAAATCCCTGTCTCATGAATTCCAGCAATTTTCATGTTATCTGACAAAGGCTATGAATACTTTCAGCAGTTCACCAACTGGGCAAAAGAGCAAACATTTATACCCATGACTAACAACTCTTGTGCTTTTGTTCTGTTTTGTTGTTTTAAACACCATCACCTCTGGACATCCATAGCTTACAAAGACTTTGGAAATTTTCCAGGGAGTTCAACATGCAGTTACCTTTGATGTGCATTGACTTCTTGTTTTTCTGAGTAACAGATCCATTTCCAATTATCAGTACGATTAGCATACTTCAAATCAGACACACACAAAAAGTTACAGTACAATAACTGCAAAAAATGATGCTGTTCAATACATTAATTCAGTCACAGGGAAAACTTTCAGGGCAGCATGCAGAAGAACAAGGCGAACAACTACTACTGAGCTAGATTGTTGCTAGGTTTAGCATAGCATGAGAGTAAAGTCCATTCCCAGACCCGTGCATAGACATATTAGACTGGCCTGAGGGTTGGATATGGGAATAAAAGAATGTGCATAATACTCCCCTTTGTGAGTAAATGGCAGGCATGGAGAAGCAGACAATGTTGACACCACCCTTCCCATGTGTTAGCCCCCAGGGATCTCTGGATATGAGGGGGAAGGAAAGGGGAACATTGAAGACAATGCATTTCAAAAAAGTGTCACCAAGGTATGATGCCTTATACCTGGAAAAGTACAATTTATATCCTTTATTTGCCTCAAGGCTGTTCCCAAGGGCACAGTCTAGCCCAATAAAAATAGTGGTCATAGGTCTAATTCCCCACCTACAAAGCTGAAACTCTAACACAAGTATGTCTATTATATTTTTCCTTTTTCATAATTACCATTTTTTCTTGATTTTCTGCATACATAATTTTGTTCTGCTTGTAACTAAGTTTTAATATTTAACACTCAGTCATTTCATTTTAATTGAGCACAAAAAAGCTCGTAAGTTTGTATGGTTTTCTCAAATGGGAAAAAGTTACATTTTTGGCTCACTTGAATCAAATATGGCTGAGTGTATTTTCATTTATTTTTTCAAATTTAAGCAGATCAAGTGTGTGATGTTTCAGCATGTTTCAGAAATATTAGTAAGAAATTTAAGACTCACCCAAAATGGATTAGAATGGTGTGACCATCGCAAGCTAAACTACAGCATTGTCATTTGTAATGTCATAATACAAGAGTTTGGGAAATGGCTAAAACACTTAAGATCCTAGTCCTGTAGTTAGTTGGCAGTTATAATCAGTTAATATTAATCTGCTATTTATAAAGCACATTTTTGTTTGTACAATACCACAAATACTTGTCTTCTTTTACTACTTCCACTCTTCGGACTGGTTCATGGTCCTTGTTGTTTATGTGAGAAACTATGCTAAACTACTGAATAGAGTGCAACCACATCACATACACGCTGACTTCATTCTACCTTCAGGGAAGAGGCCAAGGGTGAACGCTCATTTTTCCAATACTGAGACCTCTGTCATCAGCTTATTCTACTACGTCCGGCCTCCCCACTCCTCGCCATTGGAAATGGCAAACTGTTTTTCAAGTGAAATGCTAAACAAACCCCATTATGAACTTCACAACTAAAATAACCAGACTGTCAGGACATGTGTTGCTTTGTATATTAATACATGGCAGCAAGTTATGCTAGATAATAGCTCAGAATAACATAGATAACTAATGACTAGTTTGCAGCATTTAGAAAATGCCTATATTAAGGCATGGTGCAAAGCTGTCCCGCTGCACGGGAAGCACTGGGAGGTATTTGTGCCTGTTATTATGCACATTTGTGGGATGCAGCTTACTGCATCTAATGTGACTGGCTAGCACCACTGTTGGGGGTGTGTGTGAAGGGAGGGCATCTCACTCTTTGGGGTTCTGGGTGCACTGAAGAGAATCAGAATGGAACAGCCCCTACAGTTTCCGGAGCGCAGGGTCTACAATTCTGCTTGGCCTAGTACATGAGTTCTATAGTGGAGGGAAGGTTCCTTATACCTCTCCCACTCCCAGTCTTGCATTTTTTTGTAAGGGCCAAGCAGAATCTGGTCCAAAATAAAGACCTTTTCCTCTAAATTCAGTGAGAGCTGGAATGGTCCCTAACTTTGGGAAAAAAAGAAAAAAAAAGTAGGTCAGTTTATTTACTTCGCACCCTCCAGAGACAGCTCTGGGAGGGATCATTCATGTCTCAGATGTGGTCTGTGGCCTGCTGCTATCGCACAGGGTTGTGTGCCTGTCGTGTCACAAGACTTGGGAACCAGCATCCCTCCATCACCCCCTTTCCGCAGACCAACCCAAATAGAAGTAGCGAGAAGACATAACAAACAAACAAACAAACCCAACTAAGTAGGGACAAAATTTGGGATCATCTACAATTTGTGGATACAAGAGGGTTAGTTCTCATTTACATTAAAACAAACAAGGAGTCCTGTGGCACTTAAAAGACTAACAAATTTATTTATTGCATGAGCTTTCAAGGGAGAAAATCCTACTTTGTCAGATGCTTTTTCCCAAAGAAGCTCAAACAATAAATAAGTTTGTTAGTTTTAAGTGCCACAGAATTCTTTGTAATTTTTACTGAACTAGACTAACATGGCTACCCATTTGGAACTTGGCAACATTTACATTAAGGCTCCTTTACACTTGCAAAGAAACTTGACGGTGAACACAAATTACAGCTACATCCACTTCCAGGCCTCTTTATTCTGCCAGCATGGTGTAAGAAAGTCTTTAAGAAAATGCAAATCAGTAGCAGGATGTGTCACTTGTACCAAAATGCCACAGTATGCAACATTAATGCAGCTAATGTTTACAGTGACCCATAATAATAATTGATGTAAAACATTAAAAGGAATCGAAGGTGACAGATTTTTAAAACTGTTTTACAACTGTTTAACAAAGCATTGCACAGTCTTGTTAATTGCACAAACAGTTCTGCCTGTCTAAAACTATGTTGCAGCTCTAAGCTGGGCTTTTAATATTACTATTAATTCAAACGCTAATATTAAAATATGCACTTGTGCAGTTTTAAAAATGCTTAATTACTCAGTACCATACTTAGTGTGACTTTTTAATATTTTATATACTGCTAACAAACCTGTAAGGAAATATATTATTAGTGCAAGTCTTACTTTTGACTATGTTATACTCATAAGATTCTGTTATTAAGTAGGCACATATAATTATATTGCAATACTTTGGGTTTTCTTTGCAGGCATTGAAGGTTATGTTTGGATTTGCTTATAGTGCTGCCATCTTCAGGTGTTATGCTACATGTATCTCTACCATCACCATAGTTTGTTTCTAAATTGCAATTTTAGGGATGAAATTCAGATGTGAGTTTAAGTAACTCTAAAGGAAATGTAAGCTGATGCAGTTTACCATGCATGTAAAGCCAGCTCAGATTCACACTTGATTCCCAGTGTACCTTACAATTCATCTCTGAGTTTAGTTTACATAATCTGAGATGAAGAAAGCCTATGGCAGTCTACCACAGGATGATTTAATTAATGTGCCAAGGGATTAGAAGACAGGAGTGCCCTTATAAGGCAACTAACAGAAAGTTCTACAAATGTAGGTCACCATGCACATTTCCTTCAAGGTACTCTATGAATATGTTCTACCAACATGGCACTAGAGAATCTATGGACTCAATTGTGTCTTGTAGACATAACTCATAGCAAGATGTGTGGAACTGCATCTCCCCAGAGATGATACTGGGACATAGGAGGTGCATGGGTATCTTCTGTCCCTTCCAACCCTATGAGTCTATTCTATCCTTCTGCTAATTCTGTTTATAGAATGAAGTCTGATTCCCCAAAGTAGTTAGCTAGTTCTATTACTAGTGTATGGGCATGGAGTATAGCCACAGATCTGTCTCTTTCACCATATATCCAAGGGAGTAGAAAGAAAACAGTCTCCAGTTATTTGAGGTCAGGTACTGTAATTCTGACCCATGCCTTCACAGGCTGCCTATGGGGAAGTCTGTGGTGGAAGGTACAAAGATTCTCACTCCCCATTGTCCATTTGCATAAGGGTCAGCCTGAATCTGGCATTAACAGCTAGATTCTGCAAGCTGCTGAACATTTTAGATGTGATACGGCAAAGGACTTAAGCACATGCTTAATTTTTAGGATCAGAATACTTAGCACCTTGCAGTATTGAGCGTTGAGTTTGTGGAAGGGAGTCTAATCTACAGAACTTTACTTTTTTGTTCTGCATTTGGTCAACAGGCTCCATTCGCAGGTAGACAAAACTCATTAATTTCAATTTTTTTTTCAATTTTTAAGAGCAGGCTAGACAAACATCTGCCATGAGTGCGGGGGACTGGACTTCATGATGTCCCATGGTCCGTTCCAGTTTCTATGATTCTATGAATGGGAAATGTGTGTGCATGATGGCAGTGGAGGGTGAGAAGACAGACTATATGTTCTGATAAATTTTCAAAAACATTATGCCTACAGAATTCAAATGACATGTTTATTACTTTTCCTTAAATAGTAGAACATACAGTGTCAATTAAAACTCACACCTGTACATTTTATCAACCACTGTTTCAGTAAACTTGCTTAGAAATCCAAAAGCTTTTTTGCGTTGAAACTTATACAAAAATTACTATAAATGTGTGAAAACTGTTTTCTTTTTGGATTGGATGGAGTATTTTTTCTTTCTTTCTTATTTTTAATAAACAAAAGATTTTAAAAAAGAAGTTCTGTCTCATCAATGCTCGAAAACTGTAATAAAATAATAATGGAACTAACAGCTGCTTACTACAAAGCCTTAAATTAATTAGCATAATAATATTAATAATAATAATAATGTAAAAATCATCATCATTGCTGTTCTCTGTTGAAATGCAGTCATGCTATCAGTTTATATAAATCCATTTTCCAAATAATGTATTCAGTTGGAAGGTAATTCTCTGGCAGGAAAAAAACTTTGCAAACATCTTTGTACATATTAAATACAACTGACTGTATTCACGTGTAACATTTGATTATCATCTCAGAGTCATAAATATGGAGTTAAATATATATTAGATCTAAAATATCACTTTGTCTTGAGATGCCTGACACTCATCATAATAGAATAACTCTCTGTAAGTAATATTAATGTGGAATGCTGCTATATTGAAAAGTAGTGTATAGATAGATTAATTAAGATACAGGCAGATTGCGCCAAAGCTGGTTCAATTCTCCCCTCAACAGGATCTGAAGAAGGATCTTGATTTTGAGTTTCCTCACTCCCATGAGAATACCTTAACAATTTATAGTCAGTCTGTCACCCTTTCTCTGGCCTGATGCATATTTAATTATTTATACATAATGAAAACAGCTTTAACAGATACCAAATAAAATAAAAATCAAAAGCTGCAGGCAAAGACAAGATAACCATTGATATAATCATGGCAATTGGAGATATTGGAATAAAGTGGCTTCCTATACAGAAGAGAATGGCAGGAAAGCAGAGGATAGACAGTGTGTGCATGGAAGAAGGTAGGGGGGCAAATCTGGGACTCAGTAATAGGTAGGTTGGAGAGTACATGTTTGAGGTGGACTGGAGCTATGAATAGAACAGGAGAAGAATGACCATCAAAGAAAGCTTGAAAGACAGAAAAAGTGTGGGATACTAAGAAGACTATGGAAAGACTCTGTCAAGACCTATAAACCAATGCCACTGGCTGGAAGGAGTGGCAAAGAATCATGGGCATCTCCAGCTTCCTGTAAACAAGAAAATCATTCAAGAAAAGAAATGGAAGAGCTTCAGCAGGAGAGACTGAAAGAATCCTGCACCACAATACGTCACTGTCGGTGGTTGGGGCACTCCTCTCAGAACAGGCAGACCCAACTTCAAGTCCCTGCTTCATAGCTGGCAGAGGAGGAGAATTGAACCCAGGCCTCCCATATCCTGGGGTGGGGCTCTAAGCCCTTTACTTAAAGTTATGGAGAGGAACATTGTATCATGATCAATGGAAGAGGAGTTAGAGGACCACTGTTCCAATGGAGGGTCTGTTGGGCACCAATGGAACAAACAACACTGGGATTTAGGCAGATGGTAACTCAGCCACAAAAATCCACTTGTTCAACCAAACCTGCCTTCAGCTTCACACTTTGTTAATGAAACATGGTGGTAGGGGCTCAGTTGTGAGTTCCTGTACTGCTACAGCTGAGTGTGTGAGCCATGGAACTCAATCTAATGCAGGACCTGTAAGGGACTGGAGACCTCTGCCCCAGCCTGAAAGGGAGTCCCAGGCTCCAGCCCCTATGGCCCCTGCCATATCTGGCCTCCACCCAGCTATGGTCCCACAGTGCTAGGGGGCAGAGAGCCCCTGCCCTGCCGGCAGGAGTGGAGGACCCCTGAGTCAGAGTTACTCCCATCCCATCCCTGGGCCAGCTGGTCCACCCCTGGGGGTGGGGCAAGGTGGGCTGACCCTGTTCCTTCTGTTCCGGGATCAGGGTTGGGCTAGGGTTGACTGGCATTTGGTATGGCCTTTGGTGTGGCCCTTTAGGACCACAACACTGGAAGGTCACAACAGAGGTGCACTATGCTTCAGCTGGCCCCAGCCTCAGCTCTTGCCCCAAAATGGAGTGGAGTGGAGGTAAAAGGGCTTGCCCACTCTGTCCCCCCCAGGCAGACCAGATGGCTGAGGGGCAGGGCAGGGTAGGAGTGTGGCCTCTGCCCCCCGCCCCAGCACTGGCCCAGGTGGAAGCCACCACAGTGGTAGGGGTTGGGGTGGGGAGCCAGGCCGGAGGGGGGCTCCATAGGGCTGGGACAGCTCCAGGCCATGAGGCCCCTTAATCCAGGCCTGCCCTGAAGCCTTGAATTTTGCAAACGTCCACTTAGCCAGGGATGGATCTGGTGGAAGGAGGAGTCTGAGCTGTACACAGACCTGGACATGCAAAAGAATGACAACAGAAGAAAAGTACAGCCATTATTTTGTTTATTGAGGAACCAGGCAGAGAGATTGGCATCACTCTGAAGCTCACCCTGCCTCAAACCTCAAAGCAGTTCTGGAAACCCAAGGAACTATTGTTTCCCAAAGTAGAACAAAACTACAGAATAACATGATTTTTCCATTGAAAACAGTCTGAAGGGAGAGAATAGATCCCCATGTTACAGCCCTGCTCTCACTGACTGCTACAGGTGGTTTTGGGGAGGTGGCACTCCCTAATTTGGAACAGGATAGTCTATAGCACTTGGGAGTTCTTTTTTCAGGAGCTGCTGCCCTGGGATGTGTAGCTGAATCTGCAAAAGAAAGGGTGAAATCTCCTGACAGCACAACAGGAGTGCATGCACTGAGACAACAGCAAAGGAAAGCAAATTGCTAAGATTTCTTACTCGTTATGAGACACATTTTCTATCTCAGAGGGTAAAGAGGAAGTGCTCTGCACTAGGATAGCGTTGCATGGAATGTGGAGGCTGAACCATTTTTATCAGTGTGTGGAAGAAGAGAGGAAGAGCTCAGAAAGATTTTATCAGATTCAGGGGATGGCACATCAGACAGCAGCAATGATATCTTGATAATCTCCTTGAGTCCAGGAGCATCTTATGTTCAGGCTGCCAGGACAAGAAAGCAAGAAGGGACTTCACCAACCTCCATGAATACATGCACCAATGGTCATAGAGGACTGTGCAATTTCAGCTGGATAAAGGGCCTCCTGCAACGTGATTTCTTGTAGTGAGTTAGACTAATGGGTGAACCACATCCACTACAAAAAGCAGGCACAATCCAATAATGTACAATGAAAGCATAATACAACTGCAGGAAATATGTGACCTTATAGTCACTAACCTGAAAAATAACAGACAAGCCAACTGATGTTTGTGATGGTGCATGCTAAGTACCACAGGCCCCTCTTGGGGAATACAGACAGACAAGCCATGGATCTGAGGGTGCAACATCAGAAAGTGATAGTTGAAGTGCAAGGAGTAAAAGAAGGAGTCCCATGGATTATGGAGACAATTTTGAAAATATACGGAGATGTTTTCAAATGTGATGGATGTGTTGAAGGAAAGCTCTGAGTGGAAGTAGACTCTACAGGGGAACCTGTGTACTTGCCATGAAGGAAAATTCCAGTGGCACTGTGTAATCCAGAGTGCAAGCTTGAAAGCAAAGTAAGGGTATCATTGCACCTACAGAGGACAAAGCAGCTTGGATGAGCAGCTTGGTGGTGTTAAAGAGCCATCAACTAAATTATGCTTTTGGGGAGACCCAAAGCCACTGAGAACCAGGCACTGAAAAGTTGCCACTGTCCCCTGATCACAATTGAGGAGATATTGCCAGAACTCTCCAAAGTTAGCATCTTTATGGTCTTTGATGTGAGGAATGCTTTTGGCACAAAAGGCTAGAGAAAGAACATAGCATGCTGGCAAATTTTACAACATCATTTGGTCAATACCAATGACTGCACATGCTGAATGGGATTAAGTCCAGCTGCAAAGATTTTCCATAGAAGGCTCACCAAGCACTGGAAGAACTGCCTGGGGTAAGAGTAAATGAAATCCTCATTGCAGCTGATGGGAACAACAATGCAAAAATCAAGGGTGCGGTCAACAAATGGAAGGCCCACTGATGGAATGAAGAACCGAAGCATTCCTACCAATGAGGGTAGACTTGGTTAAGCCAGAAGAATAGGAGTGTTGCCACGAGAAGTTAGCCAACCATCAGAAATAGAAAGCATTAGGGTATGACAAGTCAGCCAAGGACCCACGGGTCTGGGAGACAGGCACTCCTCTGAGGATCTAACCATTAGAGAGATACCAGAAGTAGTGGCAGGGACAGTCAGCTCAAAGGAGATGACTATACAAGAAGGACAGGAGACACCAGTGAGTCAGCAGACAACACCCAGAGATATCCTGCAGAAGTACAGAGGTCATCATAGAACAGAGAGGCAGGGAATCATCTGGAGGTCAAACTCATGTGATAGGAGGAGGCTCCACAGAGAAATAGCTAGCTAAACTCAGAAAGAGATGACATAAGACAGAAGTAAGGCATTCCTGGCACAGTCACCTGTTGAGGAGACCAAACTATCTCAGAGAGTACGTAACCGAGTCTATAGTAAAGAAAAGTTTCTAACTCAGCTTATCTGTTAGCAATCTCTGGCCTAAGGAACATGATGTGGGAGCCTGGAAGTCAATTATGTGTTTTTTAAATGATTATATTATAATGTTGGCAAAACAGGGAAGATATATAATGGTCAGGAGAACTGGAATCAGGGACCTCATGTTTCCAGGATGGGCTGTTACTGACAGGACACCCAGGAAGTGGGAATCATGGGAGTTAGGCTGGCAGCAACTTGGCCACATACGGAATAGTTCATAGGGTATAATAAAAAGGAGTTCTGTGGCATTTAACAACTAACAAATTTATTTATTGCATGAACTTTCGTGGGAGAAAATCGCATTTCATCAGATGGCTAGAAAATGAACAAGTTCTAGTTGTTCAATTTAACCTGCACTCTGCTTCACTCTGTGAATGAAACACTAAGGCTATGTCTACACGGCCAATTTAGGCTGAATTAAGGAGGCTTAATTCAAACTATATTAGTACCCGTCTATACTAGACTATAATTAAGTCGAATTAAGAAATTCCTTAATTTGACTTAATGAAAGCTTAATTCAAATGAATAAGAACTGCCTGTTAGCTTGAACCAAGACTTAATTTGACTCCTTAGTTTGAACTAAGGAAGGTGTAGACCTGGATTAATCCTTAATTCAACTTTATTAAGGTCGAACTAAGGGCAGTTAGGTTGAATTAACAAAGTGGACTAAGCTGACTTAACTTTAAGTCAACTTAGTTCACTTTGTTAATTCAACTTAATATGATCAAGTTTAGTTCAAATTAAAGTTGAATTTATTAGCTCGAATTAACAAATCTGACCGAATTTTTTCTTTTCTAGACATAGCCTAACAATGGCTTCCTGATTAGACCCCACAAGTGAGTTAGGCTTTCCCTTGCTTGACCCCAAGATCTAGCTGAGGGCAAGGGTATCTAGACTGATGCAGCTGTGCACACGGTCACTGGCAGATTTGTCCTTACTAAAGGGACTTTACCAGCAGAAATATAGACACTTTGGGACTTCTTCAGCCTATAGTTAGGCAACAACTGAGCAGGTGTCTTGAGGATCTAAGCACTGGATTTAGGTGCCTAAAATGACTGTTGGCACCTAAACCCCTCTGTGGATCTAGTCCTAAGAGTTCAATGCTTCAGGCTGTCCTATCACCTCACTCTCACTGACTGCAGAGGCTGTATGCAGAAGTACCTCGGTATGCAAAATGGAGGGTTTGTAGACAACAGAGGTTGTTTCGAAATAAGAGGGTTTCTAGACAACAGAGGTTGTTTCGAAATAAGAACTGCCATGGCCACACGCTTGTTTCGAAATGGCTGCTGTTCTTTCAGAACGGCTAAAACCTGGTTTGGTTTCGAAACAGGGTTGTTTTGAAATCAGTGGTTTTGAAACAGCCCTGTGTGGACATGTTGTTTTGGAACAAAGTTTTTGTCCTTCGAAATAAGGTGTTTCAAAATAAAGAGTTATTTCGAAACAAGTTGTTTCGAAACGTCTTGTTTCGAAACAAGCCCGCCCTGTGTGAACATAGCCAAAAAGCTACCAAGCCAAACTAACCAAAGAAACCCAAAACCGTGAAGACCATGGAGTCCATGGAGAAAATAATTCAAATTAAATTAGATGTTAATAAACAAAGAAATACTTACTTATGAGACTGAGACAGCGATACATTCTTTAAAATATGGCTTTTACTCATAAATGGGTGAGCTTACCATTAGCACTAATTAATCATTAAGGCAAATAATTTTACTTTAAATGCCTATGACATAATATTTAAACAGTTGTGTTTAAAGAATTCTGAAACACAAAGAAAAGGCACGAAAGCTGTAATTGAACCAGGCTGCTTGCTGAACATGTCCCATTAATCACACACTAATAAAATCAAGGGCTACAAATCAGTCCTCTTGGAGACCATGGAAGGTATTTTCCCTTCAACATTTGTCTTGTTCTGTGTAATACAAAATATTACCTGAACAAAGATTTCACTTACCTTTGAACAAAATATACATTAAGAGATATTTGGAAATAGTGAATCTTGCTAGATGTAGTTCTTTCTTTTTTACCCATACTTAGGCATTCTAAAACTAGGAGTAACAGTTTCCAGGGACAAATAAAAAGATGAAAAATGAATATTAAGGAACAGATAGGCTAATGGAGAATTTGTTTTTTTGACATTACAAATATAAAGGACCAGATGCTTAGCTGGTGTAAATCAACAATCAAATTAGCTTCAAAAAAGCTGAACCAATTTATACTAGCTGTGGATCTATTCCAAATAGTTTATGCTTTCCATTACACACACACACACACACACACACACACACACACACAGAGAGAGAGAGAGAGAGAAAAAAAAAAGAGTAATTGAAGTCAAGGGGTATCTTCCCAGTAACTTCAAAGGGCTTTGGATGAAGTCCCATATTCATAATTACATTTGATTTTTGTGTTCTATTTACATTTGGGATGCTATTCAGAATTTTTTTAATCCACACATTTCGACAGACATCTCATGCTTCCCCTGCCTTTGCTTTCTAACTACAGTACTGTATACAGACTTCAGCAACAACAAAAATGCTTCGAAAGCATCTCAGAAAATCACATGGAAATGTGTTCAAAGCTATTTATATACTTTTGCAAGCAGACCATGGATGATAAGCCAAAATTAAACATACCAATCACATCACAGACAAGTGAAAAGATGCATCAAGCTTTTTGAACTTAAAAATATGTGGATTAACTTTAGTTAAACATTAAATTCAGCCTGTGACTCATATGTTTGATAATAGAGGAATGCAAGCTTGCCTTGAACTCTGGAAAAATAAAAGGAGAGATAAGTTTACAAAATAAAAGTGAAATTATTTCAAGCAATCAACAGGGGCAAAACAATTTATTTCTAACATGTCATTCAAATATTATCAGAAACAAAGAATGGGCAAATTGAACTGAATAAAAAATTAAAGGCTCTTTAAATATTTTGTTTTAAACCAATTTTAGATTGACTTTTAATTTTGAAAAATAGAGATAAACATGGCACTTCATTGAATAATGAAAATGTTTGCTTCCTCCCCCTGGTTACAATTAACTAGAGAGACAAGTTTGAATGGCTGGAGCACAGGACCAGAAGCCAGGATTTCCTGAGTTTTAACCTTTCCTTTTAAACAGATTTTCTCTGTGGCTTTGGACAAGTAATTTAAGAAGTGTGTCATCCAAAAAGTGCATGTACTGACTTCCATTAAAGGGTTATTATGAAGGTTATTTAGTTAATGTTGGAAAATGATTTGAAGATGAAAAGACCTATATAAGTACTTAGTGCTATTAACATGCTTCTTATAAATAATATTGCAAACCTTTAATAATCAGTACAAGATATGTAATTTATAAAGACAATACAATACACAAAAACACTGAGACCCAATGAAACACATGTAAATTACAGTGCTTTATGAATGCCAGAGCACTTTAGTACTTGCCAGTTAAATTCTACAGACCTCTCTCACATGAAGATTATTAAAAGCTGTATATGAAATTATATGAAACTAAATGAGTATATTAATGGCACAGTGACAGGTAGATTACCATAACTACACTATGAACCTATTATCAACTAAAACAGTGGTAATTTCTTGAAACAGTGAGGTTTAAGAAATAATATATTGTGTTGCTTAAGAGTCTTTTTAAACAGTATGCAATCCATGACTGGAACTTCAAAGCAAGTCTGGAGATTTAGAAATATATCATCCATTAACTTAATCCTACAGACTACTTTGAAAATTTCAGCCCATTTATTTCTATAACAAACTGACCAACAATCCAGCTCATCTACCTTCTGTTTTGTCAGAGAATTTCCAGATAGCAAAGGTAGTGAAATCAAGTCCTCTGTTTGTTTTAAAACAATATTGAACTTTCAGTTCATAAACTGTTGCAACATACTCTCTGCTCTCATTCAGACTTTCCCTTTCAGCTCCACCCTTGTCTCCCCTTGCATTCCATTGTCTCTCACCCACTGTTATCTTCTTTATTTTTTCTTCTGTTCTCTCTCAGTTGCTACTCTCATAGTGTTATCTTTCCCTTACTAAATCCAAACTATGCATACTGTTAGAAGCATTTCCATAAACACACAATAATATTTTTTCAGCTGTTCATCATGGGCCCACTCATTCATTAACTACAGCGTGAACAGAAATGGCCCTTAAAAAACAGGATGTGAGATCCAGATTGCATTTTGTGAGCTCAAATGGACTCTCTATGGCATCCAACTATGTGCTTCTTGGCTTGGTAATGCCAGTTTGAATAGCAGGTGGAGGACGCCTGCCTGATCAACAGCCTGCTGGATGATCTTGCAATTGACTAAAGGATCTGCCTTTGATTATAATGTTAGATCTATAAGCAGACCTCTGCATCTGACTGTTTCGCCATAAGGCTGTGGATCCTACACATGAAGAACTGGGTTTCAGGAAAGAAGAATTATGGTTAAACTCATTACCGGAAGTTTCATAAGGTGGTCATGAGTGTTTTGCCCAAGGGTCTCCCTGTCAAATGACTGCAAGGTGCGATACTGCTTCCTTTCACTCAAGGATTGTAAGTTCATGTAGTATTTACCACACGTCAACAGACAGGGGTATAGGTTGAGATATTGGTGAGATTCTGGCTGTGATACCTCCATTATGCCCTTTTCACTTTTGACCCACTGCTAATGTGTATTTTCTTCTCTCTGATGCTAATATTGCTACAGTCATTCTTTCCTTTGTCACCTACAAAATAGAGTATTTCAATTTGCACCTAATAAAGTTGATCTGGAAAGCAACAGTTGAAATGGAGAGTTGGAGTGTAGTTCATATATCACACCTCTAAAGCTACATCTACACTACACAGTTCAAGCACTGCTATAATTACAGCCACTGGACCCTACTCTATGCTTGTATGCTTTCGGTGGCAATGTATTCCTTGTGTAACTGGTGGTGACTTTCTTAGCTGCTGGTACACATCAGGAAAAAGCCGACCACAAATCCCTTGTGGTCAGCTTTCCAGTAAACACCCTGGCTCCCAGGACTTCCAGAGCCGACTTCTGGGAAAATAGCAGCGAGTTCAGACTCACTGAGAACCGCTCCTGGAACGCTGAGCTGATGGCAGCAATTTTGCTGCTGTCAGTGAAGACATACCCTGGTACTCAAAACATGAATGGCTGCAGCCGAACTGGGAGCACTGGCAGCTGCCTTCCCTGCTGCTGAGAATGGAGGATCCCAAAAAGCTGCTTTGCCACTAGGGAAGGAGAACCCCAGTAGGCTCACATGCTCTGCTGCTGGAGACGGAGGACACTGCAACTTCAGCTTCACACTAAAGCTGCTGGGGCTCCTCTGTCCCTGGCAGCAGGGGGGTGAGGTGGGGGCTGAAGCCACCTAGGCACCTCTGTCCCTGACAGTGGTGTGTGTGGGGGGGGGCAAGGGCTAAAGCTGCCTGTGGCTTCTCTATCCCCAGCAGAGTAGAGGGCAGCAGGCTGGGCAGCTGCCAGGCTTTGCAGCCCTAGCAACTCCCAGCCAGGACCCTAGGGAACAAGAGGCAGCTGAAGCCCTGCTCCTGGGGGTCCCCCCTTGTCAATTTTACAGCTCTAAGAGTGAGCTAAATGTTAAAACAGTGAAATAACCAAGTATGACAGCTCCTCACCAGTATAAGAAGGCAGAGCATCTACACTGACACCGACACCTTAACTGCTGATAAAATCCCCATGCTGGTCATTTTTTATGTTGGCAAACCAGCCTGGTTTTGCTGGCAAAAAAAGGAGCCTAGTGTGTACGCTAGGACTGTTTGCTGACAAAAGCTGACTTTTGTTGACAAAACTTCCTAGTGTAGACAAGCCTCGCAGCTCTCAAGTGAAAATCAGAACAATTATGCAGAAGTTGATGCAGAAAGAAAAGCATTGAAAAAAACAAATTGAAGCTGACTATTCTTTGTGAGGGTGAAGTATATCATTATTTTCTCATCCTCTACATCCAAATGAAGTACAATTTGAAACTGTTCTAGAGGCTGTGTTAGTTACACAATTTGCCCAGTTTGCTTCTTGTATTTCTTGGCCTGCTGTCAGCTTGTTCTTCTTTATGAACTATAAAGCTATCTTGGATGTTGGTTTTTATTAATTATTGATTTTATGTATTACTTTGGGATTTACATCTAATGAAACTAAGTACCCCAGTATCAGGTGAAACGTGTCTTATTTGTGCTTTTGGTACGAACCTGAAGCTTCACCCAAGTTCATGAGCAGCTTCACTGAACCTTTTTGTTGGAATTTTCAGGTGAACTCACCTGGGCTGAGTTTTGGGCAAACCATATATAGCATGAACTGATCCTTTGCTAGGGTAAACAGACATATCTCAGGTGACTTCAGTGGGGCTACAATCATTTATATGAGAGGATCTGAAATGTCAAAGCTCAGAATCTTCTTTTTTTTTTTTTTTACTAGAAACCACAACCCTTCCAAAAAAACCAAACACACATCCACCCACACCCTAGGCTTTGAAGAACAATAATCAAAGATCCATGGAACTACCTGTGAGATGAAACTGCCACACTGTATGCAGGTAGAATTAAAAGACAACCATGATTTCTAGTATTTAGTATTTTAAATTACTAGTCTTACTGGTCTTAGGAATTAAGCATCTTTATTTGTACTGCCCATTGAAGTTGTTTAAAATACAGTATATTTTTATAAAATATACCTCATTCTTCACTATATGGCACCTTGCTTCATCATTTACACCAGTGGAAAGGGTGCAAAGCTATTATATATTATAATTGCTTTGAATACACCCATAACTATACAAATAAAAGGCAGTGGAGAATCAAGGCAAAAGCTGTTACTTGGCCCTATTTCCCACTTACTTTGTTTTGACTGAATAAGTACTGCACCATTTGGACTATTGTCAAAGTACTTTTGAAGATTTCAAACTCAGCTGAATTGTCATGCAAGTCTTCATTTTTTTTTTAATTTTCAGAGCATTTCCTCACTGAAAGATTGTAACAGCAATGACTTACACCGTGAGCAAGCTTATAAACAGGGTGTGGGGTGATGACGTTCTTTGTTGGATAGTTTCTCAGCATATGCTCAACACACTAACCCTAGCCTTCACTTTAAGGCAAGCTACTAAAGTAATTAGTTCAGTGAGAAAAAAAAAAGTTTTCTCTCAGCAGAGTCAGATTCTCTACTTAAGACTGTTCAAGTTACTAGGATTTCTAGGTAAAAGGATTCACTGATGAATCACTCAAACAGCAGACACACTTGTTTGAAAAAGCTACTGCAGATCAAAAGGAGGATAGCTATTTCAAACCACAAAAGACAGAAACCACCACACCAGATACATAATAAACAGCAAAACAGCTGAATAATAGACCAAAAATTAATCTGGTGTAACTCAGTGTCACCTGTACAGTACCAGAATCACTGAGATTATATTTTGATGCGTGGCTTTTCTATTACTGACAGTTTGATGGTGTTAAAAAGAATGACACTTGCCCAGCTACGTAAACTTAACTCCATTGTAAGTTTTCTAAAAACAATGGCTTAAACTTCATGTTATTAAGCAACCAAGAATAAAAGTTAACATATCATGATGGGTGCAAGAACTGGAATAAAAACCAATGTGTTTTATTCATGTTGCTGCCTATTTCCAGATTAATTTGTATAAGAGCTGCAGAAATACTAGATCTTTTCCTCGTGCTTGTTTAAAAAATGTGAGTTTGAATTGTTGCCAAACATACGACACCAAAGACAGAAACCCACCTATCTTCCATGCCAAACACACATACACAGCGTGGGGAAATGCACCAAAAATTCCCCCTGTCTCAATAGCCATTCAGCTTTTAACTATCCACTCATCCAACCACAGGAATACCACTAGTGCCAGGTTATGATATGGAGATTTGTCATGGGGAATTGGACTAAGGCTGCTGGCTTATCACATGTAGATCCCTGAAGAACCAATAGATAGTAATAACTTTAGGCCATTGCTAATCAGGACTGGATTCAAACCACAAAATTTGAGATGAAAAATTCTCTATATTAATCAGCCATCTGTATTCTCTTTAAGACTAACTAAATCAAAAGCAAATTCACTGGACCAAGTTACACCCTTCATGTAACTCCACCCATGAACAGATTAATTTGGTTCACTCTGTTATTTCTTTATTGTTCACCTGACTGAATGCACATGACTTACATCACTTTGTTCTGGCCACTAGCAAGGTGCAGATGCTATTATTCATTGTTAATAGCCCATTTTTTTTGTCAATTTATAATTTGATGTGGTATGCTTTTATTGTGCCTAAGGTTAGCTTAAAGAGTATGAAGCAAAAGTGAACCAATTCAGCAGCATGGCTCAAAGATACATTACTTCTAGAATGTGATAGGCCAAGAGTTGCCAACAATCTGTAAATTTACAGTCTGTAAACAAGCAGGGAAATTTACTGCTGTCTCTAATTAAAAGAGTAATGTCCATAAAAAAATGTCCCTCATTCACTGGCACAGAGATTAGCCTGCTGCCAAAAGTGCAGCCCAGTGTTGGCATTGCCCCTTTAAGAGACACTGAAAGAGTCTGGAGCTGCTGCTCTTTGCTGCTTTTCAACCCTCCTGCTGCTGAATTTGCCTCTGATGGCAGTTTTCTTTCAGCAGCAGGGGCCACTCTAATTTCAATCGCCATCAAAACATCTGGAAGCCAGGAGAACCTAAGTAGACAGGGGACTCTGGGTGCCAGGGATAAGGTGTTTTTAGGACTGCCAGTAAAAAGTTTACCCTGCCAAAAAGAAAAAAAAAAAAAAAGCCCAAGCAAACAAACAAACAAACAAAAAAAACCCCTCAACCTGGTCAGAGAAAGCTCAAATGGAGGCTGGCAACCCAAGCCTAATATTGCCAGTGGCTAGACTTGAAATGCATGTACTACTTCATTGCAAAGACACAGACTGTGTCCACCGTGATGTGTTGTGAGGGTATGTAAATATGCATAGGGAACATTTCCTAGTAATGTTACTGGTGTTATTAATGACAATGATCTCTTTATTTCTGTTTATCTGAAAACAGGAGTTAGTTCTTGGTGAAATACTCATTATCAGCTGTGAAACATTTCTGTCTAGAAACTTAGCAGAATTCCAGCAAGTAAAGTCTGTTATGCCTGAATAAAGCAGGGCTGGTAAAAAACATTTAGAAATATGAGATTTTTCAACATATAAAAAGGACAGGGCTTTTTCACCAAAATAGAAACAAAAAGATCTCTCATTTTTTATTAGCTCTAATGAATAACATTTATTGTAGCTGCTGCCTAATATTTATACCCACACAAGCAAACAAAACATTACATGATACCAAAATATTGTCCCCCTCTGTTTTCTGGACCCACTTTTCATGCTTACCACAGGACTGCACACAATCTTGACCACAGTTCTCTATTAATGTTAACAAACACCTACCTAAATTGTTGTGCACCACCTTGAAAATGCCTGCGTGTATGTCACATATGTAGTTGAGCTACCACTATTGGATACATACCCATTACTGTGAGGAGATTCAAACGCTGTATTCCACATGCCCTTGGCTTGCTGGGTGCAGGCAGAGTTGAAAGTTTTCTTGGCTTTGGGCCTCTACGCACATACTTTAGGTGCAGACTGCATATCTGACATGCCTCTTGGCAGTGGGGACTCCATGATTCAACTACCTAGATGACAATAATTCTATCATAGTTCCCAGAAACCAACCAATGTGTGAACCTTCTGGTTAACAGTTCACCTCTGCAGGGTATCAGAGCCACATTGTGGGCAGCTAGTGTGCTGCTAAGTCATCTGCTACTTTGCAATCAGAAGACAAAATAGTAAGGTCAGAGGTGAACCAGTTCTGAATAAATTAGGATTAGGCACAAAATTGCAGGCAGCAGGCAGATAGTAGGGTTGGAGTCAAGTCATGCCAGGATACCAGGATTTTGGGTGCCAGTTTACAGACAGCAAGCAAACAGAAGAGTCAAGGACAAACCAGAGTGAGAAGCTGTAGTCCAGGGTCTATCACAAGTTTGGGTCTGGAGCAAGCAATCAGTGTGTACTGCTACTCTCCCTGGCTTCTTGATTTAAATACAAGATATCAGACAATCAGAGAGCTGTAAGGGACCACCACTTAAGCCCTGCTGAGTAGCATTTCCTATCAAGGCTATTTTCACAGGGTCTTTCTGCTGCAGTGCAGTGGTGACAGTTGCCCAGACCACCTATGCTCCCTGGTTCTAGCCTTGCAGATTCCTGCTTCAGGATAGTGCTGGTCTAGGCTTGGCTGGATGTACCTTCTAAAATTCCTTTCCCAGCTCAGTCTGTGAACATAGGAGACAAGTTCCCAAGTGTGCTTTTAAAGGCTGTAGATATCTCAGTCCGCCAGATAGTACAGATAGCCATATGCCTATTGGAAAGTGAGGACTTCATAGTCTTTGGCTATGTCCACACATTGCTTTTAAATCCAAACAATGACCGTTGTTTCAATTTAAAAAAAGTCATGTCCAGATGACGTTTCGTTGTTTTGAAATGAGGAGCCTCTTCATTTCAAAACAACAAACTTTATTTCAAAATGGTAAAACCTACTAAGAAATTGAAATAGCCTTTGAATCAAAACAGTTGTTTCGAAATAACGCCGCTCGGATGTGTTATTTTGAAATAACCATTATTTTGATTCAACACTTTTGCCCTTCTCCTTCCCATGGTGCCTTCTTTTTCCTATATATTGGGGGGGGTGTATGGCCCAGCGAGGGGGCCCCTCTCCTGAAGTGAAATAGCAAGTCCTGTGTCCGGACTTGCTATTTCAATTTGGTGTTTTTGCTTAATTCAATTTAAGTTAAATTGATTTAATGGTTTTATTTTGAATTAACTTATTTCAATTTAACTTAAATCGAATTAAACCTGTAGATGTGGACATAGCCTTTGTGATCCTGGATTTCAGCTGGTGGGAGGTGATGGTGTGGTTTGGTCAGGGAAGGGGAGGGAAAATATTTTCAGTATAGGACTTTGGAAGGGAAACATGAAAAATTGGATGCATTTTGAGAGATGGAACAGTTGCAGTTTGCAGGTAGTTGGGTTAATCTGCTGGCATATTGGGAAGGTTCCCAAAAAGCGTGGTCCAATTTCCAGGAGGATCAACTTGTGTGGAACTATCTGGCAGTCAGCCCACCTCCTGGCCTATTGTAAATACAGGAGGTTCTTGTTGCCAGTGATCGGCATGCTTCTTAAAAGTAGCTCCTGAGCTTCTCCTAGATTAGTTCAGGAAGGCTGCTGGTAATTTTGAGTGAAAACAGGGAGGTGGAATCTCTAACTAGCTAACAAAGGTCTTCAACTCTTAAAAGCATGGCCAGCATTGTTGTGTGAGAAAGCATGTAACAGGATCATGGTACAGTTAACTTAGTGATAATTTCCAAAGCACCTCAGATACTGCTTTGTCCATCTGTCTGGATGTGGTATGTGGTAGAGGTGGACATTCAGACATTCAGTCAGCAGAACATTTTGTGCTGGAAGCTAAAGGTGATTTGTGGAGCTCTATCAGAAATGATGTGGTCTGGGAGTCTGCAGAGCTAAACCATGCTGTACAGCAGAAGTTGGGCTATTGGTTGCATCTGCTTCCATTATAAATGAACAGGTAGGGTGGAGATGTGCCAGAATTGGAATCTTGGTGTAGATAAAAAATCAGGTAGTCTTCAGGAGAGCAAGGAAACTGTACAGCTTTGCAAAGGAGGGAAATCAAGAGACTTAATTCAGAGAAATTGGTAATGAATCTCCTATAAAAATTCTCAAAGCCCAAAAAGTGTTGAAGTTCCAGGGGGATTTTGGGTTCTGTTCAGTTCCAGATAGCTTCCACATTCTATGTCTCCAACTGAATTACGACTGGAGAGATGAGAAACCCCAGAATTCAATGATGGGCTGGTCAAAGGTGAACTTTTCTAGTTTGCTGTTTAAACCATGCTTTTGTAGACTCCCCACAGCAGATCAGACATGGTGGTAGTACTGCCCATGTTTCTCAGAAAATACTAGTATATTTTCAAGGTAGATGATTACTTAATGGTACAGGATGTCTCTAATCATATAATTTACAAAATGTTGAAAGTTGCAGGGGGGATTGGTTCAGGTAAATGGCATCACCATGTACACAAAGTGCTCATATTGGGTTTGAAAAGGGCTTTTCTGTTCATCTCCAGGCTTTAGGATCACTAGATTGTATGCAACAGCAGTAGCAACTGGAAATGCAGGATGGCATCATGATCCCCAGGCTGGATTCAACTTGATGCCAGAGAAGTAGTTCTGGAGAATGGAACTCTGGTGCTGCCTACCTTATATCTCCCACTGGGCTTGGGGGGTAGCCTGCTAAGTAGCAGCTCCCCAAGCCCATGTTCTAGCCCTGTGGGGCTTTAATAAAAAGCTCTGTATCAGATGTGACATACATACATTAAGCTGAAAGTATTTAAAGATTTCCTGGTCTGGGATCTCTTGGAGCTCGGGTGTAGGGACGGTCTGTCGTTCGCCCTCCTGGCCATGGACCAAGAGAAAGCATTCAACAGGGTGGACCATGGGTACCTCTTGGGTACCCTGCAGGCCTCTGGCTTCAGGTCACGCTTTGTGGGGTTTCTCCAGGTGCTGTACGACTCCGCAGAGTGCCTGGTCAAGCTCAACTGGACCCTGACCGAGCCGGTCAGCTTCGGGCGAGGAGTGCGTCAAGGCTGCCTGCTGTCAGGCCAGCTGTACGCTCTGGCCATTGAGCCCTTCCTCTGTCTCCTCCGCCAGAGGTTGACAGCATTGGTGCTCCATGAGCCAGAGCTGCGGCTGGTCCTGTCGGCGCATACCGATGACGTGCTCCTCATGGTCCAGGACCCGGGCAACCTGACGTGCTTGGAGGCTTGCCAGGCCATCTACTTGGTAGCCTCCTCCCCATGGGTCAACTGGTTCAAGAGCTCTGGCGTGACGGCAGGGGCTGGGGGGTTGGCGGGACCCCTCCCACCCACGCTTCAAGCCATCCGGTGGAGTGCTGGGCCACTGATCTATCTTGGTGTTTACCTTTCCGCCACCCATCCCTCCCTGGATGAGAACTGGCGTGATTTGGAGGGCAGGGTTGCTGAGCGGCTGTGGAGATGGACGGGACTGCTGCAGTGTCTATCCCTTCGTGGGAGAGCACTGGTGGTCAACTAGCTTGTCCTGTCCATGCTCTGGCACTGGCTCAACACCCTGGTCCCGCCCCCCGATGTTCTTGGCCCACCTCCAGAAGGCAGTTCTGGAGTTCTTCTGGCCAGGACAGCAGTAGGTCTCTGCAGGGATTCTGAGTCTCCCCCTGGAGGAGAGAGGGCAGGGCCTGTGCTGTGTCCACAGCCAGGTCCATGCCTTCTGCCTCCAGGCCCTGCAGAGACTTTTTTATGGTGCAGGTAGTCCGGCGTGGAGCTACCTGGTGTGCACCTTCCTCTGCCGCTACTGAGGGCTCTGATATGACTGGCAGCTCTTTTACATCCATCTGAGAGGTGGTTCGCGAGACCCCTCTGAGCTTCCGGCCTTCTACCAGGACCTCCTCCAGACCTGGAGGCTCGTCTTGGCCTCCAGAGCCCTTATACCCATCGAGGGGGAGGACCTCCTCGCGGGGCCCCTGCTATACAACCCCCATCTGAGTGTGCAGGTGGCAGAGGCCCCCTCCATGAGGCAGAGGCTGCTCCTGGCAGGTGTCACCAGGGTCAGAGACCTCCTGGACTACGCCTGGGGGAGACTGGATGGATCCCCTAGTGCTTGCCCAGTGCATGGGGCTCCCCACCCTTTAAACCCCCTGGCACCTACTCCAGGAGGTGAAGGTGGCCCTGCCCCCCGCTGCTCAGGTCTACCTCGAGCAGGTCATGCGAGAGGGCAACCCCCGCCCTCCTCTCAGTCCTGGTCCTCTGGAGTTGTGATCAGGACCCGGCCCCATGAGCACCCCCCCCGGCCAGCCCCACCCCATGCCCCGAGCCAGCTACTAGACCTGCAGCTGGTCCCCTTCCAAACCATGCCTCACTAGTACTTGTACACACTTGTGCTCCATACCATCCACTTCCTCGCCCTCTTGTCCCGCCCTGACACCAAATGGTGGGACCTAATCCCATCTGTGGAGGGTGAGGACCCCCAGTGGGCCAGCCTGTACTCTACCCTAACCCTGTGGCCTGCTGGGGATATCAGTTGGTGGATCCTGCATGGAGCCATGAGCACAGGCGTGTACTTGGCGCGGTTCACCCCCAACCCGGACACTTGCCCCTTCTGTGGCGAGAGGGAGACCCTGGCGCACGCATACGTAGAGTGCACCAAGTTGCAACCCCTCTTCCGGCTCCTCCAGAACATCTTATTGAGGTTCTAGCTGCACTTTTCCCCACATATATTCTTAAATTCACTTCCCATCCGTGACCCCACAAAGTCGTGGGACCTCCTCACTAACCTCTTCCTGGTCTACGCAAAACAGGAAATCTACAGGACCAGGGAGAAGAGGTTGATTGAGGGAGGGGCCTGTGACTGTGGGGCCTATTTCTGGTCCCTTGTCCGCTCACACTTCTGGGCATAGTTCCCCTGGGCAGCATTTGCTGGCTCCCTGGACACCTCCTGGGAGCAGTGGTTGCTGTCTGGGGTTCTCTGATCGGTGTCCTCCTCTGATTCTCTAATTTTGAACCTTTGACCCACACACCTGTCCCTGTTCTTCATTGGTTGTTCCCCGAATTTAGTTGGCCCTGGGCCTAGAGTCACCTCCCCTAAAAGTAGGGGAGGGGTTTTAGCGGTGAGCAGGCTTGTGCCCACCCACCTCCCAGTCTCCAAATAGTCCGAGTGGGCTTGGGCTGGTTCATTTGCTGAGTTCTTCTGAGCTGAGCAGGTGGCAAGGGTGTGTCTTGATGTTGCATAGTAAAAATGGAGGTTCAGTTGTCCTCAATTCTCTCTCCACCAGGATTAGCTGTCTGCACCCCAGGTTGACATGCATGGGTTTAAGACTTGGTTCTAGAGGTTTAGCCGTGGAGCTTAGGTGTGCAGACATTCAGCCCGTCCTCCTGTCCTGTTTCTGCTCCTGCTCACTCAGCTGAGAGTCAATATGTAGAATGAGATCAATATAGGCAGCTGGGGGAGGGGATGGAGTTTCCAGTGCTGGCTAACTCAACTCCTACTTTTGCATTGAACATCCAACTGGAATTAATATAGATGGGCTGCTTCACACCATTTGACATCAGCCACAAGCAATCACAAAATGAGTGTCATAGAAGGTGGCCAGCTCTTGCCCTGATGAAGCAGGCATTATGTAGGTCATCAAAGATGGTCGAGAGAGTCTGCAGGGAGAGCCCTGCTCTTGCAGAGTACTGGTCTGTTGTGTTCCAACAGAGGGGAGCCAGAGAGCAGGCTGATTACTAGCTCTACCTAATCCAGTCTGTGGGGTTATGGTGTGGGTAGACCAGGGAAAACAGCCCGCAATGGTTCAGGAAGCCCTGAAATTTCCAAAGAATCCCACTGATCCATTTGGGCAAAGGTATCAAAGCAGTTGGTTAAGGTGCTGCATGGTCTGCTTGGGTATATGATGTCACTGCTCTTCCCTGTGAGAGGGTCTGTACTTTGAGTGCACATGGGTCAGCTTGAGTCTGTAGTGTGAGGTTTTCTGCCTGCACATAGGTGACTTGGTTGTGTAGATTGTGAACCCATGGGTAACTGCTGGTTGAAAGGTGGCCTGCTCCTTCCATCATCTATGGAGGGATTGGATTGATTGGGGAGAAAAGCTGGTATGAACAAACCATCATGGCTAGGTCATGGGCAGCTGTTATACTCTGGTCAGCTGTTAAATTGTGATCAGGTGATAAGTAGCAGGGTCAGAATGACGTGAAGTCTGGGTCAGGAATTAAGCTGCAGGAAGATTGCAAGCTCAGAACCAAACTGTGAAGACCAGGAAGTTGGGTTCAAATGCCAAGTTATAAACAGCAATCCAATAGCAGAGTCAAGGAAAACAAGGGTCAGAAGCTGGAGTCTAGATTTTATTGTAAGGAGGGTCTGGAGCAGAAGCAGACATGCAGTCTGTGTTGTGGCTCACAAAGCACTTTATGATGTCTTCCTGTTTTAAATACTTGATCTCATCCAGTCAGTGGACTTTGAGGAGCTGCACTCAGTCCCTCCTGCTGGTGCTTCCTAGTAAGCCAACTTTACAGGGTTCTCCTATAGATTCCCTGCCTGACCCTTCATCAGTGTTATGGCAATGTTAGCAGCTCAGAATTGCTGTGAGCTTCAGTTCTATGCCTGCTGGTTCTTACACTGGGGTATGCAGTACAAAAAGCCAAATTATTTTTCATAGGGATTTTAAAATGCTGTTACTCTTTATTTTGAAGCATGACATACGTAAATCTCAACAAAATAATAGCACACCCTGCCTCCCTATGGATTTCCTTGCCTCCAGTTCTCAGCCTGGGGAGTGTTCTTTGGGCTTGGGTAGAACGCTCTAGGGGCTTAAGGGCTATGTCTCCATTTAAAAGCTTAGTTTGGACTTTTTAGTCTGAACTAAGAAGTTCAAATTTAGTTTGAACTAACCACTTTTTGTTAGTTTGAACTAACTTTATAGTTTGAACTAGCCACAGTATTTTTAGTTTGAACTAGGTTTTTTTAATGTACAGTGGGGACCTGTTAACACACGACTGGTTAGTGCACGGATCCGTTTAACGTGTGCTCCAGTCATGTCCCCCAAAGGCAGCAAGTTAATGCGCGGGACTCAGTAACGCGCACTGCCTACAAGTGGAAGTTGGCTGGGGCAGGAAACACGCGGAGCGAGCCTTACCAGTGCTGCCTTTTTCTTTTCAGGTGCCTTGGACAGAGTCTTCAGGCTGGCAGGGAGCAGCGGGGATCCGGATGCGTCCCCAGCTGCTTCTGGACAAGATGGGAAGCTTCCGTCGCGGGGGCCATATGGATCTGCTCCCTCTCCCCCCCTCGTGATATGCTGGTGCGGCAGAAGCTCCTCCACTTGTCTGGCAGCAGATGGGGATGAATCCGGATCCCTGCAGCCTGCCAGTGGTGGCAGAAGCTTTGGGCCATCGCCGGCAGGCCGGGGGAATCTGGATCCATACCCAGCTGCCAGGACAAGCGGAGGAGCTTCTGCTTCTGAATACTTCTGCATAGACTGCCATTTGAAAATGTCAAGGGTTAAACTAAAACTTAAAAAAACACAAACAAACCAGCCTTCTTCCATTCCTATTTTCTCTCTATATAGGGGAAAATAGCCTGCCTGTTATCATTTGAATAATCTATACCAGAAATGGAAGAATTATACTGCTCAAATAAATTCTGGCTGATAAACCACTACAGTAAGAATATTTTCAATATTTGTCACAGCACAAATACTTCACGAATTGTTACCAACCTTTTGTCTATCTTTCTAGTAGTCACCATCAACAAATTACAAGGAAAATAATTTTAAAAATCAATCTGGCTAAACAAAATGTAGATTGCGAAGTCTCCCACTATTCACAAATTTCCAAACAAAACATATGGACACTCCCTAAGATTTTCTACAGAAACATACATAAGATGAACTATCACACTAACTAAGCTCCTAGGATCCGTAGAAAAACAGCACTTGTTTTGGCTCTGATTCTTCTCTCATTTTCATTATTATAAATTAGCTGTATGAAGTGTTGCTCTGTAAATGAGAAATGATTCAGGCCCATACACTTCAAAGCAATATGCAAACATTAACCAATAATTCCTATATTATAATTATTCTCATTGTACATATGGGGAAATTGGTCACAGAGAAGTTAAATGACTTGCCCAAGGCTACGAACAGAGTCAGCAGCACAGCCAGAATTAAAACTCAGGATTAGAACCATGTGTTTCACACTTCCTCCCCAATATTCAGCAATGACTATTTACCTGAATGAATGAATGTTAGACACACAAATATAATATGTATATGAAGCGATGTCTTCCTTTCTCATCTTTTATAAAACTTCTGTCTTGAGGAAGGTTTGTTTTATCCTAAAAAGTTACACTGACATAAAGGAATTATACTTATTTTATAAATCATAAAATGATTTTTAAAATTTTACTCCAAACAAGTCCACCTGTTAAACAGGGCGCATGAAGATTTTGTATTGTCAGCAAACTGATTATTATAAATATTGTCATCAGAACTGATGCTATCAGGGGAGTATGCATCATAGAATTTCATCTTTTCAAGGTGGGGTTAAAAGAAAACAACAAAATAACAAAGAATTTAAAAGATTAAACTACACTAGATTGAATATGAGTGAGTGGCATGTTTTCAACATAATTCAGCTATGGACCTCAGCATCTACAGGTGAATTAAATAAATCAATATTTTGCTGGCATATAGAAGAAATAGCAAAGATTTTATCATGTACAAGATCACTATAAACCATATAAGCCACAATGTGATTCCAGCTATAAGAAGAAAGATCAAATATTCCAGTCAGGTGTGGCTCTGGAGTTTCATTGCTCAAGGCTAATTATTCACAAAATACCCCACCCAAGAAAGTAGTTTGTCAGGTTTTTGCTTTTACTTGTCCACACTTTTACAGAGACACTGCCCAAGCTGAGCTATATTACATGGCACACAATAGTCCTCAAAAGAATTCTGCTTTTTCAAAGAGGTGATCTTTAAGTATGTGAATGTTAGCTTGTTGTTTTCGGTGAGGAAATGGAGGAAAACAAACCCAGTGATATTGTGCAGCCTGCACAACTACACATGGGAACCCCATGAACATTAAGTTTGGCTGAACTCCAATTACAAACAATTGCAGTAAACAGGGACAAGGCACAAAGCAACAGTGCCAACAGCCATAGGGAAGATCCCTGCGAAGCAGTCACTATGCAGATTCTTTGGGATCTGATGCAAGTTCTTCCCTAGATTTGGTAATGCAGGTATTCCAGGGCATATTCCTGGTGGCATTTTTTTGGAGTATTAGAGCCAGTGAGCTACTACCTTAATTTGGTTTGGAAACTTCAATAGAATGAACAATTAGTCAACTTGACCCTGAGGATGTCAAAAACAGATCAGAAGGGGCAAGGTGAGTCCATAGTGCTTCAAGAGAATGGTGAGACATGAATTTGCTAACTTGGGCTTTAAGGATTTACATAACATGGTAGCTGGTTAGAGACACCACTCTATACCAAAAACCTACTGATCAGTATAGTTATCTACATCCCTTGAGCTTCCATCCTAAACACACCACACAATCCATTGCCTACAGCCAAGATATAACCACATTTGCTCTGATTCCTCAGACAGAGACAGATATCTTCAGGATCTCTATCAAGCTTTTGTAAAAAAACAGTACCCATCTGGAGAAGTAAAGAAACAGATTGACAGGGCCAGATGGGTACCCTGCTGTCAACTACTACAGGAAAGGCCCCAAAAAGAAAACAATAGAACTCCACTGGTCACCACATACAGCCTTCAAGTCAGATCTCTACAACAGATCATCAAGAACCTGCAGCCTATTTTAAAAGATGACCCCTCACCCTCTCTAGCCTTGTGAGACAGACCTCTCCTCACCCACAGATAACCCCTGAACCTTAAACAGATACTCACCAGCAACTACAGACCTAACAAAAGAAACATTAAAGCAGGCACATATCCCTGCAACAAACCATGCTGCCAACTTTGTTCACATATCTGCACAAAAGACACCATCATAAGACCTAATCAAGCCAGCTACTCCATCAAAGGGTCCTGCACCTGCTCATCCACTAATGTGATTTATGCTATCATGTGCCAGGAATGCCCCCAAGCCTTATACATTGGACAAACAGGACAACCCCTATGAAGAAGAATACATGCACACATAACTGACATCAGAAATCACAACACACACAAAAAACCCCCAGTTGCTGAGCATTTCCATCTTCCTAATCACTCCACTGATGATTTATTAGTGATGGTCATCAAGACTTCAAAGAAAACAGCCAAAATTGAACTAATATGCAAATTAGATTGTGTGAAAGCAGGGCTGAATCGTGACCATGGATTCTTTTCACATTATAACAGGTAATTTGACTTCACCCTCCCTCTGTGTGCTGTTTCCTAGAGTTTGAATCCTTAACAAATGCTCTGATTTGCTGTTGTTGTATGACCAGATCCCAAGTCTTATACTCCCCTGCATTTATTTTCATCCGATTTTGTAAGTTCTCCCTCTTCAAAGCATCTGACGAAGTGGGATATTCTCCCATGAAAGCTCATGCAATAAATAGATGTTAGTCTTTAAGTGCCACAAGACTTCTTACTTTGTTAGTGCTTTACTAGACTAACATGGCTGCCCCTTTGGATCTTCCTTCATGGTGACCAAAAGCACCTCACAAAATACCAGTTTGTAGGATTTTTTTTTTTAAAGTTTTTACTATGTCAGGGTTTCCTGGTTGTGAATTCAGATCTGATTCATTCATGATTGGGGCACCAATAGCTGCAGCCCAAATTGTGAAGATAATGAGGATACAGGCAATCAAATGTTAGTATTCAGATGGATACATGACGTCTTTGGATGAGAATCAGAATCAAACAGTATAAAGAGATAATTTTACTATACATACAATTTCAGGAACAAGCATACAGGTTGGGAAAGCAAATGTGTGGCTCTGTGGACACACAGCTGAGCATAAGAACATAAAAATGGTCACACTGAGTCAGAACAAAGGTCCCTCTAGCTCAAAAGGGTCTGTGGTCTCTTTTGATTTAACACCAGAAAAATATTCAGCTGTCTTCAGAAATGAAAGAAAAAAGTTCTGTAAAGCAGAAGTATTACCATGGTATAAAACAATGTAGCTCCACTGAAGTCATAAGAACATATGAATGGTTCAATGGGTCAATGGTTCATTTAGCCCAGCACCATGTCTTCTGACAGTGACCAATGACAGGTACTTCAGGGGGAATGAAGAACAGGTAATCATCAAGTGAATGATCTCATCAGCCTTTCCCAGCTTCTGGCAAGCAGCAAAGCCTGGCTAATAGTCATTGATGAACTATTCTCTATGAACTTACATAGTTCTTCTTGAACCCTGTTCTAGTCTTGGCCTCCACAACATCCTCTGGCATGGAATTCCATAAGTTAACTGTGCATTTATGAAAAATTACTTCCTCTTGCTTTTTTTAAAATGGCTGTCAGTTAAATTTTATTTAGAAATCCCTGGTTTTTGTTTCATGAGAAGAAGTGAATAGCACTTCCTTCTTTACTTTTTCCACACCAGTCCTGATTTATAGAACAGTATCAAGGTTCCTCTTAGTCATCCTTTTTCAAAGCTGAAATGTCCCAGTCTTATTAATCTCTCCTCATACAGAAGTTTTTCCAAAACCCTAATCATTTTAAATGTTTTTTTCTATACTTTTTCCAATTCTAACATATTGTTTTTGAGATGGGGTGATCAGATCTGTACACCTTGTTTGAGATGTGGGTGTACCATGGATTAAAAAAGAAGCAATACAATATTTTCTGTTTTAATATCTATCCCTTTCCTAATGATTACTAAAATTAGCATTTTTGATTGCTGCTGCACGATGAATGGATGTTTTCACAGAACAATCCACAATGACACCAAGATCCCTTTCTTGAGTGCTAACAGCTAATTTAGACCCCATCATTTTATATGTATAGTTGGGATTATGTTTTCCAGTGTGTAGTAGTTTCCATTTATCAACACTGAGTTTCATCTACCAATTTGTTGCAGTCACCCAATTTTGTGAAATCCCTTTTTGACACAGTCAGCTTGGGACTTAACTACCTTGAGTAATTTTGTATCATTTGCATACTTTGCCACATCACTGTTTACCCCTTTTTCCAGATGATTTATGAATATGGTGAGCAGTACTGGTTCCAGAACAGATTTCTGGGGGATACCATTTATTCCTACTTTTGTTTTCCATCTTTTAACCAGTTACTTATCCAGCAAAGGACTTACCCTCCTATCCTATGACAGCTTACTATGCTTAATAGGCTTTGGTGAAGGACCGGAAAATATAAGTACACTGTGTCCTCTGAATGACACTTGTCCCAATGGTTGTTGGTCCTCTCAAAGAATTCCAGTAGATCGGTGAGGAACAATTTCCCATTACAAAAACCATGCTGACTCTTCCACAATAAATTGTATTAATCTGTGTGCCTGATAATTCTGTTCTTTACTATAGTTTCAACCAATTTACTTAGCAAAGAAGTTTGGCTTACTGATCTGTAATTGCTGGGATCGCCTCCGGCACCTTTAAAAAAATTGGCATCACATTAGCTAGTCTCCATTTATCTTTTACAGAATCTGATTTAAATGCTAAGTTACATACCACAGTTAGTAGTTTTGCAATTTCACATTTGAGTTCCTTCAGAACTTTTGGGTGGATGCCATTAGGTCCTGGTGACTTATTATCAGTTTGTTCCAAAACCTCCTCTAAAGACACCTCAATCTGGCATAGTTCCTTTGATTTGTCACTTAAAAATAATGGCTCAGATTAGACAATCTCCCTCATATCCTCAGCCTGAAGACCAATGTAAAGAATTCATTTAGTTTTTCTTCAATATCCTTATCTTCTTTGAGTGGTCCTTTGGTATCTCAATTTTACTGTGGCTCCATTGAGTGTTTAGCAGGCTTCCTGCTTCTGATATAATTAATTTTTTTAGTGTTACTTTTTGAGTCTTCAGCAATCTGCTCTTCACATTCTTTTTTAGCCTTCCTAATTATATTTTTATGCTTCACTTGCCAGAGTTTATGTTCCTTTCAGTTTTTCTTGTAAGGAAAAAAATAGTAGTTATTTCCGCTGGAGATTCCAAGTGGAGAATGGATTTTGAGTTAGTCTCCTAGGCTTTGTCTACATTAGGAAAAGTTAGTTCAAATTTGTTAATTTCATTAACAAAATTTTGTTAATTCAAACTAAACTTGAACACATTAGTTCAAATTAACAACGTGGACTAATTCAAACTAACATTAGTTTGAATTAGTCCACTTTGTTAATTCGGAATAACAGCTTTTAGTTTGAAATTATTAAGTCTAAACTAAAGGTTAATCCTTGTCTATGTTGTCCTTCATTCGAATTAACGATCAAACTAAAGGCTAATTGGGTAGTTCGAACTAACTGGTTCAAACTAAGCTTTCATTAGTTTGAATTAAGGAATTCCTTAGATCAAACTAATGAAAGCCTAATGTAAACAGGTGCTTGGTTAGTTTGAATTAGCCACCTTAATTCAAACTAACTTGAAAGTGCAGACATACCCTTGTATTCTTTGGTAGCCAGGAGGCCACTGGACCCTGGACTTGCTGTCCTCCAGGGTTAACAAGGTCAGATGTTACATGAATCAAGAAATGGCTAAATCTGTAGATCAATGGGAAGTGTCAGTCATTATTCATAAAAAAAAATATCATAATGGGTATCTGAGTTATCCAGGGGTAAGAAGATAGTACACTCTGTCTTAGGAAAAAATAAAATTTTGGCTCGTGTTACAAGGGAATTTTAACTATCTGGGCTCTTGGATTGGGTTTGGGCCAAAGAGAGTGGTGGGCAGCCATGCTAATTGCTGGTGCCGCCTACTGGCAGGTATCCAGTCCAAGTACTATTTATTTCATAGGAGGTCTGATTCTCTGATAAACTGGAGTTAGAAGTGGAAGTGCATTAAGAAATTGGGGGAATAGAATATGTAAAGTAAGGTGAGGAGATAATAGTATTTCCCCAGTCCCTTAAACCTCATACTAGGAGAGGGCAGTAAGGACCAAGCAATGGAGTAAGCCAGATCTGGTGTAGGGAGAGCACAGGTGGCAGCCCTCAAATATGTGGAAATGATTAAGAGAGGATGAACAGCAATGTCAGATAGTTCCCAGGTAAGTTAAAGTTGTGACCTCATTCAACAACCTCTCTTGTCTTTCTTTCTGTACGGCTGGGACAATGCAACAGAGTCATTTTCTTAAAGAACAAGCCTACCCAACAACATATATTCTGGGCATCAAGCCAAAATATATGAACAACTATACTGGCTGCTACAAGAATAACAACACTGGTTTAAAATACATTAACCACCCACAACACTTTTGAATATAAAATTCCTAAAGAACTGTTCTTAAGAAAAACTTATGCCTTTATGTTTGCTATTAACTCATTAACTACATTCAGGAATGTTTCAGTTTGTCTCATTGCTTTTTAAAGACATAAAGGAAAAACATCCATCAGTGCCACAGCTACCACATAAAGGATTAACAAATAAAATAATCATACTTATAATCTCATTTAGGTACAACTATGTGCTTTTGAAGAGTACACTAGGTCTCAACTATGCAGTAGAGACGCCTCTAAATTATGGCACAATAATCCTGGATTTATTCTCTGATCTTCCCCCCCTCAAAGCTCTCTCATGCCTCATGAATATCAGTTGGTAACTTCTGGCTTTGTTTTTTCCTTGATTTCAATATTTTAGTGATACATTGGATATACTTGAATCTCATTTATTCTTGTGTGAGAGAGTAAGTGGATCTGATTATTTCTCAGAAAGAAGGTCACAATTACCATTCAAACTTTAAATACTTTCAGAAGACTGATAGTTTTTCCTGGCATTTTGAGAAATCTTATTTTCATATTTTCTCTGCTGATTTTCCTACATTTTCCCATTGAAAAAGTCTTGATGCTGTAGAAAAAATTAAATTTTGTTAGCTCTGCAGTTTTAAAGAAGTAGATGAACTACAGTCACAATTTTTTGACTGTTTGAAGTCCACCCATGAATTTAACAATAAGAGATGAAATCCTAAAGATATTTTCCTTGAAGTCTGACTAAGAAATGAGTAAGGCCGTGATGATTTGGCTCAGTAACGAATGGCACAACTTTTCATCTTCAAAGCAAACATCAACCAATTATATTAACTAATTAATGTAATGCCCTTGTGAAGTAGGCACTATTGTCCCAATTTACAAATGTAGATTCTCAGTTAAGAGAAGGTAAATGGTATGCCCAAAATTGTCAGAAACATGATTAGAACTCATGGATATTAATATTATGTTCAGGCCACTATCCTATAAATCTCTCATAAAATACTGTATCTAGTCATTGAAAAAAAAACCCTTTGTACGGCATGAAAGTATCTATTTCAGTAAGTCTAGGTTCTAGAATACATTTCATGATTTTTGTTTGATATGTAACCATTTGTTTCCATAATTCTCCTTGTTAGCTCTTGGAAGCTTTATGGTTTATTACATAAACTTATAAACACATGTAAGTGCTGTGTACTAAGCAGAACAGTGATCTGAGGGGTAGCTGACAAGCTGGGGTGTATTGTTTCTTTGGAAGCATCAAACCTGTGAATACTGCGAGGCTATGTCTACGCTTAGATGGTTAAATCAATTTAACTTAAATCAATTTAACTGAATCAAAATAAAAATCATTAAATCAATTTAAGTTAAATTGATTTAACCTGTTCCCACAGAAACCCAAATTGAACTAGCATGTCCATGGACAGGACTTGCTAGTTTGATTTAGGAGAGGGGCACCATGGCAGGTGTGGCAAGATGGCCCCCAAGAAGGGCCATGCCCCCACCCAATACATAGAAAGAGGAAAATACCCTAGGACGGAGAGGGGCAAAAAGTGTTAGATCAAAATAACACAGCTATACTGTGTTATTTTGAAGTAATAATTTTGATTTAATTGTCATTTTGCTATAAAGTGAGGTTTTATTATATCAAAATGACCATTCCTTATTTCAAAATGAGGGAGCTCCTCATTTCAAAATAAGGAAAGCTTGCGTAGATATGCCCTACTTTAAAGTGAAATAATTATTATTATTTTGATTTAAAGTGTAAGTGTAGACATACCCCAACAGGGTACACTCTAAGGAGAGGCTGTACACTCTAAGGAGAGGCTCAGAGTCTTCAGAGGTTGAAACGTGCCTATGTCTAATTTGTGGAGATAGAACAGGTCCTGCATGAGCCTGGAGAGGAGTGTTTATGCTGCCAATAGTTGATGGAATTGGGGATCTGCCCCCCTGAAAGGTATAGACAAGACTTCATCACACTAAGGATAAGTGGTAGCAAGATACCTCACAACCCTGAGTACCCCAGCAAAATGTCACATTTCAACTTCTTGGATTTTGTAACATTTGCGTGATTGTATTTTCAACAGGTTGTGAAAGGTAGCTGTTTTCATATATGAAACTGGAAGTAGACTGCGCACAGTATCATTCAACAGTATCATGCTGTTTAGGTATGTGTATCTTTCATCTCTATACCCACATATGTGGACAGGGGAAGACCTTAAAAATAAGTGTCCTGGTAAACTTGTCTGAAGCAAACCTGAACTGCAAATCTTTTGAAATTCACAAATTTTAGTTTACTAAAAATAATTCACATGTTAATTTCAGCTCTATCATTACCTCTCATAGTAACAATATTCAGTTTTATGGTGCATTTCCAGGGCCATGAGCTACTTCCAATGACTAGAAGCAACAAGACATCATGTGAGACCATTTAGATAACAGAGCACAATCTTATTATAGAGTAACCCATGGAACAATTCTTTTGTGGGACAAAACTCATTTTCAGGAGGAAAACTCTGGCTCTTGGGGCCATACTATCTATGAAGACTTTCAGTGTCGATATATCTAACAGCAAATAGCTAGATTGTGATTTGGATGACACACACAACAGGGAATTTAAATTCTCCTTTACATTCCACTGCGAGCTACTCAATGCTGGATGTAAGCACATAGGGGATATCAGAAACTGCATATTCACTTACTCCTCCCAGGAGCTAGTGAGCAGAGAACAAGTAATACATTGGCTTTGCCCTCCAAAAGTTCCAGCCAGGGCAGCTAGGCTGATATAGAGGCTGCTGTCATAACTTGCTATCTAGTATGTGACAGCAAAACTTTACTATTTCTTCAACACAAGGGAAAAACAGGGATGGAATTGTAATTCAGAGGTCCCAATGGGCTCCAGTGTCTTTCCAAACTACTCTTGGCATGGCAGAAATGGAGGTTACTCACCTTCGTGCAGTAGCCGAAGTTCTTCGAGATGCGTGCTCCCGACACGCTCCACTTCAGGTGTTCACGCTCCGTGGCACCCCCGTTCTGAGATTTTTTTTTCCTAGCAGTGGCTCATGCAGCGGGCAGTTGACAGCAGCGTTCCTTTCCCGCCGTTGGTGACGTCAGCTGCTTACACTGCCCGTTGCTGTTTCTCCTCAGTCCCTTTCTACCCCGGGAGTATCCTGTAACGAGAGAGAAAAAACCCCCCGAAGTAGAGGGGAGGAGGGTGGGTAGTGGAGCATGTCGGGAGCACGCATCTCGAAGAACTTTGGCTACTGCACGAAGGTGAGTAACCTCCATTTCTTCTTCGAGCAGTGCTCCCGACTGCTCCACTTCAGGTGATTTCAAAGCAGTCGTCATGCTATGGCGGTGGGCACTTTGGGGTTGCCCTCTGAACCGTGTGGAGTACTGCTTGCCCCAGGGCAGTATCCGAGGCTGTAATATTTTCCAATGCATAATGTTTAGCAAACGTGTCATCAGAGGCCCACGTAGCTGCCTGACAAATTACATGAAGTGGAACCTTGTTAATGAATGCTATGGATGATGCCATAGCCCTAGTGGAATGCGGATGGATTGTATCAGGTGGAGTCGCCTGTTGAATTGAATACACTGTACGAATACATAAAGCTATCCACTTGGATAGTCTCTGTTTCGAAATTGGCTGTCCTTGTGATCGTTCCGTAGTGGAGACAAATAGCTGTGCCGATTTTCTAAACCCTTTTGTTCTTTCCAAGTAGTATGCTAGGGCTCGTCTGACATCCAAGGTATGAAGGACGCTCTCCCATGGTGTGGAATGAGGCTTTGGGTAGAAGACAGGTAAGTTTATTACTTGATTAATGTGAAAGGATGTTGATGTTTTAGGCAGGAACTTAGGGTGTAATCGTAAGGATACTTTATCTTTGTAGAAGATTGTGTACGGTGGATAGGCCATTAAAGCCGCTAGTTCGCTGACTCTCCTTGCCGACGTGATTGCGACTAAAAATGCCACTTTCATGGAGAGGTGCAACATCGAGACAGAGGCCAGAGGCTCAAATGGTGGTCTAGTCAGTGCCTTCAGGACCAAGGTAAGATCCCAAGGTGTTGCAGGAGGCTGAACCTGTGGAAATAGGTTGTATAGTCCCTGCATGAACCTCTTAACTACCCTATGGGCGAATATTGATACACCATCTACGTGGTCATGAAAAGTAGAGATAGCTGCTAGGTGCACTCTGATCGTGTTAGCCGTGAGATTTTTTCCCTGCAGGTGCAGCAGATATTCCAGGATCTCTGAGATGGGAGTCCTCACCGGTTGAACCCCTCGATCAATACACCAGGACGCGAATCGAGTCCATTTCTGCAGGTAAGAAGTTCTTGTAGATGGTTTCCTACTATTTAGGAGGATGTTGTGCACCTGCTCGGAGCACTGGAGCTCTGTATGGTCGAACCATCGAGGTTCCACGCCATTAGGTGAAGTCGGTCTAAACTGGTGTGGAGACGTTTGCCGTGGTCCTGAAACAGTAGGTCTTTTACCATGGGTAATGTGATGGGTGACGTTTTGGACATTTTCACTAGTAGTGAGTACCACGGTTGACGAGGCCAAGCTGGAGCTATCACAATCACAGTTGCCCTGTCCTGTCGTATTTTGTGGAGCGTGTGGGAGATCATCGAAATCGGTGGGAAGGCGTAAAGAAGTGATCCCCCCCAATGGGTGAGGAACGCATCCCCGCTGGAATTCGGGCCTATTCCCGCCCGAGAACAATAGCGACTGCATTTCTTGTTGGCTACTGTGGCGAACAGGTCCATGGTTGGTTGACCCCACTTGGCAAAAATAGCCTGGGTAATGTCGTCCCGAAGTTCCCATTCATGTTGTTCCGGGAACAGTCGGCTTAAGGAGTCCGCTAATACATTCTCTTTCCCCGGGAGATAACTCGCATGGAGAGATATTCCGTGAGTGATGCACCAATCCCAAAGAGACATTGCCTCCAGACATAGTGAGTGGGACTTGGTGCCACCCTGACGATTGACATAAAACATGCAGGACGTATTGTCTGTGCAGATTGTCACGCTCTTGCCTGTTATCAGTGGCAGAAACTGCAGGCACGCCTTCTGAACTGCCCTCAACTCCAGAAGATTGATGTGCAGGGACCGTTCTGACATGGACCATTTCCCTTGAGCAGTTTGCCCTTGACAGTGTGCTCCCCATCCTAGGAGGGAAGCATCTGTTGTGACAGTCACTTGAGGTTGGGGTGGGCTGAAGGAAACCCCCTGTGTCAGGTTCCCTTGGTCCGTCCACCAAGACAGTGAGTCTCGGACAATGTGAGGAACCACTAATAAAGTCGTAAGAGGCTGCCTCGCCCACTTGAAATGGCTGAGGAACCAGAGTTGTAGTGGGCGCATGTGCAACCGAGCGTTGTTCACTAGATAAGTGGTTGCTGCCATATGCCCTAACAGTTTCATCACTGTGTGTGCTGATACCACAGTTGAATTTTGAATACTGAATGCTAGTTGTTGCAGGTTCTGCACTCTGTCGGTCAGTAGAAATGCTGCCTGTGCTACCGAATCGATTCGTGCTCCGATGAAATGTATTTGTTGTGTTGGAGAGAGAGTTGACTTTTCGTAATTTATGTTCAGACCTAGTGACAGAATTAGTTTGATGGTGGTCTCTAGGTCCTGAACCACCTGCTGTTGTGAAGAAGCCTTTATTAAGAAATCGTCTAGGTACGGAAATATCTCTATGTGTCTCCGTCGTAGAAATGCTATTATAGGAGCCATGATCTTGGAGAATACTCTGGGGGCTGTGCAAAGTCCAAATGGAAGGACCGTGTATTGAAAATGGTATTGTAGGAATTGGAATCTTAGGAACCGTCTGTGTGGTGGGCGTATGGATACATGGAAATATGCGTCTTTTAGGTCGAGAGATACCAGCCAGTCGAATTGTTGAAGAGCAGGAAGAATGTTGCGCAAAGTCACCATCTTGAACTTCCTTACTTGAATATATTTGTTGAGACATCTGAGGTCGAGTATTGGTCTCCATCCCCCTGTTTTCTTCTCTGTTAGAAAGTACGGGGAATAAAATCCCCTTCCCCTTTGCTCGATGGGAACATGTTCGATCGCGCCTATGTGCAGTAAATGTTGAATCTCCACCCAGAGATGTTGTACATGAGCGGGGTCCCTGAAAAGGGACGGGGAAGGGGGTTGGTATCTGGGTCTGGAAGTAAATGGGATAGAATACCCGTGTTGCACAATCTCTATGACCCATCGATCTGATGTTATCTGCCTCCAGACTTGGAGGAATGGTTGCAATCTGTTGCGGAAGATTAGGTTGTAAGATGGCGTTTGAGTAACATGTTGATCCTGTGGATTGGCCGGTCCCTCGACCTGACCTTCAAATTTGATGTTTTATGTTGTCAGGCTGTGGTGTTTGGTATGCCTGGTTTCCCTGTCTGTTCCTGCGCGGTTGTCTCGTCCGGTTCCTATAGGAATCACCTCTTCTGCTAGGTTGTCTCTGTATGTGTCTGTAGCCAGCAGGTTGACTCTTATAAAAAGTGCGGTTGTACTGCATGGGGTAGATCCCCAGTGTTCTTAAAGTTGCTCTAGAATCTTTCAAACCGTGCATAACCTGGTCTGTTGTCTTCTCGAACAGGTGATCTCTGTCAAAGGGGAGATCCTCAATTATCGTCTGCATCTGCTTGGGAAGATCTGCTGCATGAAGCCAGGAAGCGTGACGCATCACTACTGCTGTTCCTAATGTCCTGGCTGCAACATCTGCAGCATCGAGAGAAGCTTGAAGGGCTATTCTGGCCGCTAATAGTCCCTCAGTGGAAAGGGCATTGAACTGCTCTTGTTTGTCCTGCGCAATTGATGTCGCACAGTCTTTCAATTTAGTGTATAACTCATGATTGTAATTTGCTAGCAAAGCTGTATAATTGGCTATTCTCAGTTGTAATGCTGCTGATGTATACACTTTCTTCCCCAATGCATCCAGTTTCCTGTCTTCCCTGTTATTAAAAGAGAATTTGCGATTCAATTGTCTGTTTCTGTGACTTGCTGCTTCCACTACCAGTGAGTTTGGTTGGGGATGTGTAAAAAGAAACTCATTCCCCTTAGGCATGATGAAATATTTCTTATCGACATTTTTGCTTGTTGGAGGAGTTGATGATGGTGCCTGCCAGATTTTATTTGCAGGGTCCATAATCCCGTCGTCCATCGGGAGAGCTAATTTGTGTGACCCCGTGGTCTGTAGTATCTTGTACAACTTATGTTGCGAGGGCTGAGAATCCTGTAGGGAAATCTCCATGGCTTCAGCTGCCCTTTTAAATAGCTCTTTAAACTGTCTGCTGTCATCCTTCTTGTCCTGAGAACTTGTGTCTGGTGAGGGGTTGTCTGGCATTGCCATTGCAGTGATTGGCACTGCCCCTGTCGTTGCCAAAGGCTGATGCTGAGCCTGCACAGGCGCTGGAAAAGGAGCACTCAATAGTAGTGGCAGGTTGTATTGCCATGGTAAGTAATTTACACCCTGTTGTGGGGCCATCACCCATGGGGGGTAGAGCCAGGGAACAGCAACATTGGAAGCGTTGGTTATAGCTGGAGCTGCCTGTGGCACAGGTGAGTGACTCGGTGAGGGACTAGCTGATCTCGATAATGTAGAGGCTGAAGGCGATGCAGATGACTGACTTGTAATTGATGAGTCTGTTTGAAATAAAGGCGACATGGGTGAGGAATGTATAGACAGATCGTCTGTCAGCTCCACGTGCCTTGATTTGCGTTTATGCTTAGTATGCCCTTGACTTGGACCAACTTCCTTGGTCGTAGCTGTCAGAGTTAGAGGCGATGTTTGTATCTGCACAGCTAGTGGCTGTGCTGACTTCTGGCTGTCAAGGGAAATGACTGGTTGAGGACTCTGAAAATCCGGTACCGACATGGACAGAGGCAACGGTGCTGGGAACGGTGCCACAGACACACTGGGTACCGGTGAAGTGACAGGCACCGCAAGCGTCGGTACGGAGGTCGGCGCCGTGACAGCCGTCAACGGCGTTTGAAGCTGCAGCGGAGCCGTCAGCAGCGCAGAGCTGCTCTTGTAAATTTCCGGCTCCGCCGGGTTACTGGGCACCTGCTTTGAGCTGCGGTGCTTTCTCTTATGGGTAGTTTCTTCTCCTTTTTGCTTTTTCTTTAATACTGGGGAAGACTCAGTGGACGCTCGCTTGCGCGCTCCCTCACCAGCGTGAGGAGAGGCACCGGGGTCAGACGCTGGTCTCAGGGAGCCTTCCAATAGGAGGAGTTTAAGCTTTCGCTCTCTCTCCTTTCTGGCTCTCGCTGACAAGCTCTTGCAGTGGCCACACTTGTGTGAAATATGTGCTTCTCCCAAGCACTTCACACAGGCACTATGACCGTCTGAGGCAGGCATTGCCTCATGGCACTTTTCACAGCGCTTGAAGCCGGCTGAGCTCGGCATAGCGCTGATCGGAGGTGTTTGTCAATTTCACCCCGACAGTGATTTCAGCTCTTTCTTGAGTTGTTGTAATTCTGTTCTTCTTCTTCTTCTTTTTTTTTTTTTTTTTGAGATCTTCAGTCTTCTTGAGGAGCCACCGCCGACTCCGTCCGGAGTCCAGGGCGGTAGAAAGGGACTGAGGAGAAACAGCAACGGGCAGTGTAAGCAGCTGACGTCACCAATGGCGGGAAAGGAACGCCGCTGTCAACTGCCCGCTGCGTGAGCCACTGCTAGGAAAAAAAAATCTCCGAACGGGGGTGCCACGGAGCGTGAACACCTGAAGTGGAGCAGTCGGGAGCACTGCTCGAAGAAGAATTTATGCATCACCACTTGGGTGGTGGCCAAAAACATGTATCAAGACACAGCTGGAATGGAAACATTTACAGAATACCACACTGGACTGATACATTTATGTAAACGTGTTTATTTTCACCACCCTATGTGTGAAATATCAAAAAAAAAAAAAAAGAGAGATAGAGAGAGAAAAAGACGCTCAGAATCTGAGAGATATTTATAATCTTCTGATACCGTAGTTTACAATTTGAATATTTTGCTTTCCCAGTGGCTGGGCAATTTTAGTTTCCTTGTAAAACTTAGTATTTTGGTTGGGGGGAGAAAGTATTATAAATGGTGACGTTATACACAAAATATATCCCAAAAATAGTTTTTGCAACTGATGTTTTTCAGGAATTTAGCAAATAATTAAAAAGAGGAAGATGGTCAATAACAACAAAGCATGTTAACTTTCCATGTATTACTGCAGTTGGTGCTCCCTATAGGTGTGTCTACACTATGTATTTAAGTTGACTTAAGGGCCCTTAAGTCGACTTAAACAGAGCCCTGTCTACACTGCAGAGCAATAAAGTCGACTTTAGCATCAGCTAAAGTCAACTTTATTACTTCCACTTATAAAGTTGACTTTAAAGTTAAGTCGACTTTATTAAGTCGACTTAAGACAATGTGGAGGGGAAGTTGCCTTAAGTCGACTTACCTGGCCTCTCAAACACAGAAAATATGGGGATGGAGGCTGGCTAGAATGTACAACACAGCTGGTCCCACTGTGTGGACCACAGCCAAACTCCTCATGTTCCCTGACAGATCTCCCCCGTTCTGAGCCAGACCAGGCATCACAGCCCAATCCAGCAGTTCCCCCATTCTCAGCTCACTCTGCATGTCTGCCCTGTTCTTAGCCCGTCCCCGCATGTCTCCCCTGCTCTGTGCCTGCTCTACATGTCTCCCGGGTTCTCAGCCTGTCCCGCATGACTCCCCCATTCTCAGCCCGCCCTGTATGTCTCCCCTGTTCTCAGCCTGACCCCGCATGTCTTTCCCGTTCTCAGCCCAACCCCACGTCTCCCGTTTTTAACCCGACCCCTGCATGTCTCACCTGCTCTGTGCCTGCTCTATGTCTCCCCCATTCTGTGCCCGACCCCCACATCTCCCCTGTTCTTAGCCCAACCCCTGCATATCTCCCCCGTTCTGTACCCGACCCCGCATGTCTCCTCCATTCTTAGCCCGACCCCACGTGTCTCCCCCGTTCTCTGCCCAAACCTGTGTCTCCCCTCCCTGCCCTTCTCTGCCCAAACCTGTATGTCTCCCCCCCGCCCTTCTCTGCCCAAACCCACGTCTCCCCCCTTGCCCTTCTCAGCCTAATCCTCGGTGTCTCCCCCTTCTCTGCCCAAACCTGTGTGTCTCCCCCTTTGCTCTCTTCAGCCTGACCCTGCGTCTCTCTCCCCCTCTCGGGCCAACCCTGTGTGTCTCCCCTTCTCAGAAGACCCCCCCCCATTTTGTTGTAAAACATGTGGAGTCCAGAGGCACTGTTTAAGACTAACGAATTTATTTCTTGGATGAGCTTTCATGAAAGAAAAATCCCACTTCATCAGACAGTTTGAAGATGGGGGAATTTCCAGAATGGTAGGAAATAAATGCAGGGGAGTGGAAGACGTAGGATCAGGTCACAGTCTAACAGCAAATCAAAGCAGTTGTTAAGATTCAAACACTGGGAAACAGCACATGGAAAGAAAGAAAGAAAGTTGCTATTTCTTTTAGATTAGATTGTGTGAAAGCAGTATTAAATCCTGACTATGGATTTTTTTTTCTGCATTTTAACAGGTGATTTGACTTCACTTTCCTCTATGTGCTGTTTCGTACTGTTTGAATCTTAACAACTGCTGCGCTCTGCCCCTGTGCTGGCAGTTGCACTGCAGCACCTGGTCCAGAGCCAGAGGAGTCAGGGCAACACAGGGAGGGTGTGGAGTGCTGCGCTGGCACATCGCTGGGCTATGCTAGGCTCCCTGACCTCCCTGTTGCCACACACAGTATGGAGGATGGTGTGGTCACTCCCTTGCTGTAGTAAAGGAGTGGCTGGAAGAGGGGGGCACTTCTGCTGTGGTGCACTGTGGGCCAGGTACCCACAATGCACCACTCCTAGGGCAACCTAGCAGCTGCCAGTGTGGACTTGCTAAATCTCCTGGCATTTTAAGTGTGGACATGCTAAGCTGGCTTAATAAAGTCTACTTTAAGCAGACTTTATTAAGCCAGCTTAACTGAGCCCTGTAGAGTAGACGTACCCTATTTTAACTCGCTTTTAAACGAATCATGAACTAGGAAGATAATTCCTACCTTGGCTAAATGACAAAGGAATTTTATCTCCCTTATGTACTGCTGAACCCCTAAGGCACTATGCAAGCTAAGGCTAACAACGCTTTGTATATAATAGAGGCCTTCTGATTAGTAATTCTCAAGCTTATTTTGGATTTGGTATGAGAAATCAGGGAGTGGCTTTCTTGGTACAAAACCAGACATCACAACTTCTTTTCTCTGCACTTAAAAACAATCTGCATTTGCATTAATTTAGGGTTGATATGCTGTTGACATTCCAGATGTTTGACAATTTCTCTAACCTGATTCTGTTCTATTTAGATTCGTATATTGTACCCATCTTTGTGATTGCTGACATTTCCAAAATGTATTAAACAATGTGACTAGCTTAGCTCCTGCGTAGTTCCCTCTTTCTTATTCTCTCCAGTAGGATAACAGCTAGTGAGGTTGTTTTTGCTTTCCAGTGTGCTATGTGCTCTTATTTATGTAAGGCAAGATCAAAGAGGTGTGTACTTTGGAAAGGAAAGTTTTGAGACTTGTGGTTTCATACAGGCCTACCAAGATCATTTTGTTCTCACTGAAGTGAGCAAAATAAAACAGGTAAAATCTCTATTAAAATGCTGTCTAAAATATTAATGGAGAGTTTTTTTGTTTTTTTACAGGTAATATATTGATATATTAAGTAAGGGCTCAGTTGTGGTCTTACCATGGGCCTAAAGAGTCACTGTTGTTCTGCACCAGGAGCAACTTAGGAAAGAGATTGTGACTGAGGCCAATTCCACATGGATGGCAGCAATCTCTGCTGTCAGATTGATTTTTCTGGACCAACTGAGCAGTCAGTAAAGACATTCAGTCAATCTGAAAATAAACTCAAATAAATAACCACCCCCTCGAGTGACATAGAGCTGTGTCGATGGGAATGTATTTTCCATTGGTGCAGCTCAATGAGGATGCTGCACTAAAGGGGAGTTAGGAAGTCGTCCAGAGTTAAGCAAGCTATTCGGTGTATCTTACATAACTCCCAACGGATCTGCCACTGAATTTTGCCACCACTGTAGGCCTGGCCTGAGACTCAAGTCACAAATTGCAATTTCCCTCCCAGTTTCTGCACTGCTATCCAGAGAAGGAGTATAATCCACAGGGTCTATGCCTAGTGTAGCATACCATCCTGGCCCATTCCCACCTTCTCCTATACAGCATGGCCAATCTGCAACCAACGTAGAAGAACCAAGTAAGGGGGTAACGAGGTACACACATCTCCTAACTCCCTTGTGCTGGTACATCGGACAGGTCACAATCCAGCCCTGAATATCCTTATTGTAGCATTATTTAGACAAAAATGACCACATTCTCAAAAATAATATGCAAAAATGCATGCATGCACAAAATACAAAGATGCAGTGCACACAAGAAATATTCATGCATGTAGCAAGGGGGTTGATAAACACCAAAGCACTATGAAACAGAAACTCGTTATATTCAGCTGTGTCATTTTGGCAGCTTCAATATTGGGTGTAGTTGTTAGCCAAGATTTAGATAGCTGTCAAGAGGCAAGAATCATGTGTTCAATCACAGCATTGTTATTCTCACTTAGCTAAAAGATTAATATAACTGATATGCTTTTTTTAAAGTCTGCATGAAGTTTGTAGGTCACACAAGTGGAATCCACAGACCTTGTGCCACATTCCCCATCCAAAAGTTGACCCTTGTGTATTAGATGAAACTAATAAGACCTGGAGAAAATGATTATTAAGGGCTAGATTCATAAGCAGGATACAAGTCCTTAGCTGCCTCTTTCAGCAGCTAAATCCAATGTTTAGGAATCACTGGCATTCAAAAAAGCCACACTGAGGTGTTAGGCATCTAAATTTCCTATGCGCCTTAGCACCTGCAAAGTCATCTAAAGTCTGACACCACTGAGCAACTGCGTGCTTACTTTGTGTCTGAGCCTCAATGGGATTAAAAACTAGCCATTTCTAGTAGCGTACAGACCCAGGGGACAGGGGATGGCCAAGCACTCAGGTGCCAGTCTGCAGGTGGGAGCCTGGCCAGCCCTGCACTAGGGCCAGATTGGAGGGGTCCAGGCTCAGGCCGCTGGCTTTCAGGGTGCTGCACCAGCCATGCCCTCCCACTGCATGAGTCAGAGATGGCAGGATGGCTGTGCAAGGACAGAGGAGGGTGCAAGGACAGAGTCAGAGACTGTGCTACCCTCCCTTTGCTCCATTCCACTGCAGACATGGAGCAGTGTTCCTGGCTGCCCCACCTGCCTCCCAGCCTGCCGCCCATCCCCAGGGAGTGGAGACTGGCTGGCAGGGACTGCTGCTTTCGGAGCTGTGGCCCTGGAGCAGGCCTGTTCGGTGGAGTTCAGGCCACTTTGCCCCTGGTCTCCCCAGCACTGAACAGATGTCATCTTGCCTCCAGACCCTGGAGGGAGCCCATTCAGTACTGGGGGGGCAGGTGTGAAGCAGCCAGAAGTCTACTGAATGGGCCCACTCCGGGCCCTGCCCCCAAAATGGCAGCTCCCACCAGCCACTCTCATAGAATCATGGGGTTGGAAGGGACCCCACGAGGTCATCTGGTTCAACCCCCCTGCCAAAAAAGCAGGACCACTCCCACTAGATTATCCCAGCCAGGGTTTTGTCCAGCTGGGCCTTAAACACCTCCAGAGATGGAGATTCCACCACCTCCCTAGGCAGCTTATTCCAATGCTTCACCACTCGCCTAGTAAGGAAGTTTTTCCTAATATCCAGCCTGGACCTCCCCAGCTGTAACTTGAAACCATTGCTCCTTGCTCTATCCTCTGTTACCACTGAGAACAGTCAAGCTCCATCCTCCTTGGAGCAACTCTTCAAGTAGTTGAAGGTTGCTATCAAATCCCCCCTCAGTCTTCTCTTCTGCAGGCTAAATAAGCCTAGTTCCTTCGGTCTTTCTTCACAAGGCTTGTGCTCTAGCCCCTGAATAATTTTTGTTGCCCTCTGCTGGACTCTCTCTAATTTGTCCGTGTCCTTTTTGTAGCAGGGAGCCCAAAACTGGACACAGTATTCCAGATATGGCCTCACCAGTGCAGAATAGAAAGGAACGATCACATCCCTCAATCTGCTGGCAACACTTCTTCTGATGCAGCCCAGTATGCCATTGGCCTTTTTGGCAGCAAGAGCACACTGCTGACTCATATCCAGCTTCCCATCCACCATGACTCCCAGGTCCTTTTCTCCAGTCCTGCTACTTAGCTGATCACTCCCCAGCCTGTAGCAGTACATGGGGTTTTTCCGTCCCAAGTGCAGGATTTTGTACTTGTCCTTGTTGAACCTCATGAGATTTCTATTGGCCCACTGCTCCAATTTGTCTAGGTCTCCCTGAATCCTGCCCTCCAGGGTGTCTACCATTCCCCCCAGCTTGGTGTCATCCGCAAACTTACTAAGTGTGCCATCTATCCCATCATCCAGATCATTAATGAAAATATTGAACAGAACTGGCCCCAGGACCGACCCCTGGGGCACACCACTCGTTACTGGTTGCCAGATTGACATGGAGCCATTGATTCCTACCCACTGAAACCGTTGTTCTAGCCAGTTTTCTATCCACCTTACAGTCCACGCATCCAACCCATACTTCCTCAATTTACCAGTGAGAATGCTGTGGGAAACTGTATCAAAAGCCTTGCTAAAGTCGAGGTATATCACATCAACGGCTCTTCCCACATCCACAAATCCAGTCATCTCATCACAATCCAGTTATGCCCCCTGTGAGGGGGCAGCCATCTGGGGGGCAGAGCAGCCAGGTACACTGCTCCGCATTGGCAGTGGAGGGAAGGCAGCAGGGCCTCTGGCCCTGTTCTCCCCCAACAAAGCATGGAGGCCAGTGGCACGGCTGCCCAGACACCTCTGAGTCATGTGGGTGAAGGTGGGGGGGCGGTGCTGGCACCCTGAAAGCTGGCTGCCTGGTTCAGGACCCTTTCAATTTGGCCTTGGTGTGGAGCCAGTCAGGCACCCCCTGCAGCCCAGAACAGGCTGTCTGGAGACTGGGGGCTGTCATATTTACCTCGCCCCACTGTGCCTCATATTCCCAGCTTCACAGACCAGAAGGGAATTGTGTATTGTAAAGTTTTGTTTTGTTTTGTTTTGTTTTAAAGTAAGTTAAAGTAAATATAAGCACATTGCATGAAACCCTAATAGCAAAGTTATAAAAGGGGTTAAGCAATGGCTACTACCATAGTTTTGTCCCTAGAAGCTTTTACAGATAATCTAATGGAAAAAGGGCCCTGTGCCTGAGGAACTGTCTGTAAACGATTAATTGTAAATAACTGCTACTGGTAGCAGACAAAGGACAATTTAAACTATTTAACTATTGTACAGTTGATTAGAATTATAAAAGGGGAATAAGGGGTTTCCATTAAAAGTTAACTGTCTTTAAAAGGTATAAATGGAAATTTTAGTATAGTCATGTAACAAAACCTGACAGTGCGTAAGTGATGTTAAGCAACACAGATAGCTAGTGTTGCTTAGGTTTATTTTAAGTATTTAATATGTTTGAGTGTATGTTTGCTCATTTTAATATCTCAGGAACAAAGAACATAATTTTGGCAGAGGTAGGCAGAATCAAAATAGAAGAAGAAATTTTGAATTAGGAAAGTCAAAATTAAGATTGCAAAATCTAATCAAGAACTGGTAAACATCACAAAACCAGGCAGTAAATATATATCAGAAGGAACTAAAAGGAAGGTATTTGGTGCACCCTAGCAATCAAAAGACCAGTAATGCTGGGCCCTCAGAAAAGTTAAATGGCTTTCCAAAGCTGGGTGCATAGAAGTTTAAAGTGGGGGAGGCAGAAGTGTCTCCTGGGTTTAAGGAAACATCCACAATTGAAACAGTAACAGGGTAAACAAACAAACAAACAAAAACAAACTTTATAAGACTCTTAAAACATAGAACTCCTGCCACTAAATTATAAGAGAAATTAGTTTATGCTAATAGTGCTAAATGCTTTTATAAAATAGAAGGGGCATGCTCTATAGGGTAGCAAGCAACCATAATGGCTAAGTAACTAATTGGAATAAAGTATTCACTTGTTACCAAAGTGGGATTCTTCCCACAAAAACTTACGGTACCTAAGTAACAAAATGGTAAATATTTGGTCAGTCACTGAGACATTTTTTATGATGGTACTAATTAAAGTGGACCAAAATCTAATACTTTTGGATACTTGGGATGCTAAAAGCAAAATGTGTCCCATTTTAAATGTGATCTATCCAAAGATAATGAGAGTACCTAAAAGCAAATGTCAATAGCATTTTGAATTTAATTTAATCTGTTCACAGCATGTAATCCTACAGATAGTAAATACCATGGTGGAGAAATCCTGACCTGAAAAAACCGCAGACTGATGCTGAAACATTCACCAATAAATAAATGTGTAAAAATAAATACAGTGAGCATGCTTTAACAGCATTCAGGTCTGCTTATCACCTATTGAAAATAATTATTTAACCCTTGGGAACAACACCAAGTCCCATGGTGAAACTGGGGGGGGGTAACCTTATAAAATAGGGGGTCACCCAAGACCCAAAAAGTAAGGGCTCGACTACAACAGGAGGAAGCTAACAACCAATTCTGGCTAAATGATATGATAATGCTCAGAAGATGTGAAGTTTGTAACCAAGTACAACAAATGGGAAAGAAAAGATATAAGAAAAAGACATACAACAGAAGGTATTATCAAAATGGAAAGCATCATACCCATTCAGGTTGGAAATAGTAGATTTAAAAAGCAAAATGTTACAGGTAATCCCACTAAGGAAAACAAAAAGCAAAAATGTAATAGATGGAGTAAAGAAGGTAGTAGCTATGTGGGAATATCTGCAGGACATACAATCTAAGGGTGAACCCCATTCAACAGTAAAAGCTGGAAATGGTGGGACTGGCAAAATAATGTAAAGTTAAGGCTTTACTTGCCTTATTATCCACAAAGCCATTTGGTGGTTAAATCAGCAATTGAAATGGTAAAGCAAACCTTGCTTAAAAACTGGGCAATAATAATTTTAAGGAACAGAAAAAATTAAGTTGTATTAATATGTATAGATTTAAATCATAAGCAGGTGTGGAGTCCAAAGGAAGTGAAAGCAAAACCACCATGAGTACCAGAATTTGTACCCAAAGAATTGGTATGGGTGACGGTGGCAAGTCACAGAGGTGAAGGAAAAGTGCAAGCATAAATGAAACTGCACATGGATGGGCAGCTGGGCACACACCAATGCCGCAGTATCATGTGTAAAAAGCTAACTATGAAGAAAAAGTGTGTACTGAATCAGTAAAACACAAAAAAGTTTGTGGTTTAAATAGGAAAACACCATTCCTCCTTAAACGGAACTGGATAATGCTGAAGATAAAATGAAAGCATCCTGTTCTAACTTGCATATAAGAAATTCAAAGTTGTAAAAAGTGGAAATTGTTACTTTCAGTAAAGAAGTGTTTAAAATTATAGTATTGTTTCATAATGGGCAATTCTTAAAAAGAAAAATAGAAAACAAGGCAATTGAACACCAAGATGACTCCCTAATCACAGTAATGAATCCAGCAAATTTGGTAAATCACTGAGGAATACAAGGATGGAATAAGGTGAAGCCTGAGGGGGAAAAGATTTGAAATTGGTTAAGCAAGTTAGTCTCAGTAAAATGGTTTTGGGTAGTATTGGAAGTTTTAGCATTCCTGGTTTTGGAAGAATGATGTATGGGTGTGCTGTAGATATTAGGCAAGTCAATATTCAGGATATGAAACTTAAAATGAACATAAATAAAGAAGAAATAGATATGGGAAATGTAACACCAATTATGATTTGTACATACTATGAAGCCTTACAAGCAGAAAACCGGGCTAGCGTCTGAATTATACATCAGAAGGGCAAGTTTTTGAAACTCTCAGCTGAACTGGAATTGGCCGTGGGGCATCGTTGGTATGACATATTTTCTGAATGGTTCCCTGTGGCCTTTGGAATACTACAATAGTTAGCACATCCCATTGCTATTTTTTGTTGTGTTCAGGTGTTGAATTTTAATATGTATTCTTGTTATATGGGTAAAAAGAAAGACGCTTACATTTAACACTCATTTAAAATTGTTATATAAAAATATTCCTATGGTTTAACAGTTAAAAGGAGTGTATTATAAAATTACTTGGGAAGTGAGAAAATATTCGTAATTTAAGTAGGTCTCATTGCCACAGGTGGATGTCAGTAAAGGAAATAGCTTATGATAATGAGGCATAACTGAGTTAAGGGTTAGACTTTGCAGAAGTAACTTAGATGGCAGCTCTGCTTTGCTCTGCTGTCCAGACATAACTGCATCTGAGCTTGTTCCTTTTTTCAGATAACTTGCTTTGCAAGCAAAACTTTGCAAAAGCAATTCAGCTGCAAATAGGCTTGTAGAACCATGTCTGCCCAGTAACAAATTCTAGTTGGCTAAAATTGTGAGTGACAGTATTGTATCAATATCAAAAAACAGTAATCGGCAAAAGCACCAATCAGGTGGTGACACGCTATCTCGACCAAATACCAAATATGGTAAAGCAGAGCAACAGTGACCTTTTGGGGGTTGCAAAAAGGGGATAAAACTATTGGGAAAGTCTGTGCAAAGCGGAGGTCTGCACAGGTGCGTATCAGACAGCTGAACTGAGGATTGATCACTTGAAGTTCCCTCCCCGGCAATGAATCAAACTGCCAGTAAACTTGCAGGTTGTGAACAAAACGTCCCACTTGGGATAAGACTGGTGCACCTGAACTTAATCAAAACTGAATCTGAATCAAATAAATAAGCCATGGTTCTGTAAGTATAAGGGATGTTGCTTAACAGTACTGATTGTAGCCCAATATCAATGAAAGGCTTAATAATAAGAACAGGTTTAGGAACTGTAGTTATACTTTTGCTGAATGAACCTTCTGCTCTTTGTTTTTTGCCTTAGAACATTAAAAAGAATAAGAGAAAATGATTCATTTTAATTAAATGTAAATAAATAAATAGAGTTAACAAAAGAAATCAAATTTACTCAGTGTCTGCTCCAGTGTCTCACCCCCTTAACCATATCCAAAGAATCCATTTTTGAAGAAGAATTCACAGTAATAGGCACATCACGGTCAAGGTCAAGCCAAAAACATCAAACTGTCCACGATAGTACTATCATTTCCATAAGGAACCAAATAATTCTTTGCTTTCTTTTTCCAGTAGCAATTACTTTTCGCTGCTCCTCTTCTCCCTCAAGTGACTGAGTTAGGAGAGACTCCATACTCATCATCCACAATCAGTGACAGATGAAGAATGGTCTTGTAGTTAAAGCAAAGGAAGGTGTGTTTCACTCCTAGCTCAAGCACTGATACATAACATGACTTTGGACAAGATACTGAGGTCCAATATGCTTTTTGAAAGCATCCACTAATGTTGGGTGCCTCAGTTTCAGGGTGCCCAACCTGAGACACCCATAATTACTGCTAAATAATACAGTACAAGATAAATACATTATTTTTAAAATATAAGCAACTCATATAATATACAATTATCTTGCAGGTACAATATAATTATTTAACACTTAACTGCAGTGAATACCTAATACTTGATTTTGTATACCATAATTTCATAGTCAGTATGTTCAGTACAGTAATACTTAGCCTGTGTACATTAAGGGTACAATTTTCAAAAAAAGGGCCAAAATAATTATGCAGCTGAATCACATTGGGATTTTGAAAGTTGTATCCTTAATGTATATATTTAAAGTAATAACAATAATGCCTACCTCTACGGAATTGTTTCATCATGAGCTCTCAAAGAACTATACAAAGGAAGTAAGCATTATTGTTTCCCATTTTACAGGTGGGGAAACTGGGGCACAGATTGGGGCCGTGGCTTGCCTTAGGTACCCTAGCAGGCTGGTGGCAGAGTTGTGAATAGAACCCCAGCCTAGTGTTGCTTTACAATATGGCTCTGCTTGAAGATTTGAGATATTGCAGCTTGATTAATGAGAAAGCAGAGGCCTACCCTGTCAGATCAAGTTGAAAGATTGAGGCCTGATGAAGGACAGAATGTATAAATTGTTTTACATGTCACCCCATATTTCACTATGACTACAAGAGACAGCCATATTGATTCCATTATCCTATAGCTCATAAAAAAATATGCCCATAATGAAATTCAAAAGAAGTTTTAATTTTCAATCAATATTTTGTAAAATAATTATTTACAAAAAATTGTTCTACCAATGACAAATATTACTGATATTTTAAATGGCTATTACTTTTATGAATATGAGAAAACATGACATCTAAACTCTAGAAACAGGATGGGACAAATGTCCTAGGTTCTTGTACTGGTATAATATAACAAATAATTGATTCAGGTGCATCTATATTCCTGAAATGTTTCTCATTTAAAAAACCTGTTTATAGATTCTTTTTAATGAAGCAAGTAGAAAATATGTGATGAGCAATCTGAAACCAGCTCTACTATGGACTACAGATGATAAGAAATTAATCGGCAACCAATGTATATGATACACAATTAACATGCATGGGAAGGCTGAAAATATTTTCCCCGTATAGTTAATCATTAAGTATTCATCACAGCTAAACAGAGCCTATTTGTAAGCCTTTCCCCTTATGCTCCCATGCGGTGGTTACAATCTCTGCACATCGCCAAAGGTTGTCCCTCACTAAGGTCCTTGGGATCAAGACATCCAAAGGGGTCAGGAAGGAGTAGAAGCCATTGCTTGCTACGTGTTGCCCTCCTTCTTCACAACAGAATCTTTCTGTTCTATTCATGAACATCTTCAAAGGTTGCTATTCAAATTAGTCATGAATTTCATCAGCAAATTTGCAATGTTATTTGTGGAATTGGAAATCTAAAAGTCTTGATGTATACAAGCATTTCAGGAAGTCAGTATTATAGTTCTTTGGTTCATTGGCCAAAATGTTATTGCGTTGATCTTCTGATCTCCAGTGCCTGCCTGCCTGCCTGATTCAAACCAAGAAATCAGGTTAGAGATACCAAGGAGCACAGGAAAATCATGCTGTCCCCAAGCAAAGCCCTAGAGAATCTTACAGGTAGACTACTCTTTACAGCTTTCGTGTAGTGTATCCCTTTGCCTCTCACTTTTGAAATGGGCTCAAATGTTATTTGGGGATATAAGTGAAAATAAGACTACTTGTTTCTAGTTAATCCTTAACTTCAGGAGAGACAGTTTGGTTCAGTGGAGAAGGCTAATCCAGGAATGAAATGATCAGATTTGATTCCTGACAGTCCCTGATGTATTGTGTGTCCTTGAAAAAGTCTTTTCACTTTTCTGTACATCCATTTCTCTATCTGTAAGTACATATTTACCATTCTTTGTAAAATGCTTCAAGATCTCATAAGAAATGTGCTATATAAACCACTGTGTGCATTCAAAGAATAACCTCTTTTTAAGATAAAAATGAGTACTCATGATCAAGAGTCAGAAACATTACTATAACTAGCTGGGTGAAAAAGATTCAATAATTCCTGGCTGTAGTTAGTGCTTGTGTTCTGTTTTTAGGAACAAGAAATTAATCTGGCATTTTAAACAAAAATAAACTTTTTTTTAATTCAGTTACTCTCTTGTTCTCTGGTTTTTAAAGACTCATGTAAAACATAACATATGTTCCTGTGATAAGGCACTTCAGGGTTCTGCACGAAGGTCTTCAGAAAGGGTTTTCTGCTGTGACATTATTGGTATAGCTATATTGGCATACCCTCCTAGTGAAGACAAAGCCAGTACCAGCAAAACAAGAGTTCTTTTGCTGGTATAATTTTTACCACATGACTGAACTAAATAAGCTATACTGACAAAAGACTGTTTTAGATTGTTCTACACAAAAAGAGTTCTTGCTTGCATTGTTATATCTGTTAGGAATACAAAACAAAACAAAGCAAAACACTTTTTGCAGACATGCCAGTAGACGTTTTAAGGCTATGGCATACGAAGGGAAAAGAATGTAGCATTTCTTGATGTTTAGCAGACATACCTTCCAACTCCTGACAAACAAAGCAGCTGTAGTATAGATATATCTCACTAACCCTGCACACCATGTGCTTGAGCTATTGTTGTTCCTACCTCCCACTCCCTCAAGTGGTCTTTACTATATAAATAGCCAAGCATTACTGACTTTTCTGTAATCTGCCCATGAGCTTTTATGGTAAATCAAGCAAACCCAAACGTGAAAAGATCCATTTTTGGGGGGGAAAAAAAATCTTAGTTTTCAATTCTCACAAATGTTAGTGTTGCAAACTCAGTTAGGATATGTTCAGCACGAGATATTGTATTCTGCATGGAATCTGATCTTTTTTATTTACTGTTTTTATTGTTTATTAATACATATGGAAAAAAGATGGGCATCTGGGTACATATCAAATGTCTGGTTCTTTTAAACAGTTAATATTTGCATTATTTACATTTTTCCTCTGTCTTCATGAAGAAATACTACTAAGGAATAAGCTATAGTGCAGCTATTTTCAAAATTTAATATTACCTCACAAGTGTGTTTATTCTGGCAAAGAATCTATTTTTCAACATTACGGATATGTTTTTTTAAATAACATTTTTCTATGGACATGCTATAAAAATACAAATATTTCAAAAAACCCTATAGACATATACATATTTAAAGGCAACAAATAATAAAAATAAGTGCAAAAGATTCAGTGTTTCCAAGGCATGGATAGCACATAGCTCCAGGCAGGCTGCAAATTATGTAAAATGAGGGCTAGTAGGATGAGAAATTCATTTATAAAGGAATGAATAACAAAAAAGCAAGCAGTGATAAATGCTAATTTTAGGGAAGTTTCAATACTGATTATAAAACTGGGCCTAGAAAGGATAAACATATAGTATACAAGTCTTAAATTAACATGACTGGGTTTGTTTTATAGGACAATTGGGGTTAAAAGTAGATGAAAAATATAAACTGTATCTGTCTCCTCATCTCTAAGAATTGAAACTCTTCTGACCTCTTTTTCTTTTTCCTGGATTTTTCAGCTGATTTCTCCACTATGTTTATGTCTCCAATTTAGAGACTAATCCTGTATAGGGGCCTATCAACCTGAAACCACTCCCCCATCATACAGATAAGCTTTTGTCAAACTTTGGTCACAGTGATGGGGGACACAAAACTTTTCCTTATGTGTTTAATACCACTTTTAAAACATTTTGGACTCAATGTATTAATAAGAATTATATGTCAATGATTATTTGTTATTTTCATTAATACCCCAACAACACAATTTACACTATATGTTACCGCTGCCCTGAACAGCATTAACTTCTCCTCAATTATTGCTGCTTGGAGGAGAGACAGTTGCTAGGAGGTCAGATAATGGAAGTATGATGGAGCATTGTGCTGTTTACCTGGTGCTCCAGAATGTCAGCAGCCAGGCTTTGTTGTAAGCACCAGGGGTTAAAGTAAGCTGGAACACACACAAATCTGACAGGCCAGAGTTTCGGGCCCCAGACGTTAGAATCAGAGAAAATTGGGCCCGAACATGCATGAAGGGGGCTTGGACAATACAGGAAGGGTGCCCAGAGATTAGGAAGGTTCTGAAGCCCCTCATATTATACTTTAACCACTGTAGGCACTGCACAAACTCACAGGTGAACTCCGTCCCAGTGTAATGGAGATTGCTGTCATTTGAAATAGGGCACAAAAAGTGAATGTTACAAACAAAAAAAAGAAGGAGATGGAAGATTAGGGTTACAAAAATAAGATCATGTATAGCTATTATACAACTTAATTGTTCCTCATAATTCCAAGCCATTTGGAAGTTCTTGTAACTTAACTTATTAATAACAATTATCCTCCAAATCACCTAATTCTTTTGTTTTCTCTTCTATTACATCTTTATGGATGAAGGGCCCATCTCTGGTGAGTGAAAGTCTGCTTAGCTTTGTTGATCTCAGTGGAAATACCTCAATTTGTACCAGCTTAGGGTCTATCCCAGTGTCTATAAATCATTGGCTAAAGCCCAAATGAACTTTCTGTGGTGACAATTCTAACAGTATATTTCCTCATGTATTCAGGCCAGCTCAGGCCAAATATAAGGAATTCTTCCTTTATAAACAAAAGCTTAGAGCTAATTGCTCAGTTTTCTGTATTGTTTCCTGTAAGAGCTAGTAGAAGTTTGCATGGGCATATCCACAGTTTTGTGATATAGATCAGTTCACAATGGCTGGAAGCTGACATTGGAACAATTTACCAAGGGAAGATAGTAAATGGTAGATTTTCCATTGATAACCATTATTAAAATCAATTGTTGATGTTTTTCTAAAAGATATGTTATAGGAATTATTTTGGGGTTGCTATACAGGAGTTCTGACTAGATTATCATAATCATCCCTTCTGACTTTACAATCTATGAATCTACAAGATTTATTAGAAGGAAGATAAACCTAATGTAATTGAATTCTTCATCTACTTCCATTAAAGATAAATGGACTAACACGTGAAAGTATGAAAAGATGTATGACATCTGAGATTTAATTTCCAGGCTCCAAAGTCTTTTGGTACAGATGGAGTTTTAAAGAGAATAGTTTAATACTCTGGAGTTTGAAAGGTTGTTCAGACTTGTCCCTCATGCCAAAATAACTTTGGTTTTAGGATGCTCATTGTTGGATTTCTATGTTTAGCTTACATTGTGATAGACTGGTCCCAGTAAATGGATTAATGTGTTTTGTAGCATACTGCATGTTGGTGGACTATGTTTAAAATACAGACTTCTCAAAGACTAGATACAAGATTGTCTCCTCTAAATTCCATATTAAAGGCCCAGTCTGACAATTTACTTGTGTTGTCAATAGGACTCCCCACTAGTGTGGTCAACAGGACTCCATGTGGGCACAGAGATCTGTGCTATGAAATCACATTAAAGGAATGAAGCCTTAAGAAGTCAAACTGGAAACATGTATTTTAGTTTAGACCTTATCTAATACACCATACCACTATACAAGAGCTTGCACTAAATGAGTTTCATTTATTTGTGGTATGATGGCCTTGTGATTCTTTATGAAGGACTGATTTTCTATTGTCTCCTACTGATGTTTGTTGATCAGTTATTTATTGGCAACTTGAATATTATGTTATTTATTATGTTTCTTTGGTGCAGTTAGGTTTACTTCTAGAAGAAATACAGGGGGTCAAATCCTATATCCTATATCAATTTATAGAATACTGATGACGTAGACCAAAAGCCAGTTGCATTTCTAATACAATGGCAAGCCATTTAGATTTGGTTCTCAATGGAATTTAAGTGTCTAATTCCAATTGATAGCCATGGAAGTTACGTACCTAAATATCTGGGAAGATCTAGGCCTTACATCTTGATCCTAATACTCTTGAAGTCAAAGGCAAAACTCCATTGACTTCAGATACAGGATCAAGTCTCTCTCTATATACCTTGACAAGTTTCAAAGGGATAGCCATGTGAGTCTTGGTCAGCAAAACAAACAAGGAGTCTTTTGGCACTTTTAAAGACTAACTACTTTGTGCCACAAGACTCCTTGTTTGTTTCTCTATGTACCTTAGTTCCCCATCTGTAAAAAGCATTTTGAAAATAGATGTGTTAATAATTAGGAAATGCTCAGACGGAATGGTTGCGGAAGCTATGTAAGTACCTAAATAGAACCTACTGCTCATCAAGAAAGACCATACTGCTCATCCAGGAAGTTTGACCAACATGAAGTATGTTGTAAAACTAAAATAATCCATTCTGCATCAAGAGATCCTTTGCAGAGAGAAGAATATCTCAGTCTTATCTGACTAATGAAACTGTTTGCTTGCTGTATCAGCCAGAAGTCATAACAGAAATAAAAGAACCTTATTTTCAGCTTGAGTCATTAATGTACATATTTAATGAAAGGAAGTTACATTGACTTTTTTTTGAGGTAATCTGGATGAAAACAATGATCTTAAATTTCTGTACTTTTCTATTTAGAGTCAAATAGCAATCTGTTATGGAGCAATTAGTATCTTATTATTTATAATAAAAAGGGTACAGTGAAATTTTTTATTATGATAGAAAACTACTTTCTAATTCTGTGCACATAAATAGAACAAGTATAAATTTGCATATGTGGATTTTCTAATTTCATTTCTGATCATGATTCTTTTTATTGCTAAACTTTCCTATAATACTGAGACTAGAGCCCTTCAGGGATACAAAAATGTGGATCCACATCCAATCCACATCCGTTCAGTGATAGTATCTATCTGGTCCGCAGTCCGCATGCAAGGTATTATCTACATCCGTAACCTCATCTGCAACTGAGCTTGGGCTCAGTCAGCATTTTAGCCTTTGATTGGCTCACTCCACACTTGGGTCCTGCCCACTCTTTCTTTTTTTTGTTTGTGGCTCACATGCTGTGCTGGCAATCATGTTTCCTTGGCTACCAATGAAATCTCTGATTGACCTTATGGCATGTGAACTGCAAATAAGAAAAGGAAGAAGTAGGCAGGGAAGTCATGGGGAATAAGCCAATCAAAGTCCAGCATACTGACTGACTGACAGTAAGTAGTAACTCTCCAAGCCCCAGCCCTCTGTGATTGAGACTCTGATTGGCTGGCAGACCACAATCAGAGCTGAGCTAGGATTGGCTGGAGGGCTTCCTTGTTCCCCTGTGTGCTGCTGACACAGATCAGAGCAGCAGCTACAGTGATGGATCACACCCTGGGCAGACAAAAATAGAATCTACATCTGTGGGTCAATCTACAGCAATGGATTTGTGATTATTCGTGCCTGCATCCACGGATGCGGATACCTGCGTATCTGCAGTGTAAACCTGCAGATCCATAGGTCTCTAACTGAGACAACAGTTATACTTTGCATGGGCTATACATTCATGGCAAAACAAAACAAAACAAACCTGCTTAACAGGGTGGAAGGCAGTGGATAGAAAAAGATATAGGAGCCTGTACAACTATATTCTTAAAACTATACATTATAATGTATAGCTTTTCCAAGAATAATCAGCTTGTTTCATGTTACGCTATGAAATCCTGAATCATAGATGAGCAAATGTCACTTTGCTTAGCAATGTGGAAAATGATAAATATCCTCATGAAATCTTTTGATTGGTATAAAATAGGAAAGTGACCTTGTGAACGGAAAAAATATATTCAGTGTAAAACATAGTTGATAAACAATGAATAAAAGTTACAAAATCATGTTGCACACAGAAACTTTGTTTAACTCACTTCTTTTTCCTTTTTACAACTTTGCAATCTTACTGTATGGTAACAGCTGTCAAAAGTATGCCTAATAAATATACTTGTGAAATTAAAAATCTATGTTTTATGACAAATGTTTCTTCAGCATCATACATATGAAAAAAGTACATATCTCACAATTTTGTGTACAATTTGTGAATTACTGTTTTGTTAAAATATACTAAACAGTACAGACAATAGAAACAAAATAGCAAACCAACGATGGCATGAATATGAAAGTAAATAAAATAAAACACAGTGACGACCTCAGTAAAGTCAACAATGTTCAAAGTACAAATAAAATTTTATAATGAATGTGATGTACAAGACTAAAAATGGTAGGATTTTTGCTTAGCTTTAGATGAGACAGATGCTGTTATCTTTGCTGAAAGTATTTAGTTCACATGACCCTATGAGGTAAAATGACATTGTAGGAGACAGTAAAATCCCCCTTCGGACAAACATATTTATGAAATATTCTGTTATGCAGGGGATTTTAGAATTTATAGGAGAAACCATTCCTTCTTGGACTGGAAAAAACCCCCTGCAGTGATGCAATAATGCAAAATAGGGCAATAATACCCTAAGCCACCATATTAATTCTAGGAATTAATAGACAATGTAGCCAAATTCTGTTTATATTTACACACGTACAAACACATTTTTGTCAGTTGTGTTTCCCAGATGCACGTGAGAATTTAGCTCACGTATTCTTTTTGGGTTTTTTTTTTCTTCTTTTTAAAGGACCTATGGAATAATTCCATTGCTGTACAAAATTCTTAATGTTTGATTTTGCCAGCCAAGAAAAGCCAAAGCAGCATATATTGGGCAAGATCTTGGCATCTGCTACAGCCCTTTCTGTTCCTCTAGTCCAGTTTCCCTCCTTTGTCATGGCTCCCATTTTAGGGGGCACATTAGCATTGAGACCACAAGAAAGAGACATGGTCAGAGTTCTGCTATGTTCCTATATTCTCCAGCTGCCAGAACAAACCCTTTAGGTTGCTCTAATTTGCATAATAAGCCAAAGCAGGCCCCAGAGTGTGGGCAATTTAAAGACAACACTTAGGGCTACATTCACAAGGTAGATTTAGGTGCCTAAATACAACATTTAGGTGTCAGAGGCATTCACAACACTACCATCCAGCTGATGCCTAACCTTGGATACCTTGGGAATTCAGGGACCTACAAGCTTCCACCTCAAACAGCTGTTTACATCTTTTCATCAATGAACTACTTCACTCCCACAGGATTCACAAACTAGGCATCCCAGTGCCTGCCTGGCCTATAGAGGCTGATGCAGTACATATGCTTAGAGCATGTCCATCACTCACATGAGAGAGCTCTAAAGCTGACACTGCCTCTATATGCAGCAGCCCAGTAGTTTGGGCACTCACCCAGGATTTAGAGCAAGGACTTGAACCCAGATTTCCATGTAGTCCAAGCACTTGGCTTTGGAATCATTGTCACTGTGTTTCTGGTCCAATGAATATTTAATAATTTAATAAAAATAGAACAGATTCAACAAGAGAGAACATCCCCTCCCCCTACACAACTACCCAAAAGCTCAGTGGTTAGGGTATTCACATCAGAGGGACCCGGAGTGAACTCCCTGCACCATATCAGGCAGAGAAAGGAATCTGAATCTGGGTTTTCCCTGTTAGGTATGAGAGGATTCACATCTGAGAATCCAGGGCAGATTTATATGCTTTAATCCCATTGAGAAGTGGAGCGTAGAACACATCCCCTCCACGGCTTTTCCTATTGGTTATCTCAGGTGTTCCTCACTCAGTGTCCTGGCTTCTGTGAATCCCTTTCTGTAAATGCCTCACTCTTCCTGAGCTTTGCATAAGGCACCTAAATATTAGACACTGCAACACTTAAGTCCCCTTTGTAAATCAAGCCGATATTATTTTACTTCATTTTTAAGTGAGCAAAAGGTGAGTTGTTCTAGGCAGTTTATACTTCTGACTCACTATGATCTAAACGAATTAAGCTTTAAGGTGTCTGGTTTCAGAATAGCCAAATTCAGCTAACAAGCACGAAGTTGCCTGAAGCAGTGTCACTTAACCAAACCTGCATTTGCTACATCAAAAATTATATTCAGTAGGCAACACCTAAGTTTCAAATCATGCCTCCCAGACATGCAGGGGTGCAGTTGTCACAGGGTGGCTGGTCCTGTGAGGTGTTCAGGAACCTAGATTCCTTGGTTATGTCTACAGTGGAGCCTTAAGTTGACTTAACCTCCCTTGAGTTGACTTAAGGAAAGCCATGTTCACTTTGGGCCTTTATTAAGTCAACTTGAGCACTTGCTTAAGTCAATAACTCCAGCTCTTAAGGTCAACTTAAGTGTTAAAGTCCACTTTATTAAGTCAACTTAACGCATTGTAGATAGGGTCATCTACACTGTAGGCTTTGTTAAGTCAGCTTAATAAAGTCAACTTAACAGAGCCCTCCAGTGTGGATGTAGACTTTAAGTCAACTTTATTAAATTGACTTTACTTTTAAGTTGACTTTGTTAAGTCGACTTAAAGTCGACCTTGTTAAGTTGACTGAACTGAGCCCTTTAGTATAGACATTGCCCTTGTGATAGGCTCTGCTAATGAGAACAAGCTACCCAGATCCACCTGTAAGTATTCCACTGCCTAGGTGGCTGAATGACAGTTGATTAGCTAAGGGACATTGGGGGCTAATAAAGGGTTAGGAGGGTCCATTCAGAAAGGTGAGCAGAACAGAGGAAAATCCTAAAGAATGGAACATCTCAGGAGAGTCAGTTTGGGTGCTTACCAGGAAAGCTGCAGTAGGAAACGTATTCCTGGAAGAAAGAGTTTCCAAAAGGGAACAGCTACAAATTCCAGCCTTAGGGAAAACTGGGTCCTAATGGAGAGGCCTTATTATACAAGGACAGAGGAGCTGTCCTTTTTCAGAGACATTTGAAAAGTTTTGTTTGACCAAGGTAAATTTTTTCATTTTTTTTAAATTTGGCAGGCAATATAGAAAAAACTCACTTTTGATTTGAAATTCACAGAGTTTTTTTTTTTTAGTTGGACACTGAACAAAAAAAAAAAATCAATACCACAAGTCAAGTTTTGCAAGAATGCTTATGAAGTTCATAGGGAGTCTGCTGTTATGATATAATCTAATCCATTTAACTGGAGTTTTATTCCTACAGTTCAAATCATTAATTAAACTGAAATTTAAAAATATATATATTAAGATCAATGCTATAGCAATGAATTTAGCTACTTCATTATTTAAGTCAGAAGAAAAATGAGCAAGGAATAATACTGAGAATGGGAAAAGAGGTGATTATGAATTGATTAGTTTGACTAATGTAGTAAGTAAAATTATGTTACTTTTAATGTAATCTATTTTAGAACACTCATCTAATTAGCTATGTAGTGAAAAACTAAAATAAGTGTGAATACCACAATTAAATGTCAGCATGGGTTTATGAAGAATTAATTGCCAACTAGATGGATATTTTCCTTCAATAAATTCCAGTGTCTTCTGTAGGTTACAAACATCAAAACTGGAAAAGTAGTGTCAAACAATAATTTATTATTATAATGGAAGAGGCGTTATCACTGTATGGCCACATCCCGTCAGTAAACATATATAGAGACCTTCCATGTATTTTACTTGGCATCTTAATAATATGAGAAGCAGAAAAGATCTTGAGTAAGATGAAATTAGACTTCACCATGCAAGAAATACTTTTGAAATTTCAATTGAGCAAGTGAGATTGCATGGAGGAGAAACCATTTAGCTTTGAGGGGGCTGCTCTACCTATCTGGGAAACCAAAATATCTCACCAAGCCCGGACAGGCAACTGGGGCAGAGGCTATGGGAAGACAAAACTCCCTATAACAATACTCACGTCCTACCAAAATGAACTTTTTAAAAATCATCCTTGGCCCCATGTCCCCATTCTGTGGCTTAATTAATTTCTTGTGAGGCCGATGAAGTGCGATGGGACAGACCACAAAGTCTGCTCAGTTGACAGGGTGCTCATTTGTGTGAGCTATGAATTTCTATGGGTGCTGTCTGTGAAGCAAATTAAAATGCTAAAAGTTGACTGCAATGTTAAAGGACAACTCAAAGAAAATGAGGCCATTGCAGAGAAAATAAATGAATTCTTTGCACTGATCTTCATGGCTGAGGCTCTGAGGGAGATTCCTATAACTGAGCCATTCTCTTTCAGTGACAGATATGAAGAACTGTACCACACTGAGTTGTCATTAGCAGAGGTTCTGGAACAAACTGATAAATCAAACAATAAGTTACTAGGACCAAATGGTACCCACCCAGGAGTTCTGAAGGAAGTTAAATATAAAACTTCAGAATGATTAATATTGGTATGTAACCTTCTTCTAAATCAGATTTTGTATCAGATGAAACAGAGTCTGGTGCGCTCCTAAAAATTAACAAAATTTATTGATTTCATGAGCTTTCGTGGGAGAAAATCCCATCTCATCAGACACTTTGAAGAGGTGGGAACTTATAGAATGGAAGGCAATAAATGCAGGGAAGTGTAAGTCATGGGATCAGGTCACACTGTAACAGCAAATCAAAACAATTGTTAAGATTCAAACATTGGAGAACAGCATATAGAGGGAGATGAGGACAAATCACCCCAACCTTAAGCAGATACAGTACTCACTAGCAACTACAGACCTAACAACAGAACTATTAAAGCAGGCACATATCCCTGCAACAAACTACGTTGCCAACTTTGCCCACACATCTGCACAAAAGACACTATTACAGGACCTAATAAAACCAGGTACTCCATCAAAGACTCATCACTTGCTCATCCACCAATGTGATTTATGCCATCATGTGCCAGAAATGCCCCTCTGCCTTATACACTGGACAAACAGGACAGTCTCTGAGCAAAAGAATAAATAGGCACAGATCTCACATCAGAAATCACAACATTCTAAAACTGGTGGGTGAGCATTTCAATCTTCCTGATGACCCCACTGATGTTTACTAATTGCTGTGCTCAGACAGGTCATAGAATCATAGAATCAAAGGGTTGGAAGGGACCTCATAGGTCATCTAGTCCAACCCCCTGCCAGAGGCAGGACCACTCCCACTAAACTATCCCAGTCATGGTTTTGTCCAGCCGGGCCTTAAACAACTCCAAAGATGGAGATTTCACCACCTCCCTTGGCAGCTCATTCCGAGGCTTCACCACTCCAAGGCTTCAAAGAGAAGCTGCAGAGCTTGAATTTATTTCCAAATTTGATTGTATTGCTTCAGGGCTAAATAAGGATTTAGGATTTTTTTTCTCATTACAACAGGTGATTTGACTCCATATTCCTCTATATGCTGCTCCCCAGTGTCTGAATCATAATAACTGCTTTGATTTGACCTGATCCTATGACTTATACTTCATTGTATTTATTTTCTCGCATTCTGTACATTCCTCCATCTTCAAAGCATCTGACGAAATGGGATTTTCTCCCACGAAAGCCCATGCAATAAATGAATTTGTTAGTCTTTAAGTGCCACAGGACTCCTTGTTTGTTTTAGTGAACTAACACAGCTGCCCCTTCAGAAATTTGTATCAGATGACTAGATGATAGCTAATGGGGTGCCAACTTTTTTAAAAAAAGAGGTGATCTTTGCAACTATAGGTCAGCAGAAGGTCCTGGGTTCAATTCCCAGGGGGTTGGACTTGATGATCTCATGAGGTCCCTTCCAGCCCTATGATTTGATTTGATTTGAACTCTACGCCCTGGGATGAGGAGTTAGTCTAACTTCAGTACCAAGCAAACTGGCTAAAACTACAGGAAAGAACAGAATTACTAGACAAATAGATGAATAAAAAATTGTTGGGGGAAGAGTCAACATGATTTTTGTAAAGGAAAATCATGCCTTACCAATCTACTAGAATTCTAGGAGGAAGTCAGCAAACTATATATATATAGTGCACTTAGATTTTCAGAAAGCCTTTGACAAGCCCCCTTACCAAAAGCTCTTAAGCACAGTAAGCTGTCATGGGATAAGAGGGAATGTCATCTCCTGGATCAGTATCTGGTTAAAAGAGAAGGAATAAAGGGTAGGAATACATGGTGAGTTTTCAGAACGGAGATAGGTAAACAGTGCTGTCCTCCTAGGTTCTGTACTGGGACCAGTACTGTTTCAATGTATTCATAAATGAGCTGGGAAAAGGAGTATATGGTGAGGTGGCAAATAAGCATATACAAAACTATTTGAGGTAGTTAATTCCAAAGCAGACCATGAAGAGTTACAAAGGGACCTCATAAAACTGGATGAATGGGCAACAAAATGAAAGCTGAAATTCAATGTTGATAAATAGAAAGTAATGCACATTGAAAAACACAATCACAACTATACATGTAAAATGATGAAGTCTAAATTAGCTATTAGCATTCAAGAAAGAGATCTTGGAGTCACTGTGGATTTTCTGAAAACAATGTGCAACAGCAGTCAAAAAGCTAACCATGTTGGGAATCATAAGGAGAGGAGTATGTAAGAAGACAGAAAGCATCATACTACCTCTTTATAAATTCCACATCACAAACCCTACATGTAGATCTGGTTACCTCATCTCAAAAATATATATACTGGAATTCGAAAATATACAGACATGGTCAACAAAAATTAGGAATATGGAATAGCTTCCCTATGAGGAGAGATTAACAAGACTAGGAGTTTTCAACTTTAGAGATAACTAAAGGGGGAATATAATAGAAGTCTATAAAACTAGGGCTTACCACATGAAATTAACGGAAATCAGGTTTTAAAAAAAAAAGTATTTCTTCAAAAAATGCACAGTCAGCCTACGGAACTCTTTCCCAGAGGATGTTGTGAAGGCCAAGACTATAACAGAGTTTAAGAAAGAAATAGATAACTTCACAGAGGATAGATCTATGAATGATTATTCGCTAGGACAGGCTAACCATGCTCTAAGTTGTGTCTACTCCCTGGCTGCCAGAAACTGGGAATAGAGCAACAGTGGATGGATCACTTGATGATTACTTGTTCTGTTCATTTCCTCCGACTTACCTGGCATTGACCACTACTGAAAGACAAGATACCAACCATGCTAGATGGACCACTGGTCTGACCCAATCCTTTCATATGTTCTTCTGTAAATACAAAGTCCTTCCAGGGAGCCATCCCAAATGCTACATGCAGATACATGGAGGCATCCCAAATACTTCATTATCTACAGATCAGTCAGTCTGGCAATGATCTAACATTGAGTGAATCCAAGGGGCATAATCAATGTCTTACTACACTGCAGAAGAATGAATGATTTGTCCCAAGAATAAGTGACTAAAATTCAATAAGAAAACTGTTCTATACAATGCTAATGGAGCAATTAGGTCATGATAAAATATTTCAAAGATGGCATCTGAGTTTGCTTGTTCTTTGCTATATGACCAATGAAGTTGCCATCATTGTCACTCATCACAAGCCTTCATCTCCCTTAAGTGGCATGTCAGGGAAATTTAACTTTAGAGATAAGTAATTCCCACTGCCATATCTGCCAGTAAGGGGGAAGGGTACAGTGTCAGCCAATGAACAACCTTCATTTCTAAGAGGTAACATAATTACTGTTTCTGAAGGTCCTTCTCAGGATCCTTTTATTCTCTGGTATAAATGCTCTGTGGCTGCAGAGGCTATGATATGGCCACTTGTGACAGAACTCAAGGGGACTATTAAAAAAAGAGAAGAAAGAAGTGGCAAACAAGTAAGTTTCTGAGTCTCTCCATTTTGAAGAGAGACACATTTTTTGACTGAATGCTAAGCTTTAGCTTGCTTCAACTTGTACATAGATTTGTGCCCAAATACCTATTCAGTTATCATAAAAATACAAAGCTGCAGCAATGAATCACTGAGAGAAAGGAGGAACCACTGAAAATGGTTTCTTATAGGCCTAATACAATAACTGAAAATCAAGCAGACAGGGAGTGGTAGAAGGAAAGAAAAGGAAAAAAGTTAGTGCTGTTATGGTGACACAAACTAACTTATTTACTCAGTTATCTGGAGGTAACACCATGTTGTTGTTATGAGCGATCAGTTTCTAGGACCTGGTGCACAGTGCGGCAGCAGAAAATAGCCTTTGTTTTGATTGCAGCAATGCTACTGAAACACTGAACAATGTGACTTACAGTCCTGCTTCATCTGATTGTGGTCTTCTGCTTTCTGTGACAAAGACTTCCAACACAAAAGTAAATCAACCCCACCCCACAAAAAAATCCCAGCAAGCAACAGGTTCTATTAATTAAAATATTTTACATTTATGTGGCATCTTTCATCAGAAAGAATTTGAGAAGGCAATAATCAACTGCAACACTGGAATCCTCAGGAGGTATCTGAAGGAAGAAAAAGAGAGCTTCATAGAAAAGAGTAGGGAAAACCTTTCCAAGCACAGGAGAGAAGAGGAAATGAGATTACTCAGAAGAGAGATGACTGGTGGGAGAGTAGTGAACAGGTGGAAGAGGAGAGAAAATGGAATTAGAAATGTAAATTGGATAGGGTTATTTCAGGCTCAGGAGGTGAGGAAGAATTTAATGGGGTTATGGACAAGAAGATGATATAGATATTCCAGGCTGGGGAAGGGATGAAGGCTGACAAGACAGTGTAGCAGGAGAGATGAATGATCTCAGCAGCTGAGTATTGGATGGAATAGCGTGGAGAATGCAGATATTATAGGAATCAAAAAGATGACCAAGACATGGATGGGAGTTTTGGAATAAGAGATAAATAATAAATGGTGTTTTTGATATTCAAAAGGAGGAAGAAACAATAGCAATAGACTAAATGAGGAGAAAAGAAGAGCAAAAAGTCTGAAGACAGGATGGATAGTGGAACTGCTGTTATAGGAAGAAAATGGGAAGAGCACTGAGTCGTGGAAGCTAAGAGAAGGGCATATAGACAAGGACAGAGTTAAAGAAAACAGACAAATAAGAACAATAAGATTTAAGAAAAATAAGAACAGAGAACTGTCCCTCTGATTAAGGTAGTTAATAGACTTCTCAGCTTTATTTCATTGGGATGAAGCAGGGAAAAGCCAGACTGCAGGTGATAAAAGGAGAAAATGGGAGGACAGAAATCTTAGGCAGATGACCACTACTTCAGTTGAGACCCTTTTTTAGCATTTGTCTAGAATTAGTTATTGACCAGACTTAGTTATTGCCTCTCTTTTACAAAGACAGTCTCTGGGGAAAGAGAAGGGCAGCACGTGTTCCCTATTTATAAACATACAAACCAGGAAATACGTTAGTTCAGTAATATTTTAGGGGATGAGATGACTGGTAGCGCCTACTCTGGTATCTACAATACCTCCCAGTTGGAGAGGACCAACCATCCCAACTCCCAGGCATATAGGAAGGAGACATGAGGTGGAATCCTGTGGCTACTGAAGTTCATGACAGAACTTCAGACTTTAACAGAATGAAGATTTCACTCTGGTGTTAAGATGAGGATGGCTGTTGCTAGGCTGGCAGGATGATCTCTGTGAATATATTTCAAAGAACAAAGTTCCCCTGCTAGGCATAAAGAGTCTTATTGACCATGCATGTTTAGTTATACATTATGAATGTCAGTACTTAGATTATAAAACAGAAAATCAGAACCCCCCCGCACCCCCAAAAAGAAAGAAAGAAAGAAAGAAAACCCTCAGTGGGATTTGTGGATATTCACGTATTCTGAAAATTAGGTCAAAATCTTATCAAACAGAAGCACTATTCAGAGTTGTCCTGTTGTAGTAATTGGGGCCAATTAGGCTACTCTAGTTATGACCTTAATTGTGGGAATGTGGGTGGAAGAATATAAAATGATTTTATCTACTGTAATAACAAATGGTGATTGGCAAAGGTAATGGAAGTCCAACTAAACTTGTTACATAAGATCTTTTGTGTGTGTGTGTTTTTGTTTTTTAAAGAAATCAGCACAAATGAAAAATGCTGAGATAGTCTGAACAAGCATCCTTTACAGACAAAGTCTGTGTTGAGACCATACTGGGTAAACAAGAACATCATGGACTGGAAGTTGTTTGACCAAACTTGAGAGAAAGGACTATTCCAACCATCACCCCTCTTTCAGAGGCCTTTAAAGAGAATCTTTGGGGTGTGGGAGAATAAGCAGATTGACTGAGAGATTTCTGAGGGTAGGAGGGGGAGGCTGCTAGGCTTCTACTCCACACCAGGGATTTTGTCCTTTGCCTGTGGATACTGAAAGTCATTGCATCAACATAAAACTCCCTCAGCACAGTAGACACCTGGCCATGACCACCACAGCCTCCAGCCAGATACACATAACAGCTGTCTTTCCTTCCCTTATGTGTTCCTTTCTGCCCCCACTATTTCTCCTCCTGTCCTCTATCTCTCTCTCTTCTTCATTTGATCTGGAAATCGATTATACCATATGGCATTAGCACAGTGAGACAAGATAAACCAGAGCCCTTGGCAACTTCTATTGTGACTGACCTGCCAATCCAGAGCATCCATCTGTAACTGAACTGTTGTCTGAAACTCTAAGAACATCAATATAAACTGTATTGACCACATCTTTCCTATCTTGTTTCTTCTCCCTCTGATGTCTGTTGAAAGCAGGAGAATCATAGATTCATGTGGTTGTAAACACTTTAGAACAGAAATGATCTGTATTTTATCAGTATACTGTCTAGCGCAATGGGGCCTGCTCCTGAGTCATTACTCTAAAACACATAAATAAATAATAATAACTAATAAAAAATTGGTTTCCTTTCTTGTACCAAAAGATCCACTGATTCATACCCTGGGCTTCTAACTGCCCGATGAAGGTGAGCAGGAGTTTGCCCGTTGTGCCTTGTTTAACTTGTTTAAATCTTAAACATGGCTATTCATTTATATTCATCTTATTTATAATACATGAGTTCCTTACCCATAAAATTATGCTTATACAAAATTAATTATGGGCATAAATTTTAGCATTTAGATAAATTTGGTACTTTCACATGTGGGACGAAAGCTTTAGCCTCACTTTAGCCCCTTAATGCCATGTAAAAGGCCCAAAGCAACATACAGGAGCCCTGAAAACCCTGCATCCAGCTGGGGGACAATTCCCCTAGTGCAAGTATTATGGACAAGAAACTGTAAGGCTCCCGCCTAAGGAAGCACTGATAAGCCTTCACATGGGAGGGTCATGTCAAGGCAGACTTGCTGCATGCAGCACTGTGGGATCGCAAGCAGCGCTACCGTCCATAGAACAGTTCCTGCGCACTATATCTTAAGCCATTCTGCCCTCGGAGCAGTTCAGGATGAAGAAGATGCCTCTCCAGGATGCAGCACAGAATCTTACTCCTAGCAGGAGGTTTGTTTAAGAGCCCTAAAAAAAGTGTTTTAAAAAATTAAAACTTTAAATACACATGAATGTCAGTTTACTGTTTTAAAATTCTTTTTCTTTAAAGGCTTTGTTCCTACTGTTACAACAAAAAATTGTATTATCATAGTGGTGAGGAGTCCTATTCATGGACCAGAACCACATTGGTCAAGGGTGTTGAACAAAAATAATAAAAAGATGGTCCCTGCCCAAAGGAACTTACAATCTAAGCATAAGACAAGAAACAACAGATGGATACAGAGCAGTAGGAGAGTACAAGGAAACAGCGAGACAATATTGTTTAAACGAGAAGACATAGGGTGAGTCTTAAGAAACTATCTGGTCATTATGTACCGGTCACCTGCAGGTGCTTGAACTCAGTCAGACTTTCCAGGTATGTATGGCTGGTATGCAGGGTACTAGCCCAGGGCCCAGTCTAGGAAAGGGTAAATTGCATAATTCCACCCTGTGAGAGATAAAGGAATGAGACCTGGCACCTGAGTGGGTGTGCTCAGAGACCACACAAGGGACAGATGATCCTGAAACTGTGAAAACTCTTTTTGTCCCTACAGGCCAGCGTTGGAGCTACTCTGATAACCTAGGCAGGTTTAACTTCTTTAGACTGCCAACTGTTGTCTGTGCCTTAGTGTAGTTCCTCCATTCTACCCCTCCATCCTAACCTCCAGAAGTGTTCCATTTTTCAATATAAGATTCTCATGATCTTATGTCGGCATGATCTTTCCTATTTCCAGATTCTCTCTTAAGAGCCTTTAAGTATCTGCCGAGAAGTGGCTTGTCTTGAGCCATACCTTTTCCTTCCTAAATTAAACCAATATCTACACGCCATACAGAAGACTTACCAATAAACAGGTCAAAATACAGTATTAATCAATTATTACAGAACAGTTCCATGTCTGCCACATGAAGTTTTTACTGCTTTTATTCATGGATAGTATAAAAAAAGAAAAGGGAATTGGATTCTATGCCTTATTACACATATTCAACAAAAAGACTTCCTGCATTCCAAGGCATTGTGTCCATGCAAAACCAATTAAAGCAATCATCTTATGACATGGAGGTTATAATTTGAAGACAATGAATTACTCAGATGTCACCAAGTGCATAAACTGCCCTGAAGAACCTTAATCCAGGAAAGAGAATATGCAGGTTGAATTTTGCTGCTCAGATTGAGTGTGAAAGACTGGTACCCAGAAAAGAAAATCTCTTTTTACTTACAAACTGTGTATATTTCTTACAGATAAGAGTGAAAGTCAAACATGCAACCCAATGATGCCATTTTAAGGTAACTTCTTAGAGAAGATTTACACTTTAAATGTCCAATTAGCTGATGCACAGAGTTAATTAATATTAATTTTAATATAAAGATTTTTAAGTACCCCAACTAACATATAGTAATCAAGGTGTGGGGAGCAAGAACAAAGGTTTACTTGGGTGCATCATCCCAAAAGATTTAAAATACAGAATAGGTGTTGGCTGTATGTGAACTCCCTCCTTCATTATTTCTCTTTAAAAGAAAGATTGGTAGCTTTACCAGATTGTTTTTTTTCACAATTTTTAGAAAAAAATATGTTAAATTAGACATAAGCTGTTAATACAGAAAAGATTTAGACAGTGTCTTATTTATTAAAATGCAGATTAAAATATCATAACAATGTTTCATGATACCTGAGATTTTCAGACACATTTTATACTTGAAGGTAATCACAAGTGAATTTCCCCCTTAATTTTACCTGTGTGTGTGTGTGTGTGTGTGTGTGTGTGTGTGTGAGAGAGAGAGACAGATTTCTCACCTCGCCACCTGCTGAATCTTTGCAAATACATCACTGAACCACAGGTGATATTTTTCTTTTACTAACGTTGCATGTACAAAATCAAAGATCCCAAGTGTTTAGGAAATGAAGATCTTTACAATGATTTGTAGTACAAGAGACATTCTGTCAATGGTCTTTACCTTGCAGCTATTTGTCAAGTTCTTTGTATCAGCTAAAGAACTTTTTGCCATATAGTTTCTCCCATGAGGGACTGCCTTTTTTATAATCTGGGCTCTCAAAAGCTTCCCTATATTCTAAATAAAATAATCAAAGAGCCTAACTGTATGCACTACAAACAGTAATATAAGAAAGCAACTGTGATTCAAACTCACCACGTTACAAGCACATTGAGCCCGCATGGCAAAGAATAAGAAGAAAAGTACTAGCAGCCTGTGTAACAATCAACAAGCATAGGAAATTCTCATTGATGAAAAGAAAATTGAGGTAACTGGTTTTACAGAAACCTGGTGGGATGATCTCCATGATTGGCAGAGCCATAACTACAGCAGAGCAAAAGGGGCTTTGTCCTGGGCACACCAGAGCAGCTCAATAGAGCTGCTCTATTAAAAGGCGCGTTTTGTGGCGCTGGCCCCAAGCACCACTAATCGCAAGGGGCCCGTTCAGATTGGAGCACACCCCAGGCACTGAAACAGAGCATTATGGCTCTGATGAATAGCATGTTAAATCTTTGGTTATAACCTATTTAGGAAAGACAGTATGGGTAAAAAGAGTAGGTAGGGGAAGCACTCTACATTAAAGACTCAAGTACTTGTTTTAGAACTATAGGTTCAGAACTGCAGGATCTTGAATGCATATGGATCAATATGTTACCTAATAGAGCCAAGTTCAGAATAGGATGACTTACGCCCTAAGCACCTGTCTGTAATGTGTGACGAGACCAATTATGTTGTTATAGAAGATTTCAGTTTGGGAGACATATGATGAAGGACCCAATGCAATCAGTAATGAAATTCTGTTATATCTCTAAAAATGATAGATGATAATATTATATCACAAAAGATATTGCACCCAAATTGAGGTAAACTATTTTGGGTCTCATTAGGATGGATGAATTAGATGAATTATAATGGAAAGGTGAATTAATTACAACATTGGAACTGGGTTGTTGCCTAGGGACCAGTGATTACAATTTGATAATATTCATTGTGTACAAATAGAGAAAAGTTCCAACCAGTAATCTAAAAACTAATTTCCCAAAACTGAGAAAAAATATAAGTGAAATTGCTTAAGAGAAATATTTAGAGAGAAAAATGTGAATGAAAATTGGGAGATTTTAAAAAACTGTTTATTAGATGGCCAACCTCAGCAGTGAAGCGATGGCAGCAATTAGAAAAAAAAAATAATATATGGAAAAATAGAAATTAGATAATAATCAATATAAATTAGAAGTTATGAAGTGTAGCAATTTTTTAAGGGAAGCTCAGAAGAAAAACTAAAGACATCAAGGAAAATCTATGCCTAGCAGGGTAATGACAAAAAGGGGTTTTTAAAATATATGTGGAACAAAAGAAATCCTAGCAATAGAACAGGCCTATTACTAGATGGAAATGGTAAACCTGTTATTAGAGATGCAGAACAGGAAGAAACGTTTAATGGATATTTCTGTATTTGCATGTGCTCATATCAAAGGAGAATGATGAAATGCTTTCCAGCATATTAGTAGCCAAGGAGGATGTCAGTCATAATCTGCTAGTGATCAGGGTCATCCGGGGGGGGGGGGGTGAGCTGGGTGACCATCCTGCGCCCCAGATTCCATCCTGGACCCCGCCGCCACGCTGCCTCTGCCCCTGACCCACCTTCAGCTGCAAGTTGAAGGCAAGACCAGGGATGGGGTGGAAGCATGGCGCCTGTCCTCTGAGACAGCCCACCCTGCTCCTCCCAGTACGGGGTGGGGAGAAGCAGGGAACCCAACAGGTCTTTTGGCCCTGGGCCCTGCTTCTTCCTTGAGACAGCCCTGCTACATTTTTAGATCAGCCTACATGATTAATTTGCACCAAGATTCCTTAAAAGTATAGAGGAGTAGAGGGTAGGTGCAGGGAGGTGATTTTTCATCTATATATGGGCACTGGTGAGACCAATATTACAATACAGTATATAGTATTTGTGGCCTCATTTTTAAAAGAATGTTTAAAAGTTGGAGATGGTGCAGAAAAGAGCCACAAAAATTATTCAAGGGTTGAAGAAAAAAGCTTACCATGAAAACTTAAAGAGCTCAATCTGCTTCACCTATTAAAAATAAGATTGAGAGGCAATTTGGTTTGAGTGCACAAATACCCTCACAGGAAAAAAAAATGATGATTATGAAAGTACTCTTTAATCTAGCAGAGAAAAGTGAAGAAAGGACCAATGGCTATAAGTGAAGTCAGATAAATTCATATTAGAAATAAGGCACACATTTTTAACTGTGAGAGTGATTAACCATTGGAACAAACTACCAGAAGTGGTGAATTCTCTTCTGTTGATATTTGTGAGTTAAATTAATGTCTTTCTGGAAGATACAGTTTAGTAAACATAAGTTATGCTTTGGTCAGATGCAAGTTATTAGATTCAATTCAGGGGTAACTGGGTAAAATTTAATGGCCAGTCATATACAAACCAGACTAGAGGATCTAATGGTCCCTTCTGGCCTTAAAACTATGAATCTATTGGCTTCATTTTGATATACCCTTTTTCCATTAAATTTCATTTCCAGGCTCACCAATCAATTTTTTTTTCTAACAAAAGTTACGGGCAGGGCTGGATTAATGGGCTTTTGTGCCCCCTGCCCCAGCCTGGGACCCCACCTTGGGTTCCCCTCCATGGCCCTCCCCTGACTGAGGCACCAGATCCCCTGCTTGGGGTTCTGGACTGGCCCTCACCACCATGGTCTGGTGGCAGGGTGAGGCAGGCCACAGCCCTGGGGCTACAGGCTGTGACCAGCTGGCTGTGGTGCTCCTACCCCCAGACTGGTTGGTTGGTCCATTGGGGTGGGCTGGCCTGCACATGGCTGCCTGCTCTGGGGTGAGGCCAGCTGGTGCACTGTTGGGCCCATGCTAGTGTGAGCTGCAGGGGGTTCCAATTTAGAGACCCGACAGTCCTGTGGGCCTGGAGGGCTGCTGCTGGGTCTGCCCAGTGTGCCAGCTGGCCTGGGTGTAGGGCAGTGCAGAAGGTAGCACTACAATTGTGGCCTTGCTGGCCCTAGAACCCCTGTCCACCACCACGTAGCCAGCATCCTGTGTCCCAGCACCCTAACAAAGGGCCAGATCATTCAGGGACCTTAGCGGGTGCAATCCAGGGCCCCCTTCTATGGTGGCTTCAGCCGCAGGCCTCAGCTAGCTTCTGTATTAGTCCAGCCCTGGTTAGTAATGAAGTTCACATTAACTTAAATCCTATCTAAATTACAGTCAGGAGTGCAACATTAGGTACTGAGAAGAGACTCTATAGTGAGGCTGTGGGGTTGCAGCTAATGTAGAATGGTTTGTAAGAGTTCTTCGTGGGAGAAAATCCCACTTTGCCAGATGCTTTGAAGATGGGGGAACTTACAGAATGGGAGCAAATAAATGCAGGGAAGTGAAAGTCATGGGAATAGGTCACACTGTAACAGCAAATCAAAGCAGTTGTGAAGATTCAAACACTGGGGAACAGCATGTAGAAGAAGATGAGTTCAAATCACCTGTTGTAAAGAGAGAAAAATCCAAAGTCTCTAATAAGTCCTGAAGCAATACAATCAAATTTGCAAATAAATTCAATCAAAGAAATAAAATCTGAAAAACACCATAGCTCTATGGGAAATCACTTGAATATTTCAGCTCTCCTGAGTGACTTCAGTCAGTGGGTATGTCTCACCCCGGACTGAAACTGAAACAGAAAAGAAGTCTGAGGATATTGACAAAGAGAAGTGTACTGTGTGCAAGGGTGTCCACTGTGTCCTCAAAAAAATCCTAATTGGGTGGTAGTAAGTCTGTAAATTCTAGATATCACAGGATGTAAAGAACCAAGTTTTCAGTTGGTGTAAATCAGCATAGCTTCATTAATTTCAATGAAGTTACTCCTATTTGAGCCAACTGAAGTTCTGGCACTTTGGTAGTTGACATTTTCAATTCTTATGTTACTGATGAATGCAGTCTTTAGTTTAAATTTACATCAAAGTGTTTTGTCTTAACCTAAAAACATATTTGATATGAGATGTTATTCAGTATAACTGGAAGCATATCACATGAATGTTATTTTTTTCTTTTTTGTTTAAACATGTTCCAATCCTGTGATTTTCTATTGTTCAGTGTTGCATTTTATTTGCTGCTATTTGCTCTCCATCTCCTTCTGCTAAGTTGATTAGATCAAGTTCTTCAGAAAGGACAGATGCAGCAAATCTGTACAGGACATACAAGACAGAATTTTTTTTTTTAAGAGACAAGCTTTTACTAGTAGACAGCAGAAGTAATATAATTTAAGGGTACATGATACAATCACTTTGACTCATTATTAGCTTGATTCATAACAATCAAATTGACCCATTGTGGGAAGGATAAGTCTATAAACACAATTGATGCCCAGGGATTTTCAAAAGCCTCTAGACTCATAGACTCTTAAGGTGAGAGGGGATCAATATGATCATCTGTCTGACATCCTGCACAATGCAGGCAACCAAATCTCACCTGCCCATTCCTGCAATAAACCTCAAACCTATGACTGAGTTATTAAAGTCCTCCAGTCATGGTTTAAAAACTTTAAAACAGAGAGACTCCACCAGTGAGCTGTCCTCCATGCTACAGAGGACACCAAAAAACCCCAAGAGCCCTTGACAATGTGCCCTGTGGGAAAACTCCTTCCTGATCCTAAATAAGGCAATCAGGTAAATCCTGAGCATGTGGTCAAGACTCACCAGCCAGGCACCCAAGGAAGCATTCTCTGTAATAAGAGTACCCACTCCATCTCATCTCAGGTCACTGGCATATCCACGTACAGTAGTCAAAAACTGGTGAGTTGTCAAACAAGGTTGTCCCATCATACCATCCCCTTCACAAATTTATCAACTCAGTTTTGAAGCCTTCTAGCTCTTTGCCCCCACAGCTCCTCTTGGAAGTTTATTCCAGAACTTTGTTCCTCTGCTGGTTAGAAACCTGCATCTAATTTCAAGTCTAAATTTCATGATGGACAGTTTATATCCATTTGTTCTTATGTCCACATTGGTGCTGTACTGAAAATTCCTCTCCCTCCCTGGTATTTATCCCTCTGATGTATTTATAGAGAACAATTGTATTTCCCCTCAATTTTCTTTTGGTTAGGCTAAATAAGCCAACCTCTTTAAGCCTCCTCTCCTAAGGCAGGTTTTCCATTCTTCAGATCATCCTTGTAACCCTTTCTGCACCTGTTCCAATTTAAATTCATCTTTCTTAAACATGGGGGACCAGAACTGCACACAATATTCCAGATAGGTCTCACCAGTGTCTTATTAAAACCTCTCTGTTTCTACTTCCGTGGGAACTGGCAGCTAGGTAGTTCTGAAAATCTCACTAGGTGCCTATCTGCATATGTAGGTGCTTACATACTTTTAAAAATCTAGCCCATAATTTTCAAGGAATCCAATTACCATTATAATTTATTTCTATGCCAGGACAGCCATCAACATGGTAGGTACGGTACAACAGACAGAAATATGGTCCTTGTTCTGAACAGCTTAGACCCCATGAAAGTTTTGCTACTGAAACTTAGTGAAGATAGCTATTCTGGAACCCAGTACGAGTTATTTCCATTTTCTATGTATTTTTTTAAAATGTTTTTCTTGTAGTTAAAGAGATATTGATGGAGAAAATGCCTGCGAAAAATATTTAACCTCACAATTTGGTCCCAGAGTGTGTTTTGCCTTTTACTACATGATGATTCAAAAAGGAAGATGTAAATGAGGCAGGTCTCATCTTGTACAGAACATGAAGTCCTGAGAGTTATCACATGAAAATGGGAGGTGTTGACAAGCCACAGCTGCACTTATTTCACTAGAAGTAGTAGTCCTCCCTGATTTGAGAAGTGGGTGGAACAGATAATTTTCCAAATTACTTATCAAACTAAATCAGATTATTAGTAAGGAGCAAAAGTAATTGTTGTAATTGTTTGAAATAATAAAGCTGCTCTTTTTTGATTATCCAGAAGTAGGTTTGGTGTGTATTATTACTATTATTATTATGCCAGAATAAAAAGAAAAACCAAAGTGGCACAATATCACATGTGATACATCATCTTTATATGCATACATGTATGTGTCTGTAGATGTATGCACACAAACCAGATGGTGAAGATGTATATCATGAGGAAATAACATGAAGTATACCATTGCAAACACCTAATCAGCACTCACAATTATATAAATTGCATATATAAACTGAATAATGGTGCATGAAAACAGATAATTAGATGCATATGCGTACACAATTACCAGATTGCTTTCACAATTGAAGTTCATAGGAACAGAGGTCTGGAATGGACTTCTGGGATGAAAAGATCTAAACCCCCATAATGTCTTCTTCCTTGAGTTCCGGAGTTATCAATCTCCACATATTTAGTTTTCTCATTAGACTAGAAACAACAAATAAACCACTCTCAAAGCTCCAGAACATTTATTTCTATTATTTAAAATAATTTAAACTAATCAAATGAAATTAATATTTCTGAAACTTTTGTATCTGACAAAGTATGTCAGAATAAGGCAATAACACACAGAGAGCAAAAACGCTTTGTGCAAGCTCAGTAGGTTGTCTTTTGCACCAACAGAAGTTGGTTCAATAGAAGCTATTACCTCACCCATCTTGTCTCTCCGAAAATATATAGACAGAAACAGAAACTAAGACATATCATTCCTTTTCCTGAACAAAAGTCAAGTTTCTGTCTGTATACGATTATTTTATCTCAACATGTGATTATGAGAAAAAGACAGGAAAGCAAATGTATGCTTCACTTGAGAGCATGCCAGCTAACTAGTGAGTCATGGCATCTTACCTAAAGCAGGTGTGATATCTGATACAAAATATGACATTGCTCCACCCTGCCTGAAAGCAATTCTCTACCCAAGCTAAGAATTACTAAGTTAACTTCTAGACTCAGAACCAAGCCCATTTTTAATTGGTAAGTTAATTGTGTGAAAATGCTGACCAAATGCTATTCGTAAACACTGGCCTTTTAGGGAAGCACATCTGCGGGTGTGGCATATATAAGCATTATATATATACTACAGATTCAGGCCCAAAGTTCCGTGTTGCAAATGAATGAAATTCCCATCCCTCCATTATAGGCACATAATAAATGTAAATTTGTCCTCCCCATCAAAATATGCACATTAGAAGCTTTCTTCTACTAAAATCTAAATAAAGGATACAACTAATGAGTTAAATCCCGAAATAATTTCCAGGTAAAAGCCTCACTAAAGTTATTAGGATTCTCCCTTTTCCTGCCTTTGAGTAAATAAGAGATAATATTGAAGTCAGTGGAGTTCCACTACTCTTAATAGTGTAATTCTAATTCTCATCAAACACATGGTTTTATTCTGGTGATGTTCCATTAATTTCAATGGAATCATTGATTTCTACTAGTATAAATAAACATATAATCAAACCCAATGGGCATTTTGCTTTAGTAAGGAAAGAGAAAACTGAAATAGGGTCTTTAGGATTTTGCCCTCTGTAATTACAGTACTGTCTGACAAAAATTCATTACTGTAACTGTGTAAACTGATTATTATATGTGGAGTCAGGAAGAAGTTCCCTGCAGTGGTACAGAACCATTATAAGAGAAGGCAAATCTAGGTCCGTTTTTTTTTCTAGAGATTGGCCCAAACCAAAACCTTTGACCTAAAACTCTCCAAACACTAGGCAATGTTTGAACCCTGACCTAAAACTTAGAAGCTTAATTATGCTATCATTATAAGCTCTTACTTTTTGTAGGGAGTTATACAATTTGAGGCCAGAAGGTGTTTAATGAGAATAATAGTGAGTGCTCCTAAAAGATTAACACTGATTATAGCAGAATCTGCTTCCAAGTATTACGGCTAAATTAATATATTGTTTTAAATAGTCTCTGATGTTCAAAATAATTTTGTTTACTTTTCAGTATTAACTGCAGCTCTCAGGAGATTTGCTATTCATAAAAAAATACTTTTAAGTATGTCATTATTCATTTAACACCTGAATTATTATTTACTGTGTCCAGCAGCACAGGTGTAGGGTATACTGAGGTAGCTGTGCAAGTACAAAATTAAACACAGTCTCAGCCTTGAGGAATTTACAAGACTCTTTGGGACTACCTTAAAATTAACACTTTAAAATTGGGTGCAAGACCTAGAAACTATCAGTTATAAAAGGTTAACTCATAGAAATGTGATTCAAGCAGAGATTTGAAGGTGAGGAAGGTTATGTGATGCATAGATGCACATGAGAACAAAAACTGTTTCTAGCAGTTTAATTACAAAATTTCTTCAAAGCCTTCCCCAAAAGAATCATTGATTCTGAGCATTTATTTGGAAATTTTGTAGTGGTCAGAACATGATCTTTACCAAAGTAGAAAAAGGTGATGGTAGCAGTGGGGTGTGCTGGCAAGAATCAAATTTCCATCTAATTATTAATTTCCAAAGCTTTATAATCTTTCTTTGTAGTTTACAATACATTTTAGCAAATTAGTTCCTGATCATGCAGTTTTTACTTATGGTTTAAAGATTTCTTGAGCAGTGGTTCTCAACTTTTTCTCTACCACAGAACACCTGGATGGATACCTTTAATTATTTTGAGGGACACCACCATACAGTTGCCAAATGAATTCATGAATATTCATGAGCCAAGCCAGATCTCTGAGTAGTTTTTTTTCAAAGAATTCTGTGGCACACCTGCTCAGGCTGGAGGGCACACCTATGTGCCATGGCACACTGGTTGGGAAATGCTGTTTTAAAGTCTTAATTTGTCCTAATCTAACAGTTTCTGTTTACAAACTCTGGATCAAATTCTGGTAGGTGAAGACTTCTCCCTCTCCTGTCTCCCTAAAGTCTGTACACAGCAAAAGCTCCATTAAAGTGTACCCAAATTCTAAAACATCTGCTTCATGCACACACACATTCCCCAGTGTCTGGAGAGATTTAGATTACAGGTTTTGGTTTCAGATTGTTTCTAGAAAAACTGGGCCTAATCTTGCTTTCACTTATAATAGTTCTATGGGGGGGGCAGGGGAGGAAAGAAGAGGCTCTTTCCTACCCCCCCCCCACTTATGATGATAAGTTTACATAATTTAAACTCTATTTAAAGTATCATGATCAGTTTGGATCATTTAAAGTCTGAGACTTTCACTGATGGATTTGCAGATACAGTATTAAAAAATGCTGTTATATGTTATATATGTTAAATTCCAGCTATCTATATATTTTATTTCATATATCACTCAACTCTTTTGGCACATAAGTGGAACCTGACTGGAAGATAGGCTTTGTGTTGGACTGCTGTATGGGCAAAATTTTAACCTCAGATATTAGTGAACTGGATGGGTGCTGTGCACTGTTCCCTCTAAGCTGTGTGCATGTGTGCACGCACACAGGTCATGAAACCTGCGCACACAACAAAATAAAGTGCGCACAAAAAAATTCAACAGTAATATTGGTGCTCACAAAGAAATGTTTTTGCACACACAAAGAAACTGTTTGCACACGCAGTCTATGGCTGTATTCATACACAGATGGTTATTTCGAAACAGGTTGTGTCAAAACAACTTGTTTCGAAATAACACCTTATTTTGAAATATCTTATTCTGAATTAACAAAATGTTAATTCGAAATAAGGAAAAACGCGGGAAACGAAATAGCAAGTTCGCACGGCGAACTTGCTATTTTGTTTCCTGCTGCAGGGGGCTGGAGCCCCCTGGGAGTGAGCAGCTGCTGCGGCTCACCCTGCAGCCCAGAAAGGGGGCTGCAACCCCAGAAAGGGGGCTGCAGCCACTGGCAGGGGGCTGAGCCACTGTGGGGTGGCTCAGCCCCCTGCCAGAGCTGCCCCCGACACCGCCGGCGGGTCAGGGGCGCTGGGAGCACCCCCCCACCACCGGGGGCTGAGGGACAGCCCTCAGCATCCTGGCCAGGGTCCTAAGGGTTCCCTGGCCAGGGTGCTGAGGATCCAATGTTGTTTCGGAACACTTTGTTCCGAAACAACATGTTCACACGCCTTGTTTCGAAACAAGGGTTTCGAAACAATGTTGTTTCGCCCAGAAACCAGGTTTAAGTTGTTTCGAAACAACTGTGCGTCATGTGAACATGTTTTTTTTTGTTTCGAAACAATGAGGTTGTTTCGAAACAAAAGTGCTGTGTGAATACAGCCTATGAGTAATTAGAGGGAACATTGGTTGCATCTAGTGACTGTGTTTATTACCACATTAAAAAGCATGATTATACTAAAAGACAGACCACGGTTCCTCCCCTTCGGCCATACTCTGTTTCACCCCTTTATGACTTCTGTGACAAAAAGGCTGCTAAACAACTTTTCCCATGCTGTTTAAATATAGTCAGATAGGTGTGGGAAACCTTCCATTACCTTCACTCTTGGCCATTGTCTTGCTGTTATGCAACTGACATTTGGTCCTAAATGTGTACAGCATGGTTAATTAATAAAGCATTTGGTATACTGTGCTTCAATATAGAGTGGTAATTATGTATTTTCTTATGGCAGTATGTTTATTGCTTTATCACTTTGTTATACAATTCACTATAACAATCAAACCTATTTGAAAAATACAGCTGTCATTTTTCCTGGAAATATTCACGTACTTACTAATAGCTAACAATTTTTTTTGTAGACAATCTACTTGATACTTGTTGAGACAACAAATAAGATTTCAAATAGCTCAGTGCCAAAAGAGTTTACTGATATATGAAATAAAAGATATAGATTAATAGAATTACAATATGATTGCCTTTTTTCCTATTATATCTGCAATCACATCATATTTATTTAACAGGTGACTCTAATTATTTGACTTATTTCCAGTGTTTTAAAAGTAAAAGACACAAAAGAAAAGAAACCTGCAGTTAAGAAGTACATTACATGTGTTTAAATACAAATAAATGTTACATTCAGTTTCCTGTAAACCCTCTTGTATGTCTGCATAACAAAAATAAAGACATTTAGAAATAGACACAAGTTTATGCTATAGATGCATAGCTCTCATAAATGACAATGGGCGTCATTGCACATTTGCACCTCAAATGGGGCTACACAGTACTTTATAGTATACTGATTCATAAAGGATGCTTGCAGAAGTTTTGTTCTGAATTTCAATATTTTAGTTCTCTTCTTAGGCTCTATAAATGAGATAAACTATGTAATAACATAATAGGAAATCATATATGAACATTATTAATCCACATGAAGAGCAGCAATGATTAGCTTATGTACGATATCCTGAAAGCTTACTGGTATCAAGCAAGTACAAACTTGTTTAATTATACACCTTGGCACTGGTATCTACAAAAGAGCACAGATCCAAAGAATACACATTTTTTTGAAGAGGATATTTTGAACCTTGTGAAAAATACAAGACAAAGAAATAGAAAGCTTTTAAAAGCAGGATTTATGAGCTATGCTACCTTTGTCCCAATGGTTTCATAGCTGAAAAAGTACAATAATTGATATGTCATCTAGTAATTAAAAAGGATTATTGTTCTTTAAAGCCTGGCATAATGGAAAAAACTATTTAGAATGATAAATGCTGAATCACGCAGTACTTATGCTGCATAGAGACACTTATTAAGTGTGTTGTGAAGACATAACACAACAATCTGTGAATGGAAAAAGTATATAATATGGTAAATCACCAAATGTCCAACATTTTACAGTTCCTTTAGAGGGAAGTGTTTTGAGCAGTGCAAGTTGTTGCCAGTATTTGTAGACTTTTTAAAAAAACAGTTTCCATATCCTCAAGTGAAACTAAAAAACAAAGATGAAAAATAGAAAGAAGAAAGGCGAGAAAGATTATGATCCAATTAAGGGGACCTAGAAATGAAGAAGAAAGCAAACAATACTCATGCTACCAGACTATAAGTAAAGCCTCCTCTTCCAAGCTCATTGAAGAAAGAATCTACAAGCAAAGACAGCAACAGAACATAATCCTGAAAGCTGTGCACCTGGCAGAGATGGTGCCTCACACAGAATACTAGGAGGAGAAGGCTTAGCTTCAGCATACGCCCAGTTATGACAAAGCAACTTCAAACACCATTAGTGAACCTTAACCATGCCTGGGTCTGTCCCTTGGACACCAGAATAGCTTTGAACACATCTGTGATAGACAGGCATCATCTAAAACTAATATATCACTCTGACAATGACAGAAGAACAGTAAAAAACAGCACCTCAAGTTTCTCCTATATTTATATCTACCACGCAAAATTTTGTTAAATCTTAAATGGCTTATTCTCTATTGATGCAATTAATAAAAATCTGAGACGTCACCAGTGAAGAAAGCATTAAATTAGACACTAATCTCATTTCACTTACTTTTCCTCCCAAACATTATTCCAGCACACAAATTTTATCTCTCTCAATCACACAGTGTGATTTCTGGCCTCAGACTTTCTCATATGCAAATATATTATAGAAAAAAATATGTAGTGGCATCTATAAAGAATATGTATTAATCTTGCTAAGATGAGGAGTAAGGTAGAGTAGACTGTAACTCTGAAGAATTGGGTAATCTTAATACTCCAGAGTGAGAGTCCCTTCTAAGAGACCTACTAAGATTTTGGAGAGACAAGGTGGGTGAGGTAATATATTTTATTGGACCAATTGAGAAAGAGAGAGAGAAGTTTTTGAGCCACACAAAGCTCTTCTGACCTGATTCATTCTTCAGATCTGAAGAGCTCTGTATGGCTTGAAAGCTTGTCTCTCTCACCAGCTGAAGATGGTTCAATAAAAGATATTATCTCACCCATCTTGTCTTTCTAATACTGTGGGACCAACATGGCTGTGATTACATGGCTCACTGGTATTATCTGTCCACCTGGGCTCTGCAGAAGGTTCACAAAAGTGAGAACCTGTCTCTGTGGAGAAGCTGCTAAATCCACTCCTCGGGTATCTTTGGTTACACATCTCCCATTCTCTATGTCCTTTCGTACTATCCTCTAGTGCAGGGTAGCCAAACTTACTGAGCCCCTGAGACCCGCCTCCCTTGGGGAAATATCCTCTGGTCCCACCACCCTGCTGCAGGGCAGAAGCTTCAAGATCCCCACCCCAGTCTGGTAGGTGGAGAAGGGTTGGGCAGGGGGCATAGGAAGCTCTGTAAGCAACACTTTAAGTTCAAAAGAGCTGCATGTTGTTCACAAGCCACAGTTTGGCCATCCCTGTTCTAACCCCTTTGAACAAGGGGCAGAGAGAGAGAAAATTGCTGTAAAAGTGGCCTGAAGAATGGAGCTAGCAGCTCTGCTGTGGAAGCAGCTTCTTTTTTTTTTTTTAGCAAATTTCCTGTGGCTTACTAGATGGGAGCTAAAATGGGAATCCAAACAAAACAGGAATCCCACTGAGGCTGTGTAGAACATTTCAGAGGAGTTGATGAAACAGAATATAGATGGGGGGACAGCATGGATGATGAGGCACAGAAGCATCTGGGTGAGAGATTGACAAAGGCAATGGCCAGGAACCAAGAAGGGAGTCAGTGAAAAATCAGAATGCTTTTATTCCCCCCCCCCACCCGGGTGGTATTGTTGCTGTATAAGACAAAGCCCCTAATATTGATGTGTCTGGCCACACTAAGACAAGGCAGCAGTACTAGGGAGGCAGGGGGGCAACATCAGAGAATGAAATACAGCTGGTGCATTCTGAAAGTTCCATGGGCTTTTCTTTGCAGAAAGAAATTAGATTTATGATGAACTCTGGAAACAATTTTTTTTGTGTGCTGGGTGCTGGGTCTGGTAGTGATAGGGCTTGAACTCTGGTGGTGAGGAGGGAGAGATGTCCTTCTCCCCTGGCAACTCCAGCCCATCTAGGGTTGAGGGCCCGCCTTTTATGCCTCTTCTCACAGTCCCCCCCTTCTCCTTCTGGTGAGAGAGGTGTGGGTGTCTGTCTCCACCCCCCAGAGACAGTATAGGGCTCCCTCACTCTTGAATTTGGAGGGAGGCAACTACCTTGCTACAGAGAACAAAAACAAATGAATGTCGCTCTCATGATGGATGTCTGACACTTAAGAGGGCTGATAAGGAAAGAATGGTTACTGAACTTCCAGTAAGTGTGTTTCTTTCAGATGTGTTGCCCACATGGATTTCCCTTTTGGTGAGCACGTCTCTCATGTGCACAAAATTGGATATTTTTGGCTAGCAATGTCACTGATGCACCTGGCTTTTGGAGGTCCTCTCATTCCACCAACTTAGGGCACAAAGGGCAGAGCAGGCTCAACTGTCTCTCAGTTCTTTTGCTGATACAGAAAATAGGTAGTAGAGAACTTGGGAGTCGTGAGAAAGGAAGGAAGATTGTGGAATACATGTGGACAGAAAATCATAAGGAACTACAATTACTGAAAAATAAGTAACCATTCTTTCTTTATTGATGCTTGTTCACATGGATTCCACTTCTGGAGGCTAGCACTCAGTGAACTTGAAGCAATGAGGTAAGTGGCACAAGCCCCATTTAAACAAATATTGCAGGACTGCTCTATAGAATAATAAGCATTCGACCTCGAATCCTTGACTAAGGAATAGTGCTAAATAAAAATGTGCACTGATTCCCCATGTAGTTGACCTGTAAATTTCTGAAATAGGTATGATTGTTAGGGAAGCCACAGAGATTGCCTGAGTCCTGGTGGAAGGGTTCTGATCTATAAGGATGGACCTCAGTTAGCTATGTGATAGCATATTCCAATACTGCTATATTCATATAGACAATATTTATTGGGCGGAGTTTCTGATAGGTTTTGTCCTGTCCAGGTAATCTGTAAGAGCTCTGACTATTTTCAGGTGGCACAATGTGGCTTTCTCCTGGCTTGAGTGGGATTTGGGGAAGAAAACTGGGAGAGGAATCAGCTGATTTAAGTGAGAATCAGAACAAATTCTAGGTAACCATTGGCACGAAGTCTAAGGGTTTCCTTGTCTTTATGCTATGCAGTGAAGGTGGACCAACCTTGAGGACCTGAATTTCTTCTGCACTCTTAAGCTCATGTTATGGCTACTAAAGAGTCAGTCTTCACAGATAGGTGGTATAGGAAGCAAACTGACGGGGTTCAAAAGGGAGACTCATTAATACAGTTAATAGTATGCTAATATCTCAAAAGAGAAGGGAGCTTCCATACTGAGAGAAAACACATGAAAAAGACACTTAAGGAAGGAATCTAGGGGTTATAGGGTGGGAAGAATGGTATGATCCTGAACTGGAGTATTAGGTGAAGGTACTGCTGATAAACATACTCTTGGGGAGATGATGGATGGTCCTAAATGTTTTAGATCTAGTAGATAGTTCACAATAGCAGAAGCTGGGACTTCTAAAGGAGATGGTTGGAACTGTGCTGCCTAAACAGAAAATCAATTTTGTTGCATGTTTGTCTTATACAAGTTTTCTGCTACGTATCAAAATGTTCTAGACTTCATTTGAACAACTTCTTCTGGTGGCCATTAACCAGTCAGAATCCACACTGGTAGTGGTAATAATTCTAGATCCAGGTGAAAGATAACTATTTTGTGAGATCATGCTGTGCAGAACAGGTAGCATAATTGGAGACTGTGCTGACATATTCACTAGATTCAAGTACCAGAATGGGCTGGAACACACTGGAACTACCATGATCAAAGAGGCTGAATCTTGCACAAGTTCCCTAAGGAGTCTCAGTATTAACAGGGTTAGTGGGTAGGTATTACATGAGCTCTGGTGCCATGAGATAAAAAAGGTGTTGGACAGGAAGTGTGAATCAACCTCCTTCAGCAGAACATAGGGCGTTTTTTTTGTTCTTGCCTGTAATAGATTTTTGGGCATCTCCACCTGTAGAAGTTGCTCCCTGGAACTGATTTCTAAACAGCACATTTGTGGTTATCTGAGAATTGTCTGTGGAGCTGACCTATCTGGGTATTTGACAAGCCTGGAAGATGCAGAATTGTAGGCATGATTTCGTGATGAATGAAAAAGAGCCAGAGATTAATCAATTCTTGGCAGAGCAAAGCTGACTGTGCTTTTCTTTTTAGTTACCATCCGCTGTGGACAAGATGTTGTTTATCACCACTTGGGCTATAGATCTCAGCAGCAAAGGTAGAAATGGCATATATTGGCACTGGAAATCTGTGTGAAGATAAGCTTCCTGGGGGAATAAAAGCCTTATGCCTGAAGATAGGCTGGATGGGTTCCCCATCCAAGTGTACAGGCATCAATCACCTCTGTCCTGTAAGAAGAGATGCAGACAAGGGCATTCCATTGCATATGCGAAGTCAGACCTTTCACCAGGCTAATGAAGAGAAAATTTCTCATCTTTTATTTATACAGTTAGCACAGTCGTCAACATTCTAACCCAGCTAGGTAATTGAAATAATACAGAATGTACATCCAAATGTACATAAACTCGGAGAACAACCTGAAATGTTAGTCATTATCTTCATCATCACCATCATCTTCACCATCAGCATTGCCAGCGGCCACTACCCTGGCATTTCCAAAGGGTAAAAATCTATCCTTTCCCAAGCATGCTGGCTAGGACACAACTTTTATAATATGTTATACTGATGCCACTATGCCTACTGCTTATTCAGTAGCAGTTCTGCCCTCTTCCTTATTTGTATTTCCTCAAATTCTTAATGTTGGGGGTGTTCTTATCCTGTAAGTTAGTATATTAATGATCTCAGCTTATCATCATATACATCAATTCATTGCCATGGCAATCCTATGTTCAGATGCCTGTAGATGTTCCTATCCAAAAGTAGTATCAGTTCAACATTCTTGTGGTCATCTAGTACAAATGTCACTTTTAGACATACCTTTCCCAGTTCCCTAACATTCAGGATGTGATTGTCAGGCCATTTATATATGCCAGATTTCACCAGCCTCAAAGTGTTATGCTAACTGCTTAAGTCAACATTTTACATCATACAGATCTGTAGGCTCATTTTCTTACTGACTTTAACTTATGCCTATGTCTTACCTAGCAAATACCTATGCCTGTATGCTACAGTGTACATAAAGTCTGGTATGCTGCATCAGTGACTCCCAACCTTTTCTCTGCCAAAGCACAGCTTGATACTTATTATTATTTTTTGGCACACCACCATATAGTCTCCAAAAGAATTTATGAATATTCATGAGCCAATCCAGAACTCTTCAGGTAGTTTTTAAAAAATTCTGTAGCACACCTGCTCAGGCTTGACGGCACACCCATGTGCTGTGGCATTGGGAAGCACTGTGCTATGTGACAGGTGCATGAGGCCATAGGAGTCTGAGGTATGCCCTTGAAGAAATTTCTGGGTAAGCCTGCTGATGATTAATGAGGTCCACTATGGTATGGAAACTCCTCTGTCGTAGGTAAGCTCTTGCAGACCCTAAATCCAGTGCAACAACAATGATTCACCAAGACCAGCCAGTTGTCCAGGTGCGGGTATTCCTCAGTCCCATCTCTTCATAAGTGAGCTACAATGAGCACTAGTCTTTTACTTAATATTCCTTGTGCCATAGAGTAACAAAAGGGCACAATACAGTGTTGGTAGTGAACCCTCCACTCTGACTCTAAACTATTTTCTGAGTATGGAACTTATGAACAACAGGAAATAAAGGTCACAGAGGTCAAGAACCGTGAACCAAGCTTGAGAAGGTAACTGAGGTGAGGGCTACCACCCTGAACTTGAAACAACAGATTAATCTGTTGCAATATCTCAAATTCGTTGGGATTAAAAAATAAGGGTAGTAGAACTCCTTAGTTCCAAAGGGGCAACCGTGTTAGTCTAGTCCAGCAAAAAAACCAAGGAGTCCTGTGGCACTTAAAGACTAACAGACTTATTTTTTGCATGAGCTTTGTGGGAGAAAATCCCATTTTGTCAGATGCTTTGGAGATGAGGGAATTTACAGAATGGGAAGAAAATTAATGCAAGGGAGTGTAAAACATGGGATCAGCTGTTGCTGTATATGACCTGATCCCACGTTTTATGCTCCCTTGCATTTATTTTCTTTTCATTCTGTAAGTTTCCTCATCTTCAAAGCATCTGACAAAGTGGGATTTTCTCACTTGAAAGCTCAGGTGAAAATAAATCTGGTAATCTTTTAAGTGCCACAGGACTCCTGTTATTTTTTTTTTCAGTAGAACTCCTTATCTCTGAATTCCAAGGCAACTCTTCTACCATTACAAGTTGCAGAAGGAACCCTATCTCCAATTTTAAAAGTATGTTAGGAGAGGAGACCCAGAAAAAAGATGGGGAAATACGGTCGAAGGCACTGGATACCACTAGTCTGAACTGATTCAAGTCCAGATCTCCTGAAAATAATAAGGAGGTTGCCAAATGGGGACATGAGGAAATGGCTATAAATCCTGAGATGATTCTGATTTGTACTTGATGATGGCATTAAACCTGTGCTGTGAGGTAAGTGCAGAGTATTCAGCAGAAAAGGAAGAAGCAGAGGACCTTTTATGATAGAGTTTTGACTTCATCCTCAGGGGGTCTCAAGCATTTTTGGTTATAGGAATAAGAAGAGTGCTTCTGTCTGGTGAAGTTTTGGTAATGGCTTGCTATATTCTTAGGAGCCAATGAGCAGAGAGTGAGTCTTGAATCCTTTAAAGAATAAAGGGCTTAATTGGTTCAAGCATAAAAGCATTCACAGCCTTAGAATGGGAGGTCCTCGATCGTCATTTGAACCTCCCTGGAATTTCATAAGCTCGGAGCTGTCAAGCCCTACAAAACATAATGAAAGCAGCCATTTAATATGCTGCTGTATTAGTGGTATTTAGAACAGCCAGAAGAGGTGTTCGGGCCACTAATTACTCTTCAAACCCAAGGGATTTTAGCTTTTTCTTGTGTTCTTGTGGAAGTTTTTATTTGCATTGTGACACCTTATCAAAGTTTAAAATGTATTTTGGCAGATATGCCTGCAAATTAGAAATAAACACCTGAAGACTAGCAAGGGAACTGGACTTTCTGACAGACAAGCTATGATTTTAGTGTCCTTCTCCTAGGTGTCAGTTTTGAAGGTCTTTGCTGTTTCATGCACTCCAGCACCACTACCAGTGATCCCAAGACTAGATGGGTGTCAAAATACTTAACTCCATTAGAAGGAACTTCATAATGGCCACGGTATTTTTTTGGACATGGTGGCTCAGATGCTGGGGTCTGCCAGAAATCCCTAGCCAGTTCCAACAATCCTTTCTTGATAGACATAGCAAGCCTACCAGGCATGGAGGAGTACAGAATATGCATCAATTTGTGGGATTTTTCTTGTTCTCACTCTATCAGAATCTCCACAGTGCCCGTCGTGTGTCGTAAGAGGTCTTGGAAGACTCATACTCTGGCTAGGAGTAGAAAGGATGACTGCCTTATTTAGGAAGAAGGCAGATATTGTTTTTAGAATCAATTGATTTTTCTGTCATCTGGTGGTATTCTTCCTCTTTGTCTTGCTCCTGATGGGAAAGACTGTGAGATTACACCTACTGTTGCTCTTGATTAGACCTACAGCATAATTAACAGGAAGGAGATCTTACTCTAGAAGTAGGAGGCAGTGAAGGAATGTTTCCTAATTGGTTACATACCCTACAAATCCAATATGGGCAAGATTGTATGCTGTAAGGGTAAGAGGCTGGGACCAGAGGTGTGGAAACCAGGAAGAATGTTCCTCATGAAATCTCTGAGGTCTGTGTAAAAGCAATCTTGGATTTTCTATCAGACCAATGGAACTCATAAGAGAAAGAATGAGATGTGAATATATCTAAATGCTATGTTTGAAAGGAGAAGGAAAAGAATACATTTTCTTCAAGGGGACAGCTATTCTGTTCATTGTCCTAGGTTACTCTTGAATCCCACCCCCATCCCTCTCCACAAAGCTGAACAGGGAAGCTCACTGGTTCTGTGGTACCATTAATAAGCAGTACCAAACCATCAGCAACTTTAGAAAGGCAGCTTAGGATGGCCAATGATGAGATCAAGGTGATTCTATTTGTGTGTCACCAAGAAGTTACTCAAACTTTGAATGACTTGGGAACTGGGCTGGTATGGCAAGTATTTGCACCACGAAGGTTGTTGATGTAGTCATGGATAATGATGTTTCTGGTTCTGAATACACTGATAAAAGGAATCAGTATTGAGGGAAGTGCAGTCTGAATTGACAAGGTACCATGAACACTCAATGACTAGCCAATACTAATATTACTCTTCCAGACAAGGGACAGGTAAAACTGGAGTTTTATTAAACTTAGTGTAAAAAAACAAAACAAAAAACAAAAATAAGCCAAATATAGCTGACACAAACTCTGTGGCTACTCAGTCCTTTTAGAGCACACATAATTCTGCTCCTGCAATCAGAGTTTTCCCATTTGTCTCCCTCAGCAGACCTTCTACTGTTAAAGGAACTGGGCACATGCAAATCTAGCCAAGACATTCCCCTATGAGTGCTCCACTGAGCTGTAAAAGAGAACTGATCTGAGCCATGAACTGCCTTGTGGCTGAAGGGCATCAACAGACAGATACATGGTGGATCTTTTGTCTCATTCTACTAGGCATTGGAATAGGTGAGCTATATCTATGCTTTCTGCAGAATGATAATTGCTCCTACCCCTTTCTGATGATGACTAAGTATAGGAGATCATGACTGCTCTGCTGGACTCCATAGTCAAGGAGTTCAATCTCTAATGAATGATCCTGCTGCTCAGTGTAGATCTGTGGCTCACAAGAGCACTAGCTGATAGTGGCTGTTCTGGCCTGACAGAATCTTTCCCATGAGGCTCTGAAGAGACCTGCATCAAGCACTCCAGCAGAAGCTTGAGGCAGGCCTCTCTTACTTTCTGTGCCCTCTTGAAAGAGCAATAGATGGAGCATTTGTCCTTCCCTGAGGCAAAAGAGACACAGAGAGTGGGATAGCAGTCTCTCAGGAAGGGCAAGTTTTAAATTCCAGGGATTTTGTTTCAGCAGCAGAACCACAATCCTACTAGTAGGGTCTCCTGATCCATAATAAAAGGGTTGTTCTGTTTTGTTTTGTTACCAATCGATGTTTAAAAAAAAAGCTAGTATGTGTACTAAGTATACTAACTACTGCTAACTAAACTAACAAAAGATCACACAGTGTTCAGGGAAGAGGCCAGACACAGGAGTGGTTCTGTTGCACTGACACAGGGCATTCAGAAAGAACTGAGGGATGGTTTGGCTTCCAGTGTTTTGTATGTCCTCAGGCAGTGGGGCAGTGAGGGTATCCAGGGCAGAGGCATAGCCAATAGTCACCGCTAGTGAGAAATAATCTGATGTCATGAGCCTGTAGTGCATGCACTCTGGAAGTGGAATCCCTGTAAACAGTCACTCAAAGAAGAAAGACATTTTACTTCCTGCGTCCATTCACATGATCTTGGTCAGGGTGATAAAGGTCAATAGTGGTCACATGTCAAGAGTTGCTATTACTTGACTCTGCCAGTTACTGTTACCATTGGAAATGTGTGTCAAACTGAATAACTGAAAAGTGAACCATCTTAATAAAACAGAAGGTAAGCAGGAAGGCACTAGACAGTATTTTGATTCACTTTTGACCCACATTCTTCTCAGACATTACCTAAATAATATGGAACTGGAGACTCAAGTCATGATTTGACCAAAAAAAGTCATGATGTGGCTAAAGAAATCATGTTCTGCATAGAAGATCAACTGACTTACCCAGGCTAGAACAATGGATATGAGTTTTTAAAACAAGACAAAGATTCAAACCTGGAAATGCTGCAGTCTCTTAGCTTGAAATGAAGAACACCTTTGGGGGATAAGTGAACAAACCTAATCTTCTGATATTTACATCTATATTTTTTAGGTTTGGATAATGCCATCATTGTTTATCCAAAACTACCTAATCCTCCAACCTTTTTATAACTGATTTTTAAAAATCTTCAATATACTCAGGTATTACTGTTCTAAGTTCCTAGCAAATTACTTTTATTAAAACTTTGTAGGGCAAAATATATATGACTACTGGAATTAACTAAAAATCACAAATATCATGAGTCAGTATTAAAGAGAGCATTTTAAATAGTGGGCATAACAAATGAAATTTCAACATTTTCTTCAGGTTTTTCTGGTGTATGTTGTTTGCTTTTATATACAAGTACTTCCATTTCAGATTCTGATCTGGCAGAAGAGAGAAACCAAACCATATAAGCGTTGTAGGGAGACTACTCCCTACCATGAAAAATTTTCAGGTGCAAGAAAATGTGAGTCACATTAGGATTTCACTTGAATGCATGCTGTCTCAGATATGGGAGTGGACTTTAGGAGACACACTGTTGCACAGGGAAGGGAGTGGTTCAGCACCTGTTTACTTTGCAAAGTAAAACATTTAATGTGGTTTAATGTAATTAATTAATGAGTGTAGTTAAAACTCCACCATACGCATATGACAAACTTAACTTTCATCTTTGTATCACAATAGCATTAATAACTAGTCACTGGAGCTATAATTAATACATCTGAAACATATTGTACAGGAAGATTATTCTCTCACTCTGCTGTTAGGTGATGGGAGGTCTGCAGAGATGGCATTTTTGGTTCCCAGTGAAGGGAGGCAGCAAATCTTACCTCACTCAAAAGAAACATCGGGGTCCTGCTCTTGCTCCCGCTGAAGATGATGGCAAAATGCCCATTGACTTCAAAGAGAACACCACTTAATTTCAAGGAGAGCAGGCCTGGCCCCTGCCCACCTGTCAGAGTATCTCTACACTGCAGCTGGGAGTGAGCCTCACAGCCTGGATAGTCAGAGTCATGCTAGGGGCTTGAGTTAGCGCACTGAAAATAGCAGTGTGGCTATTCTTGCTTGGGCAGCAATTGTCTCAAGCTTGGGGGCCAGGTCAGCTTGAGAGACCAAGATGTTCACAGTGCTGGCTTGAGTTAACATGAGTCTATTAACCCAGGCCAGGAGGCAAACTCCCAGGTGCAGTGTAAGACATGCTAGGGGAGCATAGTTCAGGACTCCCAGATTAAGAAAAGGCATATAGATCGAAGGCCTCTTCACAGAGGAGGAGGATGGTTATTCAATGAAGAATTCTTATAGGAATAAACTGTTTGCTAAAACATTTTAAGCATAAAAAGCAGCTTCTTTTTATATCAGTTTCCTGTAAATGTCAGCTGTAATTAAAAACAAAAAAGAGTGAAACATTCAGCTCCACTCAGAATAGGTCCAACAAGGGTACCTCATAGCAGGTAAGCAAAATCCCACACAAAGAATTAAGGACCTGACCTACTTCTAGTGGGGTTCTGGGAAGGACCTGCGTTTCAGAAGGCTAATCCCTGTCCCCCCCCCCCAACATTTGTGAAAGTTACAGGAAATCCACAAATAGCCATTTTGCACCCTGCACTGTCTCTTTACTTCACCTCCCCTCTTCTTCCCTCTGTTTGCTTTGGAGTAACTTGCACCCTGGAAACTTTAGAAAGGAGTATTTCCAGGACTCCTTGAATTTAGAAAGTGCTGTTCTGCTTGGCCTTTGTATGTGGAGTGGGGGGGGGGGCAGAAGGTACAGCCTTTTTGCACTCCTTTTCTGTGCAAATGTGGGAGAACTGGAAATTTGGCTCTAAATTACAAAGACATTCTTCACAATGTAAAGAAGTGAGTTGCTATCCTACAACATTGTCAAAAAGCTCTCTTCTGCTAACCTTAGTACAAAATTCATGATGTCATCCTTCATCTATGCCATTCACTCCACCGAGATGTTAACTTCGAAGTCTAAAGTCTTTTTCAAAAACTTCCTGCTGTTCCTAACAATGAAATTGAGTTGGCAACACTGCCTGTAGCTGCTCACACCATTGACATAAAGGCGTATATTTAATCGGAGTTGGGTTAGAAGACAGTGTTGAATATGGTGTCCATAGATATTGCCATGTCAGGACTGTTAATGCTGCTAACATTGGTTCAGCATCTCTAGACTAGATAAGGCCTATTCAGTATTATTTAAATATTATTAAATAGGCAATGTGAGGAAGATGACCCAGGTCTGGAACTGAAACATGATTTTTATTTGTTTTAAAAAAAACCAAAGTCCTTATATACTATAATATATTTTTACTCAAAATGGAAAGTGGGTGCTGGGGAGAAAACACTGGAGGAACTGTGGAATTTCAAACAATAGTCTAGATATGTTATGTGTTAAAAAACCTTTCACCCATTTTCTTCATCTAACAAACTTTTAGTATTTTCAGTTAGTATATCATATAAAAAGTTTGGAAAGCATTTATTCTTATAAAAGTTTTGTTCTTTTATCACTCAATGAACTTCAGCGCTGAAAAAATAAAAGCTTCATGAAGGCCCAGGCAGAGGTGAAATGCTTGCTTCTTTGTCCCTTGATCCTGGTGCTAATCCTGTAAATTTCTTACTTATGTCATGCTAAAAGAGGGCCAAAACCACAGGCTCAGATTTGCGTGGTTTAGGAGCATCATGACTGTGCCCTTTCTCTCCTGGTATGCTGCCTTTTTCCTGTTATGCTAAGAATAGGATTGATAGGTGACATAAGAGCCCCTGTATTGGCTCTGTGTCACTACTGATTACCTTTACAATAAACTCATCCTCTTTGGGCCAGTTCGGATGCCTTTATGGCCAAGTCATGGTGGCAGTGCAGCCAATGAAGTATCTGGGTGAGGGGTTAACACTCCTATTTCGATGAAAAGTGCCAGTGGGATTGTCAGTCTTAAAATGTGTACCAGTAGCTCCCATCAACATCAATGGGAGTTACTGACACCTGAAGAGAAGGTGAATTAGTTGGTATTTCAATTTTTACTTTGCTATTGCAATTATGGCACACTTTTACAAAAGGACCACTGTTTGTTTTACATGTGTTAGTAAAATAATTGATTAGTGTATTGCAGCACATAACAGTCATGTAAAGGGAGTCAAGGTGAGGTCAAAGTTAGTAAGAAAGTAGCAAAGTAACAATGTTGCCTATGGTACTAAATTATCACCCCTGTAACCATGTACAAGGACAAGGATTAGGATTATTAACTGTAGAAACAGATTATTTCCACCTTTTCCTACCAAAAGAAAATAGGAGCAGTTGTTACGTGTCTAGTTGCTCTATTTTTATTGGCTAAACGATTCGCCGTGCTTCATTCATCTGGGCCATATACGCCCAACCTTATATTAAATAAAAGTTTAGCACTGTATGTGAAACCTCCAAGCATCTATTTTAATTCACAGTAAAACTATCTGCATTGTTTACAGCACCTCACAGGAAAAGGCAAATTTCTATTTATCCATAAAGGTAGCAGATTATTAATTATGAACCACTCTTATTATCATCATTATGCTACCAGTGTAACTGGTTTTTAATTTTTTTAAAATTAAAATGCTGTTAAATCTTGCCACTTTTTTTCACATACAAACTAATTTATAAGTGGTTCTAGAAGACAAAGACACATATTCTTCCTCACATACACTCACAGTAGATATCAGTAATAATGTTAAATAAACCTAGTCAAAGAAAGATAGAGTCACAAAAATGGACCCTCTTTTCATTGGCAGTGCTCGTTTTGTGGGTCAGAACATACGCAGGCAGGACACCATGACTGGGCATATATTTCAGCGTGTGGCCTATTTGTTTTAATGCATTCCCAAATCCTTTTCAGAGTCACTATATTCCAGGAAACAGTATCTGCATTCCAGGGCATTCTCTGTCCTAAATGTAGGTCCTTGCATGTGGTTGTATTAAACCACATGTTGTTTAGGTGAGCTTATTTTACTAAGGATCCAGGTCAATCTGCATAGATGACATGTGCCAATCATTATTTACAACTGCTTTAATTTGTGTGCTATCTGCAAATTTTCTGAGCAATGATTTTATATTTTCTTCCAAATTATTGATACAAATTTTGAATAGCATTGGAACAAGAACAGATCCCTCCAGAGTCCCAATACAAGCAGTTCCACTAGTTCACAATTTCCCTGTTTAAAATTACTTTTTGAGATCTATCAGTTAAGTGGGTTTTGATCCATGTAATAGAGACTGCATTGGTTTTATATAGTACATTTTTAAAAATGAGAATGTCACACAGGACTAAGCAAAATATGTTATGGAAATTTATTATGTCATCACAGTTACCTTTATTACCAAACTAAGGATCTCACTAAAAAAGATGTTTATTTGTCATGACCTATTTTCCATAAAAAATGTATTCATTGAATTAATTATGGTAGCACACTTTAATTTTTTACTGATTGACTCACATATTAATATTTCTCTGATTTTACCTCAATCGGTTTCAGACGTACCAGCCCACAGTTACCTGGTCATTCTGTTTACCTTTTTAAAATACTGGCATGACATTAATTTTTTTCTACTCCTTTGGAATTTCCCCGGTGTTCTATGTCTTGTTAAAAAATAAAAAAAATCAACATTAATGGTTCAGAGAGCTCCTTAGCCAACCCTTTTAAATACTGTTGGGTACGCATTTAGAGGTATTTAAATATAATAGTTAAAGTCCTACAGCACTTTGAAAAATGGGACTTAGGTGCATTGGAAAATTTCACCCACAGTCAACAACATTGACTGTGACTCAGGGCTGGTCCAAGACTTTTTGGCACCCTAGGCACTTGTCATTTTGGCACCCTTCCACCCCCCACAGTGACCTGGGCTGCATGGTCCTGGTGGTGGGCCTATCCCCCCCCCCCCCCCCCCCCCCCCCCCCCGCCCCTGGCAACCTGGCTGAGTGCAGGCTGGCCGAGGGGCACAGGACAAGCAGTGGGTTGAGACAGCACCTGGCCAATGGGCCAGAGCGTGACGTGCACAGAGCCGGGCCGAGTAGGGGGCTGGCAGAGGGGCACAGGCTGCACAGCTGGGAGGACTGTGCAAGGCTGGGCTGAGCAGGGGGCCGGCAGAGCGCGGGCTGGCTGAGCAGCCCCATGCACGTCCTCCCACCTGCTCCTCCTAGCTCCCTGTGCTCCCTCCCCAGCACTTACCTTTGCTGGAGGGGGGAACTGAGGATTTCCTACCTTGCTCTGTCCAGGGCTATGTGCCTGGATGGAGCAGGGCAGGAAATTTAAAATAGGCTTGCTGGCCCCAGCCTGGTGGCCCCTGGCGCTCCTTAATGTTTGGTGCCCTAGGCAACCGCCTAGGTTGCCTCTATGGTAGGACCAGCCCTACTATGACTTGTTATAAGAGTTTTGAATAGATGTCCTAATGTCTAATTGTACAGATTCAACATTTTGTTTTGAATGAATGTCATATATAAGGAACCCATAATGTCCTTACTTTTGGCCATATTATTCTCTCAAATTCATCATATTATGCATAGAATGCCTTATCAGAAGGATCCAGAAAGCTACATCCCTTTAGGTCTCCAAAATAAGTCCAGTAATAGTGAGGAGTCTGAAGCACAGCTGTGACAGGCACATGTGGAGTAGCTGGAGAAATTAATATTTATTTACATCATTACAAAACTAAAAATACAAATGTTTCTGTGTGTATTTGAAACACACATTTAAAACTAAAAATTTCCTCATCTCCCTCTCACTCCTCTAATACTGCTCATCTTCTTATATTTTAAGCTCCTCAGCAGTGGGATTTCTGTATTTGGACAGCATTTACCATAATGGAGTCTATCATAATAAAAATACTTAATAAAATGTTTTATACATTTTATCTTCATATAATAAAATAATAATGCTAATAATAGACCAAAATTCCCCTCTGGCTTTGCTTTTGAAGTTAACGTTAAGCAACTATTGCACTGAATTCAATGCATTTCCTGCAAAATGAAGTTTCTGCCATATATACAATATTAATATGATCTTTTAACAGCAAGCTTGTTTTAAATAGTCAGTTTCTTCCTATTTGTTTGGAAGTTATGGGAAGTTAAGCTGGAAAGTCAAGAGGAAGGTTAAAAAGTGTTGGAAGGATAAGGCAGGCCTCGATAAATCTGCGGGACACCTAGGGACCAGCCCAAAAACTTGGACACCCCTAGTTGTCCTCCAGAGGAGCCCCCTGCTACCAAAAAAAAGCTGCGGCTCCTTTCGTCAGCAAGCTCCTTCCCACTGCTGAAAAAAAGCTGCTGCCACTAGCTTTTTCAAAGGCACTGGGTAGTAGGGGTGGCATAGGCTGAGGGGAGAAATGGCAGTGCTGCAGGAGAAGAGTACCGCCATCTCTTCCCTGCAGCTGCTGCTGTCTCTCCCCTGAGGCCACTGCTGTTTCCCCCCTACAGCACCACCGAAAGATCTGCCAGCAGCAGCTTTTTTCTGGCAGTGGGAGGAGGGGATTGCTACCAAAAGAAACCCTCCTTCCCCATCACCAAAAAAAGCTGCTGCTGGCAGCTCCTTCAGCAGCACTTTGGGGCAGGAAAGAGGGAGAGAGAGCAGCATGAGAAAGGAAAAGCACTGCCATCTCTACCTCTTCCCCCCTCCACTGTTGAAAGAGCCACCAGCAGTGGCTTTTTTTTGGCAGCAGGGAAAGGGGAGACCAGCACGCTCTGTGCAGGGGTGGGAGCCCTTTGTTCTGATGCTTTTAGCTGCAAGGGGCAAAATCCTAGGCACCCTGGTGACCTGGTGTATAGGTTTTGTCTAGGCTCTGTATAAGGTGTGTTAGTGATATCCAATATTTGTAGTGAGCATAAAGAAATGATCATACTTTATTTCCTAATATTGTTGTTGATTTTAAGTACTCCTCTTTCTATGCTTAAATTTAGCTATGAATTGGTCTTTAGAATATCTATGTGGAAGAGAAAATTTGATTCCTTCTCCATTTAGTAAATACCCATAGTATCTATGGAAAAGTAGAGAATCTACCAACAGGTACAGAAAATCTTGATTTGATACTGACACATATTAATGTGTAGTGGTGTTGCTGCCCCCAACATTCTAAAATTATGATATTCTCTTAAAAATCATTTCTTCACAATAATAAATGTTGAGATTTTTTAGCCTACTGGTTTTTGAGTTCACATTTTTATGTTTTTCTCTGCAGTCATGAGAAATAGGAATATTGATACTTTTAAAATGAAAGCTATGATTCTCACATAATCACTTGACTCCAAAAGCTGGGGCTTAAAGAAGAACACCAAATACCATGAAAAGTGTGATAGAAGTGTTAGAGTTGGCAACACTAATGTAGGAAAAGTGTAGTGTTCTGTTCCACAGAATCATATAGCAACTTTGAAATGTAATTTGAGTGTCTAGAAAATACAGGGACACAGATAAGGTAATATCTTTTATTGGACCAATTTCTGTTGTTAAGAGACAAGCTTACACAAAGCCTGTCTCTCTCACTAACAGAAATTGGTGCAATAAAAAAGATTGCCTCTCCCTCGTCTCTGTAATATCCTGGGACAAACAGGGCTACAACAACACTGCATACAGCAAATCTGTAGTCTTAGCAGACCATTAGCTTCTTAGAGTCTTGCTGAATATATATGATTATTTGTTACTACAAACATGATGAATTTATTTGTTCTTTTCAAGGGCAATGCTAACATCTTTAATAGAAGTGTCAGGATGTTCATGAGTCTTGGACTCTTGACATGGAAAAAGGCATGAAGATAGAACTCTGGGCCTCATCCAAAACCAATACAAGGAGTCTATTTGTTATATTATAAAGTTTTGGTTGGAGCAAGTCTGTTATAGACAGACTTTTTATATGCTAGACTATGGATTGTTTATGTGCTAGACTATGGATTGTTGCTTTAGCAATGAATACGTGACTAGTGTCTGGACCTTTCTATGAGCGATTCCAATTGCAGCTAGAAGACAGTAGTTAAGTTGTAGTGTAGGTAGTTATGTAATATCACAAAGGCTATCCGGACTAATTTGGACCATGCCTACACTAGTTTTTGGCTAGTTCGAACTAAAAAATTCTTTAGTTCAAACTAGCCAAAACTTAGTTCGAACTAGCTAATTCAAACAGGAAGTTTGAACTAACTGCTTAGTTTGAACTTGCCACTCTGGCTAGTTCGAAAAAGCACGATGTAGCCATGCTAGTTCAGACTAAACAAGTTCAAACTAAGCAGTTAGTTCGAACTTGCTGCTTTTATTAGTTCAAACTTTTTTCTAAAAAGTTAGTCTGAACTAAAAAAAAAAAAAAGTGGCACATTCGCACTAAAAAGCCACGGTTAGTCCCAAGGCTAGTTTGGACTATCCCGGAACTGCTTAGTTCAGACTAAGCAAGTCCGAACTCAGCTTTTAGATGTAGACGTAGCCAAAGGGACTTGAAATGTGGCAGCCATCAAATACCTGCCCTCACCATATTGTTCAGTGTCTACAGGAAGTCTCGTAGGGAAGTCATCTGTAAATACCATGCAGAGTATCATTAATATATTGATCAACTGCACCAATTCAGATATTTCTTGAGATGGCAAATTTTTCAGATCAGAATTTAAATACGCAATAAAAAACAGCTTGATGGACACTATTTGCTTTTTTTCTAGATAGTACTTCGAAATAGCTAACTTACATAGAAAAGCTCTATCAAACTAAGTGAGCTATAAATGTCACTGAGAATGACATTTTTGTCCCTGGGCAAGTTTAGACTGTTTGTTTTTCTTTTTTTAATCTTTTCACACTGCATTACACTGAAAAATGTAAGGCATTTTTGACTTACTGTTTCAGTAATACATCTGCAGATGGGACACATAGAAATACATAGCAGTGATTTGAGCGCCTATGAAGAATTTTAGAATTAAAAACCACACAAAGTTAAAAACCCAGGAAAGCAAGAGTCCCTGCCACTCCCTTGATGAGTCCCTATACTCTCTCCTTCCCAAGAGCCTCAGACCCAGAAGGATGCATCCTACTATTCCCTCCCAGGAGGCCCTGCCTCTCCACATGCTGCTCTTTAGCCTTCTTGTCTGGCTCTACGCTTCTTTGGGGAAGGTAATTTAGGGTCTTCTCCCCTCTGCCCCACAGTTAACCCTGCTCCACCCAAAATCCATCCCAAGAGGGAGTTGCCATCAAAGGACAGAATGGACAGGAGGACACAGAACAAGCATCCCTGCCTCAGCACCAGTAGCAGCACAGGCTCCACCTGACACTCAGTCCAGAGGCACAGCTCCCTGCTTTCCACCACCCTGCTCCTTACACCCCTTCCTGGATCTAGGCTTCCCATGATACCAAAAGGAGCTGTTGTAGGCTCCTGGCAGGAAATTGGGACCTGTGTGTCAGCCAGAATCCCTCCCTAGAGCCTCTGTCTCCTCTCACTCTGCTCTTACCCCTTTACTCTGCTGGCTTCCTACCAACCCCCAATGCCAAGAAGAATCCCTGCAGAGTCTGGCAGGTTGAGAACCCAGGCACTAGCTATACTCCCAGCCACTTGAGATGCATGGGAGGTATCCTGCATGGTTGTGCATGTGCACTTGTCATGTGCAAAGACCAGGCTCCCATAATTGGCTCCTCTGAATTGCAGATATACCATATATTTCTTATCTGATGACCCTGGATGTTTGGGCTCTCCTGGAAGAGAGTTTGAATGCATTCCCAGCTGACTGCATCAGAACTGCCTTTTTTTCAGCTTTGGGAAAAAGGACGTCTTTCTTCTACATATAGGTCATTTTGGAGCCTGATCTAAAGCACATTGAAGGCAGTGGAAAGTTTCCTATTGATAGCAAAGTATTTTGGATCAGGTCACTGATGAAAAAACTTGCTTTCTACTCATTTCCCTGCAACCTCAGGGATTCATTTGGAGAAAGTGAGTCAGTCTGAGAATCCTGCCACTGCTTTTGACCATGCCCTACACATTAAAAGCCATGTGCTGAACACTGTGAAGGCCTGTGTACATTGCATGGCTGAGAAAAAACACCTCTTCCCTATTTATCCTTTAATTACTTCACAGTTGTACCACAAACTTTCAAAAACATAAGGTTTCGTTACTAACATTCCTTTTTCCTGGGGTGTAGAACATAGCTTCTCTGTTGTTTTCAGCTTAGTCTTAATACCACAACCCATCTCCTCACTGATCTGAGGAATCATGAGTTTTATACTGGCTCTGAGTTCCTTATGCTGCTGCATACCTGCAAGTATGGCAGATTACCCCCCTGAACATGCATGTAAGGGCTCAATTTCCCTCTTTAAAAAATTAACAAATTAATTAAGCTATTTTCATTTAGGCTTTTCCTTGATAACCCAAATATTTTGTTGGTTTAGCTGTAATTGTTGCCTACATGCAAACAATCATTTTGGATGCTTGAGTTTCTAATGAGAAATCACACCACTGGGTGAGGTTAAATTTTCTCCCCAAAGTGGCATGACCCAGCTTGTTGTGCTGAACTCATCATAAAATGTATCCTTGAGTGCAACTTTCTTAGAGCTGGTGTACTATATCTTTACACCAGTAGGATATATGTGCATAAAGGATATACAAAAGTTTATGAAAATATTCCTGAAAAAGAAAACATAAACATATCTAATTTTTTCAAGGCATTAGATATTTGGGAAAGAAACATTTCATTTTAAGACTTTTAGGCTATGTCTACACTGCACAAAATTAGTGATGGCACATAGGGTATGTACAGCTATCCGCCACAGTGAAAAAGGAGGCTGGATCCACATTGTGATATGTAGCTGTGTGCGCTAATGAAAGGCTCTAATAGTGGGGAGACAGTGGGAACAGATTCCAGCACTGGGAACTCAGTGGGACACTACACAGCTAAAAATCACAGTATAGATGGGGGAGGTGCTGCTCGGGTATGCAGAGAGCCACGTAGGGTACATAATCTAAGGATTCAGGTGTGTCTTCTCCTCCTCACCTAAACAGTTCATCATTGTCCCCATTGCTACTATGGTTGGGGGTGGGGGTCATGCAGTGGGTGCAGGCTGTTCCTGTAAGGAGTGTGGGGTGTAGATCTACACTTAATTTTAACAATAGTAGGGTTGTATGACCCACTGTGGTAGCCTTGCACAGTTCTTGTGAACCCAACCCATCAGATTCACCAGCGTCCATATTCCTAAGGTTCAGTTGGAGGTAAGGGCTCTTGTGCACCTGATAATCTTTATGTGAATTTCAAGAACTACTATCAGAAAATCTTCAGTTTTGCAAAAAAGCTTGCAAGTTTCCTTTCCAATCTAACTGCACAAAAAGTTCTGCACACACCAGATCTGGGGCTCATGAACTTTAATTTGCCTTTTGAGGGAAAAGCTAACAAACCTTCCTGAGTAGCTCCCAGCTCTGCAGAGGCTGAGGCCTAAGTGAATTATGAATGAGATTGCTGCAGGGTGACCAGATGTCCCAATTTATAGGGACAGTCCCAATATTCAGAGCTTTTTCTTACATAGGCACCTATTACCCCTATCACTGTCCCCAACTTTTCACATTTCCTTATCTAGTCATCCTAGACTGCGCAATCTCCCTGTTGATAGAAGGAATTCCTACAGAATAGTTTGTTACTGGGTAAACATAGATAGTAGGTGGTGTTGCCATTAACCAGGTCTGAGCAGTTAACCCTGTGAAAGCAGGCAGTAAATTAGTCCTATCCGACATATGGCCTTGCAGGCCTGCAGAAGAGAAACAGGGATTGCTAACTTTGCAAAACAAGAGATAAAACATCTGCAGGAAATGTAAACAGCTAATGAAGCATACCCTACATATCAGCTCCCGCTCCCCCTCCCCTTTTCCTTGGCTAACTGTATAAAGAGTGATAACATTTAATCATTGGAACTTTGTTGTTGGGGCAACTGCTGCATTCACTTCCATGAGTCATTGCTCCCCATGCTCTGTGCCTGCAGTCCTTACACTGGAGTTCCTGTCTGCTGAAGTGGTATAAGCATTTTTACTTTCCTATTTTCTTTCTTGTCTGTTTGTTTAATAACACTATTTGTTTTTACCTTTTACATTTTCTCCAGGTGTTATGCCTACCCAACCCTTCGGACCTGACTAAAGTTTGCAGCTGGAGTCCTGTTACACCCCTGTTATGGGATTGCTGAATAATGCTTATATGATACTCTAACTCCTCCTTCTACCCAAGTGTAGAATTCACAGGCCAGACCCAAGTATAGTGGTGTAAAACAGGAGTAGCTCCATTGAACTCAATAGATTTACCTCTGTGTAAAACTAGTGTAAGTGAGAAGAAACTCAAACCTGCTGACTCTTATGTTTTACTAGGCAGGCCCTGAGGAAGGGTATTAAAAGAAATCTTTTCAGCTATGTAAGAAATATCACTGCCTTCTTTGTTTTCCTCTTCTGTCTGGAATAGGAAAGAAACATCCTTCATGACATCATTATCATGAAGATGCCCTCCTCATGGCTTTATAAGCACCCAACTTACCTCCTCAAAATGCCATTTTTTTTACCATCAGAACTCCTCCAGAGAAGAGGGACTAGATGGCTGACTTTAGGAACTGTTAATACCACTCCTTAGCTGGCAGGAGATGTTAGCTATTGGGTTAAGTGAGGCACTCCCTTCTCCCCTGAGGCTGAGCACTCAATCATCCAAACACTCCCAGCTGAGAGAACAATGTTCAAGAGTAGTATAGAACAGCACAAACACTGAGCAAGCCCAGCCTGCCCTTCTACTCTCCATTTTAGCTTTCATCTTCATTTTAAATCTCTTTTCCAGTTTCCCTATGGGAAATGCTATCTTTGCAAGGCCCATGAGCATGTTTTGGCTCACTGTGTTCATAGATTCACAGATTTGAAGGCTAGAAGAAACCAGTATGATCATTCAGTTTGACCTCCTGTGTAACATATAGGTCATAGAATTCTTTTTTTTTTTTTTAATTGCATTTCTTTTAGGAAACAGCAAATCTTGATTTTAAAATGGTCAGTACTGGAGAATCCATCATGACTGTAAGCTGTTCAATGGTACTTTCACTATATAAAATATGTCTTATCTCTAGTCTGAACTTCTTCTCTAGCTTCAGATAATATCTATTGGAACAAACTATACATTTCTCTCTTGGATTAAAGAGCCCAATATTAAATATTTGTTCCCCTTGCAGGTTTTTATAGACTAATCAAAGCAACCTTAACCTCCTCTTTGTTAAGCTAAATAGAGTGAGCTCGTCTACTACAATGCATATTTTCTAAACTTTAAGTATTTTTGTGACTTTCTCTGAACTCCTACCAAATTTGCCAATGTTATTTCTGAACTCTGGACACCAGAACTGGTTGTAGTGTTTCAGCAGCAATCATGCCAGTGCCCAATCCCTCTTGACTCTTACTCAAGATTCTCTTGTTTTTGCACCCCATGATCTTATTAGCTCTTTTGGCCACACTGTTGCTCTGGGAGGTCCTGTTCTGTTGATTATACATGATTATCCCAATTTTTTTTCAGAGTGAGTCACAGCTTTCCCGAAGAAAGTTCTCCACTTAAAATCATCATTCCTCTGTGTACATGTTTATGTTTAGCCCTGGTAAGATTTACCAAGCAATCCAGATTGCTCTGTATCAGTAACCTGCCCTCTTCATTAGTTAGCACTCTCCTAATTCTTGTGTCATCTGCAAACTTTATCACTGATAACTTTGTTTTCTTCCCTGTCTACTTCTGCAATGAGAGACTTGATGGAAGGGTGGGTTAATTACCAGTAACCGTCCTTCTTCGAGATGGGCTGCTCAGATCCATTCAGTAATAGGTGTCTCCATGCTAGAGCGCCAGATTGGTCAGAAAAACTTTTGTCGTAGCCTGTCAGGAGAGAGCAGGTGGCCACCCTCCCCCCCCGCCACCCAGTGGCTATATATATGGCCGCCTCCCAACCCCTCCCCAGTTCCTAGGAGTCGCCAACTCCAGACGTGGGGATGGAGGGGAGGGACCTGAATGGATCCAAGCAGCCCATCTCGAAGAAGGACAGTTACTGGTAAGTAACCCACCGTTCTTCTTCGAGCGCTGCTTGGATGCATTCAGTAATAGGTGACTACTAGCCACACTGATGGACGGCAGGTGGAGTTGGCTCTTCCACCTTCAGCACAGCAACACCCCAGAAGGGTACAGGCCCAGCGAGCAAGGTCCTTACGGGGACTAAGAGACCAGTTAGGGCTCTTGCCCTGGCAATGGAGTCCTCAATGTAGGGCCAATCCCAAGCAAGGGGTAGGTCCTATCCACCCAAGCCAATTCGTGTGCATGGGTTGGACGGACTAAGTCATCTTACACCAGGGATTTGCAACAGCGCAACACGACTAACATGGAGGGAGTCACATTCAATTGCTGTACCTGAGGGTCTAGCTTGAAGTATCAAGGCCAGAGTATAAGTCTTCTGGCTGCAGGACACTTCAGCATAAACCTTACGAAGAATCCGGGAGCCTTAGGGATACTGGGCTGCTCATGATGGTCACTGCCCACGCAGACAGCAATAAGAGGGGATAAAATATCATCCCTCCAACCAGCCATGCAAAGACCCATTAGTCACATGCCCAAAGGGGTGTGTGTATTTGGTATACCATTCAACCCAGAAGGGAAAAGGCTAGCGGAATTAAGCGAGAAGATTCTAGAGGCAGAAACTTCAAGCTGATTAAGGGAAAGAAAAAATGGCAGAGGTAGTGCGATTGGCGCCACATAGCATCTCTGCCCTGTGGTCTGTGGGCCGGCCGGAGGGGAATGCGACACCAGACCTTTAGCAGTGTTACAGAGCCCTGACCCAGGAGACTTCTTACGTTTCAGAAGAAATACTCCAGACCCAAGAGGCACTTTCAAGCCAGCAAGGTGGGCTTTAGGAAGTACTGTTGGCTTTGGTTGTCTTATGAAGACTCAAGGAGGTGAACCCTCCTGTTGCCCCATCAGGTTTCCTCCTAGGATTCCACTACTGGGAAGACTATGTGGAGAAAATGGAGGGAGCGAGTAAAGCAGAATTCGCGATGCCTATGACTAGATGCCTGGTTGTAATGACCCGGAGGCCTATGGAATTAGAAGTTACATTTATTTATATGACCCTGGGTGCACGGGGCACTGGCAGGTGTGATGTGGCCCCTAGCTACCACACACCTAAGTGTGAGTCAGGGATGAAAGCTCGTAAGAGGGAACCTGACCCCTCTGAGTGATAAGGCTTAACCGAGGAGGCACTGGTCTTCTCTGAAGACCATCTGGTGGGGGTATGATGCTCACAAGGTACAATCAGTGATTCTGCAGGTGTACCTTGGATATTTTGAGAATCCAACAAGGGTGACCTATGTTGTTATCCGGTCTGACCCAGGATAGAATTCCATCATGAGAAAAACAGCTATTTCCCGGTTTTCCATGAAAGTTGGAAATCAGGATTTGGTAGATTATGCTTCGTCAAGTAAGCAGATGGAGAAAGCCTTAACAATCTCCTATGGTGGGAGTATCATGCAAATGCTACCACCGGTTTCCGGACCTGGGGGGGTCCTGCGGAGGAAGACGAATCTTGCCCGCCAGGCACCCGGGTGACAGTGCCCTGGGTGACCATGGATCTCTGGTCATCCCAGGGGAGAGGACAAATTAGGATATAGCCCGGTTAGGTAACGGTTATGTGTGAAGCCCCACGGCAAGTCTGTCAGTGAGCCATCACCGCGAGATTGGCTAAGGGATAATTGGGAGGCATAAGGCAGGTTTCCCCCCACTCTGTCTGAAAGTGTTTGGGGGGGGGGAAGGGTAGTATTGCCTCTTCTCCCATGAATCCCACTGGCCTAGTTGAATCTAGGTCGAGTGTACGGAGTGGTCGCTTCAGGAGTGGGAAGACGGAAGGGGCCCCGCTTCGTGATGGGGGGCACTCCATTCAGGGAACCCAAGCCCCTAGCAACCATGATAATGGATGCTTTGGAGTCAGGTTGGGGAAGGGTTTAGAGGTACCACCACCTTCCTGGGAGAGTGGAGCCTAATAGGGAATCCTGATCAAAGATACTCTGGAAAGATATAAATCAGTCCCGGAGAAACAGGACGAATTCTAGTCCATCAGGTTGATTTCTCCATCGGGAGGGAAGGGGAGAAAACGAGGAGCAAGGTAGAGATTCATGAACATGACTCTGCCTTAGTATCCCCCTCCAAGGCCGAGAGCAGCGGGCGGTAAACGATACTGAGCGTTGTGCTCCCATCTAACAGGTAGGATAATTAAATAGGATTTATAGTCCTGGGGACTGAACCGACTTAGGCGAGTGCACCTACTGGTTTTGTAGGGGTGGGAAAGGTGCCCGGAGGGTCCCTCCCAAGTTCAGGGTGCAGAAGCAGGTCCTACCATTGCGGGGCAGGTGACGGACTGGCAAAGGGGTTTCCCAGTCATCTGGTGGGCACACGTGTCTCCGCAAACTGGAGGTATCTGTAGGTTTGACTGGAGCTACTAGGTGATTCGTCCTTAGGCTTAGTGAAGGTCTCCCTAATGCCTTAGGAGCGGGAGGGATCGCCGGCCGAAGCAATACCCGGGGGTCGGATGGGGGGGTTTTCTTCCCCTTCTCGTATTCTTTACCCGTTTCCTTCCTCCGATGATAGCCCTAAAGGCAGCAAAGAATTAAGGACTGTCTGCGGGAGTGAAGCCACAGTCTTGGTTGGGCCATTAGTGATTGAGGGGGGCTTTGGTTACAGGGTTAGTGCCCTCCTAAAATCAGAGAAGCAAGGTAAGACCTGGCTCCCCCCATCCATGCTGTGGTGGGGTGGATGGTGGCCCAAAGAAATTTCCCCTTCTCTAGTTAGAGGAAGGAAGAGAAGAAATGTTGCCAACCTTCTCTAGAGGTAGGCTGGAGCCGTCGGAATATCCAATCTGTTGGGAGCCCACGGTGAGGCAGCCACAGATTAATTAGAATAGACTCCCCTTCCCTGCAGAGAAAGGGAGGGAGGAAGGGTCTTGTGAGCAGGCCCCAAGATGCTAGTTGAAAGGGTGATGGGGGGGACTAAGTGTCTTTGGGGAAAAGCACAGGCGGGGTGGGTCTTGAGCCTGTAGGCCTTATGTGGCTGGGAGGCATGGGAGGGGCCCCAATGAGAGGAGGCTGAGGTATTTTACCTCTCCCCTTGGGTCACGCACGGTACCCACTATTGCCAGGGTCTCAGGTGGGAACAAGGCGTCGCTGCTAAAGGGCAGGTCGAGTGCCACCTGTTGTGAAGTGGGGGGCACCCTGAGCCAGGCCACTCGATGGATGGTTACAGCTGAGCCCATGGTGTGGGCTGTTGTATCTACCACATCCCGGGCTGACAGAAGGGGGTCCTGGGAGATTATTCTTCCCTCCTCTAGGAATGCATCATATTCTTCTTTGGCCTCGGGTGCGAGCAGACGTCTGAACTTTGTGAAGGATTTCCACATGCCCAGCATGTATCTGCTGGTTAGGGCCTGGTTGTTTGCAACCCATAGTTGGAAGGCTGAGGAGGAGTAGACCTTATGCCCTAGAAGTTCTAACTCTCTTGCCTCCTTCGATGCTGGGAGGGGGTCGCTGGGGTGTTCACCTGGGCCTAATGCCATTTGTACCACATCCCGGGGTGGGATTGGATGGTCAATGAGGGAGAGGAACTCTGATCCCGGGCCTCTATACTTGAGGCCAGCCGTGTCTGACACCGGGGAAATGGAACCCAGGTTCTGCCATCGGAAGGAGGTGAGGTCCCAAACACTGGGGTGCAGGGGAACCGTAACTGGCTCCGCTGAAGAAAACACCAGCCCAAATAGGGTATCCGAGGGGGGGCTCGGAGGCTTGCACCTCCATCCCCAAATGGGCTGCAGCGCAGTGCATGAGGTCAAAGTGCTCTGATAGATTGCCTGTATATGACCCCGGTACTGGGGAGAGAGTGGTACTGGGTGCCCTCAGCGGGATTGATGGTGACGACATCTCACATGGGGACCATTCATGAGGGCAGAAGTGGAATGGGGACGGTGCCAAAACACGGTGCCGAGGCCACTTGGAGCCCCTTGATGGACCTTCCTTGGGACTTGAGCAAGGGGAAGCATCATGTGATCCCCGAGGTGGTACCGGGGATGGCAAAGTTATATGTTGCCACAGGGAAGGCTTTACCATACCCGGGCCCGAAGGAGTAACAGGCAGCGGGGCTTGAGTGGCCGGGGTCTGAGGGGGGATGGAGAGTGGTGCCGTTCATGGTGCATCCAAGCCTTTGATATGAAGGCCAGCTTGCCCATCCTAACTGGTACCAGGGAGGGAGGTGTGGGCAACAAAAGGAGTGCCTGTGCGGCCTCCACCACCTCCGGTGTCATTGGAATCAGGAGTGACCCCGAACGGACTTATGGCAAGCCCCTACCAGGAGAGACAGGGCTGCCTTTGTGAAATAGCACTGGGGAAGAGGATGAAATTCAACCCTGTGGTGCCAAGGATGGCTGGTGCTGAGGCAGGCCCATCACCGTCAGTATGGGACTGAAGCAAACCTGTGGTACCAGAGGTGACTCAGAGCGGTGCCTGGGCAGGCCCTGTACAGTCGGTACAGGGCTGCAGCGAGCTTGCGGTGCTGGCGGTGACCTAGAGCGGCGCCGGGGCACGCCCAGTGCCAGTGGACTGTGTCGGTGCCGAGGTACCAAAGTCAGTATTCAGCTTGTCCTCCTGCAGCCTCTGTCGTCACGGTGCCGGGTGGGTCCCAAAGGAGTGCCGAGTCTGTTCAGAGGCTACGGCATGGTGCCTTTGCTCCCTATCCTTGATTGTCCTAGGTTTGAAGGACAGGCATATGGAGCAGGCAGTGACCAGGTGGTCCTCGCCTAGGCACCGGAGGCACTTCCTGTGGGGGTCGTCCCGAGAGAAGGCCTTGCCACACTCAGTGCAGGGTTTAAACCCCGGCATGGTGAGAGGTGGATCCTGATGTTCCGGCCTGAACGCTGGAGTCCTCTTTGGTGGAACTATGCCCATGAAAAAGGGCTCCCAGTCAGGTGTGAAGCTCATATAATTGCGGACAGGCTGCTTGCTTTAGCAAGGAGTGGGCATTCCAGATCTGACACGTAAGGTGGAAGAAATGAAACTGGGGAGGGGTCGGGAGGCGGCCATATATATAGCCACTGGGTGGCGTGGGGGGTGGTGGCCACCTACCGTCTCCTGATAGGCTAGGACAAAAGTTTTTCCAACCAATCCGGCACTCAGGGGTTTAGGAAGCCTCTGCCATCTTTTCAGAATTTAGGGAGAGGCTTCCTAAACCCCTTGGATAAAGCTCAGGGGTTTGTGAGGACAAAAAATGTGAGGAACAAACATGTTAAGATATTGTTAGATGTTAGTGAACAAAGTGAAGAGCATGAATAGACAAGCTAGCTTGATAATATTTAAACCTAGATCATCTGTAAGTGTTGTTTCTCCAACTTCTTAAAAGTCTCTGATCATGACCAGTGGTGTTGCTGGCATAGGACACATGGGGCATGTGCCCCGAATGTGCCCGGCAGTGCGCCAAGTCCAGCCTGGCGATGGAGCGGGCAGTGCCATTTTGAATTTCAATGCTCCACTTCCAGGCACATAGGATAAGCTGGAGCAGGGAGGGAAATGAACATAGTTGCTGGCTCTGCCTCCACCTCTGTCCTGCCTGGAGGCTCCAGGCCCAGACTCCACAGCACAGCAAGGAAGTGCTGCAGGGAAGCCTTGGGAGTCACGCAGGAGTGGTGGTGACCGGCAGCAGGGCTCAGCCTGGCTCGGGGCCCTGCATGGCCCCGGACTTCTTGGCTTGGCTTGGGACTCAGCTGGCAGCGTGGCGTGGCTCAGCTCAGGGCTTCGCCGGTACTGCAGAGTGGCTTGGCTTGGGGCCAGGGGCTGCTAGGGGGTGGGGTGGAGGGGGAATGTGGGGGTAAGGCAAGGAATGCTGAAGGGGGGAGGGGCCCCTGGGGGCCCCAAATGTTATTTTGGGGCACCAACACCCCTGTCCATGACCTCCCTTGGAAACACTGTTCCAGATAACTTTCCTTATATGAGTTCTGAATTTTTTCTTAATATCCAACCTAAACCTTGATTGTTGCAGATTAAGCTCATTACTTCAGGAGACAGAACAATTGATCACAGTCCTTTTTATAAGAACCCTTGTCATACATGAAAACTGCTATTAGATTTTCTTTCAATGTTTGTTTCCTCAAGAGTATATAGGGATTGCAAAAGGTAGAGAAATGGCAAGAAAAAATTTTAGAAGTATGCAACAGCTTCCATTAGAGAAGAGATCAAAAAGATTAAAAAAGATTGGGACTTTTCAGTTTGAAAGAGACAAATATGGGGGATATGATAGAGGGCTACAAAATCATGACTGTTGTGGAAAAAATAAATAAGAAAGTGTTATTTGCTGCTTCTCATAACACAAGAACTATGCTCATCAGATGAAATTAATAGGCAGCAGGTTTAAAATGAACAAAAGGAAGTACTGACTATAACAGGATTCAAAAAAGAACTAGATAAATTCCTGGAGGACAGGTCTGTCAATGGTTATTAGTCAGGATGGGCAGGGATGCAAAACCATGCTTTGAAGTGTCCCTAGCTTCTGTCAGAAGCTGGGAATGGGTCACTCGGGTATGGATCACTTGATGATTATCTGTTCTATTCATTTCCTATGAAGCACCTGACACTGGCAGTTCTTGGAAGGGAGGATACTGGGCTGGAAGGACAATTGGTTTGACCCAGTAGGGTCATGGTTATGTCCTTGGCTATGTCTACACTACAGAAACTTTGTTCAAACTAACCTCAAATTTATTAGTTCAAATTAACAGCGTGGACTAGTTCAAACTAATGTTAGTTCGAACTAGTCCACATTGTTTTCGAATTACCCTTAGTTCAAACTTCTTAAATTCAAACTAAGGATTAGTTCAAGCCTACATTGCACTTAGTTCAAACTAATGCTTGAACTAAGCGTTCTTTAGTTTGAACTAAGGAAAGGCTATAGATTGGGACCAATTTAGTTCAAATTAAGCTTCCTTAATTTATACTAAATTGGCAGCGTAGACATAGCCATAATGACTAAACATGCTTTTAAAAAACTTTTTTCTTTTAGGTCAGTTTTATAAAACTTTTTATCATTTTTATTGCCTCCTCTAGACTCCCCTCAATTTGTGCATATCTCTCCTAAAGTGTGGTGCTCAGAATTGGACACACTATTCCAGATTATGTGTCATCCAGGCCAAACAGAACAGAGCAATTACATCCTATGTCTTACATACAACACTCTTAATATACCCCAGAATATTTGCCTTTTTTCCAATTGCATCACATGGTTGACTCATATTCAATTTGGGATCCACTATAATCCCTAGAAGGATAGTTGTGTTACTCTGTGTACAGCAAAAACAACAAGAGTCCTGTGGCACCTTATAGACTAACAGATTTCTTCAGGCATAAACTTCTGTGGTCTCCAACACACTTCAGATGAATCTAACTAAGTGGGTTGGAGACCATGAAAGCTTATGCCTGAAGAAATCTGTTAGTCTATAAGGTGCCACAGGACTTTTGTTGTTTTTACTATACTCCCCAGGTACTTTTCAGCAGTACTAACACTAGCCATTTATTCCCCATCTTGTATTTGTGAATTGTTGATTGTTTTCTTCCTAAATGTAGTCTCTAATCTCAATTGAGTTTAATCTTGCTGACTTCAGATTAATTTTCCAATTTGTTAAAGTCATTCTGAATTCTAATCTTGTCCTCCAAAGTGCTTGCAATCCCTCTCACATTAGAATTATCCACAAATTTTATAAACATACTCTACTCCATTTCCTAAGTCATTATTAATTAAAACATTGAGTAGCAACAACTCAGGACTGATCCCCTGGGACCCCACTAAATATATTCTCCCAGTTTAACATTGAGCTGCTAATAACTAGTCTTTGAGTATGGTCTGTGAACCACCTACCTTATAGTAAATTCATCTATATTACCTTCCCTTAGTTTGCTTATGAGACTCTCATAAGTAACTGTGTCAAAAGCTTTACTAAAAATCAATATAAATGTATTTGGGCAGAACTTCAGCTGGTGTAAATTGGTTTAATCCTTTTGATTAATTTTCATAGAGTTTGACTAAATAAAACATGGCAAACTCTATAAAGAACACAATAAAATTAATTTAACTGACATGCCAGCAAAAATTACTTCTCTTTTTATGAGTATTAACAGCTAGGTTTCAATTTATGTTTCTATACACCTGTCTCTGCAGATTTTATTGAGCCTACTTGAATATTATTTTCAAAGAAAGGCTTGCATAAAATAAAATAAAATAATAGCCAGTTGGGCTATATACAGTACTGTCAATGCCACAGTGATTTTGCTCTTGCAGTGCAAACAAGCTTAATTGAAAAGGGAAGATACTCCACTTAACTGCATAATTTAGAAACTCCCCAGTCCAGAGAGTTAAACTATATTGTGGGAGGGAAGGTATCAAAACATATCTTACATATAAAATACAACAGCACTGGCCCTACTGCTACACCCTTGAACTTCAGGAACCTCTAATTACAGACTTGTAATTTACAGCTTTTGCCAATACTGATACTGCAAAATGTTTTCCTAGCCCATTTTCTAAAATTTTCTTTGTTTTCCTGTTGTGGTAAAGAAATGGTTTCAGGCAGCCAGCCAGCTACAGTCTATTTGATGGACTGACTATGTAGCCAAAGCTAAATTTGTATCCAATTGCCCTGTCATTAGCATATTGTCCCAGTGGCCTCCAGTGTTCAACTGGAAGGCCAAGACAAATGATCCTCCTTTAAATCAATCCATAATGCTGCTCCATTTTGCAACCCACCTGCTGTTGCTTTCAAAGCTGTTGGGATAGCAGCTTCCACCTGAGGGCCTATCCATGCATAACAGACTCAATTCTCTTTCTACTTCCTAGCGCTTTGTGTACTCTTTTGCACTTCTAAAAGGTGAGCATAAAGTGATGTAATCCTGGAGCAAATCACCCATCTTATATTCACTTTGCAAAGAGTCACATGACTGAAGAAAGAGCAAAGTGGTGCAGAATCAGACCCCAGGACTGTGAGCTGCAGTTGCAAGATCATTTCCAGATCTGAGCTACCTAGACAACAGTGTCTTATAGTGTGATTGTTCAAAACCTGAAAAATCAATTCTTTGTTCACACAGGGGCAGCTTGAAGGCATGGGTTCACACAGACAGGCAACTGAAGTGGGGAAGGAATCCTAAGAACTGAACATAATTCCACTGAATATAATTCTTCCACGGACTACTTACTAATCAAGCTTTACGGAATAGGAATTCAAATAGGTTACATCTATATACAATTTGCTAAAGTTTAAGCACTATCTAAACGAGTCAATACTTTTGATAACTTTTTTTTCAACAAGACCATAAGGTAGAAAGGGTAAACATTTGTTAACACCATCTCCTTTAAAACACTACTCTAGAGAGTGTGAAATCAACAACCTGATTTTTTTCTGGTTTTCAAATAAAGTTAGTCAGATGAGAGATACATGAAGACAAGCTGTTTATGAGAAAGGGTATTAATTTACTACACTAAACTGTATTTCAGCATAACAAATGTCTTCAATGATAATCTCAGAAAGCATATAAATAATAAATATTAAATATGTACCATAACTAATATACATGCATAAACAAGTCTATGCTGATGAACTGAAGAAATTCATCAAACATGGCAGGGGAGTTAGAAAATGAATACACAACCACACCTATCTTTGAAAAGCTTGTAAATACAAATGAGGGGAAAGACATTCACTAGAGCAGGAAACAGAAGTGTATTTGTGACCATAAACTTTTACAATTATAACATTAATAAAAAGGTGGGTGGGGTGGGCTCAATCACCTTTTCTTACAAAACTAGAATCAGATCAACGAAGTGATTAAACACACAAATATTGTTTCTTAATCACTGCTTGTCACTCATGGAGTCTTCAAATTCCTCCTGGTTGTTGCAGATGTCCTGCTGCCAGATTACATCTGTAAACAAAGACTTTGAGGTTTCAGAACCAGTGATTTTGAGAGCTGGGACTTTACGCTTGTGTGACAGAATGAATGACACAACCACATCTGCATTTCTGTGATAATGTTGTGATCTAGTATGCAATTGACACTTTGTAGAATAATGCCCCAAATCCTTAGAGTTTCTTATGTGGTTTTCATTTGGAGTCCTTATTCAGGCAAATTCTCATGAACTTTAATGGAAGTTGAAAGTGACCTCAGAAGAAACTATAGGTTCTCAACTCCTGAGAAAAAGCTGAGTTTGAATATTTTTTCCAGGTGGTTAAATGACTTACAAAGGTCTTAGAATACCTACAGTTACCTTTGTCAACCAAACACATAACCTCAAAAAATGAAATAAGATTTATTTGATAAATCCTATATTCCATAAACTAAACTGACTTGAATAAATTATATTCATATTCTTTATTAATTAATTACTGTATCAGCTTTTCTATTCTTTTGCCTGGGATTGATGTCAGGTTAAGTTACCTACAGTTACCTTGGTTTTCCCACTTGACTATTTTGAACATTGGCATAATATTAGCACTCTTCCAGCCTTACAGAATTTAAAGGAAAATGTCTAATTTAGCCAGTTTAAGACAAGATGCAGTATATAAGTAACAATTGGAAGGAATAGAGGAGGGCAGATAAGGGAAATACTATTAAGAATATGAATGCTCAGTGGCCATCTATGTGCACAACTAGATGTTTTATATAAATTTTATTTTTCAGAAATCATCACCATCAGGTATTGCTAAAGAAAAATAATCAGAAGTCCCCAGCAGGCATCTACCTAGCTATTAGGGGTTGGCAATCTCCCATAGGAATCACACATTGTATATTTCTTAACCGTGGAGATGGAACCACTTTAAAAAATAAAATCTGTTGGACTATGCTAAACACCAAAATTTCTGTTCCAATAGGAATAACAAATAGAAACACCTCATGATCCATGTTCAATCTTACTGAGAGGATAGGACTGCACAGGTGTCAGTTAGGACATACTAGGCACTCAAATGGAAACAAAAATTTATTTTAAAAATATTGTTTTGCTATATGTAAGCTGCTAAATACCATCTGTCCATATTTTTTTCTTAATTTTTAGGATACTTTGTATGGTTGTGAATACCTGCACCATCAATGGACTAGGATATAAACCGAATTTTCATTGTGATTCTTCACATCCTGAGTTAAGGCAGTTTTCAGAGATATACATGTGAATAAGCATGGAATTTTAAATGCAACTAAACATTTTTCAAATTGTATGATGCTCCTATGAGAGAGTCCTTATTAAGGCCTTACCTGTTACTGATTCAGACTACAGCTGTCCCTGGTGAGTAGCATGGGCTGATTGGACAGGTACTCTAAAAGTTGTATTTGGTATTTGGAGGGGCAAAGGTATAGATTCAGATTCCATTAGATATGATGGGTTAGCGTTGAACATGGATACAAGGTATGTAAAGCCAGGGAAGGCCTCACCTTCCCTGACAGCCAGGTGTGGCCCTGCCTACAGCCTACCCCCTCCTGCTTCATCCTGCTCACGTGGGCATGCCAGTGGTGGCCGTCCCAGCCAATAGCCTTTGGCTACTGAAACAGGCAGGGGCTGGGTTGTAGATGGTTGTCTAGCTAGAGGGATTTGGGGTGGTTGGAGACAATGCTCTGGAGCTGGGGCATCACAGTACTGTGGTGGGCCAGCCCAGTCTGGGTCTCCCAGGGCTGGGGCTGCTTGGCTTGGCCATGCTCATGCTACCTTGCAACAGTCAAGGCAGGGTGGGTCAGTGCTGCAGCAGGCCAGACTGATCCTCTGGCAGTGTGTGGGGGATGTGGTCTGGTGCTCCACAGTTGGGCTGCACAGCACTGAGCCTGTGGCATACCAGGAGCTGGAGGCACTCAGGATTTTGGCCTGCTTGACTGGCCTGGTACTTGGGCCACATGGCGGTCTGGTGCTAGGCTGGTGCAGGGTGGGCTGAGAGTGGCTCTGTGGGCACTAGGACTGCCCAACACTGGTGCTAAGGTGCTCTAGAACTGAGGTCACCTGGCTGGTGTGGCTCATGCTTAGGCTCCCTGGGATGGGAATCTGATATGGGAAGAGTGGCATAAAGGGCAGTGATGTGGGCTAGGCTCCCCGAATGGGCAGGTCACAAGCTATTCTTGGTGTTAAGCAAGAGTGAATGCCTAATTCAGCCATTGTTTCACCTCAGATAATACAGTGGTGGAAGCCATGTAAATATCTAGATACTGTAGATCTAGATAGGACCTTGGGTGAGTGGTCATGAGAGCTCGGCAGTACAAAAGTGCCTGAAGCCACAATAAGACACTTAAAAGAAGATGCATCAACTGGGTGCTTTCTCTTAAACCAACCAAATGAGCAATTCCCTTTGTTCAAAATGAAACAAGTCCTCTGACATTTTAATCCTTTTTACTCTTTGCTGACAGCAGGGAATTGAGATAATCCAAATATAAACAATATTCTAAACAAGAGCCTAAGAGGATTTAGTTTAGAACTGGCACTTGTACATTTCTTTGTATCTACCACAAAGACAACATTAATTCTAGATAATTCAGGGAGAATCTGATCACTTTCAGCATATTTCTTTCAGAACAAAGCACTCTCTCATATAACACTCTTTTAGATAGTACATTGAGCAAGAGAGTACTGCATTTCATCAAATTAAATCTGCTCTAAAATAGACAATTTAAAAATATTAATCTCTCAGCATCTTTCAACAAAATCCGGTCCTTTTAGAAAGATGATGTTACTAATTTGTTGGACTCTGTAGTCTCTGCTATAGAGTTTTCTTGTGGCTGGGTGTGGCATAGCAACACCTTCCTCTCTAGCACTCCCAGCTTAGACAAGGTTGCTATACTGCTTCAGTGATCTGCCTTTTCTTGAAATGCAGCCCTCTGGCCAGATCATGTTTTAGTCCCATCTTTTCCTGGTTATGGGAAGTCCAAAAGAAGAAGTCCAAAAGCCTTATCAAAGGTCTTCAGCTATGTCTCTGGTCACTGTGGTCTCCACACCTATCTCTCAGGCTTTTTAAGGTCCTTATCTACTTCTCAGGGCATCCTGCCATCTTTCCCAGCTGCTGGTTGGGTAACCCAGGGCCTCCCACTATATTAGGATCAAGTCTAGCAACCATAAAACCAGCAGCCAAGCTCTGCTCCATTAGACTCTTTGCTGCTGTCTCCCTCAACTTCTTCCTAAGGTAGCCTCTTTCTCAGGCCTTCTCCCCATGATCTCTCTGGGTTCTGCCTTCTTTCAGAACCAGGACTTCCAAGACTCTTACCTTGAATCCCTCAATAAAATCCCTTGGCTGTTATCTCTGAAAACTCATGGCAGCTGGGGGAGGTCCCAGATAATTGGAAAAAGGCAAGTATAGTGCCCATTTTCAACAAGAGGAAAAAGGAGGATCTGGGAAACTACAAAATGGTCAGCCTCACTTCAGTCTTGGAAATATCGTGCAGTTGGTCCTTAAAGAATCCAGTTTGAGACACTTGAAAGAGAGGAAGATGATCAGGAACAGTCAGTGTGGATTCATCAATGGCAAGTCACGTCTGACTAACCTGATTGCCTTCTATGATGAGGTGACGGGCTCTGTGGATGTGGGGAAAGCAGTGTATGTGATATACTTTGACTTTAGCAAAACTACTGTTACAGTCTCCAACACTATTCTTATAAGCCAGTTAAAGAAGTATATGTTGGATGAATGGATTATGAGATGGATAGAAAGCTGGCTAGATTGGGCTCAGTTGAGTAGTAATCAACAGCTCAATGTTTAGTTGGTAGTCTGTAATAAGTGGAGTGCCCTAGGAGTTGGTGCTGGGGCTGGTTTTGTTGAACACCTTCATTAGTGATCTGGAGGCAGGACCATCCCTAGGTCCCCCCCCACACTGGGGGAGCAGGCTGGCCCTGCACCCCCAGCCCTCCCCTGAGCCTGCCACTCTGTCCCCAGAGGTGGAGTGGACCAGTAGGGGGGCTGGGCTCTGCTTTCCCACCCTGCCTCTGGACCAACCCTCCCCAGTCCCAGGGCTGAACAGACAGCCCCGGGGGGGGGGGGGGGGGGTGAGAGAGTGGAGCCCAGCAAGTGAGGTGGTCCGCTCTGCTGCTAGGCCAGCTGTTCTCTGCCCTGGCGGTGGCTCAGAGCGGGCCAGTCCAGAGCAGAGGCTGGTTCCACGCTCCCGGCAGGACAGCACGGGGTGCATGGAACTGCGGGGCCAGAGACGATCGCCCATCTGCCCCCCCACCCCCCCGGATGGCCCTGTCTGAAGGATGGGGTTGCTTTTGCATTCGGTAAGTTTGCAGGTGACACTAAGTTCAGGGGAGTGGTATGATGACAGACAGGAATAGGACACTGAATGATACTGAATGTCTTAGACAAATTAGAGGATTGGACCAAAAGAAATTGGAGGTTCAACAAGGAGAGAATCCTGCACTTAGGACAGAAGAATCCCATGCACAGCTATAGGCAGGGAACTGACTGGCTAGGCAGCAGTTCTGCAGAAAAGGATCTGGGGGTTACAGTGAACAAAAAGCTGGATACGAGTCAAGAATGTGCCCTTATTGCCAAGAAGGCTAATGGCCTATTGGGCTGCATTAGTAGGGAGCAGTGCCAGGCACTTAAGGCAAATGATCATTCCCTTCCATTCATCATTGGTCAAGCCTCATTTGGCGTACTGAGTCTAGTTTTGGGTGTTTCCCCCCCACTACAAGAAGGATGAGGACAAATTTGGAAAAGTATAGCAGAGGGGGAAAAAATAAAGATTGGGGACTTGAGCACATGACTTAGGAGAAGAGGCTGAGGGGACTAAGCTTGTTTAGTGTGCAAAAGAGAATGAGAGAGGATTAATAGCGGACTGAAAAAGATTTCTAAGGAGGATGTAGCAAGGCTGTTCTCAGTGGTAGCGGACTACAGAACTAGGAACAATGCTCTCAAGTTGTGGTGGGGGAGGGCTAGGATGGATATTGGGAAAAGCTTTTTCACTAGGAGAGTGACGAAGCACTGGAATTTGTTCCCTAGAGAGGTAGTAGAATCTTGGAGATTTTTAAGGCCCGGCTTGACAAAGCCCCGCCTGGAATGATTTAGTTGGAGTTGGGCTTGCTTTTGAGCAAGAGGTTGGACTAGATGACCTCCTAAGGTCCTTTTCAACCCTAAACCTCTTTGATTTTATATGCACAAATGTCAGTGAAACAAATGACACAGTACACATTTTCTTTTAAGGTGTATTATGTCAGTGCTAGTTTATTAAATTATTTTTACAACAGTCGGGATTATGAAGCACCCTAAGTAACAAAAAGTATGAATATTTTACTGTTTTGGATTCTGTTTCAGGAATTGTATGTCAGAATTTGGGTTTTGGAATTATTGGTTCTGTTTCATACTCTACTCTCCTTGACTTCAACTGTGCTTCTTAACTTGTGTGAGACACCACTGGCAATATCTCCTACTAACCCCCCATATACTACTGCACATATATCTCTTCCATTCTCACGACTTTCAAAACTCCCTTGGCTGCCCCTTTTCAAATTCCATTTACTTAATGGCAGAGTTCAATAGGTTTGTTCCTTGACTGGATGGCCCATTAAATCATTCATGCTTCTCAGACTTCTTTATCAGACACATCCTCAATTGCATATACTTCTGTGATAGGGAAGACCAAGGAGAACATGAGATATGTCCTCATTCTCAAGTATGAAGCAAAGGGTGAGACTGGAACTTGTTAGGCTCCATGAAGAAATCTAGCCAAAACTGAAACATTGATGGCAGTGCAATGTGCTTCTCAGGAACTGCTATTAACCTTTCAATTTATTACATTAATTTATGGTGTGAAAACAAAGGTTCATCCTGCACATATTGGAAATAAATATTTTTGACAAAACCAGTGTTATTTTAACATTATTTGAAGATTGCACTACTATGCTATCCTCTTTCTTTTTCCCCATGTTTTTTCAGGTATGAAGAAATCTAATCATCAGGACGAATGAATATATATGATGAATTGGTACTTTGATAAATGGCACCATCCTCTTCGCTACTAATAATTTTATAATCTGACTGAAAGAGTTACTAGTATTCTGCTACTTCTAACACCAGTCCAGTCCAGCATCTATCTGAACCTTTCCTTTCCTGGTGTATAATGCTCACTATGCTATGTCCAAGTGTAATACTTCCTGAATAAAATAAAATTGCTTTTCACCTTCTTTATAAGAAAACTGAGATTCTAAACACTTATTTTATTGTTTGATTCACAGTTCTATTTGTTAATTATCGTGACCGGCACCTTTAAAATTCATTGGCCAAGAAACAGAAAAGATACCTAATGAGGTCTCATAAATGTTCTTACAATAAACAGTATGGTTTACTTAAAATCATCAATTACATAAAACTCATGGGATAGAAAACATAGTTGGGCAACTCTGTGTGATTTACTATTCCCACAAGGCATTCATTTCAAAATATATTTAAGCAACACTTGAGAGTGCTCTTTTTCTTGTTTTAGCTGATCTGTACCAAATATTTAGTTCCCTCATGATTACAAAACTTACACCCTTTTAGAAAATGCAATAGTTTCTGTACTTGATGCTTTACAGGAGGAGTGAGAACTGGGTTGCCAACCATCAATACATTTACTGGCAGTCATTAAAAAAAAAAAAGGTACAATTTTAACACTCAGTAAATCTGTAAATAAATTAAAATGTCAGTAAAATTGGGTGGAAATAAAACATTTTTTCATTGATTGTTGTCATTCAGAATCACAACTTGTATCATAAAACTACACCGAGCATGACTTTATCATTGCTGGTATTTCAGATAACCAAAGGACCGGATTGCTCGATTAACTGCTGCTAAAATAATTTTGTAATTCTAAACTCCTGTGTACAAGATACACACTTTTATGACTTTATTATACTGTTTATGGGTCTTTTTTAGTTATACCAGTAAAAAGTCTGCCATGTCAGTAAAGAATATCTATTTTAGATATTCATGTCAGTAAAAACTAAAACACAAGCTTGGCAGTCCTCAGTAAGAACTGTATAACATCTTCCCAGTTCAGTGATATGTAAGTAGAAGACTGTATATTGTTTTCCTCATAGACTGATCTGAAAAATAATATAATGCAACAGAAAATCATCCAAGCACTTTTTAACAGAAAACCACAATTATCTGAAGTTTGACTATGTCTCTGGAGGATTAAGTCCTCCATTTATTGAACTAAATTTCATTCTATTCACATAAATTTGGATTTCTACTGAAGATGCTTTAGAGGATTGTATAAACAATCATGCTTTTAATATGCAATTGTCTTTCTAATGACTGCTATGATCCAGCATCTTTTACTTCTTTATTTTGCTATCTTTTTTCCCATGTCCTAATATGATACCCATATTAGTAAAATAACCAATTAGAGTTTTAAGCTTTGAAAGTGAATCCTCTATTAACTTTATAATTCCATGTCAATCTGTCAATGTAATAATATCTTTTTTCTAACATCATCTTTATATTATTGTCCTGTGTTAGCTACCATATTATACTTGGTATAACCAAAGTAAAACCATTGTACTAGAACTCTGACCCAAGATGAATGTTTCTTGTTGGCTTGATATTTACTATACTCACATGTATAAAATGGAAATTGTTATCCTGAGACAATGTCCTGTGCTACAACCATTTTTTTCTTAATTACATACACTTAATTATATATTTGATTTCCTACTAATTTTTCAAAGTACACATTTGTTCAGCTTAAAGATAGACAGATAGCCATCCCAATAAAGTTGGGAACATATTTATGGGTGAAAATTTATATCTATCTAGTTAGGTAGTTACATAGATAAAAAGTTTCCCCAAAAATGCATTCCAAAAATTATTTTTGCATTGCAGACAATCAAAGAAATCTTCAGGCCCAATTCCCCTCTTAAATATATGAGTTGTATACTGGTACAAATTCAAGGGAATAACTCCTGATTTATACCCTAGGTTAAGTGAGAGAAAACTAAAGCCCTTAGTGCTTTGGTCCTGTACATAGTAAAGATGTAAATATGGAACAGAATAATTGTGGTGATATAAGTACAAGACTCTAAAAAATGCTTACAAAAATTTCATTAGTTCATTGCTAATTCCAGCTGACATGTAATAGGTATACTCCCCCACATACATCAGAGAGAATATGAAGGTAATCAAGGGAAGGAAAGGAAAAAAAAGGAAAGAACAGAAAGAAGAGTGAGAGACACCAGGAATTATTTGTTGTTAATGAAAATTAAGGGATTTACTGCACAAATAGATTTGTTTTTTGTTAAATATTTGTTATTTGATGACAGTAATAGCATTGAATTCCCACTGCTCGCTTGCTCACTCAGTCAATCACTCAGGCCCATTAAGTCTACAACCCTGGCTACAAGGCCCCTTTTCTCAGCTGTTTTCTAAATTGCTGCTACCTAATTCTTTAAATGTGATTTTGGGAGCTTAAGATTCTGTCTAGGTTGTTTTTCATAGTTCAGGCTTCTTTAGGGAGGATTACCTATGGTTGGAATCCTGGAATGAAATCTCGGTGTTTTGCCATTCACTTCAATGGAATCAGGTCTTAGCACCTAACATCATCCAAAATTCTAAATACAGCGCCCTACTAATGAGGACTATAACTATAGAATTGTAGCTTAAAGTGTGATCCTCGTCCCACTCCAAGTGTGGTCATGGTCACTTATTTGAAACTGTAGACAGCAACACTGGTCTGTGCTCTAGCTAGTCATCTCTCTGGCTACATGGGCCTGCATGCATTAATCAGGAAGCAATAAACAGGGCCAGAATATCCCCAGTTCGGAAGCAAGTGACAAGCTAAGCACTCAGATAAGGGCCAGCAGTTCAGCCACAACAGAAAGCAGCAGAAATCAGAAATCCCCTTAATAGCGCAGATAAATAGCAACCATTACCATGGGCTCGTCACCCAATCACAGCCTTCCATCCAGTCCAGGAAAATGAGCAACCATGGACAGAGCATTGAGGAGCTGCAAAAGTAATCTGAATGCCAACTCAGGGATCTATAAGAGCCAGCCAGGAATATACAGATACCTATGTTTCTATGTCTTTTTCCAAGCTGTAACCGTGTCATGCTTAAATTCTTGGAGCAGAGCATTTGGTAATGTTTAAGAAAATAAATTAATGTCTAATCACCAAATATGCAAATGAGGACATTAATTCCATTGTGTAATATCTCCCAATTGTTGGAACTTCAGGGTCAAATGCAGAGAAGTGTATTATGGTTCAGACTTCTATTCATTTCTACTTGCATATCCTTTCAAAACATTATTTGCTTACCACATCATGATCTAAAAGAGAAAGAAACACTTTGCGGAGGAATCCTTCATTCACAACTGTGGTAGTTAAGTCTGCAAGATGGCTTCCCCTGTAATACACTGTTTTCTCAGTATTTTCACTGTTATCATAATTACTTTTAGAAGCATTTCCCAAGGAGGCTGACATTTGCTATTTTTTCTATGCCCAAGGATTTTGTTTGTTTGTTTGTTTGTTTGTTTGTAAAATATGAGTAAAATCCTCAGTCTTTCCTTATTCCGTTATTGAACTGGGGGAAAACACAGTTTCTCCACTGTCAAAAAATGTAACCATAACTTTTCAGCGATGGTCACAGGAAAAATGTCTAGACTTTGAAAAGTTGGAAATAAAGCCTAATATTATTACCAGTAAAGTCAATGGGAATTTTTGTACTTAGTTCAATAGGCACAGGTTTGGGATCATAGCCCACACCAAAGCCTATGCTTTTGCTTGCGTTAAAAAATTATTTTGACTTAACAAAGTGAGGAGTACTGAAAAACTGCATACAAAGTATTAAGAACAGCATCAGTATATACTAATGTCTAGAGGTGAAAACCAGGAGTGTCATTGCCCCAGGAAAAGACCAAGGGCCCTGGCCCAGTTCCCTGGCCCCGATCTGGAGTCAGGGCACCGGGATCCTGCTGCCACCAGCCTGGCCACTGATCCCTGGCTGGGGATGGAGCCAGACAAGGCAGTGGCTGCCACGGCCAGCCCAGCCCGATACCTGGCTAGGAGACTCAAGTGCTGCTGTGGCTGGCCCAGTCCCAGATACCCAGCCAGGGATGGTACTGGGAAGGCAGGGGGGCATGCAAGACATTTGGGGCACTGGTGCCGGGACTCAGGGCATGTGCCCCCTATGCCAGGCGCCAGCAATGCCCCTTGTGAAAACGAAGCATAGACAGCTAAAAAAGCAGGTCTGTAAAACGATTCTTTATTAACAATAGATCTAGTGCCTACGTGTGTTTTGATCACAACTGCTTACCTGAATGATAACAAAAAGTTTTTATTAATTTTGAATCCTGTTAACACTATAGAACCATTAGAGTACGCAGCTGGAAACAGGCAACTGTTCCCTGCACGCTCACTTGCTGTCAATCCATTCTAGTAATGATATTGTTGTCTTAAGGGCTGTCAGCTCTCTATCAAGGTGACTAGAAGAAAACTGCTGCCTAAGTCCATATAGTAGAAGAAGAATTTTAAAGGGGATAACAAAAGGTTTTAATTATGAAGGACCATCAGTTCTTTAATAAGATGCAGCATCTCTCTCTCTCTCACACACACACGTGCTCACACATACATGCACACCATTTGCAAAAGGATTTTACTAGGTCAGAAATATTTTAAATGCCAGAGAACATTTTTATGATGTCTTTTTTTTTTTAAAAAAAAAAAGTGGGGAAATAATATTAGATCAAAAGATTCCAGAAGCCCGAACAGAGAGCTGTTCTGCAAGGAACATAAACAGTACCGAGATTTAATGTGAGGTGAGTCAGGTGCTTCTGCTGTAGCCCTGTATCATGGGAGTGATGCCCCAGGTCCTGGGGAAGAAAAAAGGCACTGTGAACAGATGAGAAACTAAACGTTCAGGCACAGAAAGAGAAAATGCGTGACTGGGGATCTTGGAAACCCTATCCAGTGGCTGAAAAGAGGGACCTGAATTTAACTTGTAGGTCAAATTACAGTTACTTTGGTATAATCTCCAGGGATTTGATAAAATGATAATGGAAGTCAATGAGGTTCATGGGATTTATAAAATAAGCAAATTTGTTAGCCTTTAAGTGCAACAGGACTCCTTGCTTATTCTGCTGAACCAGACTAACACGGCTACCCCTCTGAAACATAGGATTTACAAGAGATTCAGAACAGAATTTGGCACTGATTCTTTGAGCACTGTAATTTGGAAGTTCCAAAGAGGCAGCCATGTTAGGCTATGTTTACACACTGGGGGTTATTTCGATACAAGTTGTTTCGATGCACGTTGTATCGAAATAACGCCTTATTTTGAAATAAGTTAATTCGAATTAACAGTTTGTTAATTTGAATTAAAGAAAAAAGCAGGAATTGAAATAACAGGTTCAGACAACAGTTATTTAGAAATGAGTCACCGTTGTTTCGAAACAACATGTTCAGACAGCATTGTTTCGTCCCCACATTGGGTTTAAGTTGTTTTGAAACAACGCCGTTGTTTTGAGACAATGGTGTGTCATATGAACATGGCCTTTCTTATTTTGAAACAACCTCTGTTGTTTCGAAATAAGACTGCTGTGTGAACACACCCTTAGTGTAGTAAAGCAAAAAGCAAGGAGTCTTGCGGCACTTAAAGATTAAGTGCCATAAGACTCCTTTTTTTTGTAATTTGGAGCTGTATGTTTGCGATAGTATTGGTTTGGGGGAAATTATTTTACTGAAATACATATTAAGCTGTTATAATGATTACAGCCAGTCATTGATTGCACACTCAGTAAGTTTGCAGATGACACCAAGCTGGGGGGAATGGTAGACACTCTGGAGGGCAGGGAGAAGATTCAGGAAGACCTTGACAAATTGGAGCAGTGGGCCAACAGAAATCTCACGAGGGTCAACAAGGACAAGTGCAAAGTCCTGCACTTGGGATGGAAAAACCCCATGCACTGCTACAGTCTGGGGAGCAACCAGCTAAGCAGCAGCACTGTAGAAAAGGACCTGGGGGTCATGGGGGATGGGAAGCTGGATATGAATCAACGGTGTGCTCTTGCTGTCAAAAAGGCCAATGGTATACTGGGCTTCATCAGAAGGAGCGTTGCCAGCAGATCGAGGGATGTGATCATTCCCCTCTACTTGGCACTGGTGACGCCACATCTGGAATACTGTGTTCAGTTTTGGGCTCTCCACTACAAAAAGGATGTGGACAAATTAGAAAGAGTCCAGCGGAGGGCAACAAAAATGATCAACGGGCTGGAGCACAAGACCTATGAAGAAAGACTGAAGGAACTAGGCTTATTTAGCCTGCAGAAGAGAAGACTGAGGGGGGATTTGATAGCAACCTTCAACTACCTGAAGGGATGCTCCAAGGAGGATGGAACTTGGCTGTTCTCAGTAGTAACAGAGGATAGAACAAGGAGCAATGGTTTCAAGTTGCAGCTGGGAAGGTCGAGGCTGGATATTAGGAAAAACTTTCTTACTAGGAGGGTGGTAAAGCATTGGAATGGGCTACCTAGGGAGGTGGTGGAATCTCCATCTTTGGAGATGTTTAAGGCCCGGTTGGATAAAACTCTAGTTGGGATAAATTAGTGGGAGTGATCCTGATTTTTTTGGCAGGGGGTTGGACTCGATGACCTCATGAGGTCCCTTTCAACCCTATGGTTCTATGATTCTATGAAGTGTATCAGAGAGTTAGTCTATTATGTGTTTTAATAACCAGAAAATACAGTAAAAGTATTATCAGATCCCCCTCTACAATGAATATATTGCAAGGCAGAAAACTCTTTGAAGTTTCTCTTCCAGAGTTATTGCCATATTTTGCTGCTAATGGAGTGGGATTCACAGTCACCCGCATTACATAGGGCAGAAGCTGGTTACACTTGTGTCATTCATTTCTTTAATGAGAATCAAAAGTAACAGCCTGTCCCAACTATACTATAATCTGACAAAATATTAAATTCAGGAGAACCAAGGCAGTTTCAGTGTTGATGTGATGTGAATAAAGAAGAGTCTTAAGAGAAGTAAATGCAGCAGATGAAAGAAATGTTTAATAAATAACACTGTAACAAATGCCATCACACCAGTCTCTCCCACATAATTTTAATATGCATCTTGTTATTTAAACACCAAATGTACCCAATAAACCCCATTATTATGAAGTTGGTAACAGGGTCTTTCAAATTAAGTTATAATTTAATTCTGCTATGATTTATTCTGTTTTAAAAAACAATTATCTTTTCAAAATAATTTTCTTGCACTACATGAATAAAGAAATAGATAAGAAGCACATCAGAACTAAAGCCAGACTGATATGTACTATTAATTGAGCACATAAAAGTTTAAATCTCCAGAGTTACAAAACATACACTACATTAATAACTGAAAATTTGTTTCTTGTTAATACCATTAATTATCCCAATTGTCTTTTGTCCTTGCCTATCCAGTTGCTCCTAAATTATTTTCTTCTTAGGCTATTCTCATGGGTGTACAGATAGCATGCAAAATAAAATGAAGCATGGGTCAGAAATTGCACAGTCTGATACCTTATGTCAAGACGTACTTTTGAAATCTGTACGGTAGCTGTAATGAAAGCAAAGCATGCTTCCTCTCATCCACTAAAATGTCCATGTAATCCTGACCAGAGAACTTGTTCCACATATTAGTCAGCTTGGTGACTGTATCATTTCCACTCAGAAACAGAACCAAGTGTTTTCCATTGAGAGGAACAGCAATTCAATAAAACTCTAGAGGTGCTAAAAGGTCTGCATGGTGGCCCTATTCCTCATCTCTAGAAAAATCAAATTCCAAAGGGATAGCCGTATTAGCCTAGTCCAGCAAAAAAACAAGAAGGAGTCGTGTGCCATGCGACTCCTTGTTGTTTTTTTGCTAGAAAAATCAAGTATGAAACTATTAGATCTGTTATTGAGTAAGACTGATAATGCCAGGTTGCCAACTTTTCTGAACTTAGCGTTTTAGGCCCAGGCTCAAAAAAACATGTTTTTATGATGGTATTTAAACATTTATCACCACATCTTTAATCCTCCTATTCTTTCAATCAGCTTATTGACAAAATTATAGTGTGGCAGTTTCAATATCATCTGGGCTATGTCCACAGACAAGTGCTTGTTTCGAAACAAGCCGTTTCAAAATAAGGCCTTATTTCAAAACAAGTAATTTTGAAATAACAAAAAGTTAATTCGAAATAAGGAAAAAAGAGGGAATCGAAATAGCAGGTCCACTGTGACATGCTATTTCAAAATAGGGGAGGGGAGGGGCAGGCAGGCCTGTGCTGGGCCAGGGAAGCCCGGCCCCAGGGATTCCCCTGCCCAGCCCTGCCACTTCTGCAGGGGGCAAGGGGGCTTCCCATGCCCCCCCTGTGGCTCTGGCCGGGGGCGAGGGAGCTTCCCATGCCCCCCCCGCGGGAGGGGGGCGCTGGGGAGTCCCAGGCAAGAGGTGGCCCCGGGCCCGCCCATGGCAGAAGCGGCGGGGGGGTTCCGGGGAAGCCCCCTGCCCGCGGCAGGCCCCAGGGGGGGGGGGGGGGGAAGCCCCCCCCCCACCAGAGCCCCCCACCCCCTGAAGAAGCGGTGGGGGCCAGGGGACACCCCCTGCCCCCAGCAGGAGCCGCAGAGGGGCAGGGGGAGCCCCCTACCCCCTGCAGAAGTGGCAGGGGGGCCAGGGGAGCCCTCCACCCACGGCAGGAGAGAGGACACCAGGGAACCCTGGGGACAGGACACTTCGGGCTTGGGGGCAGCCCTAGCGGCGGGGTGAGCCACGCCTGGAGTGGCCATCCTGCAGGGGCTGCACTCCCCCTCACCGGGCTGTGGGGCCAGCTGCTCCCCTGCAGCCTGGGTGGGGGGCAGAGCCCTGGGGGTGCCCAGATGGCTTCCCCCTGCTTCCTCTTGCCGGGGGTAAGGGAGCGAAGGGGGCTGAGGCCCCCGTCACCCCCTCCCCCCGCTCCCAGCAAGGGGAAGCGGGGGGTGGGGAAGCTGGCTGAGGCACCCTCGGACCCCCTGCACTCCACTCAGCACCCTGGTCAGGGTGCTGATCCCTGGCCAGGGTGCTGGGGGGTGGGTGGGACCTTCCCCCAGGGTGCTATGCACCCTGAGAGGAAGGTCCTTGTTATTTTGAAACAATCCTTGTTTCGAAATAACATGTCCAAATGGCTTATTTCGAAACAACTGGTTTCGAAATAACCCTCCTTTCGAAAGCAAAGTGGTTTAAGCTGTTTCGAAAGGAGGGCTTTTGTTTCGAAATGAGGAGCTCCCTCCTTTCGAAACAAGAAAACGTCGTTTGGACA